>CM077092.1:58956980-60156980 GCA_039513925.1 Platanthera zijinensis
TAAAAACGACCTAGATGTGGTTTAGTTATTGATGTTAATCCTCGCATGTGAAACTAATTATTTATCTTTCATTTTTTTGAATCTCACACAAAATATTAAAAGAGAATGTGGGAACAAACCTATTACTAATTTGTAAGATCACTATTGCTTAGAGATTTGGTTTGTAATGGCTTATATACTGATATGTCAATAATTGAATGAGTCTAGGTTAGTACTTATTTGAAAGCTGCCCTCAAGACCTTCAAAGTATCAGGATTCAGTATTGAAGACTAGGACAATCTCGTCGCGACTCTTCGACGAAACGTCAAACTCAGTTCGACTATCTCTGAGCTCAGTTCAATGAGGGTCGAACTCCTTCGACGATCTTCTTGCTCCGAGATCGATGCTCAATCTCTAGTTATTTTCAAGTCTCTAAGCTCAGGTCGACGATCAGAGCTCAGTTCGACGATTTTTGTTTCCAGTTTAAATCCCAATCTCTGAGCTCAGGTCGAACGATAGTTGACTCAGATCGATGCTTTTCTGAAGAGTCGACGATTTCAGATTCCAAATTCAGGATAGGTATGAAATTCATTCAGACTTATTTTCAGCATTTATTGGCAAAGGATTTGGTAGCCGTTTTCAATCAATCTGGAGCAAGTTTCAAGGAATACTAATTGGAATGTTTTCTAAGGACTTTTCCTCTAGAGGCAGATATCAGTTAAGGTAGTCATTTATTCTGATTAACGCTATCAATAAGTCAGAATCTGATATACTCCCAGAGAATCATTCTGAATATACAGAATAAACAATTTGAAAAAGAATATAGAAGAGAGAACACGCAAATTTATTCATCAAGAATTCATCTTTTGGGAAAAGACTCAATAGACAAAAGTTTACAGAATTACTGAGTCAGAATTCTTCAGAACACAAATCATTACTGTGAAGGAGATAATCTGCTATTATACTCCTACAAGCATTAAGTGTTCTGTTGGAATACCCTATTACTAATTGGGTAAGGATCACTATGTTTGTCTTAGGAAACCAGGTTGACCTAGTTGTATAGTTGTAAAGGTCAACATTAGAATGATTCTAGGGCTTAGAACTTAGGTTTGAAGCTGCCCCCAGGACCTTTACAAGATCAAGGATATAGAGCCAAGTCTAAGGCAATTTTCGTCGAGCCTCCGGTCGACGAAACGTCGAACTCGGTTCGACGCTCTCTGAGCTCAACTTGATAAATCGTCGAACTCCGGTCGATGATCTTCGAGCTCAGATCGACGATCTACCTTCAGTCAGTTTTGCTTAGTCGTCGAACTGCATTCTACGTTTTTCTAGCTCAGGTCGACGATCTCTCTTCAGCTATTCTTCAGGTCACTGAGCTCGGTTCGACGATCTTCGAGCTCAGTTCGACGTTTTCTGTCTGTTTTATCTGTTTTCATCTTTGAGCTCATTTGACTGATAATAGAGCTCAGATCGACGATTTTTCTGAGAGATCAGCGATTCTAAGGATTCAAATGCTGCCAGTCTTTGGAATGTTTTTGAAATCCCTCAGCATTTATGTTAAGGAGATCTGCAGCCGTTTGTCTTTATTCTTGGAGCAAGTTTCAAGGAATTATTCAGGAATGTTTTATTGGACCTTCCTCTAGAAGACAAGACTTTTTTATGGAAGACATTTATGACTGCCAACGCTATCCTTGACAAAAATTTTCAGAGAATACGATCCTCCTTTTTGTCTTCAAAAAATAGAGTGAATATACAACACCCAGAGAACACAACAAGAAGAATTAAGCTGTGACAAATAACAAGTGATCAATTCTGAAGATCAGAATAACAGTCTTTTTGCTTACAGAAAAGTGATCACAGTCTCATCTCAAGAACTCCAGACACCTCATCTTTCAGCCTTTTTGCTGAAACAATCCTTTGCTGGAGATCTAAAGTCTGAAGGCCTATCACCCTAGAGCAAAGCTTCCATTCCTGAACCTATCTACAACTCAGGGGAGCTTTGACAACAAAAGATCCACTAGTCTTCTCTCATTTGATTTGAGAACAGAGAAGACAACCTCACCTCTTTATCTTTTCTTTTTCTGCTGTATAAAAGGGTTCTTGAACTCCCATCCAAAAAGTTCTTTCTGTTTATTCTGAGAGCCTTGTCAAAACTCAGTGGTGGCAAGACATTATCAAAAAATCCAGTTTTGGTTTTTGAGCACCTTAACAAAAGCTCATTGGTATCAGGACACCTGATCAACTCATCCTAAGTGGATTCCTACCAAGGGTGGTAGAAGAGTGGATGTACCCATTTTTGGGAACCACTATATTTCCTTGTGTCTTCTGTTTTTGTGTGATTGGTTTCTGTGTGCTGTGCTCTTTACTTCTTTGTTTTTAACTCTTCATTAACACTCTACGCTATACTATAAATTGAATTTTATATTTGCTGATCAATTTCAACTGTGAAATTAATTAAATAAACTCTATTCACCCCCCTCTAGAGTTGAGATAGATCTTACCCTCACTTTCAATTGGTATCAGAGGCAGGTTGGTTGCTCACACAGGCTAACACCTGAACCAAAAGATCCTTGATAAGATCAGTCTCTTAAGAGGGTTATTTTCTCTATATCTTATATTATTCAAAGACATGGCATATAACAAGGATTATGCAAGCACCAGACCTCCAGTGTGTAATCTATCTAAGTTTGCACTCTGGAAGGCAAGGATTAAATTATACATGAACTCTATTGATGAAGATATTTTCAATTCTGTCTTGACAGTTTGTCCAAGTCCACCAGCAAGCTCAAGCACAAATTCTGTTCCACCTCCCTCAGGAACAGATGCAGACATAAAGAAATGGAAACTGCAGATGCAAAGGCCATGAACATCTTAGCTCAGACAATGTCTGATGAGATATTTCAGAAAGTAGCTGACTGCAACTCAGCCAAAGGAATTTGGGACAAGTTCTCTGAAATTGTCTCAAGGTCTGCTGATGAAAGGAAAGACAGGAGATCTCACCTCATAACCCAATATGAGAATTTCAAGAAAGAAGAGACTGAGTCAGTAACATATATGTACAACAGATTGAGTCTGATTGTCAATGAGCTAAAGACCTTGGATAAAGAAATCTCATTGACTGAGCTTAATGACAAGATCCTAATGTGCTTCCCCACACTTGCTTCAAGAATCTGGATTCAAGAATCTGGCCAATTAAGATGCCAGAAGTCTAAATGAAATCACTACTGAAGCTCTCCTAGGCAAGCTCAAATCTTATGAGCTGCTCATTAAGAACAGAGAAGAAGAACAGACGGCTGCCTCACCAGCCTCAAAGAAAGAGAAGTCAATAGCTTTCAAAGCCAGTGAGAATCAGCCTGAAGAAAAGCTCACAGGCAATGAGGAGTTGGTCAGCCTACTGGCCAAAAGATTTTACAAACTGGCCAGAAAAGACTTCAGAAAAAGGCCACACAAAGGACATGATAAACCAAGGTATGATAAGTCAATAATGATAAAGAAATTATATGCTTTGGCTGCAGGAAACCAGGCCACATTGTGCCTGACTGTCCAGAAAACAAGTACAAGGACAGAAAGGATAGAAGAGAAAGAAGGAAAGAGAAAGACTTCAAAAAGAACAGCTCAGACAAAGCCTCCTCCAGCAAGAACAAAAATACAAGGAAGGGTTTTGTGGCTGAGACATGGAGTGAGACAGAAGAGGATTCTGAAACTTCATCCAGCTCCAGAGATGATGAAGATGATGCAGATGAAAAAGAATTTTGCATGATGGCTATCAATGCCTCACAACAAAACTCTGATGCAGAATCAGATTCAGACTCAGAAACTCAACCAGAAGAAGATCAAGTATTAACTCTTTTGATTTTAATTCTGAGGACTTTAAAATTGAATTTAAGATATTGTGCTTGGACCTACTAAATCTGAGAAAGAGATAATCTCTCTCAGAAACAAATTATCTGAATACAGTGTCCTAAACTCAAATAACTCAAACTCTCTGAGGAGTTAGAATGCTGTAGGGAGGAGATAGCTTCACTTAAAAGTGAACTATCAAAGGCCAAAAAGTTTGAAGAATCCCTAAATGGGAGAAGTATCAGACTGATGGACATTACAAGCACAGTGAACTCTAGATTCAACAGTACACTGAGCTTGGGTGCCTCATTTAGCCAACCTATAATATTAACAACTCCAATCAAATTTGTCTCTGACAAAGGAAAGGGAGTAATAGAGGTAGCTAGGAAGAATGCAGATCTGCCAAAGAAAACTCCAGTTCAACAGATTGCGTCGAGCAGAGCTCGACGATCGTCGAATAGAGCTCGACGATCTAACCCAAGATCGTCGACCTCAGCCCGACGATATCCAAACTCTGAACTTCAGTATAATCGATCTTCGAACAGAGATCGACGATCTGACCCAAGATCGTCGACCTCAGTTCGACGATCGTCGAACAGAGATCAGGTCTGTGAACATTCCTTCAATGGCACATCTAGATTTAATCCTAGAAGTCCCACATCCCAAGGCTTTAAACCCTATACTGAATGGATAATACCTCCTAGGAGATATCATCCTGAAGCTATAAGAGTCAACCTGAGATGTCTTTCATTTCTGAATTCAAAGGATATCAGCCTAGGCCCAAGGTTAACTGGTCAAAAACAAATAACTGTTCATGTGCAGGTGAAGACCTATCCAGTATCTAACCAACAATGGTATCTGGATAGTGGTGCTCAAAGCACATGACAGGAAACAAGGAGAACCTATCATCCTTCATAACCAAACTTGGACCCAAAGTTTTTTGGTGATTCAAATTTTTGGCCAAACCAAAGGATATGGTGCTGCTCAGATAGGCTCAGTCACTTTCAAGAAGGTGGCATATGTAGAAGGACTGAAGCACAATCTGATAAGTATCAGTCAGCTATGTGATGAAGATACAAAGTGACTTTCAACAAATCCCTGTGCAAGATCAAGTCAGAGGATAACTGTTGGGTACATTGGAAAATGTGTACCTGATTTGAAGAAGCCCAACTTAACTCAATGATATACATCAAGGTGTATTTGATGTTGTTTGAGTTGACATGTGCAGTGAGAAATGTATTAAAAGAATGCAGAAAAATATTCTAAGTCCACATGTCGACACCTGAAGAAATTGTGTCGACACTTCAGAATATTTGTGTCGACACTTCAGAATATCTGTGTCGACACAGAGAATGATAGTCGACCACATTTATGTCGACACTGGGAAGCAGTGTCGACACATAAAGAAAATAGTCGACTTCAACTATGTCGACACTGGGAAGCAGTGTCGACACATAAAGAAAATCGTCGACCTCAGCACTGGGAAGCAGTGTCGACACCGTGAAATATAGTCGACCAGAGAAGGTTAGTCCGACACCATGAAAGATAGTTCGACCAGAGAAGTGTTAGTCGACACCGATGAAAGATTTCAGTCCGACCAGAGAAGGTTAGTCGACACCGTGAAAGATAGTCGACCAGAGACAGGTTAGTCCGACACCGTGAAAGATAGTCGACCAGAGAAGGTTTAGTCGACACCGTGAAAGATAGTCGATCTAGTGAAAGATAGTTCGACCAGAGAAAGATAGTCGACTCACAGAAGGAAGATAGTCGACCACAACTGTGTCGACACTGGGTGGATGTGGTCACGACACCAGAAGACTGTGTCGACACATATTGGCAGAAGTCGACTATGCTTGTGTCGACACCAGAAGACTGAGTCGACACATGTTTGGCAGGATTGAAGATTGCTGTGTCGACACCTGAAGGGCTGAGTTTGACACATGCTGAGTTCTGAATCTACAACAACTGTGTCGACACACAGGACTTGTGTCGACACACTGCAGAGTCTAGAACAAGTTATTTTCTGAAGAAGCTGTGTCGACTTAAAGGCAACTTAGTCGACATCATCAAAGACTGGGTCGACACCAAAGTCACTTGTGTCGACACAGATAGACATATTGGTCTCGACACTTTCTAACTGACTGTCTCGACATTTTGCTGTCCAAGGCTAAGGTACAAGAACTGTTTGAAGACTTGACAGCTGTGGGTTGCCACCGTTTAACTGAAGCTGTCAGACCTGTCAGAAAACAGTTAGAAACCGGATCAGCCGGTTACCATGAAGAAAGTCTATAAATAGACACATTCAGAAGGAATTACACAAGCAGCAAAGCTAAGAAACATAACTGAAGAAGATCTAAGAAGAAGAAACAAAAGGATTACGATCCTATTGAAGTTTCAATTCAAGAAAGTGCTAAGCTCTAAAGAAGATCTTCATCAGAAAATCTAAGAAGAAGTCTGAAGTATCAGAAAAGGTGTTGGATAGAGAGGAATCCAGTCATCTTGAAGAAGAAGAAGGAAGCCATCAGTGGTTTCTCAAGAAGATGTTTGGAAATCAACTCAGCTAAGTTCAGATTCAAGAAGCTTTGAAGAAAGCTTAGATTCAGTTGATTTCATCAGCTGATCAAGAAGTGTCTTGTCCTTTTCTCTCTCAACAAAGGCAAGACATCAAAATATCTTTTTCTAAATTTCTATAGGATCTGTTTACACAGATCTGAGTTGTAAGCCTGTGTTATAAAGGCTGAGTGTAGGAGAGGTGATCTCTGAGTGGTAGGGCTATTTGCCTGAGTGTAGGAGAAAGTTATTCTCTGAGTGGTAGGCCTTGAGGCAAGGCTGAGGTAGGGCTGTTGAGCCTGAGTTGTAGGAACCTATCCTGGTTCTGAGCTGTAGGATCTGAGGATCTGAGTATAGTGGAAGTTTGGCCGAATCTAGCATATTGCTAGATAGGTGAAGGGGGAAAGTGGATGTACCCAGACCTTGGGGAACCACTATAAAACATTATGCAATCTGTGATGCTTAGTTGTCTGTGAATGCTATGCTAGATGTTTTAAATTGTAATTGAATTCTGCCTAGATTTATAGACAAGAAATTAGAACCTATTCACCCCCCCTCTAGGTGTTTAGGTTGTCTTGAAAGTAAAACTATCAAGTGGTATCAGAGGGAGGTTCCTCAAAAAGGACTTAACAGTCTGAGGTAGATCTGATAGGCAGAATCAAGATTCAAAAAGATGGGTTCTGGTGAGAATCATAAGGAGCTAGGGTCTATGAAATTACCCATATACAAGAAAGAAATTTTTGGAATTTGGAAAGAAAGAGTCAGACTGTTTATGGAAGCATCTGACCCAAGGATTTACATCACAGTACAGGAAGGCCCCTTCATTCCAATGAAGGTATCAGTTCTTGATGCAAATATCCAAACTCCAAAGAGTTATTCAGAAATGACCAAGGATGAAATCATCTTGACAACCATGGATAAAAGAGCTCAGAACATTATTGTTAGTGCCATAGATGATTCAACATTTCAGAATCTGATTCACTGCAAGACCTCCAAAGAGATGTGGGACACATTGATTGTCTACATGGAGGGATCTGAAGAAGTGAGGCAGGACAGGAAATCTATGCTCAATCAGGAGTATGAAAGTTTTAGACAAGGAAAATCTGATAGCATAACTGAGTGCTACAAGAAATTCTATAGAATTGTGAATGAGCTTATGTCCTATGGAAGAGTCTTCAGTACTTATGAACTGAATGACAAATTCTTGAGATCCTTAACAAAGGATTGGGACACAAAGATCTGTGCCATAAGAGAAGTGGCTAAATTGGCAGAGATATCTCCTCCCACCTTGTTTGGAAAGTTGCTATCCTATGAAATGCAACTTATGGTGAGGAAGGAGGAGGAAAATAATTCAAGAGGAGAGCATAGAGAAAAGACTGTGGCATTCAATACAGAAGCCACTAGAAAGAATAGGAGGAAATCACCATCTCCTCCTAAGGAAGTTGCAGAAGATAGTTCTGAAAATTCAGATAAGGGTTCAGAAAGCTGTGATTCAGATGCAGACTTTGCTGCATTCACAAGGTAATTCCAAAGGTTCTTGAAAAAGAAGCAATGGAAGTCTAGGCCTTCCACATCATAGCAGGTTGATGACTATTATCAGAAGAAAAGGTCATCAAGGAAAGAGAAGAGCAGATCAAAGCCCAGCAAAGCCACTACTTCAAAGATTGTCTGCTATTATTGCAATAGGCCTGGACATGTAGTGGCTGACTGTCCTGATAAGAGAAAGGAATCTTCAGACAAAAAGAAGACTTATCAGAAAGGCAAGAAGGAGAAATCCTTTGTTGCAAAGAAAGATAAGAGTCTAACAGACCAGTCAACTTCAGAGTCAGAATCTGAAGCTGAAGAATATATTGGACTATATGCTGCATCTGAAGAAGAGGAGTTTCTGTAGTTGCTAGACTCCATCAATGAACAAAAGGATCATCAGTGTATGGGGCTGATGGCAGGATCAGAAGAGGACATATGCCAGAATCAGTCTGGTCATAATAAGGTACAATGTCCTTCAATTACATCTGTTTGTTGTACAAGTGAAGAGTCAGCTACATCTGCATCAAGTGATGTAGATGCATCTGAATCTGAAGGAGATGTCTATCAATTGATAGACAAGTATGTGGATTTGTTGCAGGCCCTTAAGAAAAGCAAGAACCTGGTTAAATCTCAGGCTCAGGAAATTGCTGAACTAAGGGTTGCTACAACTGAGTTAGAGAAAGTTATTGATCAAAAATTAAATGAAATTGCCAAGCTGAAGAATATAACTATTATTCAGATGGGCACAATTAATTATACTAATGATCAAGTGAAGAGTCTGGAGGCCAGACTTAGAATTGAAAGGGATTTAATGGCTAGTTACTCTAAGCCAAAATCTGTCTTACCCTTGATAGATGAATTTGTCACTCAAAAGGGTAAGGCTGGATTAGGATTTAAAGGTAACTCCAGGGCTGGCAGATTCAAGAGGAAAGGCAAAGCTCCTGTTCAGCCACTAAATCTTTCAGTCCCCATAAAGTTTTGTAAGATGAAAGTGCCTTCTAATAAATATGATCATGAAGATATTCAAGGTCATATTAAGACTAATGTTCTGAAGAACAAGGGTGTAAATGCAAGCAGGCCTACCTATGGTCATAAACCCAATGGTTTTAAGAAATCAGTAGGTGAAGTTGCTGCAGCACCAGCAATGAACAGAAATTCTTCTGACAAGGATGTATCTAGATCTAGATACAATAAGTTTGAATGTTGGTGCTGTGGCAAGAAAGGCCATTTTGCACTAGACTGCTGGTATAACACAAGTGTTATAAAGAACAAAAGTCTATCTATTAGAAGAGGTTATGGTAGCTTTATTAATGCTAACCTGAACCAAGGACCCAAGACTTACTTGGGTTCTAAGGGTAAGTAATTCTGTGTTGCAGGTGAATCCAAGTAACCATGCCCCTATATGGTACTTGGATAGTGGTTGTTCCAGGCACATGACTGGAACAAAGGGGCTGCTGAAGGAGTATTCATCTGTCAAAGATGGACCTAAAGTGATCTTTGGTGGATCTGAAAAAGGAGTCATCAAAGGGTTTGGTAACATTTCTTCTAACCTAATTACTATCACTCAAGTGGCTTATGTAAAAGGTTTGAAACATAATCTAATAAGCATAAGCCAGCTAAGTGATTTAGGATATGACATTTCATTTGTTAAAGATGGATGTCATATCAAGAGGTCAAGTGATCAAAAGATCATATTGACTGGGTATAGGAAGAGAAATGTATATTGTCTTAATTTTGAATGTGAGAATAAGGCTTCTCCCATCTGTCTTGTAGCTGATGACAATGCTTCTCATTGTATTAAGTGGCACAAGAGATTGGCTCATCTAAACTACAAGACAATTGGCCAACTCTTTAGCAAAGAGTTAGTGAGGAATGACCTCAAATTAAGTGTATAAAGGAAGGGATATGCTCAGCTTGTCAAAAGGGCAAGCAGACAAAATCCTCCTTTCAAAGCCTTGAAAACAAGGATTCTGTGAGGTGCTTATACCTCTTACATATGGATCTTTTTGGTCCTATGCCAGTTCATAGTCTAGGTAGGAAGGTCTACACTTTTGTGGTTGTAGATGACTATTCTAGATTTACATGGGTGTTCTTTCTGAGACAAAAATCTGAAACCCCAAGTGTACTACTTAATTTTGTAAAGCAAATTCAGAATGAACTGGATAGTACAGTGGTCAAAATCAGAAGTGACCATGGTACTGAGTTTCAATCTGAAAGCATAACAAACTTGTGTAAAGACTTTGGGATTTTCCAAGAGTTCTCCTCACCTAGAACACCTCAGCAAAATGGAATTGCTGAAAGAAAGAATAGAACATTAATTGAAGCTGGTAGAACTCTATTGAGTGACACCTCTCTCCCAGAATATTTTTGGGCTGAGGCAGTTAACACTGCTTGTCATGTAATCAATAGGGCTACTATCACCAAAAGCCACAAAATGACTCCCTATGAGATTGTGAAAGGCAGAAAACCAAATCTATCTTACTTTAGGATCTTTGGTTGCAAGTGTTATATACTTAACAATGGCAAGTCATATTTGACTAAGTTTGCTGCCAAATCCCAGGATGGGATATTTGTTGGGTACAGCACAAATAGTAAGGCCTATAGAGTCTTCAACTTGACCACTCAAGTTGTTGAAGAATCTGTGCATGTTGTGTTTGATGAAACAAGATTAATCAACTGTGAGTTGTCTTGTAGATCAAATGACTCAACAGGTATAAGCAAAAGTATGGACAAGCTTTCCATTACTGAAGTATCAAAGGAAGATGGGGCATTGGAAAATGAAGGCTTCAGTCCAGGGGGAGAACAAGACACTATAGAAGCTGATGAAAATCAAGAGAATCAGTTAAATGAAGGAGCTGGAGATGTTCAACCAGAAGGAAATCTTCCTCCAGCTACAAGACATTTAAGAGATCATCCAGCTGATCAGATAATAGGTGATCCAAGACAAGGGGTGCAAACTAGAAGCAGAAATCAAAACACAGTTCTACATTCAAGTTTCCTGTCACAATTGGAGCCTAAGAAGTTTGAAGAAGCTATCCAAGACCAGCACTGGATTGATGCTATGCAAGAGGAACTGAATCAATTCAGAAGGTGCAATGTCTGGGAGCTTGTTCCTAAACCAAGAGGCCACAACATAATTGGCACAAAATGGATCTATAGGAACAAGCTAGATGAAAGTGGAATAATAGTAAAGAATAAAGCAAGATTGGTTGCAAAAGGATACAGGCATGAAGAAGGGATTGACTTTGATCAAACCTTTGCTCCAGTAGCAAGGCTGGAGGCAATCAGAATATTCCTTGCCTATGCAGCCTATCAAGACTTCAAAGTATACCAGATGGATGTGAAGTCAGCATTTCTGAATGGTGATCTTAAAGAAGAAGTATATGTAGAGCAGCCATCAGGTTTTGTAGATCCTCTTAAACCTGATTTTGTTTATAAGCTTAGGAAAGCTCTGTATGGGTTAAAGCAAGCCCCAAGGGCTTGGTATGAAACCCTGTCTACTTTCCTTATTGAGAATAAATTCTCAAGAGGAAAAATTGACAAAACTCTATTCCTTAGGGAATCCAAAGGCAAGATCATCTTAGTTCAGATCTATGTTGATGACATAATCTTTGGATCTACTGAAAACAACCTTTGTAAAAAGTTTGCCAAACTTATGCAAGGGAAGTTTGAGATGAGCAGTATGGGGGAACTGAAATTCTTCTTGGGACTCCAAGTAAGACAGACTGATGATGGCTTGTCATATCCCAGTCTAAGTTCACCAAAGAATTGATTAAGAAATATGGTATGGAGTCATCCTCCACCATGAGAACTCCTATGGGAACAAGTATGCCTATATGCAAAGATGATGCAAGTAAACCTGTTGATGAGACTTTGTATAGAGGAATAGTTGGCTCACTACTATATCTCACTGCTAGTAGACCAGATATTATGTATGCTACATGTGTCTGTGCTAGGTACCAAGCCTGCCCTAAAGAATCTCATTATACTGCAGTCAAAAGGATTCTGAGATATCTTAAGGGCACACCTAATCTAGGTCTTTGGTACCCTAGGAATAGAGATTTTCAACTAACAGGCTATTCAAATGCAGATTTTGCAGGATGTAGAGAGGATAGAAAGAGTACTACAGGTACTTGTCAATTCCTGGGAGGAAGACTAATATCATGGAGTAGTAAGAAGCAGACTAGTGTGGCAATTTCCACAGCTGAGTCAGAGTATGTTGCTGCTGGAAGCTGCTGTGCACAGCTATTATGGATACAGCATCAGCTAAAGGATTATGGTATTCAAGTAAGTAGAACACCTCTTTTGTGTGATTCTAAGAGTGCAATTTCTATTGCTAATAACACTGTTTCTCATAGTAGAACTAAGCATATAGAAATAAAATACCATTTTCTTAGAGAACATGTAGAAAAAGAAGACATCTCATTGGAATTTGTGAAAACAGATTATCAAATAGCAGATGTGTTTACTAAGCCCCTAGATGAGACAAAATTCAATAAATTCAAAATTGAATTAGGTATGTTAACCATTGATTAGTGTAATCACAAAATCATCAACAATAAAGTTGAAGTGGTAACAAGACATTCAAGTGATATTAAGACACATTGAAGTAGTATAAAGTACTTTGTTGTACTTATAAGTTGTGATGAACAAACAGAAATTGGCTAAGTAAGATGGTGTCGACACATTCAGTAATAATGTGTCGACTCAGGGTAGTAATGTCGACAAGTTAGAGATATTGTGTCGACACAGAAAATATGTGTCGACACTTAAGAATCTTATTGTCGACTTATCCAGGAATGTAGTGTCGACTTCACCAGGATAGTGGTGTCGACACCTACAGATTTTGTGTCGACACTTATACTAAGAGTCGACACAGAATTTCTGATGCTCTACTATATATCCCTAGTGTCGACATAACCGCAAATTGGTGTCGACACATAGTAGACGAACTTGTAGTCGAGACAATAGAAGCTTGTGTCGACACAATCCATCTGTGTCGACACTTATAGTCTGTTTTTGGCGACTTTTGATCTTCTTTAAACAGAAGGTATAAATAGGTCAAAAACTCATTCTGTCGACACGCTTACAAGGTTTTCGAAACCCTATGTCGACATTCTCTCTCTCTCTCTCTTCTCCCATCTTTCAAGCTTTCTCGACTGATCAATGGCGCCGAAGATTGAAGATAATGTTAATGAAGGATATGAGTTGGTGCGCCAGGCCTTTGCAGCTGCCCCTCCAGATGTTCTTGGGGTTATCTCTCTCCTCTCCGACACTGGTTTAGAATTTCTGGTCTCCGAACCTTCAAAGATATGGAAGAAGGAGGTGCATGAGTTCTTTACCTCTGCCTCTGTAAACTCTGAAAGTCATGAAATAAAATCCACAGTTCATGGGTCACCTGTGGAGATTACACCGAGTAAGATAAGAACAATTCTGTAATTACCTACAATTGAGAATGAAGAGGATGTCCCTGCTTCTAAATCTAGGGAGGCTCTTCAATGGTGTGGATTGGAATCCACCATGAAAATTGGAGCTGCGTTCAATCGGAAAGGAATGAATCAACAAGGTAAGTTCCTGCCAGAAGTAGTTGGAAAAGTTATTTTGTGCAAGTCAGGTGGACATGATAGGATTTCTGCCTATATGTTCAGCCTAATGACCGGGATTGTGTTTACAATTCCAACGGATTGGTCATCTGTAATTTTTGAAAAGATTAAGGAAGGGATCAAGAAGCCAAATCTGGCTAGGATAATGAGTATATATCTAAGTAAGGAGATTCCTGAGGTTATGAAACAACAACCTGGAACTAAAATTAATCACATGAGAAGGATGGACATGAGATTGTTCTCCAGATGGGATAGGGTGCTGACCAAAGAGATGCTTGAAGTGGAAAGGCAGGATTCACCTGAGAAATCCCCAGGTCATGCTACCAGTACTGGGCATCCACAAGAAGAGCAAGTAAGACTAGAGGTTGAAGATCAGCCTGCATCTATACAAGTTCAGGATGCCACAATACCTGCAGTTCAAGAAGAAGAAGTAAGTATACCAGCTCAGCAAGTTTATTCACCTACACAAACTATATCTACTAATGACCAGGTACAGGTGCAGGGGGAGCTGGTGTATTTTCCTACAAAAGAGATTTCTAATATTTCTATTTCTGCACAGGTCCAGGGGGAGCAAGTGCTAGAAGATGCTCCAATTCATCAATCTCCAAATTTGAATACTGCAAATGAACAAGCCCAGAAGGAATATACTCTGGAGGAGTTATTTCCAAATGATGAAATAATTACTGATAGTCTGGAAGTGGAGCAAGAAATTGAGGGGGAGCCAGTGCATGTTGAGACTGTACAACATGGCACTGAAGCAGCTGTTTCTCCTCCTCCCAAAGAAAGAGTTCAAATTGATAGTACTTCTGATTCAGAGACTGAAGAAGCCAGGGTGGCTAAAAAGAGAAAACTTATGGTCTTTCAGAGAAGGAGCAAGAGCTATAAGCAGGCTCTACAGTCTACAGCACATCACACTCCTTCTGACTTTGATTATAACAAGTTCTTGGTAGATTTACAAGTAAAATTGGATGAACACAGAGTAGCCATTGAAAAATATGTTGATGAGAACAACAAGTCCCTGCAGTTTGACTTAGCTCAAGATATAAAATCTATTAGGTTTGAGGTCAATATGCATAAGAAGGAAATGACAGATTGCTTCCATAAGGGAGGTAATGCTGTGGTATATCTGGCAAAACAACAACAGACTATCATCCCTAAGGTGGATGACATTGCTTTAAAGCAAAGCTATGTCTTGGAAAATCAGTTAAGAATGAATGATAATTTAACTGAATCTCATCATGAGATAATAGAGGAATTAAAAAAGATTGTTCCAGGCCTGCCTGCAGATAGAACAAAAGAAATGGAAGAATTTGATAAGAACTTTCAAGCTGCTATTGCATCTGTTAAGACTGCAATCACTACCTCTCAAAAAGAAATATCTGACAAGCTTCAAAAGTTAAAACCATTTTTTAAAGAGGGTGTGAATTATCTGGATGGCCAAATCAGATTTCAAAAGGAAGATCTCAGAGATCATGTTTCTAGAGAAGCCATAAAGGGGGAGAGGATGCTAGTTCATGCAGGCTCAGAGCACACCAAATGGGTGACCAATAGTATTCGAGCCACATTGGGATATCCCCCATTGTGTGATGATGCTATGGTGGCTGAGTCAGGAATACAAACAAGTCTACTTGAAGGCAATCAACCTGAGGTTGCCCAAGTCATTTACCCCCCTCCAGATTATGATATGATTGATCAGCAGGTTCAAGGGATGTATAGTCCTCCAAAGGAGGTTACTAATATTGTTATTGGGAAGGTTGATAAGCCTGAGGCTACTTTGAAAGACCAGCAAGATGCTCTTCTATCTAAGAAAAGGTTTAGAGAGCAGGCTGAACTTAAGCCAGACTTTGAGCAGTGGAGTCCTACTTCTAGAAATATAATACTCACTGCATGGAAGGCTGTCAAAGACCAAGTGCAGGAAAGAGGCAAGTGGTACAATGAGATGGAATGGCAGAAGTATGAAGCCAGGCAAGAGGCCATTGTACAGTTTAGAAGAAAAGCCAAGCTGGGTAGGCTGCCTATAGATGCTCAGGAGCCAAGCAAGTACTTCCCAAAGCCCTTTCATTATTTTGAAAGGCAAAGGCTCAAGGAAGAAGCAAAGAAGAAGGCTGATCTAAAAGGCAAGAAGCCAGCTGAGGATTTTGAAGCTCCTGTGAAGGCTCAAGTTCTATCTGGCAAAGAGATTGTCATTAAAGAGCCTGATCAGTCTTAATTTTTTAGTTCTTTCAAAGTATTTTGTAATGTTTTGATTAAATCATTAAATGTAATTCTCTGTATTCAAACATTATCAAGTTATAAACAAAATGTTGTTTGACATCATATAATGTTCATTCTGTGATGGATTGTTTTTATGTTTTGTTTATATTAAGTATTCCTGTTATGTCATATATCATCAGTTTATACTTTTTATAAATGGTGTATATCATTGGCTATAGGGTTATGACTTCTCCAAATAGGGGGAGATTGTTGGGTACATTGGAAAATGTGTACCTGATTTGAAGAAGCCCAACTTAGCTCAATGATATACATCAAGGTGTATTTGATGTTGTTTTGAGTTGACATGTGCAGGTGAAGAAGTATTAAAGAATGCAGAAAAATATTCTAAGTCCACATGTCGACACCTGAAGAAATTGTGTCGACACTTCAGAATATTTGTGTCGACACTTCAGAATATCTGTGTCGACACAGAGAATGATAGTCGACCACATTTATGTCGACACTGGGAAGCAGTGTCGACACATAAAGAAAATAGTCGACTTCAACTATGTCGACACTGGGAAGCAGTGTCGACACATAAAGAAAATCGTCGACCTCAGCACTGGGAAGCAGTGTCGACACCGTGAAATATAGTCGACCAGAGAAGGTTAGTCGACACCGTGAAAGATAGTCGACCAGAGAAGGTTAGTCGATACCGTGAAAGATAGTCGACCAGAGAAGGTTAGTCGACACCGTGAAAGATAGTCGACCAGAGAAGGTTAGTCAACACCGTGAAAGATAGTCGACCAGAGAAGGTTAGTCGACACCGTGAAAGATAGTCGACTAGTGAAAGATAGTCAACAAGAGAAAGATAGTCGACTCACAGAAGAAGATAGTCGACCACAACTGTGTCGACACTGGGTGGATGTGTCGACACCAGAAGACTGTGTCGACACATATTGGCAGAAGTCGACTATGCTTGTGTCGACACCAGAAGACTGAGTCGACACATGTTGGCAGGATTGAAGATTGCTGTGTCAACACCTGAAGGCTGAGTCGACACATGTTCTGAATCTACAACAACTGTGTCGACACACAGGACTTGTGTCGACACACTGCAGAGTCTAGACCAAGTTATTTTCTGAAGAAGCTGTGTCGACTTAAAGGCAACTTAGTCGATATCATCAAAGACTGGGTCGACACCAAAGTCACTTGTGTCGACACAAATAGACAGATTGGTCTCGACACTTTCTAACTGACTGTCTCGACATTTTGCTGTCCAAGGCTAAGGTACAAGAACTGTTTGAAGACTTGACAGCTGTGGGTTGCCACCGTTTAACTGAAGTTGTCAGACCTGTCAGAAAACAGTTAGAAACCGGATCAGCCGGTTACCATGAAGAAAGTCTATAAATAGACACATTCAGAAGGAATTACACAAGCAGCAAAGCTAAGAAACATAACTGAAGAAGATCTAAGAAGAAGAAACAAAAGGATTACGATCCTATTGAAGTTTCAATTCAAGAAAGTGCTAAGCTCTAAAGAAGATCTTCATCAGAAAATCTAAGAAGAAGTCTGAAGTATCAGAAAAGGTGTTGGATAGAGAGGAATCCAGTCATCTTGAAGAAGAAGAAGGAAGCCATCAGTGGTTTCTCAAGAAGCTGTTTGGAAATCAACTCAGCTAAGTTCAGATTCAAGAAGCTTTGAAGAAAGCTCAGATTCAGTTGATTTCATCAGCTGATCAAGAAGTGTCTTGTCCTTTTCTCTCTCAACAAAGGCAAGACATCAAAATATCTTTTTCTAAATTTCTGTAGGATCTGTTTACATAGATCTGAGTTGTAAGCCTGTGTTATAAAGGCTGAGTGTAGGAGAGGTGATCTCTGAGTGGTAGGGCTATTTGTCTGAGTGTAGGAGAAAGTTATTCTCTGAGTGGTAGGCCTTGAGGCAAGGCTGAGGTAGGGCTGTTGAGCCTGAGTTGTAGGAACCTATCCTGGTTCTGAGCTGTAGGATCTGAGGATCTGAGTATAGTGGAAGTTTGGCCGAATCTAGCATATTGCTAGATAGGTGAAGGGGGAAAGTGGATGTACCCAGACCTTGAGGAACCACTATAAAACATTGTGCAATCTGTGATGCTTAGTTGTCTGTGAATGCTGTGCTAGATGTTTTAAATTATAATTGAATTCTGCCTAGATTTATAGACAAGAAATTAGAACCTATTCACCCCCCCTCTAGGTGTTTAGGTTGTCTTGAAAGTAAAACTATCAATAACACAACTGTGTTAACAGGTAAAAGGACAGGTAACATTTACTTAGTAGATTTTCTTTCATCTAAAGTAGATATCTGTTTATTTAATTCCATATCTAAGCCAAATGTTTTATGGCATAAGAGATTAGGACATCTAAACCTTAGAATCATTGCTAGGCTATCTAAGGACAACCTTGTTAGAGGACTACCTTCTGGCCCCTACAAGAAGGAAGGACTTTGCAAGGCTTGTCAGTTAGGCAAGCAAACTAAAAATAGCTTTAAGTCACTTAATAAGAGTGATTCACCTAGGATTCTGTATTTGTTGCACATGGATCTTTTCGGACCCATTACAATACAAAGCTTAGGAGGGAAATCTTATGCTTTAGTGATTATAGATGACTTCTCTAGATTCTGTTGGTACCCTAGTTTGATTTGAGTTTAGTCTTGTCTTCTTAGTCTCTTGACCCATGAATTATCTATGGTCAAGGTTAGTTGTCTAGCTGTAGAGTTCCCAGCTTATCCAGATGAGAATTTGGTTAAGTTGTTTGTTCGTTCGACTATGGTCGAACGCCGCTCGACTATCGTCGACTAACTGTTCGACGATCGTCTATCAGTTGCTCGACGTTCTGTCTGCGTGGATAGTTCGACTATCTGTTGATAGTTCGACTATCTGTGTGCTGTGATAGTTCAAATATCTGTTGATAGTTCGACTATCTGTTTGTTTGATAGTTCGACTATCTGCTTGGATAGTTCAACTATCTGATAGCTCGACTATCTATTTGATAGGTCGACTATCTGCGTTGTTTGATAGCTCGACTATCTGTTGATAGATCGACTATCTGCTTTCTTCTGATAGTTCGACTATCTGCTGATAGGTCGACTATCTGTTTTCCCTTGGTAGTTCGACTATCTGCTTTGATAGTTCAACTATCTGATAGCTCGACTATCTGTTGATAGTTCGACTATTTGTTCTGCGTTGATAGTTCGACTATCTGTTGATAGGTCGACTATCGGTTTTTGCTTTGATAGTTCGACTATCTGTTGATAGGTCGACTATCTGATAGCTCGACTATCTTCTGATAGTTCGACTATCTGTTGTGATAGTTCGACTATCTCCTTTGATAGTTCGACTATCTGGATCGTTCGACTATCTGTCCGATAGTTCGACGATCTCCGTCCTTCGTTCGACGATCTCCGAGGGTCGTTCGACGTTTTCTGTTTGCCTTTTTATTTTGTATTTATTTATTCTATTTAATAAATTAATACATTATCTGGCATTTTATTTCAGTTGTTTTGTGATAATATTTCCAGGCAATATCTGCTCCATCTCTTTTGCCTGAGTCAAATCTTTTCAGATAAAGTTGTTTGTCTTATTAGTTGACAATGTATTTTACTTTATCTGTTGTCAGTCCTTTATAGCCGTTAGACTGAAAAGTCCTCCTTCTGCTATAAAGAGTTTGTCTCTGATGTGATTTTATTTAGTACTTGTATTATCAGATTGCTTCCTGCAGCTTCCTTGAAAAAGGTTTATCCCTGTTATAGAATATTTTGCTGCAGAGTTTGTTTGTCTTTGTGATATTTGCAGCCCAGGTTTCAAGTTTCAGAAGAAGACAAACAGTTCAAATTGAAAAGAGCCGTTGCTTGTTGCTGCTATAAAAGGAATCCTTTGGAGAAGGATTTCAGCTAGCTAACCAGTTATTCTAAGAGTTATTCAATTAGCATTCAAGCTTTCATCAAGACCAAGTTTAACTGCTCTCAGCAATCTTCATTCAACTGAGAAGTGTTAAGCTCTTCTGCTCTTCTTCAACCTGAGTTCTCCTGCTTCCAGGAAGTTCAAACTCAGAGTTATTTTGAAGAAGAAGAAGAAGAAGATAGCTGCTAGAAGATTTCTATTTTATATTTTATATCTTCTTGTAGTTTTTCCTTCAGAACTTTCTGAAGTGTTTTCTGCACTGAAGCAAGACTTCACCTGGACATTCTTTGAGCCAGGGGGAGCCTTGATTCTTTTGATCTTTCTAGCTCAGTGCAAGTCTTTGTGCTTCTCTAATCTATTGTAAAATAGAGAAGACCTTTTTAACCTTCTTTCCCCCTCCTGTACAGGGTTATTACTCCCTTCAAAAGTATCCCTTGGTGGCAGGGCACCTGATCAAAAACCTGTGTTGGTTTTTAGACACCTGATCAAAAGTCTAAAGGGTTTCTAGATCTACCTGAAGCAGATCTTGTGGTGGCAGGGCACCTGATCAAAAACCTGTAGTGGATTCCTACCTTATTGGTAGAAGAGTGGACGTACCCAAGTTGTTTGGGGAACCACTATAAATTCCTTGTGTCGTCTGGCTTGCTTAATTTAATTCCTGCATTGTGGCTGTGATTAGATATAACTAGGTTTGCTAGTTGCTGATTAGGTTTTCCAAGCCTTAACTGTAATTACAGTTAGCTTGAGTTTGTGCACAACACTTGTGTTAGGCTTTAGGGTTATCTCCTTATCTATAATCTTTTAATTCCGTATTTCACTCCAAGGGAGTTGGGTAGACTATTAAGTTTTTGTCTAGTGCAAAATTTGATAACTCTATTCACCCCCCTCTAGAGTAGTATCTATCCCTTCACTTTCAATTGGTATCAGAGCGAGGTTCACTGACTGAATAGGCTAACACCTAAGTCACAAGATCCTGATAGATACCAAAGTTTATAGATATTCACTATCACTATCATGGCCCAGTCCAAGGATTATTCTAGCACCCGACCTCCAACATGCAACTTAGCTAAGTTTGGCATCTGGAAGGCAAGGATCAAATTATATATGAATTCTATTGATGAAAGTATCTTTGCTTCTATTTTGTCAGGACCCCCAAGAGCACCTGCTGCTGCTTCTGCCTCATCATCTGATATGAGTGCAGTGCCCCCTCCAGATTACAATGATGAGTACAAGAAGGCAAAGATAGCAGATGCCAAGGCGATGAACATTCTGGCTCAGACAATGTCTGATGAGGTATTCTAGAAGGTAGCTGACTGCTCTTCAGCAAAAGCTATGTGGGATACACTGAACCAGATTGTAGCTGGTTCAGCTGATGAAAGGAAGGACAGAAGGTCCAACCTTATCTCACAATATGAGAACTTCAAGAAAACTGATGCTGAATCAGTTGAAGCCATGTATACAAGGCTCAGCTCAATCATCAATGAGCTGAGGACCCTTGACAAGGACATATCATTGACAGAGGTCAATGATAAGATTCTTATGTGCTTCCCTAGCACATGGGATCTAAGGATCTGGCCCATCAAGGAAGCCAGAAGTACAACAGAGATCTCAACAGAAGCCCTTCTCGGCAAGCTCAAGTCTTTTGAGCAAGTGCTGAAGACAAGGGAAGCAGAAGCTGAAGCAAAGACCCCTACTCCAACAAGAAAAGAGCAATCTCTAGCTCTTAAGGCTGCTGATGCTTCTGAAGGCAGCCAATCCAATGAGGAGCTAATGGCATTATTTGCCAAGAGGTTTCTCAAGATGGGGAGAAAGGAATTCAGAAAGAAGTCTTCACGCTATGAAGACAAACCAAGGTATGACCGTTCACCTGCTAAAGAAATTATCTGTTATGGTTGCAGGAAACCTGGACATATCTTACCAGATTGTCCAGAGGAGAAGAACAAAGATAAGAGGAAAGAAAAGGAACAGCACAGGAAGCACTCCAAGCCATCCTCCTACAAGAACAAGAAGAAGGAGAGAGGTTTCATTGCTGAAACCTGGAGTGATTCTGATGAAGAATCTTCCTCCTCTAGCTCCAGTGAGGATGAGGAAGAGAAGAAGGCAAAGGAAGTTTGCCTGATGGCAATAGATGCCTGCAGCAATCATTCAGCTGCAGAGATTTCAGATTCAGAGGAATAAATGCCAACAGAAGATGAGGTACTATCGTCTTATGATTTTACTTCAGCAGAATTCAAATTAGATTTTAAATTTTTATGCTTAGATTTAATTAGTTCTGAAAAAGAGATTAAAGAACTTAGACATAGGCTAGCTGAATCAGAAATCATATCTACTGAAAATATTAAGTTAAAGGAAGATCTCACTAATTATAGTGAAGAAATTAAGTTTCTTAAAATTGAGTTAGCTAAATCTAAGAGGTTAGAAGAATCTCTAAATGGTAGAAGCCTTAAGTTATTAGAAATAACCAGCATGACTAATACTAGGTCAGACAATAACAAACTAGGCTTAGGAGCTTCTCCCAGTGAACCCCCAGTTATTCTTAAAAATAATCTTTCAACTCCAGTGAACTTCATTTCAGCTAGTGGAATGAAGAACACTGAGCAAGTAAACCAAGTTAATAAAACTTTAAATAAAGCTAAGAGAGAAAAGAGGAAGAAATTTTTTAAAGAAATACAAAGAGCGTCGAACGCTGCTCGACGATCGGAAGCTCAATGGTCGAACGAAGCTCGACGATCTGAGCGCCCATCGTCGAACGTCGATCGACGTTTTCAATATGATTTTCAAAATCATCATCAAACCCGTAGAAACCTAAATGAAAATAGAAACCCTAGGTTTGTTGACCCATCATCTGCATGGAGAATCCCACCTAGGAGATCTCACCCATTAGGCTATCACCCTCAGCCTGCATTTTCATTTATTTCTAGCTTTTCTTATGTGAAAAACAAGGGACCCAAGGTTACCTGGGTCCACAATGTCTAAATGAATGTCTTGCAGGTGAAGGCCTATCCTATCACTCAAAATAAGTGGTATTTGGATAGTGGATGCTCCAAGCATATGACAGGAAATAAAAATCATCTGTCAAAATTCAAAGCTAAGCTCGTCCCAAAGGTTATCTTTGGAGATTCAAGCTTTGGTCAGACAGAAGGCTATGGCAGGATCATAATTGGAGATGTTACTTTCAAGAGAGTTGCATATGTGACAGGACTAAAGCATAATTTGATCTCAGTTAGCCAGCTATGTGATGCTGGCTACCAGGTTTCATTTTCTAACTCTTCTTGTAATATTACTTTAAATAATAATGTTGTTTTAGTAGGCATTAGATTAAGTAATATTTATTTAGTAGATTTCAATTCAACTCATTCTGAAATCTGTTTATTTAATGAAGTAACAATTAATAATAATTCTTTGTGGCATAAGAGGCTTAGTCATGTTAACCTTAAAAATATATCTAGGTTATCTAAACACAACCTTGTTAGAGGTTTACCTTCTTGCCCCTACAAGAATGAGAGCCTATGCAAGGCTTGTCAGCTAGGCAAGCAAACCAAGAATTCTTTTAAATCAGTAAATAAAAGTGATTCTCCTAGAATCTTGTACTTATTACATTTGGACCTTTTTGGCCCAATAAATGTACAGAGTTTAGGAGGGAAGTATTACACCTTAGTAATTGTAGATGACTTCTCTAGGTTTAGTTGGGTTTTCTTTTTGAGAACTAAGGCTGATAACTTCAAAGCCCTTACAGACTTTCTATTATGTGTGCAGACTGAGTACTCTACTCATGTGGCCTTGATCAGAAGTGATCATGGTACTGAGTTTGACTCTCTTCTCATGCAAGAATTCTGTGAGAGAGAAGGTATCAAACATAGCTTCTCAGCTCCTAGAACTCCCCAACAAAATGGGGTAGTTGAAAGGAAAAATCGAACACTCATTGAAGCTGCTAGTACATTGTTGGCAGATGCTAATATGCCTCTCTCCTATTGGGCAGAAGCTGTTAGTACAGCCAATTATGTCTTGAATAGAAGTCTGATACACAAGCTTAAGTGTAAAACTCCTTATGAGTTGCTTAAAGGAAAGAAACCTAAAATTAATTATTTTAGAGTATTTGGTTGTGTAGTGTACATTCATAATAACAATAAAGAATACCTTAGAAAGTTTGAAGCAAAAGCTTCAATGAGAATTATGCTTGGATATTCCCAAGTAAGCAAAGCTTATAGGGTTTATAACAAATCAACCTGTAAAATTGAAGAATCTGTGTATGTATCTTTTGATGAGTCTCAGATGTTTTACAAGGAGAAGGAAAATTCTCCTTCCTCCAGTTCATTGCAGGTACCTGGTGCTACTCAAGAGATTCTTCAACTATCAACTCTTCAGATCACTGAATCAGACAGTGATGAAGACATTGCAGAAGCTGTTGTTGTTCCACCAACAGTAGATCAAATTCCTCCTGAGGAATTAATCCCAACTGTTACTGAAGATCACATCCCACCTGCTGATATTGTCACACTTAGAGATCACCCTACATCTCAAGTGATAGGAGACATATCAGCTGGTGTTCAAACAAGACATCAGCTAAGACAGGATGTGATGCACGCTTGTTTCCTCTCACAGGTTGAGCCCCTCACCTTTAAAGATGCTGAGCTAGATCCCCACTGGATCATTGCTATGCAAGAGGAACTCAATCAGTTTGAGAGATGTAAAGTTTGGACTTTGGTTCCAAGACCTAAAGGCCAACTGATCATAGGCACCAAGTGGGTGTATAGAAACAAGTTGGATGCAAATGGAATTATTTTAAGGAATAAAGCTAGGCTTGTAGCTCAGGGATACAGACAGGAGGAAGGTATAGATTATGACCAAACCTTTGCTCCTGTTACAAGGCTAGAAGCAATAAGGATCTTCTTGGCCTATGCAGCCTACATGAAGTTTACGGTCTTTTAGATGGATGTCAAAAGTGCATTCCTAAATGGTGAGCTTAAGGAAGAGGTGTTTGTTGAACAACCACCAGGGTTTGTTTCTTCAACTCAACCCTCACATGTGTTCAAGTTGCAGAAAGCTCTTTATGGACTAAAGCAAGCACCCAGAGCCTGGTATGAGACTCTAGCTAGTTTCCTGTTAGAGCACAACTTTACTAGGGGAGTAGTTGATAGAACCCTTTTCGTCAAGCACCATAAGGACACAATCCTGTTAGTTCAAGTGTATGTGGATGATATTATATTTGGTTCCACTAATCCCAAACTTTGCAAAAGGTTCTCTGACCTGATGCACTCTAAGTTTGAGATGAGTAGTATGGGTGTGCTGTCTTACTTTCTTGGTCTCCAAGTTAAGCAAGATGCTGATGGTATCTTCATCTCCCAATCCAAATATGCCAAGGAATTGGTATAGAAATTTGGGATGGCTGATGCTTCAGCAATGCCTACACCTATGGCTACTAATGTAGTTATTGATTCTGATGATCACGGCAAGCCAGTTGATCAAAAGAATTATAGGGTCATTGTTGGTTCCCTATTATATTTAACTGCAAGTAGGCCTGATATAATGTTTGCTACATGCCTTTGTGCTAGATTCCAGGTCAACCCCAAGGAATCTCATCTGATTCTTCTAAAGAGAATCTTGAGATACCTGAAGGGATGTCCAAATCTAGGACTTTGGTACCCAGCAGAATCAGAATTTGAGTTAATTGGATACTCTGACTCTGACTATGCTGGTTGCAGAGTTGACAGGAAGAGCACCTCAGGAACTTGTCAGTTCCTGGGAGAGAGATTGGTCTCTTGGTTCTGTAAGAAGCAGGCTTCTGCCTCAACTTCAACTTCAGAGGCTGAATATATAGCACCTGCCAGTTGTTGTTCACAGATCCTGTTGATTCAAAACCAGCTTGTGGATTATGGTTACTCACACAAGAACACCAAAATCATGTGTGATAGTACCAGTGCTATCTCAATTGCACAAAATCCAGTGCACCACTCTAGAACGAAGCACATTGAGATTCGGCACCATTTCCTGAGAGATTGTGTGGAAAAGAACAAGATTTGTCTTGAGTTCATATCCACTGAGTTTCAGAGAGGTGATATTTTCACCAAGCCCTTAGATGAACAGAAGCATCTGTTCTTTTTGGTTCAACTAGGCATGATCAATGGAAGAGACTAAGTGTGACTATATCTGCCAATGTTGAAACTTGTTTGAAGATAGTCGAACGACGTTCGAAGATAGTCGATCGGGTCAAGCCCATCGTCGACCTATGGTTGATGAAAGCTTGCCTGTTTGAAGATCG
Source organism: Platanthera zijinensis (assembly GCA_039513925.1). Classification (NCBI taxonomy): domain Eukaryota; kingdom Viridiplantae; phylum Streptophyta; class Magnoliopsida; order Asparagales; family Orchidaceae; genus Platanthera; species Platanthera zijinensis. The sequence goes on from CM077092.1 coordinate 58,982,866, forward strand.
TCGACCGGAGTTCGACCATCGTCGAACAAGTCGAGCTCATCGTCGATCTCTGGATGACGACAGCTTGTTGTTTGAGAAGCCAGAAATAGTCGAACGATTGCTCGACTACTCTGCTTCTGGACCGATCGTCGAACGACCGTTCGACCATCGTGTCCAGTATCTTTTAAATAGATCGACTATCTCCGGTCTAATATAAAGCCGATAGTCGACCTAGGTTAAAAGATCTTTGCTTTTATCGTCGACGGAGAGCGTCCTTTCGCATTCCGTCTTCCCGCTTGCTCCGTGTCTTGCGATTCTCTGCCGTTTCGTCTTCTCCGTTCCTCTCGCGCCTTCTCCAGCAAATCGATGGCGATTTCTCCAGCGCTCCTCGTAGTAGTCAAGTTTGACGCAGGTTTCAGCGTGGATTTTGATGCATTCAGTTGCTGTGAACCAGATATCGTGGATATTCTCCAGCTATGCAAAGATCAAGGATTGGAAAGGCTAATGTCTACAAGGATCAAGTTAAATATCCCAGAGATAAAGGAATGGGCATTTACTTCATCTTGTACTGAAGATTCAATGACAGGATCTGTTGGAAGAGTAGAGGTAGTTTTGACTCCCGCCATCTTGACTGATTTATTTGGATTAACTAATGGCGAAGAAGAATATGAGCAAGATGCTCCAGAGTTTGGAAGAATGTTGATTGAGCTGGGACATGCAGAAGGCATTCCCTCAAAGCTGCTCAAGGTAAATTTTCCTTTTAAAATTAAATTTCTTGCTGAGATTGTCGAAAAGGTGCTGCTAGGCAAACACTCTACCCACGATAACATTACAAGACAACAATTTGCACTCATGTGTGCAATTGTCAACAAGAAAAGGATCAATTGGGCAGGAGTTCTGTTTGTTTTGATAAGGAAGAAGAACAGTAAGAAGGAAGTTACCCTAGGAAGGGTTATTGGGATTTTTCTAAAGGAAAGATATCCCCATCTGCTAGTTTCAGCTGCTACCACCATTAATGCCAGCAAGAAGATGGATCCCAACTTGTTCTCAAAGTGGAAGAGGACATTCGTGAAGCCCGCTCCTGCAGGGGCTGCTCCAGCTACATCTGAGAGCACAAGGACTGACTCTGTCGCTCCCCACCCTCAAGAAGTTGGCTCAGCTCCTTCATCTATTCCTTCATCTTCTTCTGCTTTGCCGTCTACTGCAGCTGAAGTTCCTTCAACTTCAACTGCAGTACGACTTTCTGCCTCTCTTCCTGCATCTTCTCACCCAACTGATCTTGCTGGGACTTCTCAACCCAGCTTTGATCTGTTGGCGTCTGATATCTCTTCTCCAGTTCATTCTCCCATTCCAACTCCTCCTCACTCACCTTCTCCACATCATTCTCCAGTTAACTCTCCAGTTAACTCTCCAGTTCGATCTCCAGTTTGATCTCCAGTCCTCAACACAATTCATCCTGCCACATCAACCATTTCTGCTGCTCCTCCATCCACTGCAGTTCCATCTTTTGAAATAACTCCAGAATTTATTTCCAGCATTGTGGAGTTAATTACCCCTTCAATCAAAATCATGATTGAAGAGGCAATTGCTCCACTTGCTTCTTCCATTGCTTCTTTGACTGATGCCATCAAAATTCTCTCCAACTCTGCTGAGCCCTCTTCATCCAGGGGCCTGGTTTCAGTTCCCACTGAAATCAGGCAGGGGGAGATGTTCAATGAAGATGTCTCTGAGCAGCTTCCTGCCTCCCCTCCAGCAGCTCAATTTGCAGTATCAGAAAAAGTAGCAGAAGTTTCAGCTCCTCCTCCATCTGACAAAGAAAAAGAAATATCTGATGCAATAATGTTGTCTGAATTTGTTGTAAAAGTTTACCTGGAAGAAGCCTCAACTCTCTTAGTTGCCATGTTCCTAGAAGGAATAATCACTTCCTTTCTAGATGATTTATGGGAGTTAGGTCACCCTGAAGAAAATCCAGAAGGTATGTCTCTTTCCCAATTTGTAGATTACTTAATTGATAAGTTAGTATGGGAATATCTGGAAGGGATGACTAGATATCATTTAGCAAGATTTTACTCCTAATCCTACAAATTTAATGGAAGAAGTAGCTGTTGTCAAAGAGCCTGAATCTGTATCAGCTCCTGATGTCCAAATGGCTGTAGAGCAAGCAGTGCGATCTGAGGCTGTAGAGCCTGTTATAGTTTCTGAGGCTGCTGAACCTGCTCAGCAAGCAGTGCTATCTGAACTGGTCCCTACGACAGTTCCTGAGCATCAAGAAATGAATCCTGAAAGCCAAGTTGAAAATAAAGATGACACCCCAAAACTAAGTTTGGAAGAAGAGAAAGCAAAAGCTGCTTGGCAACAAAGAGTAAAGGCTGATTTGGAAGAGAAAGAAAAAAGCTTGGCAAGCTGAAAAATCTACAGTATGGGATGATTCCCCTGGCTTAGACTTGGATACTCTTCTGGCATAGGATGCCATGGAATAAGAGAAAGAGAAAGCTGCCCTGAAAGAAAAGGAAAAGGCTGTATCAGAAGCCTATGATCCATATGATCATCCTCCCTCATCTCATTCTGAGGATGAAGATGATTCAGATCTGTCTGAAGATTCCAAGAAAAAGAAAGCTGCAAAGAGGAAAAGAAAAAGTGTAGCTCTTCCTCCTCCCAATCCCAATAATGACACTCCTTACTACATTCTGAAAGGGGTTGATCCTAAATCCAAAGAGTTCCAGCACTGGATGTGGTTCTCAAATAATCAGCAAAAGGAGAGGAAGAAATCAAAGAGGTATGATAGTCCTGCTCCCAGATGGACTCCCAGAGGTCCTCCTCCTCCACCTCCTGGTGTAGGAGCCTCTAGCAATATTTCAGCAAATCCATCTGCCCCTTCTGACAAGTCTGCACCTTCTCAGCCTCCGTCAAGGAGAAGTTCTCAAAGCCATCAAGGTAAATCATATTCTGGATATCAAAGGCATGATGCTGAGGCAAAAGAGCAAGTAAAGGAGGGGGTATATCAAAAGCCAACATTTTCACCCCCTCCTTCACCCAAGAGAAAAATTTCACCTGCTGCTAAAGATACTTCAAAGAGTAAAAGAACTGTTTTCTCAGAAAAATCCTGTAAGAAGTTTGCTGAATTTGCTCCTCCTTCATCTCTTGTTATTCAAGAAGTTAAAGATCCAGCTGAAAGTTTATTAAATCTGTCTACCAAGTTTAAAGCTGTAAAGCCAATTGATACTTCATCTGAAAATAAGTATGAAAGTCAAGAGTTAGATCCTGATTTTAGGATGGCTCATTTTCTAGAGCTTGTTGGCTCAGCCCAGATAAAGAAAGCTAAGGCTGAAGGAAAAGATTCTGCAGGATTTACTACAATGTCAAAATTCAGAATGAAGGAACTTGATAAAATCCAAGTTAGTCCTGAGGTATTTGACCCTTCTAAATACATGGAAAAGCATCCAGAAGCAGTCGTCCCAAGGGCATCAGAACTAAAGATTATTGGTGAACAAGATCTGAAAATGTCTAAGAAAGAAGCCATAGATCCCTTGAGGAAAGTATCTTTTGTTCCTAGTTCTTCTGATCCCAAACCTGATTCTGTAGACCCTTAATTTTGATTGACTGTTTTATATATCTGACTGATTGTTAATTGCCAGTTAGTTGTTTAACTATTTCCTGTATTGTTTTTATTGTTCTATAGCTAGCTCTGTGTTTTAGTTTTTGAGAGACTTAACTCAAATAGGGGGAGATTGTTGGTACCCTAGTTTGATTTGAGTTTAGTCTTGTCTTCTTAGTCTCTTGACCCATGAATTATCTATGGTCAAGGTTAGTTGTCTAGCTATAGAGTTCCCAGCTTATCCAGATGAGAATTTGGTTAAGTTGTTTGTTCGTTCGACTATGGTCGAACGCCGCTCGACTATCGTCGACTAACTGTTCGACGATCGTCTATCAGTTGCTCGACGTTCTGTCTGCGTGGATAGTTCGACTATCTGTTGATAGTTCGACTATCTGTGTGCTGTGATAGTTCGACTATCTGTTGATAGTTCGACTATCTGTTTGTTTGATAGTTCGACTATCTGCTTGGATAGTTCAACTATCTGATAGCTCGACTATCTGTTTGATAGGTCGACTATCTGCGTTGTTTGATAGCTCGACTATCTGTTGATAGATCGACTATCTGCTTTCTTCTGATAGTTCGACTATCTGCTGATAGGTCGACTATCTATTTTCCCTTGGTAGTTCGACTATCTGCTTTGATAGTTCAACTATCTGATAGTTCGACTATCTGTTGATAGTTCAACTATCTGTTCTGCGTTGATAGTTCGACTATCTGTTGATAGGTCGACTATCGGTTTTTGCTTTGATAGTTCGACTATCTGTTGATAGGTCGACTATCTGATAGCTCGACTATCTTCTGATAGTTCGACTTTGTTGTGATAGTTCAACTATCTCCTTTGATAGTTCGACTATCTGGATCGTTCGACTATCTGTCCGATAGTTCGACGATCTCCGTCCTTCGTTCGACGATCTCCGAGGGTCGTTCGACGTTTTCTGTTTGCCTTTTTATTTTGTATTTATTTATTCTATTTAATAAATTAATACATTATCTGGCATTTTATTTCAGTTGTTTTGTGATAATATTTCCAGGCAATATCTGCTCCATCTCTTTTGCCTGAGTCAAATCTTTTCAGATAAAGTTGTTTGTCTTATTAGTTGATAGTGTATTTTACTTTATCTGTTGTCAGTCCTTTATAGCCGTTAGACTGAAAAGTCCTCCTTCTGCTATAAAGAGTTTGTCTCTGATGTGATTTTATTTAGTACTTGTATTATCAGATTGCTTCCTGCAGCTTCCTTGAAAAAGGTTTATCCCTGTTATAGAATATTTTGCTGCAGAGTTTGTTTGTCTTTGTGATATTTGCAGCCCAGGTTTCAAGTTTCAGAAGAAGACAAACAGTTCAAATTGAAAAGAGCCGTTGCTTGTTGCTGCTATAAAAGGAATCCTTTGGAGAAGGATTTCAGCTAGCTAACCAGTTATTCTAAGAGTTATTCAATTAGCATTCATGCTTTCATCAAGACCAAGTTTAACTGCTCTCAGCAATCTTCATTCAACTGAGAAGTGTTAAGCTCTTCTGCTCTTCTTCAACCTGAGTTCTCCTGCTTCCAGGAAGTTCAAACTCAGAGTTATTTTGAAGAAGAAGAAGAAGAAGATAGCTGCTAGAAGATTTCTATTTTATATTTTATATCTTCTTGTAGTTTTTCCTTCAGAACTTTCTGAAGTGTTTTCTGCACTGAAGCAAGACTTCACCTGGACATTCTTTGAGCCAGGGGGAGCCTTGATTCTTTTGAGCTTTCTAGCTCAGTGCAAGTCTTTGTGCTTCTCTAATCTATTGTAAAATAGAGAAGACCTTTTTAACCTTCTTTCCCCCTCCTGTACAGGGTTATTACTCCCTTCAAAAGTATCCCTTGGTGGCAGGGCACCTGATCAAAAACCTGTGTTGGTTTTTAGACACCTGATCAAAAGTCTAAAGGGTTTCTAGATCTACCTGAAGCAGATCTTGTGGTGGCAGGGCACCTGATCAAAAACCTGTAGTGGATTCCTACCTTGTTGGTAGAAGAGTGGACGTACCCAAGTTGTTTGGGGAACCACTATAAATTCCTTGTGTCGTCTGGCTTGCTTAATTTAATTCCTGCATTGTGGCTGTGATTAGATATAACTAGGTTTGCTAGTTGCTGATTAGGTTTTCCAAGCCTTAACTGTAATTACAGTTAGCTTGAGTTTGTGCACAACACTTGTGTTAGGCTTTAGGGTTATCTCCTTATCTATAATCTTTTCATTCCGCATTTCACTCCAAGGGAGTTGGGTAGACTATTAAGTTTTTGTCTAGTGCAAAATTTGATAACTCTATTCACCCCCCCTCTAGAGTAGTATCTATCCCTTCACTTTCAGATTCACATGGGTATTCTTTCTGAGGAAGAAGTCTGATAACTTTAAGTGTTTGACAGAGTTTCTCAAATGTATACAGATTGAGTTCAACACTCACATTGCCTTGATCAGAAGTGATCATGGGACAGAGTTTGATTCTCTTCTTATGCAAGAGTTCTGTCAAAGTGAAGGGATCAGGCACACTTTCTCTGCTCCTAGAACTCCTCAACAAAATGGGGTAGCTGAAAGGAAAAATAGAACCCTAATTGAATCTGCTACTACATTGTTGACAGATGCTCACCTACCTCTATCCTTTTGGGCTGAGGCAGTGAACACCTCCAACATTGTGCTAAACAGAAGCCTGATACATAAACTAAAGGGCAAGACTCCCTATGAATTGCTCAAAGGGAAGAAACCTAAAATAGATTATTTTAAAATTTTTGGGTGTACTTGTTATATTCATAATAATGACAAGAAGTATTTAGCAAAATTCCAAGCTAAAGCTGATGAAGGAGTGTTTCTGGGATACTCCATGATCAGCAAGGCCTATAGGGTATATAATAAATCTTCCTGTAAAATTGAAGAATCTGTTCATGTTACTTTTGATGAGACTAACATGTGTTATAAGGAGAAGTCTACTTCTACCATAGAACCTTTGCAGGTACACTCTATTTCAGAAAGTATGGACAGATTACAGGTTAAAGAAGAGGATACAACCACTCAACCTATTCTGCAAAAGAATGAGAGCAGTGATGATGAAGAAGAAGTTCAACCTCTTGAAGAAAATCATCCTGAAGAGCCAGTTGTTATTCCACAAGAGGAAACAACAACACAGGCTGGTGAACAATCAACACCCCCTGTTGATTTAGTAACAACAAGAGATCATCCAATCACCCAAGTAATTGGAGAGATCTCAGCTGGTGTGCAAACCAGAAATCAGGTCAACCAGAACCTGATGCACACTTGCTTCCTATCTCAAGTTGAGCCTCAATCCATTCAAGATGCAGAGCAAGATCCACACTGGATCATTGCAATGCAAGAGGAGTTGCATCAATTTGAAAGGAATAAGGTTTGGGAACTAGTGCCTAAGCCAAGGGATCACTCCATTGTTGGAACAAAGTGGGTGTTCAGAAACAAGCTGGATGATCAAGGAATTATTGTCAGAAACAAGGCAAGGCTAGTTGCCCAAGGCTATTCTCAGCAAGAAGGAATAGACTATGACCAGACCTTTGCACCAGTTGCAAGGTTAGAGGCCATTAGAATATTCCTAGCTTTTGCTGCTCACAAGGGATTCAAGGTTTACCAGATGGATGTGAAGAGTGCATTTCTCAATGGGGACATCAAAGAGGAAGTCTATGTTAGACAACCTCCAGGTTTTATCTCTCTAACTCACCCTGATTATGTTTTCAAATTGCATAAAGCATTATATGGTCTCAAGCAAGCTCCTAGAGCATGGTATGAGACCCTAGCATGCTTTCTTCTAGAAAATGATTTTGTTAGGGGGAGAGTAGACCAAACTCTTTTTATTAGAACCCATAAGTCCCATACCCTACTAGTACAAATTTATGTAGATGATATCATATTTGGATCTACTGATTCAAACTTGTGCAGAAAGTTTTCCAACCTGATGCATTCCAAATTTGAAATGAGTAGCATGGGTGAGCTCTCCTTCTTCTTAGGATTGCAAGTAAAACAGCATGCTGAGGGCATATTTATTTCCCAAACCAAGTATGCTAAAGAATTGGTTAAGAGATTTGGTATGTCTGAGGCATCTTGTATGAAAACACCCATGCCTACTAATGCTGTATTGGATGCTGATGAACATGGGAAACCAGTTGATCAGACAACATATAGAGCAATGATTGGCTCTCTATTGTACCTTACAGCCAGTAGGCCAGATATAATGTTTGCTACATACATATATGCTAGATTCCAAGTTAGCCCTAGAGAGTCACACCTAACTCTAGTTAAAAGGATTCTTAGGTATGTAAAAAGTTGTCCAAATCTAGGACTCTGGTATCCAAAAGACTCAGGATTTGAATTAACTGGATTTTCAGATGCTGATTATGCTGGATGCAGAATAGACAGGAAAAGCACCAGTGGAACATGTTAGTTCCTTGGTGACAGACTTGTCTCTTGGTTTTGTAAGAAACAAACATCTGTGTCAACCTCAACTGCTGAAGCTGAATATATGGCTGCAGGCAGTTGCTGCTCACAAATATTGGGGATACAAAATCAGCTCATAGATTATGGCTACAACATAGAGAAGTCTAAAATTTTTTGTGATAATACTAGTGCTATCTCTATAGCACAAAATCCAGTCCTCCATAGTAGGACAAAACATATAGAGATTAGGCATCACTTTCTAAGGGATAATGTAGAGAAAAATAAAATTGAACTTCAATATATCCCTACTGATTTGCAAAGGGGAGATATTTTCACCAAGCCCTTGGATGAAAAGAAACACAGGTTCTTCCTAAATCAGTTGGGCATGTTAGATGGAGGAAGCCTAAACTAACTTACAAGATTTTTGAAAAGATAAAACAGACCAAGACTAGGCTAAAAAATCAGTTCTTTTTGTGTCTGTAGAATAGGCTCTGTCTCTGAACTGCGCTCGACGTTTTCCCAGAAATCGTCGAACGTAGATCGACGTTTCTCTAAAAATCGTCGACCAGAGATCGACGTTTCCAAAATCGTCGATCTGAGTTCAGCGCCTCCGTTAGTTCCAAGTTTTCTCTCCTTCTGTTCAGAGACCGTCGAGCGGAGATTGACGCTTTTCAACATCGTCGAACGCAGATCGACGATATTGACGTCTCTTCAGATTCCCTCTGTAGCCCAAATCGTCGAGCTGAGATCGACGTTCTGTCGAACCGAGCTCCACGATTTTCCGTTTCGCCGTCAAACCCTAATATAAAATCATTTTCGCGGCCGTCGTTCATCTTTGCGCTTTCATACTCTCTGCAACTTTCTTCATTTTCCCTCCAAATCTTCTACGCTTGGTTGTGTTTGGTTCTTTGCTGCAGGTAAAAATGGCCGGCTCCAATGCTGCAATCTCCAAAATGAAATTTGACACCGGATTTGATATCGACATGAACTCGTTTGATGGAAGCGATCAGCGCTTTAAGGATATTCTTAATCTATTCAGAGATCAGCAGCTATCGCAAATAATGACTATCAGAATAAAGATTGCATCCGAAGAGATAAAGGAGTGGTGTTATACAGTGACAGATGAGAACGAGAACTCTGTCATCGGCTTCATAAAAGGGACTCAGGTACAATTGTCCCCGGCCCTTTTAACTGAAGTTTTTCATCTTAGTTCTGGAGAAGATTCCATAGAGTTATCTGGAGAGGAATATGACTCCATGCTTGATAGAATGAGTCACAATGCTGTGAACCCTAGCAAACTGCTGAAGAAAAATCTGTCGATAGAATTTCAGTTTTTGGCTGATGTAGTTGGGAAAGTGCTTCTGGCCAAGCACTCAGCCCATGATACCATATCAAGATATCAACTTTGTCTAATGGGAGCTCTGCTTGATAATAAACATCTAGACTGGGGATCAATTTTCTTCAACCTGATTAAGAAGAAGCTGAGTAAGACTGCTGTCAGTTTTGGGAGAATTCTAGGGGTCTATCTGAATTCCAGATGCCCTGAGTTGCTAACCTCTTCTGGGATGTTCATTAATGCATCCAAGAGGCTCTCCTGTGCCCTTTTCAGCAAATGGGACAGGCAGATTGTAAACCCCTCCAGAGCTGCTGCACCACTATCTTCAGGCACCAGGACTGTCTCAGTCACTCCACCTCTGGTCTCTGCCCCAGTAGAAGTGTTGCCTGCTTCTCCTCCTCCTCCAGCTGTCTCTACCCCAGCCACTTCATCCTCACCTCCTATCACCACCATATTGATATCTTCCCCCATTAACATTTCTTCACCAATTTCAACCCCTCCAGCATCTACCTCAGAGGAATTCCATCCTCTCTTCTCTTTCCCAATCTTCACCTCTCCATCATTTTCCTTGGCAGATGATTCCTTTATGGATGATTCCCCCTCCTCTCCTCTTGAGCCTCCCTCTACCTCCTCATTCCAACAAATGCTGCAAGAAATTCTATCCCAACCATCCTTCACACCTTCCCTTGCCTCACCTATCTACACCTCAACATCTTCAATCTCCTCCATTCCCCTCTCAGAGCCATTCATTCCCAGACCCCCTATACCATCTCTCTCCATGCCACCAGCTCCAGCCATCATCCTTCCAACAACATTCTCTCCTACCTCTGCTCAAGCCCCTCTTGAGCATGTAGATTTATCAGCCCTGGCAGACATGTTATATGAGCTGCTAGCTCCTAAGCTAACCTCATTACTGAAGACCACTCTGGCTCCACTCCTGACCCATGTCAAGGAGCTGTCTTCCAAGCTCTCCTCATTCTCTCCCTCTCAGGCAATTACCTCTTTTGGGTGCCTTGACTCAGTTCTCCCTGAATCCAGGCAAGGGGAGATGCCTTCTGAAGTAGTGTTTGTGCCTGAGTATGCTCCAGCTCTGGCTTCTGCTCTTGCTTTTGCAATGGACCTCCAGAGCTTGCTCTCTGTGTTTGATACAGTTTACCTCAGATCTTTGCCAGTTCCTCATGCTGAAGACTTGTCTAAGGCCATTGTGCCTATTTCTGTCTGTGATCCCAGCCAAATTGAAGCATATGTAAATTCCTTGAAGGCTGTGAATGTTTTTGTTTCCATCTCTGATGCTGCTACTAAGGCCATTGTGCCTCTTATTGTTGAAGCTACTGCTGCTGTTACTGAGGATACTGAAATGGTTCTTGTAATTGAAGATACATTTGCTGCTGAAGAAGTTGCTGCTTACCTAGAAGATCCTGCACCTGCTGTTATTACTGCTCCTACTGCTGCTGTTGCTTCAAAAGTTCCTTCTGCTCAAATTTCTGATGCTGCTCCTGCCCTGACTGCTGATCAGTTGAAGTTACAAGAAAAATACATAAAAAGCATTGATGATTTGTATGACAATCCTCAAAGTTCAGAGAGTGATCAATTTCAAACTGATTCAGATGACTCTGCAAATACTATTGCCAAGAAGAGGAAGGCCAGAAGCAAGGCCATGATGTCAGTCCCCCCAGCTCAGGCAAAGGATTCGAATGACATTCCCTACTATATTCTGCATGACTGCCCCATATCTGAGCCCTGGATGCAGTATTCCAAGAACCAATCAAAGGCTATAAAGAAGAGAAGGAAGCTGAATAAGTATGAAAAAGGATCTTCTCAGTATCAGCCTCCTCCTCCTCCTCCTCCTCCAGATTCTGGTTCAGGCTCAGCCCCTCAAGCTCCAGCTTCCAGGCAAAGCTCCTCCCAGTCTTATCAGAAATATTATCAAAAGGGGCAACATCAAAGGGGATATCAATCTAGAAGGGGCCAATATAGAGGAAGCCAGAGAGGGCACATATTTCATCAAAGGGAAGGACAAGGCCATACTGATTCTACTTCAGGTCCTTTCCCTTATAAGCTAAAAGATGCAGTTGTCTCCAGGACTCCTCCTACTGATTCTGAATCCATCAGCAGATATGAACCTCCCATTTCTTTTGAGGATCCTGAGAACAATCCCTTGTCCTGGACAGCTAGAATGAAAGAGTTGGCTGCTCTTGATCAAATAAAAAAGGCCAGAGAGCAAGGCAAGGACACTTCAAGCATAACAACTCTATCAGATCAGAGAAAGAAAGAACTGGAGAAATATACATCAAGAAAATTCTTTAATCCAGAAGATTATATGAAGCTGCACCCTGAGGCTGTAGTTCCAAGGCCCAGATCTCAAACTTTCTTAGGTGCAGAAGATGATAGAAGATCCAAGAAAGAAGCCCTCAATCCCAACAGAGAAATTATGTTTAAAAAGGGAACTGAGAATTAAATTGTGTAAGCTGAACAATCATCCTCCTTTGGATATTTGCTGACTTCTTATCTGTGATCTGCATTGCTGCTATATCTTTTCTTCTGCATTGTTGTTTTAATTTCTGTCTTGAATGTATGCTTATTTATTTCCTAATTCTGTCTGTAAATAGTAATCCTAACCCAAATAGGGGGAGATTGTTGGAACACCCTATTACTAATTTGGGTAAGGATCACTATGTTTGTCTTAGGAAACCAGGTTGACCTAGTTGTATAGTTGTAAAGGTCAACATTAGAATGAGTCTAGGGCTTAGAACTTAGGTTTGAAGCTGCCCCCAGGACCTTTCCAAGATCAAGGATATAGAGCCAAGTCTAAGGCAATTTTCGTCGAGCTCCGGTCGACGAAACGTCGAACTCGGTTCGACGCTCTCTGAGCTCAACTTGATAAATCGTCGAACTCCGGTCGACGATCTTCGAGCTCAGATCGACGATCTACCTTCAGTCAGTTTTGCTTAGTCGTCGAACTGCATTCTACGTTTTTCTAGCTCAGGTCGACGATCTCTCTTCAGCTATTCTTCAGGTCACTGAGCTCGGTTCGACGATCTTCGAGCTCAGTTCGACATTTTCTGTCTGTTTGATCTATTTCCATCTCTGAGCTCAGTTCGACGATAGTAGAGCTCAGATCGACGATTTTTCTGAGATATCAACGATTTTAAGGATTCAAATGCTGCCAGTCTTTGGAATGTTTTTGAAATCCCTCAGCATTTATGTTAAGGAGATCTGCCAGCCGTTTGTCTTTATTCTGGAGCAAGTTTCAAGGAATTATTCAGGGAATGTTTTATTGGACCTTCCTCTAGAAGACAAGACTTTTTATGGAAGACATTTATGACTGCCAACGGCTATCCTTGACAAGAATTTTTCAGAGAATAAGATCCTCCTTTTTGTCTTCAGAAAAATAGAGAGAATATACAACACCCAGAGAACACAACAAGAAGAATTAAGCTGTGACAAATAACAAGTGATCAATTCTGAAGAATCAGAATAACAGTCTTTTTGCTTATAGAAAAGTGATCACAGTCTCATCTCAAGAACTCCAGACACCTCATCTTTCAGCCTTTTTGCTGAAACAATCCTTTGCTGGAGATCTAAAGTTCTGAAGGCCTATCACCCTAGAGCAAAGCTTCCATTCCTGAATCTGTCTACAACTCAGGGGGAGTTTTGACAACAAAAGATCCACTAGTCTTCTCTCATTTGATTTGAGAACAGAGAAGACAACCTCACCTCTTTATCTTTTCTTTTTCTGCTGTAAAAGGGTTCTTGAACTCCCTTCAAAAGTTCTGTCTGGTTCTGAGAGCCTTGTCAAAACTCAGTGGTGGCAAGACACATTATCAAAAAATCCAGTTTTGGTTTTTGAGCACCTTAACAAAAGCTCATTGGTGTCAGGACACCTGATCAACTCATCCTGAGTGGATTCCTACCAAGGGTGGTAGAAGAGTGGATGTACCCAGGTTTTTGGGGAACCACTATATTTCCTTGTGTCTTCTGGGTTGTTTATGTGATTGGTTTGCTGTGTGCTGTGCTCTTTACTTCTTTGTTTTTAACTTTTCATTAACACTCTACACTATACTATAAATTGAATTTTATATTTGCTGATCAATTTCAACTGTGAAATTAATTTAAATAAACTCTATTCACCCCCCTCTAGAGTTGAGATAGATCTTACCCTCACTTTCATGTTCAAAAGCTTCTTCATCAAGGACTCCAGACATCACACATTTCAGCATCTGCTGAAATCATCTATTGCTGGAGATCTGAAGCAACTGAAGGCCTATCACCCTAAGCAAAGCTCATCTTCCTGAAGCCTTACAGATCTCAGGGGGAGATTTGATAACATCTTCCACTTATCTTCTCTCAGATTATTGACAGAGAAGAACAACTCAACCTTTTTGTTTTTCTTTATTCCTTCTGTAAAAGGGTTTCTCAAAACTCCCTTCAAAAGTTTTATTGCTGGTTTCTGAGACCTTGTCAAAACTCAGTGGTGGCAAAACACCTTATCAAAAAATCTAGGTTTGGTTTTTGAGCACCTTATCAAAAGCTTATTGGTGCCCAGGACACCTGATCAACTATTCCTGCAGTGGATTCCTACCTAGGGTGGTAGAAGAGTGGATGTACCCAAGTTATTAGGGAACCACTATAGCTCCTTGTGTCATCTATCTTGCTGTGTTTTGTTTTGTTGTGTGCTGTGATTTTGTTTCTTACTTCTTAGTTTTTCTTTTTGCAAGCACCTTACACATACATAAATCAAGACTTCCACTGCTTTATAGTTTTAAATTGTAAATTATTTTAAAATACTCTATTCACCCCCCTCTAGAGTAAATGTAGATCTTACACTCACTTTCAATTGGTATCAGAGGTAGGTTGGTTACTCAACAACTGAATCTTCAACAGATTGGTTGTACAGGCTAACACTAGAACCAAAAGATCCTTGTTAAGATAAATCTTCTATAGAGGGTTATTACTTTTTGTATTATATTTATATTCTTGCAAAACCATGGCACAAAACAAAGACTATGCTAGCACCAGACCTCCACTGTGCAACCTTTCTAAGTTTGCACTTTGGAAGGCAAGGATTAGACTTTACATGAATTCTATTGATGATGACATCTTTAATTCTATTTTGACAGTTTGTCCAAGACCTCCAAAGATCACAAGTACAAGTGCTGTTCCACCTCTCTTAGGAACAGATGCAGAAATAAAAAATGGAAAGTTACAGATGTAAAGGCTATGAATATCCTTGCTCAGACTATGTCTGATGAGATATTCCAAAAGGTGGCTGAATGCAGTTCATCAAAAGAGATATGGGACAAGTTATCTTAAATTGTCTCAGGATCTGTTGATGAAAGGAAGGACATGAGATCCCATCTCATAAGCCAATATGAGAACTTCAAAAGGGGAGAAACTGAATTAGTGGCTGACATGTACAACAGGCTCAGCCTAATAGTCAGTGAATTAAAAACACTGGATAGGGAGATCTCTCTAACTGAACTAAATGACAAAATCCTAATGTGCTTCCCCAGCACTTGGGATTCAAGGATCTGGCCAATCAAGGATGCCAGAAGCCTAACTGAGATTACTACTGAAGCCTTGTTGGGCAAGCTCAAGTCTTATGAACTGCTCATCAAGAATAGAGAGGAAGAACAAAAGGTTGCTTCTCCAGCAATCAGGAAGGAGAAGACAATAGCATTCAAAGCTACAGAAGATCTGCCTGAAGACAAGGCCACAGGCAATGAAGAATTGATGAGCTTACTGGCCAAAAGATTCTATAAGATGGCCAGGAAAGATTTCAGAAAGAGGTCATCTAGAGGGCATGAGAAGCCAAGGTATGACAAGTCAAATAATAAAGAAATAATCTGTTTTGGATGATGGAAACCATGCCATATTGTGCTTGATTGTCCAGAAAACTAGAACAAGGACAAAAAGGACAGAAAAGAAAGAAGAAGAGATAAGGACTCTAGGGGAAACAATTACAACAAATCCTCCTCCAGCAAAAATAAACATACAAGGAAGGGATTTGTAGCAGAAACCTGGAGTGAAACTGAAGAAGAATCAGAGGCTTCATCAAGCTCAAGTGATGATGAAGATGATGCTGAAGAAAAGGAATTCTGCATGATGGCTATCAATGCCTCCCAATAAAATTTTGATGCAGAACAAGAGTCAGAGTCTGAATCTGAAACTCAAATTGAAGAAGACCAGGTAATAGATTCCTTTGATTTTGATTCAGAGGACTTTAGATCTGAATTTAAGGCACTATGTTTAGACCTGTTAAAGTCTTGAGAAAGAGATTATCTCTCTCAGAAATCAATTGTCTGAACATAGCACTATAAAACCAGACAACCTCAAACGCTCTAAGGAGTTAGAATGTTGTAGGGAGGAGATAGCTTCACTGAAAAGTGAACTATCTCAGGCAAAGAAGTTTGAAGAATCCCTTAATGGGAGAAGCATCAGACTGATGGACATCACAAGCACAGTGAACTCATGACGCAATAGTACACTGGGCATGGGTGCTTCATCCAGCCAACCTATAGTATTAACAACCCCAATTAAATTTATCTCAGATAAAGGAAAGGGTGTTGTAGAGGTAGCTAGAAAGAATCCTGATTTACCTAAGGAAAACAAAGTTCAACAGAAAACGTCGAACAGAGCTCGACGATCGTCGAACAGAGCTCAGCGATCTCAGGCTGAATCGTCGAACTCAGGTCGACGACTTCTGAACTCTGAACTCTGGCATAGTCGATCTTCGAATGGTGCTCGACGATCTGACCCAAGATCGTCGAACTCAGCTCGACGATCGTCGAACGGAGCTCAGAGCTTTGAACAATCTTTTAGAGGTAAATCTAAAATCAATCCTAGAAGTCCTACATCCCTAAGCTTCAACCCTTATACTGAATGGATAGTACCTCCTAGGAGATACCATCCTGAGGGATATAAGAGTCAGCCAGGGATGTCTTTTATTTCAGAGTTTAAAGGTTATCAACCTAGACCCAAGGTAAACTGGGTCAAAAATATATAAATTGTTTATGTGCAGGTGAAGACCTATCCAGCAATGAACCAATAATGGTATCTGGATAGTGGGTGCTCAAAGCATATGACAGGGAACAAGGAGAATCTAACATCCTTCAAAACCAAACTTGGACCCAAAGTGATATTTGGTGATTCAAACTTTGGTCAAACAAAAGGATATGGTGCTGTTCAGATTGGCTCAGTCACATTCAAGAAGGTGGCTTATGTGGAAGGTCTGAAGCACAATCTAATCAGCATCTGTCAACTCTGTGATGAAGGCTATCAAGTGATATTCAACAAATCCTTATGCAAGATCAAGTCAGAGGATAACACAACAGTGTTAACAGGTAAAAGGAAAGGTAACATTTATCTTGTAGATTTCCTTTCAACCAATATAGATATTTGTTTATTTAATTCAGTTTGCAAACCAAATAATCTTTGGCATAAGAGACTAGGACATCTAAACCTAAGAACCATTGCTAGGCTATCCAAGGATAACCTTGTTAGAGGACTACCTTCTGGCCCCTACAAGAAGGAAGGACTCTGCAGGGCTTGTCAATTAGACAAGCAAACTAAAAATAGTTTTAAGTCACTTAATAAGAGTGATTCACTTAGGATCTTGTATCTCTTACACATCAATCTTTTTGGACCCATTACAGTACAAAGCTTAGGAGGGAAATCTTACACTTTAGTGATTGTAGATGACTTCTCTAGATTCACTTGGGTATTCTTTCTGAGGAAGAAGTCTGATAACTCTAAGTGTTTGACAGATTTTCTCAAATGCATACAGATTGAGTTCAATACTCACATTGCCCTGATCAGAAGTGATCATGGGACAGAGTTTGATTCTATTCTTATGCAAGAGTTCTGTCAGAGTGAAGGGATCATACATACTTTATCAGCTCCTAAAACTCCTAAACAAAATGGGGTAGCTGAAAGGAAAAATAGAACCCTTATTGAATCTGCCATCACATTGTTGACAGATGCTCACCTCCCTCTATCTTTTTGGGCAGAGGTAGTGAACACCTCCAACTATGTGTTGAACAGAAGTTTTATACATAAACTGAAGGGCAAGACTCCCTATGAATTACTCAAAGGGAAGAAACCTAAAGTAGACTATTTCAAAATTTTTGGTTGCATTTGTTATATTCACAATAATGACAAGAAGTACATAGCAAAATTTCAAGCTAAAACTGATGAAGGAGTGTTTCTGGGATACTCCATGATCAGTAAAGCTTATAGGATTTATAACAAATCTTCTCTTAAAATTGAAGAAACTGTTCATGTATCTTTTGATGAGACTAACATATTTTACAAGGAGAAGAATACTTCTACCATAGAACTCTTGCAGGTAAACTCTCTTTCAGAAAATTTGGACAGGTGCATATTGCAGAGAAGGATTCAACACATTCACCTACCCAACAAAGAGCTGAAATCAGTGAAGATGAAGAAGATACTCAACATCTTGGTACTCAACATCCTGGTGAGAATTACCTTGAAGAGCCAGTTGTTGTTCCACAAGAGGAAACACCAACACAGGTTGGTGAACAATTAACACCCCCTGTTGATTTAGTAATAACTAGAGATCATCCAATCTCCCAAGTGATTGGATACATCTCAGCTGGTGTGCAAACCAGAAATCAGGTCAACCAAAACCTGATGCACACCTGCTTTCTATCTCAAATTGAACCTCAATCCATACAAGATGCAGAATAAGATCCACACTGGATCATTGCTATGCAAGAGGAACTACATCAATTTGAGAGAAATAAAGTTTGGGAGCTAGTGCCAAGGCCTAAGGATTACTCCATTGTTGGAACAAAGTGGGTGTTCAGAAACAAATTGGATGATCAAGGAGTTATTGTAAGGAACAAGGAAAGGCTAGTTGCATAAGGATACTCTCAAGAAGAAGGAATAGACTATGACCAGACCTTTGCACCAGTTGTAAGGTTAGAGGCCATAAGAATATTCCTAGCTTATGCAGCTCACAAAGGATTCAAGGTCTATCAAATGGATGTGAAGAGTGCATTTCTCAATGGAGACATTAAAGAAGAAGTCTATGTTAGACAACCCCAAGATTTTATCTCTTCAACTTATCCTGACCATGTTTTCAAATTGCATAAAGCATTATATGGTCTCAAGAAATCTCTTAGAGCACGGTATGAGACCTTAACATGCTTTCTTCTGAAAAATGACTTTATAAGGGGTAGAGTAGACCAAACTCTTTTCATTAGAACCCATAAGTCTCATACCCTACTAGTACAAATATATGTAAATGATATTATATTTGGATCTACTGATTCAAATTTGTGCAGAAGGTTCTCTAACCTAATGCATTCTAAATTTGAAATGAGTAGCATGGGTGAGCTTTCCTTCTTTCTAGGATTGCAAGTCAAACAACATGCTGATGACATATTTATTTCTCAAACCAAGTATGCAAAAGAATTGGTTAAGAAATTTGGTATGTCTGAAGCATCTTGTATGAAAACACCTATGCCTACTAATACTGTATTAGATGCTGATGAACATGGAAAACATGTTGATCAGACAACATATAGAGCAATGATTGGCTCTTTATTGTACCTTACAGCTAGTAGACCTGACATAATGTTTGCTACATGCATATGTGCTAGGTTCCAAGTAAGCCCTAGAGAGTCACACCTAACATTAGTTAAGAGGATTCTTAGGTATGTAAAAAGTTGTCCAAATCTAGGTCTTTGGTATCCAAAAGACTCAGGATTTGAATTAACTGGATTTTCAGATGCTGATTAAGCTGGATGTAGAGTAGACATGAAAAGCACCAGTGGAACTTGCCAGTTTCTTGGTGACAGACTTGTCTCCTGGTCTTGTGAGAAACAAACATCTGTGTCCACTTCAACTACTGAAGCTGAATACATGGCAGCAGGTAGTTGTTGCTAACAGATTTTGTGGATTCAAAACCAGCTCCTAGACTATGGTTACAACTTAGACAGGTCAAAAAGATTTTGTGATAAAACCAGTGCTATTTCTATAGCACAAAATCCAGTCGTCCATAGTAGTACAAAACATATAGAGATTAGGCATCACTTCTTAAGGGATAATGTTGAAAAGAATAAAATTGAACTTCATTATATCCCAACTGATTTGCAAAGGGGAGACATTTTCACCAAACCATTGGATGAAAAGAAGAACATCTTCTTCCTGAATCAGTTAGGAACGTTAGATGGAGGAAGTCTAAAATAAAACCCAAGATTTTAAAACCCTAAAAACAGACCAAGACTAGGCTAAAAACTTGATTTTTCTAGTGTTTGTAGGCTATTTTTAGTCTCTGAACTACGCTCGACTTTTTTCCCCAAGATCGTCGAACGGAGATCGACGTTTTCTGAAAATGTCGACCGGAGTTCAGCGCTTTTCGATAGCGCTAGGCTATCTTCTTCTGGTCAGAGATCATCGATCGGAGATCGACGCTCTCCAATATTGTCGAACGGAGATCGACGTTATTGAAGACTCTTCAGATTCCTTTAGAAGCCTAGATCGTCGAACGGAGTTCAACGATCTTTACTTTCTGGCGTCGAACCCTAATATAAAACTCATTTTTCGGCCGTCGTTCTCTTTTGCGCTTTCATACTCTCTGCAGAAACTTTTTCTTTCCCTCCAAACCTCTCTACACTTGGTCGTGTTTGTTCATTTTTGCAGGTATACAATGATAGTATCTGTTGCCGCCCTCGCCAAAATGAAATTCGACACAGGTTTTGATATAGACATGGATTCCTTTGACGGCAACGATCAAATTTTCAAGGATATACGAGAACTTTTCAAAGAACAACAGTTGGCCCTGATTATGTCTACAAGAATAAAGCTGGCAGCCGATGAGATAAAAGAGTGGGTATATACTACACAGAACATGGATTCAACCACAGTGGTCGATATAATAGCAGGAACTCAGGTACCTCTAACTCCTGCCCTACTTATAGAGGTTTTTCAGTTAAGTTCAAGACAAGATTCTATTGATTTATCTGGAGAGGAATCTGAGATGTTGTTAGATAGAATGGGGCATTCTACAGCAAACCCTAACAAGCTGCTGAAAAAGAATCTGTCTGTTGAGTACAGATTCCTTGCAGATGTTGTGGCCAAGGTCCTACTAGCCAAACATTCTGCCCATGATACCATTTCAAGGTATCAATTCTGCTTGATGGGTGCACTGGTTGATAAGAAACATCTCAATTGGGGAGAAATTTTCTTTGAGCTGATTAAGAAGAAGGTAAACAAAAGTATTGTTAATTTTGGGAGGATCTTAGGACTATTCTTGAACAACAAGTGCCCTGAGCTACTGGTGTCCTCTGGCTTGCATATTAATGCCTCCAAGAGGCTTACCTGTGCACTTTTTGGCAAATGGGATAGGTAGATTGTTAAGCCAACTAGGACTACTGCTTCTTCAGGCACAAGGACTGTTGCAGTCTCTTCCACTCAGGCAACTGCCCTCATGGAAGTTTTGCCTGCCTCCTCCTCTTCTCCTCCTTCTCCAATTGTTCCTTCAACCATCCCCTCATCCACCATCACCATCTTTATCTCTTCCCCCATAACCATTTCATCTCCACCTCCAACCACAGAAGACCAATTCCATCCCCTACACTTCTATCCACCTCTTGACCTAGACACCACCATACCATCCTTTAATCTCATGGAAGATTCCTTTATGGATGATTACCCCTACTCACCTACTGAGCTTCCATCATCCACCACATCCTATCAACAACTCCTTCATGATATTCTTTCCCAACCATCATTCCTTCCATCTACTTCTACTACCATAACCTGTATCTCCACCATTCCAATATCTCAACCAACCATCCTACAACCCACAACCACACCTTATGCAGTCCCTTCTACTCTAGTGTCTACCTCTACTCAAGTCTAACTTGAGCAAGTAGATCTTCCTTCCCTGGAAGATAAGCTTTATGGGATGCTGGCTCCCAGGCTAGTAGCTTTGCTAGAGACCTCCATGGCTCCACTCCTGAAGTCTGTACAGGAGTTATCTAACAGGCTTTGCTCCATTTCTCCTCATCAGGCAATCCCTTCTATGGGGTGCCTTGATCCATTTCTAACTGAATCAAGGCAGGGGGAGATGCCATGTGAAGAAGAGACAGTGCCTGCTGAAAGTGGAAAGTTGTTGACCTAAATCACCTAGAGGGGGGGTGAATAGGCGAATCGCGCGTTTGTTTGCGGAATAAAAATTTAGAGATCTAGTGCACGCAATCAAGCAATCACTGAAGGACACAAAAGATTTATAGTGGTTCCCCGTCCTTGGGTACGTCCACTTTACCTCACCGTTCTTGCAAATCACTAGATCCGGCTACTCCACTATCTCAGATTGCAAACCAATCCTATGCCTCGGAGCAACGTTACTACAAACTCGATCCAAATGGATCTACACTCGGAAGATGAATTCTTCCTGAAATTCCACCTAGTGCCAACTACCTTCACCTATGGGGGGGGGGGGGAATAGGTGTCTTGCAGCGTTTTTGCGGAATTAAAACTATACCTGCACAAACAAACAAAACAACACATCACAGAAAGACACAGGCAATTTATAGTGGTTCCCCGATTTGGGTACGTTCACTCTCCCCCTTCGACCTATCTCCCAATAAGGGACGACTCGGTCACTTCACCAACAGGATTGAAAACCAATCCTCACACTAAGGAAGTAACTCTTCCACACGAAGGAGTTACCACTCCTCCACCACGGGTTGCACCCAACCCTTACACAGAGGAACCAACGTTCCTTTACAACAAAAGAAAAACTTGAATGTATAAAATACAAACTACTTTTGGAGCCCTTGGTAACCCTCTTCGTTCGAAGTTGCGTTCTTGAATAAGTCGAAGAGTCCACGACCTAAGTGCTCTCTTAGAGATAATCTCCCCGAAACCAGCGGCAACAAGAAGGGCGGCGGTGTAGCTGTCAGGATCGGCGGCGGCAATGGAGTGCGGCGGCTGAGCTTTGGAGATCCAACCTTCGTAGAAAAGCTAGCAAGGTCTACCAACGGTCTTACTAGGATCGATCGTCTCGATCGATTCGGAAAGGGAAGGTATTCCCGATCAACAAATCAAGAGACAAAGGATCTCTAGGTAGAGATGTGAGACACATTGCTTGGCTGAGCTTCTATCGCCGGGAGATCGAGAAGAAACCTTGATCAGCAATGGCGACAACCTGCACGAGCGGCGATGGTGATCCGAGCGGCGACGGCGGCGGAAGGAAATCTGCGATGCTTTAGGTCACGATGGCGGCTCGTTTCTTGTTCTCGGTATTCGATATCTGTAATGATCGAAATACAACAGTATTTATACTGTAGGTCATACATTATGATCGTTGTGGGCCCCACCAGTAGAAACACTAAGTCCGGTTCAAAACAGCGCCTGAATATTTAGACCGGTCCAGCGAGCAGAAGAAATTCGCCTAAGGCAAATTCGGCGAGAATCATTGGTGATTCTCGACGAATCGGCAAGAATCACTTATGATTCTCGCCGAATTCTACTTGGCAGAATTCTGGCTGAAGATCTTGCCATCTGGAGAGAATCGGCGAGAATCATAATTCATTCTCGACGAATCGGCGAGAATGCAAAGTCATTCTCGACGATTCGGCGAGAATCAACTAGTGATTCTCGACGATTCTGCCTTAAGCAGAAATCAAGACGGTGTTGAGACAGCCGGCTGCAATCGACAAGAATCAGCGAGTGATTCTCGACGATTTGGTGAGAATCACGATTCTCGTCGAATCGGCGAGAATCACTTAGTGATTCTCGACGATTTCTACTTAAACGATTTTCGTCTTTCTTCCCGTGAGTTGCTTTGACCCATCCTTGCTCCTTGTCTGCTCTTGATCTTTCTCAGCCCTGTACTTGAAAGTAAGTACACTCCAATAGAGAGAGTACACGTAGGCCAACACACTGATCTGCTCAATGAAGGATTACATTGCGCAGACCCGTGTATATTGACCCACTGCACCCTGACATTGGTGTGTACTTAGCGTGGAATAACTGCAAGCACAACTTGAAGACAAATGATCAAATACAATGTCAATTCACCTTAGCTGGTCCAGGGGCTTCTTCAAATCAGGTACATTGTGGATACAATACCCAACAATCTCCCCCTATTTGAAGAAGCCTAAACCCTACAAGCTAAGGTGAATATAACGGATGGAAGAAAAACATAAACTGAATAATCAGTTGAGAAAGAATTTCCATACCATTATCTTTAGAGCATTTGGAGCATACTTTGCGAGAGCACCTTAGCCCTTAGCACCTTAGCCGAGAGGGCAATCTCCCCCTTTTTGGCTTCTACAAATCTGGGACTTTAGCACTTGCCACAATGCTCCCCCTCAGTTCTTGCATTTATGCTTACTCTTGAGTTTCTTGCGGATGCTCCCCCTTGATCCAAGAGCCGGGAGCCTCTGTATTCTTCATTCCTCAAGGTTTAGCATACCCAGTTCAGTTTTGAAGAGACTGAACTTGGCTTTGTCTAGGGGCTTTGTAAAAATATATGCAATCTGCTTATCCGTGGGGACATAGCAGAGAGAGATGTCCTTGTTTTCCACATGCTCCCGAATGAAGTGGTAGCGCACTTCAATATGCTTCGTCCTGCTATTGCAATCCCCGTAAGAATCCTCAATTGCTGTTTGAGAAGTGGAAGCCCCAAATCGTAGTTGTCTCCGAAAGGAGCGTTCGATTTCTGGGTCCAAATCAACAAGTAGCGATGGATTCGCTCGGGCCATGCACTAGCAAAGAAGACGAAGGAGAATGAAAATGAAAACTTGAAAAAGAAAGAAAAAGAGAAGAAAGGATTTTTTTTTTTGAAAATAGATTTTTTACGGTTTGGCTCTCGAACTTCCCAAGGGCTACCCGGTGAAGGGTTCGCAAGGTACTAGGTAAAATGGTGGCGCTTAAAGCCCCTTACCCTTTTCGAGAGATTTTAGGTTGGGTAGAAAATAAGATAAGGTGGGTTGATTATAATAATAAAAGAAAATATTTTTTTTTTGATTTTTGCAGAAGTAATAGCGAAAGCGTTTTCAAAATATTGACGAAGAAAATCCCCGGCAACGGCGCCAAAAACTTGGTGGGCCAAAACCCGAACAGGCAAGTGTACCTGTCGAATTGTAGTACCAAGGTCGTATTTAAACACGGGGTTGTCAATTACTGCTACTCACGCTTTAACTATTATCCTACCGGAAAACTGTTGGGATTTGAAAAATGAATTACAATGAAACTGAAACGAGATTAAGACGAAACTATAGATTAAGAGATAGCACTTGATCGATGAATCACCATGAAAAGAGATGAGAGAAATAAAGATGTAAATTTATAATTGCAAAATAACTCGATCGTGACGGATCCGAAAATAAGACAAAATATCGCTAGAGCATTAGGTCTCCTAACTTATAGACTCTTTGATCGAAATCTCTTTACAAACTAAAGAAGCCTGAAGTTGCATTATCGAAGTGATCCACACTATTGGATTTGACTCCAATCCGGAGGATTTACGTCGTCCTATCTCTAGGATTGCGTTCAACTCCTTCCTTCTTTGAGTGATCTTTCAAATCACGAGTCTCTCGACTACTATGAAATGAGAACAAGGCCTACTACCATATACCGGAAATACAGAGTCAACGCAAAATGAATCAAAGAAGGATCGAGCGAAATTTTAGCAAAAAAAAAATTACGAAGTAAGAAAAATCCTCATCTCAAAACATGGATCCT
The DNA here is from genome assembly GCA_039513925.1 of Platanthera zijinensis. Lineage (NCBI taxonomy): Eukaryota > Viridiplantae > Streptophyta > Magnoliopsida > Asparagales > Orchidaceae > Platanthera > Platanthera zijinensis. Next base: position 59,007,915 of record CM077092.1, read on the forward strand.
CATGATCAAATGCTACAAGGGAATTAGCTACGCATATTGGAAAAGTAAACAACAAAATAAAGAGAAGAGAATTTCATTGATTAATAAAAAGAGGTACACAATGATATTAAAAAGATGACAATATTATACTAAGAAGAAAATTACAACAATGAAAAATAACTATAACAACAATGAATAAGAATACTTGTACTAGAACTCTCTTGCTCACTTGCTCTCTCTCCCATCCAACTCAACACTTAAACTTTGCTTAGAACTTCCCTCCAAAAATTTGTAATCCTTTGGCTTGAGGGTTGGGGTGGCTTATATAGGGGATGGAGAGGATTCTAGAACATAAGAAATATGAAAGGGCACAAGGGGGGCCGGCCACATCATGGGGGAATGGTTCATGCATGCATTAAATAAAGGGGAGAGAGAATAGCTACATGCATTGTACAATATTTATGGAGATGAAAAATAAAAATATAAAATGAAGGGGAAAGAGGGAGGGGGCCGGCCATATAAAGGGGGAGATTCATGCATGCAAATTAATGGAGAGAGAGGGAAGGCATAGTGCATGCATGAGAAATAAAGGGTGGCCGGCCATGCATGAAAGTATTCATGCATGTCAATAAATGAAAGAGGGGGGGGATGCTTCAATGAAGAGGGCCGGCCATATAATGGGCTTGATGCACATGGGCTCGGGTAGGGGGCTAAGGAGAGCTTTGTGGGCTGCTTGCTTGAAGAGGTGGGCTGCTGCAATGTTGTGAGGCTCGGGTTGCACAAGGACTGCTTGAGGGGCTCGGGTAGACCATGTTGGGCTGCACCAAGTAGGCCAGCTGCACCATGGATTAAAGGGGCTGCTCCAAGATCAATCTTGAACCTACAAAACATAAATAAAACATTAGCTCATAATAAAATAACATGATATTAAATTAATCATAATAATTCATATTATTAAACTAAATTTAACATAAAATATAAGAACTAAACAAAATAATCATATCATTAAACTAAATTATAACAAAGATAATGATATTTATAAACTAAACATAATAACATAAAATATAAAATAACAACAATACATATAATAGAACTATAATAACACAACAATATTATAACAAACTTATAATAAAACTTAGGCATTTATGCTACTAAATTACCCCAAAAACGATGACTAAAACTAGTCATCAAATTCCCCCATGCTTAGACATGTGCTTGCCCTCAAGCAAATAGAAATAAAAACTAGGGAAAAACAAAAAGAAAGCAAAAGATATATATTTAGGTTCCATAGTTAAAAAAAGCAAAATATGAAAAATTAAACTATCCTAATTTCCATGTTATCAACTAGTAGGGTGAGAAGTGCACAATAGAAAACTTGAAAGTGGAACCCTAAAAATTTCATTAAAACATAAGAAAAGTCTACATATTTCTAAATCTTAAAACAAGGCATCCAAAATAAATGAAAATAAGGACAACAAAAGTAGAGGTTCTAAATAGACAGCGCATTAACAAACTACTAGGTTGCTAGATAAACATTAACCTTAAAACACTCCAAGGTAACCTCCAAAGAAATCCATCAATGATGGTGGTCATAGGCTTGTACGTTCACACTTTCACCACTACGCGAATTTACGTTCTAAAGATCAATAGGACTTCTAATAGGCATTAAGACTTGGCTTAGGTAAATAATTAGGAAGTGAAAACAAGGATAAACATGACGGCTAAGACAATAAACCAAGGTGAGCTTCAAAAATAAAAATAAAAACATGATAACAAAATGAGAAATGACAAGCAAGTCATTTCTCCAATTCAAACTACAAAATAAGGCCATGAAAATTTTCTTTTATAAACTTGGCCAAACATAAAATTTTTTTCTTCATTCATTTATTTTATTGATTTTTTCTCATTTTTTCGATAACATTTTGATAAGAAAGCTCCAAAAATAGGCTTTATAATGTCCTTTTCATTTCAAAGATAATATAATACCCCTCCCACAAAAATGTTTTTTAAGCTCAAGGTTATAGTGTGAAAAATAGGAAAGGCATTTTGGCTTTGGTGAACATAGTGAAATAAAAGGTGGAGATAAAAACAAAGAAAACATAAAAAAGGCCCAAAATTGTTTTGCAATGGTAATGTTTTTGGTGGGCAAGAAAAGCTCAAACTAGACAAATGGTGGCCTAAATCATTTCTAAAGAACATAAAAACGACGCAAATGTTTTGAGAGTAGCTTGGGACAAGTTCTAGACACCAAGAAAGACTACCCCGCAAATGAAAAAGAGCTAATATTACCTAGCAACCATTCGTAAGCAACTTGACTGAATAAAAAGACATAACTACGAATTGCTAACTTATAACGTAAAAAAGGATGCCTATATTTAAGAAAGAGAAACTAGTAGAACTAAACTATGTTAAAATGATAAGTTTAGAGAACATTTTCAAGGAAATCTACATAGAACTACAAAAACCGCACGGGCCTACACATCACTAGAAGAAACATAAAAATAAAGGATAGAAAATAATTTTAGATTTTGTTTTTCAAATTGATTTTAGCACAATTTTTTTTTTGATTTGTGTTTTTTCTAATTTTTTTGGGTTTTATATTTTATAATTTTTTGGGATTTTTTGTTGATGAAGTTAAAATAAAGTACTATACTAATTTAAAACATAATTTTTTAAAAAAAAGAAAGAAGAAAGAAGGAAAATAAACCCTCCCCCATACTTAAACTCTTTATTGCCCTCAATGAAGGAAACAAAAAGAAAAAGAGAAGGGGACTGAGAAGAAGAGAAAAAGAAAATGCAGTAAAGGAAATAAAAAAAAAACAGGACTTCCCCGGATTTGTGAGATGAAGGCAGATGTCGCTCCCCCATGCTTGCTTTTTAGTGCACTTGATCGTCAGCAGGTTTGACTTGATCCATCTTGATATCAGCAGTAGCGGAGCGGCGACCATGAACTTGTAATTGATGTGCCTCCGGTAGGAAGAGCAAAATAAAAGCAGAAGATAGAGAGTCCGTGGGCATGAGCCCAACATTGTTCTTTATTACAACAATCCAAATAAAAGTTCCAAAATAATAATAATAATAATAATAAGTCCAAAAATAAAAATGTCCATAACAAAATAAAACTTTAAGAGTCCAGAATAAGAGTCTCCTTTGTAGGAGACACGGAATCATTTGAAAAGTAAAGTTTAAGTCTATGTCCATTCACATTAAAATCCCCCTTATCGGGGTGCGAAAGTAACACAATGTCGTAAGGAAAAACATCCTTGACCATAAATGGCCCAGACAATCTAGATTTAAGTTTTCCAGGGAAGAGACGTAAACGCAAATTAAAAAGAAGAACCTGATCGCCTGGTTTAAACGTTTTAGGATGGCGCAGGTTCTTATCGTGATACAATTTCGTGCGTTCTTTATAAATTTTATTATTTTCATATGCGTACGCTCGCCACTCGTCAAGCTCATTTAATTGTTTTTTTCGATGCTCGCCGACCGAGTGCGGATCAAAATTAAAAAATTTTAACGCCCAATACGCACGGTGTTCTACTTCTACCGGAAGATGACATGATTTTCCATAGACTAATCGGAAAGGAGTATAACCGATGGCGTTCTTGTACGCTGTCCGATAGGCCAAAAGAGCATCGTCTAATTTTAAAGACCAATCCTTACGAGAAGTAGAAACGGTTTTTTCCAAAATTCTGTTAAGTTCTCAATTAACTACCTCGACCTGACCGTTAGTTTGGGGGTGATAAGCGGTGGATAATTTATGTGTAACGCCATATTTAGCTAAAGCTTTAGCGAGTTGGGCGTTGCAAAAATGACTTCCCCTCACTAACGATCGCTCGAGGAAAACCAAAACGAGAAAAATAATTTTTTAAGAAAAATAACAACAACGCGAGCATCATTATTTGGTAAAGCTTGGGCCTCCGCCCACCTGGAAACGTAATCAACTGCGACTAAAATATATTTATTACCTAAACTTGAGGGAAATGGGCCGACGAAGTCTATGCCCCACAGATCAAAAACTTCACACTCGAGAAAATAGTTTTGTTCCATTTCATTTTTATTAGAGATATTGCCAGTCCGCTGGCATCGATCGCATCCACCCACAAAGATTTGTGCATCTTTAAATATGCTTGGCCAATAGAAGCCAACACTAAGTACTTTGTTTGCGGCGCGGTTTGCTTGAAAGTGCCCGCCAGTCGGACCTTCATGAACATGTTTTAAAATTTGTTGACCCTCTTCCTGAGAAACACATCTTCTTATCACCTGATCTGCACAAATGCAAAATAGAAATGGGTCCTCCCAAAAATAATATTTCAACTCGGAAAAGAATTTCTTCTTTTGGTGAGTTGAGTATTCTTTTGGAAGGACCCGGGCCAAAAGATAAATGGCCAGATCGGTAAACCAGGGGGTAGAAGAAGAAATATTTAAAAGATGCTCATCCGGAAAAGAGTCACTAATAAAAGTTTCATTTAAAATATCAAGATTGGGATTTTCAAGACGAGAGAGATGATCAGCTGCTAGGTTTTCCGCTCCTTTCTTATCCCGAATCTCCAAATCGAATTCTTGAACTAAGAGGATCCAACGAATAAGATGCGGCTTGGCATCTGGTTTAGAAAGGAGGTACTTCAAAGCAGAATGATCCGTGAAAACAATAACTTTAGAAAGAGTAACATACGGTCAGAATTTATCAAAGGCAAAAATAACCGCTAAGAGTTCTTTCTCCGTCGTGGTGTAATTTTCTTGAGCAGAAGTTAGAGTTTTACTAGCATAGAAAATCGAATGAAAGTTCTTAGCGATTAGTTGACCTAGAACCGCACCTACCGCATGATTACTCGCATCGCACATGATTTCGAATGGTAAACCCCAAACTTGGGCGATCATAATAGGGGCATTTATAAGTTTTGATTTAATTAAATCAAATGCCACGAGACAAGATTCATCAAAAACGAAAGGAGTGTCTTTTTCGAGAAGGTGGGTGAGAGGCTTAGTGATTTTTGAAAAGTCTTTAATAAATCGACGATAAAGACCCGCGTGTCCTAAAAAACTTCTAATCACTTTAACAGTTGTAGGTGGCGGTAACTTTTCAATTATTTCAATTTTTGCCTTGTCCACTTCAATTCCCTTAGCGGAAATTTTGTGGCCGAGGACTAAACCTTCACGTACCATAAAGCGGCACTTCTCCCAATTTAAAACTAGATTCGTTTCTTCGCAACGTTTCAAAACTTTTCCTAGATTATTTAAACATAATTCAAACGAGTCGCCAAAAACTGAAAAGTCGTCCATAAACACTTCCATAATATTTTCTACATATTTATCGAAGATGGCTAGCATACACCGCTGAAAGGTAGCTGGTGCGTTGCATAGCCCAAAAGGCATCCTACGGTAGGCAAATGTTCCGAAGGGCCAAGTGAATGTTGTCTTCTCTTGGTCTTCAGGTGCAATAGGGATTTGGAAGTATCCCGAAAGACCGTCGAGAAAACAATAAAAACTATGCCCGGATAGGCATTCTAAGATTTGATCGATAAAGGGGAGGGGGAAGTGATCTTTACGAGTGGCATCATTCAATTTACGGTAGTCGATGCACATCCTCCATCTCGTCACCGTCCTAGTTGGAATTAGATCGTTATTTTCATTTGTTATTACCGTGACCCCACCCTTTTTAGGAACAACCTAGACCGGACTTACCCACTGGCTATCCGAAATAGGATAAATTATCCCCGCATCTAATAACTTAAGAACCTCACCCTTCACAACCTCTTTCATGTTGGGATTAAGACGACGTTTAGGTTGGACTACACCCTTAGAATTATTTTCAAAAAATATTTTGTGGGTGCAGAAGGAGGGGCTTATGCAAGGAATATCAGAAATTTGCCACGCTATAGCTCGGCGATGTTTTTGTAGTACTTCGATCAACTGATCGTTTTTGGATTTAGAAAGATAGGCCGAGATTATAACGGGCAATTTAGAATCTTTTGCAAGAAAGGCATATTTGAGATGCTCAGGAAGTGGTTTTAAATCAAGATGGGGTGGTTCATCATAAGAGCTTTTTAAATTCTTTTCTTTTTCAAAAATGAGATTTTCATACTTTTTTCTACCAAAGACGGAATTATTTTCAAAATTTTCTTATATTGACATCACCGTGTTTTCAAAATCATTTGAAGAAATTTCAGAAAAAGAGGAGGAAAATTCGTTAGAAGAGATGTTAGAAAGAGAAAGGGAAGAATCTTCATTTAAAACATCAATAAAGAAGCATGAGTCATCATTTTTAAGGAATTTTTCATTGATTGATTAATAGAAAATGTGACCTCATCATCTCCCACGCGCAAAAACAACTTTCCGTTACTAACATTGATGATTGCTCGAGAGGTGGCTAGGAAGGGTCGGCCAAGGATAAGAGGGACCTCGACATCCTCTTCAATATCAAGAATGACAAAATCCACCGGGAAGATGAATTTGTCGACCTTCACTAGCACGTCCTCAACGATACCTAATGGGTACTTAATGGACCTATCAGCTAATTGGATACTCATTCTTGTAGGGCTAAGAGTGCCCAATCCTAGTTTCTTGAATAAAGAAAAAGGCATCAAATTGATGCTCGCTCCTAGATCTACTAACGCATGTTTAACAAAAAGATCACCAAAGACGCAAGGAATGGAAAAACTACCCCGATCATTTATCTTTTTAGGAAGATTAGAGTTTTTAACGACCGCCGAGCATTCTTCATTTAATGTTACATGTGATAAATTTTCCAATTTCGTCTTGTTTGTTAATAGATCCTTAAGGTACTTCGCATACTTAGGCATTTGACTAATCGCTTCATGAAATGGAAAATTAATGTGAATTTGTTTGAACATTTCAAGGAAGCGTTGGTACTGATCGTCTAGTTTTTCCTTCCTAAGTCGAGCCGGATAAGGAGGTGGCGGAAATTCCTTTATAATAACAGGAGCATCATTTTGAAAATCATCTTTTTCTTTTTCAGAATCAGAAAAAAAAGAGATATCTTTTTCTTTTTCAAAAGTAGATTTTTCATTTTCAAGATTTGATTTATCATTTTCCGTGGGGATAATAACAGGAGGGACAATCACCCTTGGCTCTTCCCTTGTGGTGGGCTCGTTAACAACCTTACCGCTCCGAAGGGAAATCGCATTTGCGTGCTCCCTTGGGTTAGGCTCAGTGTTCGAGGGAAGAGTTCCAGGTGGTCTCTCAGAAAAAGCCTTGGCGAGTTGGCCGACCTGATTTTCTAAATTTTTCATTGATCCTGTTATGTTTCTAATAACAGCATCGTTCGAGCTTATATACTTAGTGAGGATCTCTTCCAAAGGGGAAGGTTTTTGAAAATTTTGTTGTGGTGGTGGTGGTGGCGGTGTAAAATCGTGCGGTGGGCGTACGACGTTACATTATTACTCCAAGAAAAATTAGGATGGTTACGCCATCCAGGATGATAAGTGTTCGAAGAAGAAAAACCAGGAGGAGAAGAAAAATTCGAAAAAGCAGAAAATTTATTGGTAGAATTATTTTGAGCAGGCCAGGGTATGTTCCCCAGATAATCCACCTGCTGGGCAGCATCAACATTTTCATATACCTTAGCGGTGGAGGGAGTAGTCATCTCCGATATCTTCTTGTTTAGCATTTCCACTTGCAGCGCAAGTTGCGACACCGAATCCACTTTATAAATACCTGCAGGTTTAGATGGGCGAGTCCTAGACGAATTCCACTGATAGGTGTTCATCTCCATGTCCTCGATAAGCTCAAGAGCGGCTTCCGGAGTTTTGCGGTCCAAAGAACCAGCGGAAGCGACATCTATCATCTGCTTAGTTTCTTGGTTTAGCCCATTGTAGAATGTCTGGACCTGCAACCATACAGGCAGAGCATGGTGTGGGCATCTTCTCAAAAGCTCTTTGAACCTCTCCCAAGTGTCATAGAGGGTCTCAGAAGAAATTTGAGAGTATGAAGTTATATCATTTCATAGCTTAGCAGTTTTGGCGCGGGGGGGGGGGGGGAAGTAGCGAGAGAGAAATTTTTCAGTTAAAATGTTCCAAGTAGTGATTGATCCTCTTGGAAGAGAACTCAACCACTATTTGGCTTTGGTCCTTAAGGAGAATGGGAAGAGTCTTAGCCTTATAGCATCGTCTGAAACACCATTAATCTTAAAGGTGTCACAGATTTCAAGAAAATTAGCAATATGCAAGTTCAGATCTTCATCTTGTAATCCGTCGAACTGTACATATTGTTGCACCATTTGAATGATGCTAGGCTTAAGCTCGAAGTTATTATTCGCAATTACAGGTTGAACAATACTTGATTCAGTCCCTTCCAAGTTGGGTCGAGCATAATCGGACATAGTCCATTGCTGAGCCAGTCCTGGGTTAGGATCTCCCATTTCAGAATGAAAGTTGCAATCCCCGTAAGAATCCTCAATCGCTGTTTGAGAAGTGGAAGCCCCGAATCGTAGTTATCTCCGAAAGGAGCGTTCAATTTCTGGGTCCAAATCAACAAGTGGCGACGGATTCGCTCGGGTCATGCACTAGCAAAGAAGACGAAGGAGAATGAAAATGAAAACTTGAAAAAGAAAGAAAAAGAGAAGAAAGGATTTTTTTTTTGAAAATAGATTTTTTACGGTTTGGCTCTCGAACTTCCAAGGGCTACCCGGTGAAGGGTTCGCAAGGTACTATGTAAAATGGTGGCGCTTAAAGCCCCTTACCCTTTTCGAGAGATTTTAGGTTGGGTAGAAAAAAAGATGAGGTGGGTTGATTATAATAATAAAAGAAAATAAATTTTTTTTGATTTTTGTAGAAGTAATAGCGAAAGCGTTTTCAAAATATTGACGAAGAAAATCCCCGGCAACGGCGTCAAAAACTTCGTGGGCCAAAACCTGAACAAGCAAGTGTACCTGTCGAATTGTAGTACCAAGGTCGTATTTAAACACGGGGTTGTCAATTACTGCTACTCACGCTTTAACTATTATCCTACCGGAAAATTGTTGGGATTTGAAAAAATGAATTACAATTAAACTGAAACGAGATTAAGACGAAACTATAGATTAAGAGATAGCACTTGATCGATGAATCACCATGAAAAGAGATGAGAGAAATAAAGATGTAAATTTATAATTGCAAAATAACTCGACCGTGACGGATCCGAAAATAAGACAAAATCTCGCTAGAGCGTTAGGTCTCCTAACTTATAGACTCTTTGATCGAAATCTCTTTACAAACTAAAGAAGCCTAAAGTTGCATTATCGAAGTGATCCGCACTATTGGATTTGACTCCAATCCGGAGGATTTACGTCGTCCTATCTCTAGGATTGCGTTCAACTCCTTCCTTATTTGAGTGATCTTTCAAATCACGAGTCTCTCGACTACTATGAAATGAGAACAAGGCCTACTACCGTATACCGAAAATACGGAGTCGACGCAAAATGAATCAAAGATGGATCGAGCGAAATTTTAGCAAAAATAAAATTACGAAGTAAGAAAAATCCTCATCTCAAAACATGGATCCTCATGATCAAATGCTACAAGGGAATTAACTACGCATATTGGAAAAGTAAACAACAAAATAAAGAGAAGAGAATTTCATTGATTAATAAAAAGAGGTACACAATGATATTAAAAAGATGACAATATTATACTAAGAAGAAAATTACAACAATGAAAAATAACTATAACAACAATGAAGAAGAATACTTGTACTAGAACTCTCTTGCTCACTTGCTCTCTCTCCCATCCAACTCAACACTTAAACTTTGCTTAGAACTTCCCTCCAAAAATTTGTAATCCTTTGGCTTGAGGGTTAGGGTGGCTTATATAGGGGATGGAGAGGATTCTAGAACATAAGAAATATGAAAGGGGACAAGGGGGGCCGACCACATCATGGGGGAATGGTTCATGCATGCATTAAATAAAGGGGAGAGAAAATAGCTACATGCATTATACAATATTTATGGAGATGAAAAATAAAAATATAAAATGAAGGGGAAAGAGGGAGGGGGCCTGCCATATAAAGGGAGAGATTCATGCATGCAAATTAATGGAGAGAGAGGGAAGGCATAGTGCATGCAAGAGAAATAAAGGGTGGCCGGCCATGCATGAAAGTATTCATGCATGTCAATAAATGAAAGAGGGGAGGGGGCGGGGGGCGGCTGCTTCAATGAAGAGGGCCGGCCATATAATGGGCTGGATGCACATGGGCTCGGGTAGGGGGCTAAGGAGAGCTTTGTGGGCAGCTTGCTTGCATAGGTGGGCTGCTTGCTTGAAGAGGTGGGCTGCTCCAATGTTGTGAGGCTCGGGTTGTACAAGGACTGCTTGAGGGGCTCGGGTAGACCATGTTGGGCTGCACCAAGTAGGCCGGCTGCACCATGGATTAAAGGGGCTGCTCCAAGATCAATCTTGAACCTACAAAACATAAATAAAACATTAGCTCATAATAAAATAACATGATATTAAACTAATCATAATAATTCATATTATTAAACTAAATTTAACATAAAATATAAGAACTAAACAAAATAATCATATCATTAAACTAAATTATAACAAAGATAATGATATTTATAAACTAAACATAATAACATAAAATATAAAATAACAACAATACATATAATAGAACTATAATAACACAATAATATTATAACAAACTTATAATAAAACTTAGGGATTTATGCTACTAAATTACCCCAAAAACGATGACTAAAACTAGTCATTATTGTACCTCGGCGAGTTCTGACACCGTCACGGGGATCTCCGATGATTTGATTTCTTAGATGATCCCTCACGTGATGAAGCTCTAGCAGTCTGGCATCTGGAGCTCTAACATTTTCTGGGGCCCCTTCCTCTTCAGGGAGGACAACTCCATTCTGACCGTCATCATCTCCGATAGGTGTTGTGGTGGTGACTTTGACGTACTTGGGAGTTGCATCTTTAGCGGTCTCATCGAGACTAAGCTGTTCAATTCTTGTACCTGCATCTTTAAGAAGACCACTGGAAGAATTGCTGTTAAGCAAGCTTCCTTCATCAAATACCACATTTATGGATTCCTCTACCACTAGGGTTTTCTTATTGAAAACCCTATATGCCCGGCTATGGCTACTATAGCCCATAAATATGCCTTCGAAGCATTTTTCACCAAACTTAGTATGCGGGTACTTCCCGTTATTTAGTACATAGCATCTGCAGCCAAAGATCCTAAAATAGGACATGGTTGGCTTCCTGCCTTTCAGTATCTCATAAGGCATCTTATGATGACTCTTGTTGTTCAAGGCCCAGTTTTGTACATGACAAGCCGTATTGACAGCCTCTGCCAAGAAATATTCTGGGAGAGAAGCGTCATTCAACATTGTCTTGCATGCTTCAATGAGCATTCTATTTCTCCTCTCCGCAACTCCATTCTGCTGAGGAGTGCGCGGGGAGGAAAACTCATGAAAGATACCAAGTTCTTCACAGAACTCTGTCATAGCACCAAACTCGAACTCTGTTCCATGGTCACTTCTGATTTTTACCACCAAGCAGTTAAGTTCGTTCTGAATCTGCCTGACAAAACTGGTGAAGATGTCAAACGTATCAGACTTGCGTTTTAAGAAGAACACCCAAGTAAACTGAGAGTGATCATTAACAATCACTAGCGTATAAGACTTTCCTCCCAAGCTATGAACTTGCATTGGACCAAACAAGTCCATATGCAGAAGATAAAAACATCTGGAGGAGTCTTTGTCAACGATGCCCTTAAAGGTAGCCCGAGTCTGTTTGCCCTTTTGGCATACAGGACAGGGGCTGTCTTTGATGCACTTAATGATGGGAGCATCCCTTACTAAGTTTTTAGAAAACAGCATACTAATTGTCTTGAAATTAATATGTGCCAATCTCTAATGCCATTGTTCACAAAGAGATGCACTGCCTGTTGCTACTAGGCATACGGGGGTAGATGAATCTAAACTAAGAAAATCTAAGCAGAAGATATTTCTGCTCCTAATGCCTGTTAATACAGTCTCCGAAGAGGCACACGATATTATCAGGCATTTATCCTTGCAGAACTTAACGTCATAACCTTTATCACATAACTGACTTACACTGATAAGGTTATGATTTAACCCTTCAACGTAAGCCACGTCGGTGATAGAAATTATACCATTGGAAATCATACCGTAACCCCTGGTGACTCCTCGATCTGATCCCCCAAAGATGACTTTGGGTCCATTCTCGATTGGAGAGTAATCACGTAGCAGGCTTCTTATCCCGGTCATATGCTGGGAGCATCCACTGTCCAAGTACCATATGGGAGTTTTGGTGGCCTTTGGACATTCCTGCAAAACAGAATTAATTTCCCTTAGGAACCCAATCGAACTTGGGTCCTAGATTCCTCGTTAGCATACTCCCACTCGGATGGTTAGCCCTATGAGTGGTCTACCTCGCATTGCCAACATGAGGAGTCTCATTATTTCTCGGATTATCCACGACAAAGTGACCAACTTTGCCACAGCATCAACAGTCAAATCTGTTATACTTTCTCCTAGGCACCTGCTTCACCCTTGGAACGGAAGGTTCAGCTGGGGCCTTGGACCTGGAGGTGGAGGCATCATGATGACAACAGTCGCATGATTTCTTCACCTCCTGGTTTCTCAGTGTAACAGGCTTGGCCTTGGGTGCCTGCTTCCTATTATGGCTGCTAGAGAAGTGGCCATAATCCTCCATTTGAACTTCCTCATAAGGTGCCTTGAAGTCACTCTTGCCAAAGTTGCGGGGGAAGGCCCACCCCTCATACCGGCTCTTGAGCTTTTCAACCGAGGGCCGGAAGAAGTGGCCATAGGTTGACTCAAAGTCCTGTTCATTGCATGGAAAGCCAGGCTTCCTGAATACAACAGGGTTGCGTGGGGCCTTTCCCTTTTCTGCAGTAGAGGCCTTCTTAGCAGCCTTATTTCTCCTCTGCTTTTTATTTCTCCTGGATGATTTACCAGGCACACCCACATGCCCCAAGCCAGCCCCCTTAGCCTGAGCAGAGAAGGTATCAACCAGTGGAAGAACAATCTTTGGCATAGAGAAGCTTTGGACAATCTTCTTTTCTTCCGTAAGTTGTTCTTCCAACTTATTGATTTCTTCCTGTTTAAGGTCAAGGAGACTTAGAGACTCTGAGTGCTTAGAGATCAGGTCCAGGTGCTCCTGTTGGAGAGAAATCAAGCTAGTGATCTCTTCCCTTAGGGAGACACCCTCGACCTTAAGGAATTTGACTTCCTTTTTCTGAGCCCTCAATCTCTTGCGACATTTCTCGATGGTGTTGAGCAGAAGCTCATACTTTTCGAGGAGCTCAGCTTCTCGGGCAGATGGGCTGTCCTCGAGATCATCATCAGGAGACTCATAGTCAGAGTCGGAGAGGGGGGTAAGAGCTTTTACCTTCTCAGTGAATGGGGGGCATTCTCCTTCTGAGTCAGAGCGACCCACCAGCCCGAAGTAGGCTTCTTCATCATCATTGGAGTCTGAGGAATCAGACTCACTCAGTGTCTTTTACTTTTTGGCGATGTAGCTCCTCTCCTTCTTTTTATCTCTAGAGTTTCTGTGCTCTTCTCCCTTCCCCTTCTCTCTCTTGCCTTGATGGCAGTCGGCCACGACGTGTCCTGGCTTATTGCACCCAAAACAAATGATGTCAGTATGACGATGTTTGTTCGGTTTTGATTCATACCTGTCAGAAAAATAATACTTATTCTAATTTCTGGAGGAGGAGCCGTCTCTCTTTCTTTGATTCCTCATCTTGAGGAACTTCTTGAATTCTCGGGTGATGAGGGAGAAATCTTCTTCAGACAACTCTGAGCCGGAGGAGCATGACTCAGAGTCTTCCTCCTCATCCTTTTTTCCCGCACGGGATGAAGCCGCACCCTTGCCCTTCCTAGAGTGAATGGCTTTTAGGGCCACAGTCTTTTCCTTGGCTGCGGCCTTCTCTGCTTATTCTTCAGCATTCCTCGTGTTCAACTGGAGCTCATAGGACATGAGCTTCCCAAAGAGTATCTGAGGATCAGTTTCAGCTAATCTGCCAAACTCTCGGATGACACAGATCTTCGTGTCCCATTCCTTAGTAAGGGACCTAAGGAATTTATCATTAAGTTCACCATCAGTGAACACTCTTCCATATCCCTTGAGAGCATTGACGATCTTGAGGAAGTTCTCGAAGGTAACTCCGATCTATTTCTTGGGCCCCTGCCTGAAGGCCTCATATTTCTGGTTCAGGAGGGATCTCCAATCATCCCTCACTTCATCTGTGCCCTCCATCAGGATAATCAAGCTGTGCTAGATATCCTTGGCTGTCCTGTAGTTGCAGAAGTTCTACATCATGGAGTCATCGACTGCGCTGATTAGTATGTTCTGTGCCTTCTTGTCAAGTCTGACCAGCACCATCTCGTCCTTGTCCATTTCAGAAAGCTTCTTTGGCACCATATTGGTAGGATCAATGGTGGAGGCCTTAGTGGGAATATAAGGTCCCTCCTCCACGATCATGAAGAGTCGAGGGTCGAATGCTTCCATGTAAAATCTAATCCTTTCCTTCCAGATAGGAAAGTTTAGCCTGGTGCACACTGGGATCTTGCCTGAGTACTTGAGTCCGTCCATAGTAGATATCTTCCTTCTTCTTGACACTAGTGGCAGGAACTTACTCAAGGTGTTAACCTTATTGCTGAGTAACCTCCCTCTGATACCACTTGAAAGTCCACCTAGTGCCAACTACCTTCACCTATGGGGGGGGGGGGAATAGGTGTCTTGCAGCATTTTTGCGGAATTAAAACTATACCTGCACAAACAAACAAAACAACACAGCACAGAAAGACACAGGCAATTTATAGTGGTTCCCCGATTTGGGTACGTCCACTCTCCCCCTTCGACCTATCTCCCAATAAGGGACGACTCGGTCACTTCACCAACAGGATTGAAAACCAATCCTCACACTAAGGAAGTAACTCTTCCATACGAAGGAGTCACCACTCCTCCACCACGGGTTGCACCCAACCCTTACACAGAGGAACCAACATTCCTTAACAACAAAAGAAAAACTTGAATGTATAAAATACAAACTACTTTTGGAGCCCTTGGTGTCCCTCTTCGTTCGACGTTGCATTCTTGAATAAGTCGAAGAGTCCACGACCTAAGTGCTCTCTTAGAGAGAATCTCCCCGAAACCAGCGGCGGCAAGAAGTGCGGCGGCGTAGCTGTCAGGATCGGCGGAGACAACAGAGTGCGGCGACTGAGCTTTGGAGATCCAACCTTCGTAGCAAAGCTAGCAAGGTCTACCAATGGTCTTACTAGGATCGATCGTCTCGATCGATTCGGAAAGGGAAGGTATTCCCGATCAACAAATCAAGAGACAAAGGATCTCTAGGTAGACACGTGAGACGCGTTGCTTGGCTGAGCTTTTGTCACCGGGAGATCGAGAAGAAACCATGATCAGCAACGGCGGCAACCTGCACGAGCGGCGATGGTGATCCGAGCGGCGACGACGGCGGAAGGAAATCCGCAATGCTTTAGGTCACGATGGGGGCTCGTTTCTTGTTCTCGGTATTCGGTATCTGTAATGATCGAAATACAGGTCATACATTATGACCGTTGTGGGCCCCACCAGTAGAAACCCTAAGTCCAGTTCAAAACATCGCCTGAATATTTGGACCGGTCCAGCGAGCAGAAGAAATTCTCCTAAGGCAAATTCGGCGAGAATCATTGGTGATTCTCGATGAATCGGCGAGAATCACTTATGATTCTCGCCGAATTCTACTTGGCAGAATTCTGGCTGATGATCTTGCCATCCAGAGAGAATCGGCGAGAATCATAATTCATTCTCGACGAATCGGCGAGAATGCAAAGTCATTCTCGACGATTCGGCGAGAATCAACTAGTGATTCTCGACGATTCTGCCTTAAGCAGAAATCAAGATGGCGTTGAGACAGCCGGCTGCAATCGGCAAGAATCAGCGAGTGATTCTCGACGATTCGGCGAGAATCACGATTCTCGTCAAATCTGCGAGAATCACTTAGTGATTCTCGACGATTTCTACTTAGATGATTTTCGTCTTTCTTCCCGTGAGTTGCTTTGACCCATCCTTGCTCCTTGTCTGCTCTTGATCTTTCCCAGCCCTGTACTTGAAAGTAAGTACACTCCAATAGAGAGAGTACACGTAGGCCAACACACTGATCTGCTCAACGAGGGATTACATTGCGCAGACCCGTGTATATTGACCCACTGTACCTTGACATTGGTGTGTACTTAGCGTGGAATAACTGCAAGCACAACTTGAAGACAAATGATCAAATATAATGTCAATTCACCTTAGCTGGTCCAGGGGCTTTTTCAAATCAGGTACATTGTGGATACAATACCCAACACTTCCTACAACTCGGAGAACTATGCTCCTACACTCGGAGATTAATCTCCTACAAGTATTACAAAAGATATGAAAGATGTAAACACAAAATATCTCAGATCTACAATATATCTCTTTAGGTCTTCCTCTTGATGTTGCAGCCCTTTCAGATTTGGAGAAGAAACCTTGAATATTAACCTGAGAGATTCTTGAATCTACCGGAACAAGAAGTATGGAACCTTTCTTGAGTCAGTAGATCTTCTTAGATCGAAGTTGCAAATCTCTTATAACAGTCAAAGCGATGAAGATCGATCAGAACGAGAGCGTCGGCGGCGGCGGCTTTAGGTCATCGAGCTTTTTCGAAATACGGCCGAACCAGTAATTTTGGAAAGTATAGAATCGCTCTCAATCTCTTAATCTCTTGTTGTTAGTGTTATGTCTGATAAGACATTATATAGGATGTCTTAACGGTCGAAATTATCATAAGTAACGACGCGTGGACCAATCCCGTGGGGTGGAATTAAATTCAGGCCAATTCTGGACTTAGAGAAATTTTCTGGAAAAAGAAGTACTTAGTTCTCGAGAGGTCAAAATAGTTCTCGAGAACTATGTACTGACCTTTCGAAACTATGGCAGGATCTCGATCACTTAACTTTTGGAAATGGCCTTGGACTTCTCGAGAACTTGGAATTATAGTTCTCGAGAACTATGCTGACTTTTCGAGAACTAAAACACTTCTCGAAAACTGAAATAGGACTTCTCGAGAACTTCTAGTCAAGTTCTCGAGAACTTAGCTAGAGTCCAATTCCTGAAGAGAAGGGCAGAACTTTTCGAGAGCTAAGGAGTACTTCTTGAGAACTTCTATAGTAGTTCTCGAGAACTTTGTTAACTTCTCGAAAACTTCTACTTAGAGGAATTCTAGCTGTCCTGACTTCTCGAGAAGTAAAGTCTGAGCCTCTCGAGAACTATGTACTACTTCTCGAGAACTTTGAATGAACTTATCGAGAGATGGACTTAGATTTTTTTTTAAGAATTCCATGTAAGATCTCCTTCTGGTCTTGTCTCCATCTTGTGCTTCCAAAGTTTGAATATGAAGTGTATCCCAATTTAGAGGCTACACATGAGTCAACACTTTGGATCAACCAGTGAGGGATTACACTGAGTGGTCCTGTGTTCCTGACCCACTGTAGACTGACATTAGTCTACACTTAGAACTGAGGATCTGCAAACATACACTAGAACACAGATGTCAAGTACACCTTAATTCATCTTAGTGCAAAGAGTGACTTCATGCAAATCTGGGTTATTGTGGAGATAATACCCAACAATCTCCCCCTATTTGTAGAAGTCAGAACCCTTTATACTAAGGTTAATTATTATAACAAAAATAGAGCAAGAATAATGGAAAGTAAAAGCAGTAAAACACAGAAAGAAAATTAGAACTTATAATTAGGCAAAACTAGGAAATTGTATGTATATCAAAAATCTTTTAGAGTTTTAATCAACATTCATTTCATAGTTCTTAACACCATAATCATCAAGAATCATT
Organism: Platanthera zijinensis; assembly: GCA_039513925.1. Classification (NCBI taxonomy): domain Eukaryota; kingdom Viridiplantae; phylum Streptophyta; class Magnoliopsida; order Asparagales; family Orchidaceae; genus Platanthera; species Platanthera zijinensis. The sequence continues at coordinate 59,025,768 of CM077092.1, forward strand.
TCTGGTCTCGTATTGCTTGTCCAGCTTAGCCTGTTGTCTTCTTTGGTAGCTGAATGGTTTGGGATAGTACCTTGGAGGCTTTGGAGGAGCTTTGGGATTGTTTTTACCATATTCTCTATCATGCAGTCTCCTCTTAGTCATTGACTTCTCATATAATTCCCATTCTGTATAGCTGTAGTGCAGGCTTCTTTTCTCATTCAGATCCATTATAAGCTTCAAAGTTTCAAGAATTAGAGATTTTGATGTAGGGCTCCATACTTCTGCAAACTCTTGGGCTTTTCTCTTCTCTGCTCCAGGTTGAGGAACTGATCTACTGGCAGAAGATCCCTCCCCATACTTCCTTTTCTTTGGGATATGAATTTCTGGAAGATCTTCAGGTATTACATCATCCCAGACATGAGAGTATAAAACTGGAGGAGGTTCCTGATCTTCAGGCCTAGGAGAGAAGGTTGGATACTAAGGTTGAGGCATTTAGGGTTGAGGCATTTGGGGTTGAGCCACTTGGCTAGAAGTGCCTTCAGCAAGAGGATCTAGGTGGTGAGGAATCACATTTGGATCTGCTTGAAAGTCTGGGAATATCTAATTATGCATCCATACTGCTGTATCATAAGTGTGTAATTTTACAGATTGAATTTGTTCTAGAACACCCTTATTGATCTCAGTAACTTTGGCAGTCCACAGAGTTTTTGCTTCATCATTAAGCTTTGCAACTTGTTGTTTGACAATATCCTCCCCCTTTCTGACTTCTACAGTTAGTTTGTCTATGGCATCCTCCTTGAAGGTGCCAACCTCATTGCATACCTTCATAACATTTTCCTCTGCTCTTTTGTCCAGTTGTATCTGTTTGTTTGCAAGAGTAACTGACTGGTCCATAACTTGTCCAATACTTGTGATAGTATGATCTAGAGCCTTTCCTCCTATTCTGAATAGTTCTTTAAGCTGATCAGTGTTTACCCGAATTTTTGCGAAGCCTCTGCTCATCTCTTGTGCTAAGGCAGTGACTTGCTTCTGAATGTCCTTAAGAGATTCATCAAAATGTTCCTTTATTCAGAGAGCATTTCTTCTATCTTGGAAAGAATATCTGTATTCACCATCACAGCAGCAACAGCAGCAGTATGATGAGGGATGGAAACAGTCTGAGCTGGAGGGGCAACTGATAAGGCAGTAGAGACAGGAGCACTGGTAGGAGAAGCTGGAGGTGGAGGGGCTTGCCATGGAGACAGTTCTTCTAGAACAACAGAGCTCTTAGCTCTTACAGTGTGAGAGACTGGATCACCATCTTCATCAATGAATGTTGGAAGGTTGAAGTCTAGTTTCCTGAGAGGAGGTTCTACCTCCTCAGGAGTTTGCTCATTCTCTTCAGATAGCAGAATGGTGTCTAGAGGAGTGGATACTTTTACAGGGGATTGTGGAGGAGAAGGAGTACCTTTAGGTTAAGAGTGGGGGGGATGGAGTATCTTTTGGTAGATCAGTAGTGACATCCTTTGGATGAGGAGGAAGTGGGTCTTCAGCTGAGAGTTCCTCGATCATTCTGTCTATTGCTTCATCTGTATCTTTAAGTACCTCTTGAGCTGGTAGTTCTGAGTGGGTAGATATTGGAGAAGCCTCCTTGGGGCTCTCTGGTGGAGTAGGTATCCTTAGGACTGAGGTAGAAGGTGCAGGCTCCCCCTCTGTTGCTGCACCAGATGGTTTAGCAACATGATGTTGAGGTGGAGATGGTGTCCTGACCTCTGTGACAGTAGCATCAACTTCCTTGGCTAGCTGTCTAGGGTTCTTCAACTTGAGTTCCCATCTATGGATTGAGGAGACAAAGATTTTCTTCAGATGATGGACTGGTGTACCTTTGGAGATTTTGAAAGTTACTTGATAAATCTCACTCAACAGCAATGAGATTATCCTTGCAAACTTTGGTTCATGAATGCTATCCCTTATCATTTCAAAGATCATCATTCCAAACTGAAAACACTTCCTGCAGATTACATCTGTCATAACTCCAAACAAATCATGTGAGATAAAACTTACAGAACCTGTGATGCACCATAGTATTTTCCCTAGGATATCAGCGAGGAGTTTGCCCACATCATTTAGCAAATTTCTCCTTAGAGAGTTGTATTCCTCTGGAATTCCACAGAAGGAATAGGCCCTGTCATAATCCTCTGGAGTGAGGTCATCTTCCTCATCCACAAAAGGTAATTTCAGAAGTTGAGAAACTTTATGCTTGTCAAGCTTTATCTTAATTCCCTTGACCTTAGTCTTCAAAATCTTCCCATTTATCCTTATCTTGGCATTTTTGAAGAACTCCTCTACCTCTGGAAATACTATCTTCACTGGATCTATTAGAACGAACATGAGACCTGTTGTCTCGAGAAGTATCAGCAAGTTCTTGAAGTCGTCGGAGATGTCGACCATGCCTGCAACCACGAGTTCACTCCCAATCCCTATTTTAGAACTGTAAGCCATTTGCGATGAAGAAGGTGACGAACTAAGCGGAGAGACAGCGGCAGAGACGGAGGTTTCAGTTGGCGGAAGATGAAGAGGTGCGGGAGAAATTTTGAAATGACGGTTGATTTCCGATTCTAAAGGGATTTAGATATATATAGTATCCTAATTAAGTTAATTATAAGTCTAATTAGCCGTAAATTTGGGCAGAAACCATGAAGTTTACGAAATTACAGAGTTGAGAAATTTCGGCGGAAGGTCGGTCCACCTCTCGAGAAGTAGGGTTAACTTTTTGAGAAGTGGCCGAGAGGTTTTCGAGAAGTTTAGAAAGTTTTCGAGAACTGGGGTCCAGCGTTTTCGAGACAGAAAGTGACTTTTCGAAGACTGGCCTCCAGAGTTCTCGAAGGACTGATGGACTTCTCGAGAACTAGTTCTCGAGAACTTTCCGTGAACTTTTCGAGAAGTTAAAGGACTTTTCAAGAACTTAAGACACTTTTCGAGAGCAATTTTCTGCCTCTCGAGAAGTTGACTTAGTTTTTTGAGAAGTGACTTCAACTTTTCGAGAAATTTAAGTGAGTTTTCGAGAACTACCGTCTACTTAGTAAAATCTTACCTTTAAGGTGAATACTTGATTCTTGAGCCTTTGAGCTGACTACTTTGGCTTAATCCTCCTTGTTCAGCAACCCAAGTTCAGTTTTGAAGAAATTGAACTTGGTCTCGTCCAGCGGCTTGGTGAAGATATCTGCAACCTGCCGGTCTGTAGGCACATACCTCAGATCTACATCCCCTTGCTCCACATGCTCCCGGATGAAGTGGTATCGTAGCTCGATGTGTTTAGTCTGGCTGTATGAGACTGGGTTGTTTGCGATTGCGATGGCGCTGGAGGAGTCACAAAACAAGGGAATATCCTTGATCTTCATGTTGTAATCCTCCAGTTGGTGCTTCAGCTAAAGCAACTGTGCACAACAACTACCGGTAGAAATGTATTCTGACTCGGCTGTTGAGATTGCGACACAATTTTGCTTCTTGCTGCTCCATGAAATGAGTCTTCTTCCTAGGAACTGACACGTCCCTGATGTGCTTTTCCTGTCATCTTTGCTTCCTGCAAAGTTAGCATCTGAAAAACCAATTAGTTCACTGTCATTGCTTCTTGGGTACCATAAGACAAGATTTGGTGTACCTTTAAGGTATCTCAAGATCCGCTTTGCAACAGCATAATGAGATTCCTTACAGTTCACTTGGAATCTAGCACAGACACATGTGGAGAACACTATATCTGGTCTACTAGTAGTAAGGTAGAGCAAGGATCCAACTATGCTTCGATACTTGGTTTCATCGAAAGGTTTCCCTTTCTCATCCTTGTCCAGAGACATAGCTGAGGCCATTGGAGTCCTCATAGAGGTTGCACTCTCCATTCCGAATTTCTTAAATAACTCTTTGGTGAACTTGGTCTAAGAGATGAAGATCCCATCTTCAGATTGTTTCACCTGAAGTCCTAAGAAATACTTCAGCTCTCCCATACTGCTCATTTCGAACTTCCCTTGCATAAGTTTGGAAAATGTTTTGCAGAGGTTGTCGTCAGTAGAGCCAAATATGATGTCATCGACATAGATTTGCACTAGCAAAATCTTGCCTTTAATTTCCCTGAGAAACAATGTCTTGTCTATCTTTCCCCTCATGAATTTATTCTCGAGGAGAAAGCTAGACATCATTTCGTACCAAGCCCGAGGGGCTTGTTTCAAACCGTACAGTGTCTTAGATAATAAATAAACATAATCAGGATGGTTAGGATCAACGAAACTTGGGGGCTGTTCCACATACACTTCTTCCATTATGTTACCATTCAGGAAGGCAGACTTCACGTCCATTTGGTAGACGGTGAAGCCCTTCAGTGCAGCGTATGCTAGAAACAGTCTGATGGTCTCCAGCCTTGCCACTAGAGCGTAGGTCTGGTCAAAATCAATCCCTTCTTCTTGACGATATCCTTTAGCAACGAGTCTGTCCTTATTCTTTATGATCGTCCCATCCTCGTCCATCTTGTTCCTATCTACCCATTTTGTTCCGATGACATTTTTATCTTTGGGTATGGGAACAAGTGTCCACACCTTGCAACGCTTGAACTGATTCAGTTCTTCTTCCATGGCCAAGATCCATGATGCGTCTACATTTGCTTCTTCAAACTTCTTTGGTTCAACCTGCGAGAGGAAGCTTAGATAAAGATTCTCGTTAGCTGTACGTCGTCGAGTTATGACACCGACTCGGGGGTCTCCTAAGATTTGGTCCATAGGATGATCCTTTAGGTGTCTGAGCTCAGGATCTCTGGTATCTGGAAGTTCTTCAGCCATTGGTGTGACTTCATAATCTTGGAAAATCTCCTTATCTTGATCAGCTGCCACTTCAATGGGGTTTGGAGAGGTGATCTCAATGAACTGTTCATTTCTATCTTTGGTGGGTTCATCCAAGTTGATTTCCTTAATTCCTGTACCTGCAGCTTCAACACGCACACTAGACGATTCGCTTTGCAGTAAGCTCGTCTCATCAAATACAACATGTATCGATTCTTCAACGACCAGGGTTTTTCTATTAAAAATCCTATATGCCTTACTATGGCTGCTATATCTACAAAAATACCTTCAAAACTCTTCTCACTGAACTTGATAGTATGATACTTGCCATTGTTAAGCACGAAGCATTTACAACCAAAAATTCTAAAATATGAAATTGTTGGTTTCCTGCCTTTTAGAAGTTCATAAGGTGTCTTATCATGGTTCTTGTTTATGAGAGCTCGGTTTTGCACGTGGCATGCAGTGTTGACCGCTTCAGCCCAGAAGTACTCTGGTAGTGAAGCATCACTTAGCATGGTCCTGCAGGCCTCTATGAGTGTTCTGTTCCTTCTCTCGGCTACTCCATTTTGCTGTGGAGTACGAGGAGAGGAAAACTCATGAAAGATACCTAGGCTTTCACAGAATTCTGTCATGGCTCCAGATTTTAACTCCGTTCTATTGTCACTCCTGATTTTGACTACGGAACAGTTGTATTCATTCTGGATTTGCCTGACAAAATTAGTAAAGATATCGAAGGTATCTGACTTGTGTTTTAGAAAGAACACCCACGCAAAACGCGAGTAGTCATCAACAATAACCAACGTATAATCCTTACCTCCTAAGCTTCTAACTTGCAGCGGACCGAACAAGTCCATATGTAGCAGGTGTAAACACCTGTTAGAGTTTTTGCCTATAGTGCTTTTGAAGGTAGCCCTTGTTTGATTGCCTTTTACGCATGCATGACAAGGTCTCTCTTTGACATGCTTGACATTCGGGGCATCACGCACTAAGTTCTGGGAGAATAATTTATTAATAGTTTTAAAATTAATATGTGCTAGTCTCTTGTGCCATTGGTCAACAAGAGACGCACTATCTTTAGCCAAAAGACACACTGGTGTGGAAGAATCTATACAAATAAAATTTAAGCAAAACACATTCCTGCTTTGAGTTCCTGATAGAATTGTTTCCATATTATCAACAGATTTTATCAAGCACTTGTCAGAGTGGAATTCAACTACGTATCCTTTGTCGCATAGTTGGCTTATGCTGATGAGATTGTGTTCCAATCCTTCAACATAGGCTACATCGGAAAAGGATACGCTACCGTTAGTAATCATACCGTAGCCTTTGGTAATTCCTCAGTCTGAACCTCCAAAGATAACCTTTGGTCCGTTCAATACCGGTGAAAAATACTGGAGTAGGCTTCTCGTCCCGGTCATATGCCGAGAGCATCCACTGTCCAAGTACCAAATTGGCATTTTGGTGGCCTTTGGACATACCTGCAATTACAATCACTTAGCCTTAGGAACCAAAACACGTTTGGGTCCTTGGTCTCGAGTTAGAATACTCCCCCTATGAGTATTAGCCTCATGAGTGGTCATTCTCAGGTTGCCAACTTGAGGAGTTGTAGCATTTCTAGGATTAAACCAACAATATGTGGCAAAGTGACCAATTCTACCACAGCACCAACAGTCGAATCTGTTGTATCTTTGCCTTCCAAACTCATGCTTGACCTTCTTGGGTTGAGGTCCAGCCGGGGTAGCATTGTTGGAGGAAGAAGCTTCATGATGATGGCAACTACATGAAGTCTTCTCCTTCATAGGCTTTTCCACAACGGGTTTTACCTTTGGTGGTTTCTGGAAGTTGTGACCATGAACATAGGGACCATAGCCCTGAAGAATCACTTCTTCATAAGGTGCCTTAAAGGCACTCTCACCAAAGTTCTGAGCGCGAGTCCATCCTTGGTACCGAGACTTAGGCTCTACATGGGTAGGCCTAGAGAAGTGTCCATAGGTGGACTCATAGTCGAATTTATTCTTAGGAAAGATAACTTTCTTGAACGATACTGGCTCTAATGGAGCTTTCCCTTTTTCCTCAGCTAAGGCCTTCTTGGCATTCTTATTCTTTCTCTTGGCCTTATTTCTCATAGAAGATTTACTAGGAGCGGCAACATGGCCTAGTCCAGCTCCTTTGGCCTTAGCTGAGAATTCAGCAACGAGTAGAAGAACTGTTTTAGGCTTAGCGAAACTTTCAACTAGTTTCTTCTCAGTCTCGAGTTATTTTTCCAACTCCTTGATGATTTCATCTTTAAGGTCGAGGTGCTTGAGAGCCTGATTGTATTCCTTAATAGCAAGATTGAAGTTCTCCTGAAGAGTGTTAGTCTTAGCGACTTCTTCTCTCAGGCTGCTCTCAAAAGCCTTTAGAGACTTAATCTCTTTTGCCTGAGTTTTCACAACTCGACGATACTTGTCGTAAGTTATGATTAACTCCTTGTACTGGGCCATAAGTTCAGAATCATCGTCAGAAGAGCTGTCCTCATGTTCAAGTTTAGAACTTTCAGATTCAGAGAGAGGAGTATGATAATTTACCTCCCCAGTAAACCGGGGCTCTTGTTCATCATCTGATTGGGCCATGAGGCCAAAGTAGGCTTCCTCTTCTTCACCTGACTCAGATGAGTCGGAGTCACTGAGAGTTTTGCCCTTCTTGGCCACCAGGCTCTTCTCAGTTCTCTTCTTATGGTATGAGGATTTCTTTTCCTCTCTTCTGCCACCTTCCTTCTTTTTGTAGGGGCAGTCAGCTATGACGTGACCTGGCTTATTGCAACAGTAGCAAACGATGTCCGTAGAAATCTGTTTGTTCTGTTTAGAATTATACCTATCATGGCTACCCGAGCCTTTTTTTCTTTGATCATTTTCGTGTCGTGATCTTCGGTATGAGGCATCCTTGCTTCTCCATTGCTTCTTCTTGTTCAAGAATTTCTTGAACTGTCGTGAAAGTAGTGAGAACTCTCCATCAGATAGTTCTGATCCTGAGGAGCTTGGCTCGGAGCTTTCTTCTTCACTGATTTCTTGAGCTGGTGCTGGTTAGGTAGCTTTGCCCTTCCTTGAACTTTCAGCCTTTAATGCAGTAGGCTTCTCTTTCAACGAGAAGCGACTTTTCTCTTCTTCAGCTTTCCTGGAGTTTATTTGCAGTTCATAGGACATCAGCTTCCCAAACAGATTTTGTGGATCTGTCTCCGCTAGTCTCCCAAACTCCTGAATGGCACAGACTTTGTTGTCCCATTCCTTGGTGAGAGATCTCAGAAATTTATCATTCAGATCTCTATTTGTAAAGACTCTGCCATACACTCTTAGGCCATTCACTATCTTGAAGAAATTTTCAAAGGTGTCAGCAATGGTATCCTTTGGTCCTTGTCTGAAGGCTTCATATTTCTTGTTCAGAAGGGACCTTCTATCATCCCTCACTTCTTCAGTGCCTTCCATAAGAGTAACTAGAGATTGCCACATCTCTTTAGCCGATTGGCAGTGAACCAGGTTTTGCAACATTGAGTCATCGACTGCACTTGCTATATTGTTTTTAGCCTTTTTGTCCAAAGAGACAAGTGCAATCTTGTCCTTGTCCAGATCCATCAATTTCTTAGGAACCTTTTTGGTTGGATCTATGGTGGAGACGGTCATAGGAACATAGGGACCTTCTTCGACAATCATGAAGATCCGGGGATCCACAGCTTCCATGAAGAATTTAATTCTTTCTTTCCACATGGGAAAATTGTTCTTTGTGCACAGGGGAAGCTTGGCGAAATCTTTGACTTTGTCCATTGCTAGATTGAGTAACAACTTTCAGAAACAGGAACTTGATCAAGGTGTTAACCTTTTTAACGATTAACCTCGCTCTGATACCAATTGAAAGTGGAAATTTGTTGACCTAAATCACCTAGAGGGGGGTAAATAGGTGAATCGTGTGTTTGTTTGTGGAATAAAAATTTAGAGATCTAGCGCACGCAATCAAGCAATCACAGAAGGACACAAAAGATTTATAGTGGTTCCCCGTCCTTGGGTACGTCCACTTTACCTCACCGTTCTAGCAAATCACTAGATCTGGCTACTCCACTATCTCGGATTGCAAACCAATCCTACGCCTCGGAACAACGTTCCTACAAACTCGATCCAAATGGATCTACACTCGGAAGATGAATTCTTCCTACAACTCGGAGAACTATTCTCCTACACTCGGAGATTAATTTCCTACAAGTATTACAAAAGATATGAAAGATGTAAACACAAAATATCTCAGATCTACAATATATCTCTTTAGGTCTTCCTCTTGACGTTGCAGCTCTTTCAGATTTGGAGAAGAAACATTGAATATTAACCTGAGAGATTCTTGAATCTACCGGAACAAGAAGTATAGAACCTTTCTTGAGTCAGTAAATCTTCTTAGATTGAAGTTGCAAATCTCTTCTAACAGTCGAAGCGATGAAGATCGATCAGAACGAGAGCGTCGGCGGCGGCGTCTTTAAGTCGTCGAGCTTTTTCGAAATACGGCCGAGCCAGCAATTTTGGAAAGTATAGAATCACTCTCAATCTCTTAATCTCTTATTGTTAGGGTTATGTCTGATAAGACATTATATAGGATGTCTTAACGGTCGAAATTATCATAAGTAACGACACGTTGACCAATCCCGTGGGGTGGAATTAAATTCAGGCTGATTCTGTACTTAGAGAAATTTTCAGGAAAATGAAGTACTTAGTTCTCGAGAGGTCGAAATAGTTCTCGAGAACTATGTACTGACCTTTCGAAACTATGGAAGGATCTCGATCACTTAATTTCTGGAAATGGCCTTGGACTTCTCGAGAACTTGGAATTATAGTTCTCGAGAACTATGCTGACTTTTCGAGAACTAAAACACTTCTCGAAAACTGAAATAGGACTTCTCGAGAACTTCTAGTCTAGTTCTCGAGAACTTAGCTAGAGTCCAATTCCTGAAGAGAAGGGCAGAACTTTTCGAGAGCTAAGGAGTACTTCTCGAGAACTTCTATAGTAGTTCTCGAGAACTTTGTTAACTTCTTGAAAACTTCTACTTAGACGAATTCTAGCTGTCCTGACTTCTCGAGAAGTAAAGTCTGAGCCTCTCGAGAACTATGTACTACTTCTCGAGAACTTTGAAGGAACTTCTCGAGAGATGGACTTAGATGTTTTTTAAAGAATTCCATGTAAGATCTCCTTCTGGTCTTGTCTCCATCTTGTGCTTCCAAAGTTTGAATATGAAGTGTATCCCAATTTAGAGGCTACACACGAGTCAACACTTTGGATCACCCAGTGAGGGATTACACTGAGTGGTCCTGTGTTCCTGACCCACTGTAGACTGACATTGGTCTACACTTAGAACTGAGGATCTGCAAACATACACTAGAACACAGATGTCAAATACACCTTAATTAATCTTAGTGCAAAGGGTGACTTCATGCAAATCTGGGTTATTGTGGAGACAATACCCAACACCAGCTGCTTCAGAAGAATTCTTGCCACAGAAAGTTCAAGCTTTAGTTCTAACTCTAACAGTTGACTTCAAGTCACTGCTATCAGTTTTTGATACTCTTCACTTAAGCTGTCCACAAGCTCAGGAAGTTGAAGACCTGACTAAGGCCAATGTGCCTGTTGCTTGCTGTGATCCCAGCCTGATTGCTTCTTATATCAATTCTCATTAGGCTGAGGAAATAATTGATTCTGATTGTGCTGCTGCTGCTGATATAGTTGCTGATGAAATTGTTGAGTCTGCTGAAATTTATGTGTTGCATGCTGTTAGTGATGTTCTTACTACTACTGATACAATTGCTGATACAGTTTCTGATGAGATAGTTTTTGATGCTCCTGCTAAGCCTGCTGCTGCTATTGTTATATCTGAGAGTGCTTCTTCCATCACTGTTGCTGAACAAACCAAACAACAAGAGAAATATATTCAAAAGATTGATGAGCTTAATGATAATCCTCCAAGTTCAGACAGTGACCAACTTCATACTGATTCTGATGACTCTTCTGCAATTATTGCAAGGAAGAGGAAAGCAAGAAGCAAGGCACTGAAAAGAGTTCCTCTAGAAAAAGTAAAAGATGACAATGATATACCTTATTATATTCTTCATGACTGTCCAATTTCTGAGCCTTGGATGCAATATTCCAGAAATCAACTTAAGGCCATGAAGAAAAGGAGAAAACTTGATAAGTATGAAAAGGGATCTTCCCAATTCCATCCTCCTCCTCCTCCTCCAGATTCAGGATCTGGTGGAGGTTAAGCTTTTCAGTCTTCTTCTGCTGCTAGGCCAAGCTCTTACCAGTCTCAAGATAGATATCAACCAAGAGGCCAACAACAAAGAGGATATCAGTCAAGGAGAGATCAGCCAAGAGGCAGACAGAGAGATTATAAGACTTACTCTAGAAATCAAGCTAGACAATACCCATATCAAAGGGAAGGACAAGGCCCTACTGATTCTACATCTGATCCTTTCCCTTACAAGCTGAAAGATACAGTTGTCACTAGAGCTCCTCCTACTAACTCAGTGGAATTAAACAGATATGAACCTCCAGTTCCATTTGAAGACCCTGAGAACAATCCACTATCATGGACAGCCAGAATGAAAGAACTTGCAGCATTAGATCAGATCAAGAAAGGAAGAGAGCAAGGCAAAGATACCTCCAACATCACAACACTATCTGAGTAGAGAAAGAAAGAATTAGAAAGATATGCTTCCAGAAAATTCTTTGATCCAGAGAGCTACATGAAGCTGCATCCTGAGGCTGTTGTTCCAAGGCCAAAATCTTAAACCTCCTTAGGTGCAGATGTTGATAGAAGATCCAAAAAGGAAGCCCTTAATCCCAACAGAGAAATTCTTTTCAAAAAGGGCAATGAGTAATTTGTGTAAGCTGATACTCATATCTATTTCTGACAGAATCTGTGATTTTTGCTGTGATTCTGCAATGCTCAACATGTGTTATCATCATTATTGTTTCTGTTTTATTTTTAATTCTGATGTATGCTTATTATTTCCTATTTGTCTTGTAAATAGTAATCCTAACTCAAATAGGGGGAGATTGTTGGAACACCCTATTACTAATTTGGGTAAGGATCACTATGTGCTTAGGAATTTGTTTTGACCTTGCTGTATAGTCTGATAGGTCAATTAGAATGAGTCTTAGGGTTAGTACTTAGGTTTGAAAGTTGCCCACAAGACCTTCTAAAGATCAGGATTCAGTGCTGAAGACTAGGATAATTCTTGTCGAGCTCAGGTCGATGAAACGTCGAACTCAGTTCGACTATCTCTGAGCTCAGTTCAATGAGGCGTCGAACTCCGTTCGACAATCTTCGAGCTCAGATCGACGCTCTGTCTCTAGTTGTTTTCCAAGTCTCTGAGCTCAGGTCGACGATCGTAGAGCTCAGTTCGACGATTTCTGTTTCCAGTTTAAATCCAATCTCTGAGCTCAGGTTGACGATAGTTGAGCTGAGATCGACGCTTTTCTAAAGAGGTCGACGATTTCAGGATTCAAATTCAGGACAGATATGAAATTCATTCAGACTTATTTTCAGTATTTATGGCAAAGGATTTTGTAGACGTTTCAATCAATCTGGAGCAAGTTTCAAGGAAGACTAATTGGAATGTTTCTTAAGGACTTTCTTCCAAAGGCAGATATCAGTTAAGGTAGTCATTTATGACTGATTAATGGCTATCAAGAAGTCAGAATCTGATATACTCCCTAGAGAATCATTCTAAATATACAGAATAGACAAGATTTGAAAAAGAATACAAAAGAGAAAACAAGAAAATTTATTCATCAAGAATTCATCTTCTGGGAATAGACTCAATAGACAAAAGTTTACAGAATTACTGAGTCAGAATTCTTCAAGAACACAAGGATCATTACTATGAAGGAGATCATCTTCTATTCTACTCCTTCAAGCATCAAGTGTTTAAAAGCTTCTTCATCAAGGACTCCAGACATCACACATTTCAGCATCTGCTGAAATCATCTATTGCTGGAGATCTGAAACAACTGTAGGCCTATCACCCTAAGCAAAGCTCATCTTCCTGAACCCTTACAGATCTCAGGGGGAGATTTGATAACATCTTCCACTTGTCTTCTCTCAGATTATTGACAGAGAAGAACAACTCAACCTTTTTGTTTTTCTTTATTCCTTCTGTAAAAGGGTTTCTCAAAACTCCCTTCAAAAGTTTTTTGGCTGGTTTCTGAGACCTTGTCAAAACTCAGTGGTGGCAAGACACCTTATCAAAAAATCTAGGTTTGATTTTTGAGCACATTATCAAAAGCTCATTGGTGCCCAGGACACCTGATCAACTATTCCTGCAGTGGATTCTTACCTAGGGTGGTAGAAGAGTGGATGTACCCAGGTTGTTGGGGAACCACTATAGCTCCTTATGTCATCTGGCTTGCTGTGTTTTGTTTTGTTGTGTGTTGTGATTTTGTTTCTTGCTTCTTAGTTTTTCTTTTTGCAAGCACCTTACATATATACATAAATCAAAACTTCCACTGCTTTATAGTTTTAAATTGTAAATTATTTTAAAATACTCTATTCACCCCCCTCTAGAGTAAAGGTAGATCTTACACTCACTTTCAAAAAGAAATAAAGGCAAACCAAACGACACAAGAATTTTATAGTGGTTCCCCTAAACTTGGGTAGTCCACTCTTCTACCACCCTAGGTAGGAATCTACTGCAGGAAGAGTTGATTAGGTGTCCTGGGCACCAATGAGCTTTTGATAAGGTGCTCAAAAACCAAACTGGATTTTTTGATCAGGTGTCTTGCCACCACTGAGTTTTGACAAGGTCTCAGAAACCAAGCAGAACTTTTGAAGGGAGTTCAAGAACCCTTTGTATAGCGGGGAAGGTAGAGTTGATGTTGTCTTCTCTGTTCAACAATCAAAGAGAAGCACAAGTGGATTTTAATGATGTTGTCAAAGCTCCCCCTGAGATTGGTAGTAGGTTCAGGAGTGGAAGCTTTGCAAAGGGTGATAGGTCTTCAATGAATGACTGCTCCAGCAAATGATGATTTCAGCAAAGGCTGAAATGTGAGTTGTCTTGGAGTGTGAATGATGAAGCCTTGATGATGTTGATCTTCCAGTAAGCCTTCAGACTGAAGTAGAGTAGTTGTTTCTCCAGGATTCCTGGAATAGTGGATCTGAGAAGAGCACTGGCTGTACATGTGATGTTGAGTTCTTCCTAGAACTCTTTCTATTTTCTTTTCTTCTCTTCTCTGTTCTGTTTCCACTTCATTATCCTCTCTTTGTTCCTCTGAATCTCTATGTATATATTCTGATAGGAGGCTAACGGTCATTTGAATTCTTGCATTTATTACTACTGCCTCTTAGTTACTCCAACGGCTATAATCTCCATAAATGCATTCTTGTAACTGTCCTGTAATAAAGCTGTGTTGGAATATGAACAGCTCACTTTGATTGGACTAAGGTTATCTTGAAAATCTGCATGGGAACTTGCGTTCACTGTGATGGCAGAAATCATCGATTTCAACAAGATGATCGTCGATCTGAGCTCAACTATCGTCGATCTGAGCTCAGAAATATTGAAGCTAGTCTGGGATAGAAAACGTCGATCTGAGCTCGGAGATCGTTGAACGGAGTTCGATGCCTCGTAGACCTGAGCTCAGAGATCGTCGATCTCAGCTCGACGTCTGAACTCATCTCGTCGATCTGAGCTCGATGCCAAGGTTGAATTCTGAATTCTTCTCTTGACTGATTTCTCTTGGCTGATTTCTTCAATTTCTGAGAGCCTCTGACTTAGCACATCCTATGACCCTTAGCTATACATTGATGGGTCAATCTAATAGTCCTAAAGACATAGTGATCCTGACCCAAATCCAAACTTGGGTGTTCCAACAATGGCCATTAAGCTATTACTTTCTCTCTCCTCCAAATTAGGGTAACTTCCTTTCTCTCTCTCATAGTCACCACATTCTAAATTTGGTGGGCCCAAAATGTGTCTCTCCACCTCCTAGACCAATGGGCCACACTATTTTGGGCTTAGCCCACTTGGATTGGGCTTGAGCTAGCCATTTAGGCTAGTTTGACCACTTTGACCCATGAGTTGACTTTGGTCAAATTAGCCACTAAGGTTGACCCCAATAGGTCCTTAGTGATCCATGGACCTCACTTAAGGTTTAGGAACACTTAGGTAGGGTAGGTTGGGCATCTTGGAGGTCACCTGCCCCTTAGTTAGGGCACTTTGACCTTTTTAGGGCTAAGGTTGAATTGGGTCAACTTAGCCTCTTTGGTTGACTTCAATGGGTCCCAGGTGACCCTATGGACTACCCAAGGTGTCAAGGGTGTTGTGGTAGGGTTATGGGGTCAAGTTGAAGCCCTAAAGTAAGACCTTAGGTCTGATGTTGAGGATGTGTTATAAGCAGACCAAGGTGATTTCCACCTTTGGCCTTGCCCACTTGATCTAGAGCTTCTAATGGATTTGTCATGACCTAGTCATGACAAAACAAAGACCTAGGGGTCTAGTTGTTTGAGGGATATTACAAATCCCAATATATAAACAAAAAAATTTTGTCCTCAAAATTCTAGTTAGGCCTATGGTATCTCAAGTATGAAAGGTAAATTGTAACATCCCGAGAGGTTGTGAGTAATACCTGACTGAAAAGCTCCGGGTACCTTTGTTGCATCAATTCATGAGGCTCCCATGTGTGCTCCTCTCACCCATGATTTCTCCACAGGACCTTGACCAATGGAACCTTCTTGCGGAGCAAGACTCGTATCCCCTTGTCGTCAATCCGGACTGGTTCCAGGTGAACCGACCGATCAAATGCTACCGGCCCATCCGTGGTCATAATCTGCTGCTTCGGGAGTAGTAGAGCCCTCCTAAGAGAAGATACGTAGAATACATTGTGCATACCTGATAGCACCGGTGGCAGCTCCAGCCTGTATGTTAAGGGACCGATCCGCTCCAGGATCCGGTAAGGCCCCATATATCTTGGGTTGAGCTTCTTCTTTCGACCACGCACCCGTGATCTCCATGCATTGGTCGGATCTTCAAGAATACCCGGTCCCCCACATAAAACCCCACCTGACGATGTTGGGCGTCGTAATACTTAGCCTTTCTTCTCTGTGCCTCTAACAACCTATCATGTATCAGCCTCATCTGAGCCTAGGTCCTCAAAAAACTCCGAGCCCAAGACCTTTGGTTCCTCGTCCTATACCCATGACAACGGAGTCCTACACCTTCGTCCGTATAAGGCCTCATAAGGATCCATCACTATGCTGGACTGGTAGTTGTTATTATATGAGATCTCGATCAGTGAGAATAGCTTTTCCCAAGGTTCTTCGCAATCCAGAATGCATAGATACAGTAGATCTTCCAAGGTCCGATTAGTGCGTTCCGTCTGCCCATTAGTCTGGGGATGAAAAGCTGTACTAAAAGTCAGCTGGGTGCCCAAGTAAGTCTGCACTGATCGCCACTCCCTGGACGAAAACCATCCATCCCGATCTGATACAATCGTCCTGGGTATGCCATGATAACAGACGAACTGCTCTATGAATTTCCGAACTAACAGACCAACCGAGTCATCCTTCCTAATAGGGATAAATCTAGCTACCTTTGTCAGTCGATTGACGATTACCCAGATCGAATCATTTCCCGTCCGTGATCGGGGAAGGCCATGTATGAAGTCCATCGCGATATCCTCGAACTTCCACTCCGGTACTGGGAGTGGCTGCAACAATCCTGCGATGTTTCTGCACTCTGCCTTCACCAGCTGGCATGTCTCGAAGTGGGTCACAAAGTAGGTGATATCCTTCTTCATGCCTTGCCAGTACATGGTCTTCTTCAAATCCGCAGTCATCTTCGTAAATCCTGGGTGTACTGAATACCGACTGCAGTGGGCCTCCATCATGATATCCTCCCAGACCTGGCCTCCCTCTGGTATATAAAACCGTCCTCTGAAGCATACCAAGTCATCTCTCAATGTGTAATCCCTAGTAGTACCTGCCTCTAAGGACCGGAATATCGGCTCAAGTTTGGCATCCTACCTCTACCTATCTCTGACTCTGTCTCAAATGTCATCAGTAGCGCTCATCGCGGCTAAATACTCCTCATAAAGCTCGGGGTCATTAGACGATACCAGCGTGATGTGCATATCCTCTAATCTCTACACTAGCTCCATAGACATAATCTGGGGCTCCGCTCCGGAGGTAGCGGCTCTCCGACTCAGCGCATCAGCTAATACATTTGCCTTCCATGGGTGTAATGCATCTCGTACTGAAAATCTGCTAGAAATTCCACCCAACACCTCTGCCTGATGTTCAGCTCTTTCTGCGTGTCCACATACTTCAGATTTTTGTGATCGGAGAATATGTCGTAGTGGACACCGTACAGATAATGTCACCAAACTTTCAGAGCAAATACGACCGCTCCCATCTCTAAGTCATGAACATGGTAGTTCTGCTCATTCTTCTTCAGCTGGAGGGAAGCATAAACAATCACATGGCCCTTCTGCATTAGCACTGCCCCCATGCCCTAGTAGGATGCATCAGTGTAGACCTGGAATCCTTCTCTTCCCGAAGAAGAGCAAGAATAGGAGCTGAGGTGAGTCGATCCTTCAGCTCCCGAAAAGCCGTCTCGCACTGCGGGGTCCAGACAAAGGGTATATATTTCCTTGTCAGGGATGTGAGTGGAAGGGCAATACGAGAAAATCCCTCCACGAACTTCCGGTAATAACCAACAAGTCCTAGAAAAATCTGCATGTCTATGGCCGCCTTCAGCTGCGACCAATCTCGGACTGCCTTAATCTTGGCTGGGTTCACTGCCAACCCAGCTCCGCT
Organism: Platanthera zijinensis; assembly: GCA_039513925.1. Classification (NCBI taxonomy): domain Eukaryota; kingdom Viridiplantae; phylum Streptophyta; class Magnoliopsida; order Asparagales; family Orchidaceae; genus Platanthera; species Platanthera zijinensis. The sequence continues at coordinate 59,043,375 of CM077092.1, forward strand.
GATAATATGGCCTAGAAAGTCCACCACCTTCAACCAGAACTGGCATTTACTGAACTTTGCATAAAGGTGGTGCTCTCGTAGTCTCTCTAGATTCAGCATCAGATGTCGTGTGTGATCCTCCTCCATCCTCGAAAAGATGAGGATGTCGTCAATAAACACGATGACGAACACATCCAAATAAGCCTCAAACACCCGGTTCATGAGGCTCATGAAAGTCGACGGTGCATTCGTGAGCCCAAAGGGCATTACCGTAAACTCAAATAACCTATATCTGCTACTGAAGGAAGTCTTCGGAATGTCCTCCTCCCAAATCCACAGCTGATAGTAGCCCGACCTAAAATCCAGTTTCAAAAAGAAATGCACCCCCTCCAACTAATCAAACAGCTCATCTATCCTTGGCAGTGGATAAGTATTCCGAACTGTCAGTCAGTTCAGTGCGCGGTAGTCGATGCACAATCTAAGTGTCCCGTCCTTCTTCTTGATGAATAATACTAGGGCTCCCCATGGTGAAGAGCTCGGCCGGACAAATCTGGCTTCTACTAGTTCCTGCAGCTGGCTTCGAAACTCTGTCAACTCCTTCGGGGCCATCTAGCAAGAAGCTCTAGATGCCAGCTTAGCCCCCGATACAAGCTGTATCTGGAAATCCTGCTCTCGGTTCGGGGGTATTCCTGGCAGCTTCTCTGGGAATACGTCAGCAAAATCTCGCACCACCGGGATATCAGAGATGAAATCCTTGGCCTCGACCATTTCAAACAACACTTCATAGACTTCCTCCCCCTGCATGTGTACCTTGACGGTCTGTACGGAGGATAACAGAAGAGGGGGAATAGGTCTAATACCTACGATGACGATGTAGGAATCCCCATGCCTCACGATGATCCTCTTTAATAGGCAGTCGACCTGGCATCCTTAAGATTGTTGGTGGTGCTTCGAATGCCTTTCCAGCGATCTCCGCCTCCATGTTGCATTGGAAAGAGGTGAATAACTCTGATACGTCAGGTAGCCGTATCCTCATCATCAAGCCTGTGAATCGCTCCATGCCTTCCAGCCCTTCCACGAAGGCTTCCGAGACGAACGAGTGCGAATCACCCGAATCAAATAGTGTATAAGCGGGCTTGCTGCTGATGAAGACTATGTCTGGGGTAGTTAAATATCTTAGAAATCTAGTTATGGTTTTCTTTCCTAGTCTGTAAATTCTATATCCATGAGTCTAATTATTTAGGAAAGAAATCTTAAAATTTACTGGCGTACCTATGATCACTTGCTCCGGGTTCCGTAGCTGAGCCAGATCTAGTGCATACACTTGCTCCCTCTCCTGCCTGTGGTCTCCGCCATGGAATCCACATCCTCAGCCACATCCTCGGCCTCCAAAATACTGAGCAGATGGGGCAGCCGGTGGTGCTGGTAGTGGTGCCCCCTTCATGGGGTAGTTTCTCCGGATATGCCCCACTTGATGATTGTTGAAGCACTCTGGCGGGGGACACGCCATACCCCAGAGTATCTGCATCTCCAGCATCTAGAGAGGCTGAGGGTCCATCACTACTGGTTCCCTCTGCTCCTGTCTCACCTCCTGATGAGGCTGGTCCTCTACTCTTCTCCAATCTCTCCCATCAGTAATATGGCCCTGTCGCTTATCATTTCTTGCTCCCCAACCCTGATCCTTAGTTGGCCGCTTCCGGCCTCGGGTAGTGTGCCAATCTGCCTCAATCCTCTTCGCCATCTCCAATATCTGAGGAATAGGCTTGTCAGACACGAACAACAAAGCCTCCCTCAGATCCTCTCGCAGGCCCTTATAGAACCTCTTGGTGTATCCCGCCTCATCCAACAGATAAGAATCCGCAAACCGGGCTAGATGATTGAACTCCCGGTGATACTCCACCATAGTCTTGTTGCCCTATCTCAACTGTAAAAATCCTTCTTCCAGCTCATCTCTGGCTGACTGTGGTACAAAATGCTCCCACAGTGCGGCCCTGAACTCCTCCCATGCAATCTCTGCAACCTCTCTATCAACAAACATCGTGTCCAGCGATGTCTTCCACCATCTCTTAACATGGGACTCCAAGAAAGAGAAAACCAAAGGTACCCTCTCCTCCCATGGGCACCATATCCTAGTTAGCATCTTATTCATGATATCCAGCCAATCCTCTGTGTGAACAGCCGACTCTGTCCCCAAGTAAGATGGGGGAGAAAGTCCTCGAAAGATACTCAACCAATTGGCCCCCCGGGTTTGGCTGTAGAGCCGGAACCTGCTGAGCCCTGAAAGCCTCTAGTATGGCTGTTATAGTCTTCCCCATTTTTGACTGTAGGAATGGAGTGGGGACCAGGGGAGGTGGTGCAATATTCGGAGTCTGCTGGACTCCGCCCTTTGGTGTAGGAAGTGTTGGGGGCTGCGTAACAAAAGTCATTCATAAGTAATCGACTCAAACCTAATTAAAGGCGGACAATTTACATGTGATCCCCCATATAGGCACACCAATGCTTCCGCTGCTTAGTTTGTCCCCAAACTAAACTCGCACAGGGGTGTCCCAGGGTTTGTGGGCTGCTACTTTTCGATCGAGGTCTCCTCTGATACAACTAGTAAGACCCCATTTTTTTTCTTTTTAAAACACTGGGGTCATAGGCCCAGAACCGCCGCTTTGCGGTGACACCTTCACACCCAGAAAGGTCTCCAATACAAAACTCTGATCCTACCGGCCAATTAGATCACAACTGTAGCAAAGTAATAAAAGGCAAGTCCACAAACATCATATATATAGTAAATAATCTCCATGTAGGGAGTGTCCACAGATATAATAAAAGTACAGAAAACTTGGGCTCATGCCCAGTACATAAAAATCCTCACTACATATCTCTCATAGCGGAAACAAAACTAAATAACAACAAGCGATCGGGACTCACAGTCCCAGCTGTCTGAAATCCGGTACTAGACTATCCCATCTCCAAGTGTGCTGACCTCTAGGGCTTCTCCTCCATGTTGGGCTCCACGGTTCCCTAAAATGATGTGGTTCGAAAACCGTTAGTCCAAAAGACTAAGTCCTATCATCACCCGCCCCTTCCCCCATGGCTCCTAGGCACCGAGCGGGGAGGAGGAAAGGATAGGAAATGAAGGTGGAGAATAACAAATAACAGGTGACAACGAAACTAGTCTAGCAGCTCTATAAGTACGTGCAACAGTAATAAAAGTAAGAAAGACTGAACAAGGAATAAGTAACCTTAACTTATATGAAAGCACATAAGCCAAGGGATCTTTTACAAGGCTCCTATCGTATAAAGAGTCCCATACCAATTTATACGATAGGGTGTCGGTGTTCTAGCAAGCATATATATATATCTACCGATTAAACCTTAACATATAAGCACGCTCGCGCGAACTTATAAACCAAGGGGTCGTTTTGTAAAGCCTATTGTATAAAGTGTCCCATACCACATTATATAATAGGTGTTAGGGTTATATGCAATGGTTATGCTATGACATGCAATTATGTCATGATGTGAACATACAAGTGCAACTCACCCACACGACTCTGTGTACACAGACCTTTAGTTCCCCCTTTCTAGAGCCGAACCTCCCAGGATACCTCCGTAGTGGCAAACGGAAGCAGTGGGTTGGGCCTTGCCCACTATAAACTGATAATTGCACTACTAGTCAGACCTATCGTACGCCTCAATGCTGGTGCACTAAGCGGGGATCCTGCGTACTCTTCCCGGCTGGCGCACCGGACTTCATCTGACCAAGTGCTAAACCACACTTCCCGAGTCAACGTATTAGCATCGGTGCATCGACCCTCCAATACCGAAGACCCACCACCTTATACTTTATGCACATGCAACTTATGTATCAGATACTGAGCCAAATATTCCGGACCATCCCGTCCATCATAATCAACAACTGAGCCAAAGCTCACCGGGCCAACCAGCCCATCACCAAATCCATCGGGCCTACAGCCCGAGTGACCCATCCTAACATCCCGAGACATCGAGGTGAGTGAAAGTGAATCCCTATTTATGCTAGTTAATCTTATAATTAAGTTTTTTCCTATAGTTTAGGTAAGCCCAGGACTGCCCCCGGCATACCCCGTGAAGGGCTCTCAAAGGGCACTAGGAACTACGATGGGCTGAAGCCCAAAGCTCCCTTTCGCAAGGCATTTACTATTATTGGTTGTTACCCAACTCCCAATCCCTTTAATGTTGTACTGGATCTAACCCTAGAGTATTTTGACTCTTTTTCTCTCTCTCTCTACGGGGAAGACGATGTTTCGTCAACCCCGAGCATCTCTTAACACTAGTCAAACCTCCCACTTCTCATCACAACTCTCTATGATGAACTCATTTCACTTACCAAATCAATATACTAACGTACCGACTCTCTGGGTTCATTTTGCACCATACCATGATTTCTGCAGTTTTACTAAACGCGGATCATCCTAAGCTATATGATGTATACAATGGGAGAGACTCCAAATTCACTATAATATTTATTGGAGGTCTATCATGGCATGATTAGTCTAAATCCAGAATTACATAATATTCCTAATTTAATTAACAATTTATTTAATTTTTCTAAATAATTTAAAAACTCAAGTTTAAACATGAAGTACCCATTTTAGGCAAGCAAATGCTCCACAAAATTTATGATAAATACAAGATGACTATTTAACATAAAATCCAAAGTCTCCTAATTTTTCAGCAAGGTTTAACCTCTAAACCTAATTTTAAAATAGAATCTACGTTAATCATTTTAAGGAAGCAAGTACTGCCAAAATACTTCCAAACATTCTGAGAAAATCCAAGCATGTATATAATGACCAATAAACACTCTACGTCAAGTTTCATAGTTTTCCAATGAACAAAGAACTCTAAACTTAATTTTGAACAATAATTTAAATTGGTATGTTAATGCACTAAGTACAAAAATTATTCATCTAAAAATTATAATAAAATTTCCACAAAAGCATGTTGACCTAAAATCACTACTGATCAAGTTTCACAATTTTTCAACAATTGTGGAGCTATGAATTCATTATTGAACATATTTGTATTTTTAAAAGCTTGTGAACAAGGTACTGAGAATACACATCTAAAAATTATATTAAAATTCAAGGAGATGTATATTGACCTATAACACTCTCTGCTCAATTTCATAACATCCTATCAAGCAGTGTGATTATAATAATTAGAATATTATTAAGGGCAATTCCATGTACTATAAAGGAGGTATTAAATGCATTCTTCCAAAATTACAAATAAAATCACCAAAGGGCCTTATTGACCCTATGACTATACTACCCAAGTTTCATGGCTTTTAATTAAGTTTTGGTGGCCTATCTTGCATGTGTATGGGTTGTTCCCTAAGCTAGGGTTAGGGTTTTGAAGGGTCTACCCATCTCCAAATCCTATAATATTTTTACAAGAGGACTTTAGCTATCCTAGTATCCTCCCTACCAAAATACAAGTCCATACAAGGGTATTTGACCACATGCCCATCTCAAACTCCCAAAGTTCAAACATAGGGTTTGAACTTGGGTCCTAAGGCAGTTCAATCCCAAGCCACCCCATTTCCCATATGAGGGTGTTATATGTCATGCCAAACCAGTGGCCCAAATTCCAACCTCTGTTGAGGTGGTTTGACCGGGCAAAGCTAGGGTTTGCTCAAATCCTATTCAAATCAAGTCAAAACGTGGTGAAAATGTATACAGATCCTCATGATGACCCCAAGGACCACACACCAAAATTTGGGATGGTTTGGAGTTCATTTGTTCCCTTAATTAATTTACCCTAGGGTATTTTAATAATTTAAAAAACTATAGGAAAATTGTCCCCAAAAATTCTCATTTTTTGGCAGGACCTAGGTATATGTTAGGGTGATTTCCTATCCAAATATCAGGTAATTTGGACAAGAGATGAAGTGGGGGCACTCATTTTAATCTTGTCCTAGCCCTAAGTATAGATCCCACCAAAATGGGTGCCCTAGTCAAACCAGTTGCCCAGATTGACTCAAAATAATTTTAAAATAAAGTAGACCCATAGGGCTACAAATTATATGTTGACCACTTTTTCAGATTTAGCCTCTATATATTTTTAAATAATTTACAAGAAAACTGAAATGCTGTGACAGATTCATTAAAATGAAATAAACATAATCCTATAGTTTGAATAGTAGCCGCACGCATCTTGACGCAGCTTTGGACGACATCCCATCATCGTCCCCACGTGCCAACGACCAGGATTTATTTCTCCTGGTCCAACTTCACACCTCTGCCACCGGCCTACCGACCACCTCCCTGGCCGGCCACCGCCACTACCACCTCCGTCGAGGTGGTGGCTATCGCCAGGTGGCAGCACAGCCGCCGGAGGGGCGGATTCTGGCGATCCCGACAAGTTAATTTTTACGGAAAAACCAGGAGAAAACCTCTCCTGATCGGGCTCAATTGATCCTAATTCTTGGCCCTAAACATTCATATGATCTACCCACAGGAAAAGAGGAAGGGGAGGACCTTGTTTGCGGCCTGTTAGCAGGTGGTTTGCTTCCTTGCCATCACCGGCCACAGATTTGGGCTTCTCTGCAACTTCTACACCAACACCACTGAAACTGAAATTTAATCGGGGGAAAATCTTGCCCTTGCTCTGGTGAAGGTTTCTAATGAAGGAATTGGGGAGAGGTGGCTTGTAACTCCCAATTCATCAAAGCAGCATTAATGGCCATAAGGGTGAAATTTCGGTTTCACCCAAATTTTGGGGCTGAGCCACCCCATTAGCCGGACATCTACTGAAAACTTCTCCCCTGCCTACAAGGAGTTAAAGCCCCATAATAGGGAGGGGTTATGGAGCCTCCATGGCCATGATGGCCATTTAGTTATTACTTTCTCTCTCCTCCAAATTAGTGTAACTTCCTTTCTATCTCTCCTAGTCACCAGATTATGAATTTGGTGGGCCCAAAATGTGTCTCTCCACCTCCTAGACCAATGGGCCACACAGTTTGGGCTTAGCCCACTAGGATTTGGCTTGAGCTAGCCATTTAGGCTCGTTTGACCACTTTGACCCATGAGTTGACTTTGGTCAAATTAGCCACTAGGGTTGACCCCAATGGGTCCTTGGTGACCCATGGACCTCACTTAAGGTTTAAGAACACTTAGGTATGGTAGTTTGGGCATCTTGGAGGTCACCTGCCCCTTAGTTAGGGCACTTTGACCTTTTTAGGGCTTAGGTTGACTTGGGTCAACTTAGCCTCTTTGGTTGACTCCAATGGGTCCCAGGTGATCCTATGGACTACCCAAGGTGTTAAGGGTGTTGTGGTAGGGTTATAGGGTCAAGTTGAAGCCCTAAAGTCAGACCTTAGGTCTGATGTTGAGGATGTGCTATAAGCAGACCAAGGTGATTTCCACCTTGGGTCTTGCCCACTTGATCTAGAGCTTCTGATGGTTTTGTCATGACCTAGTCATAACAAAACAAAGACCTAGGGGGTCTAATTATTTGAGGGATGTTACATTCCATGGCTCCAAAGAGATCGTCAAGGGTAACGATCTTTCTTCTTGGACATGTGAAGTCCTCGTTTTGGCATGTCTATGGATTTCCCCCACCAAAAGTTGAATTTTTAGGGTTTCCTTGGGTTGATTCTTGGAATCCCCAGTCTTGCATATATATCCGGAAATATGTAGTACAGAATAGGCATGCTGTGTGAAGCCCATCTGGACAGGTTAGTCTGGATTGGTGATGTTGCATTTTGCGCATCGGAGAAGACTCCGCGTATAAACGTGTATGTTATGGATTCGATGGGTTGTACCTGTGAAGGGTAGTAGCAGGAAGTACTAGAGTGGAATTTAAGGAAAATACCCTTGTAATGGTTGTGTTGTATGCTATGAAAGACCAGTTCTCTGGCACTGCAGGATGCTGTAGGTTTGGGTTGAGTTTGGGTGCAGAAAGTGAGTTCTGTTGAACCCGCCAAGCGGTCTTGTAGGAGGCTGCTAACTCGCTATTTGGATTATGAAGCCAGTCCTTGGTGGACAGTGTGGCTATTTTGAGCTGCGAGCTCTTGAAGGCTTCGTGCCGAACGGATATGGGGAAAGCTGATCCGCATCATGTTGTACGATTTGAGCAACGGGATTGGCAGAATCGGACCGCGTTATGTCTGACCAACTGTTAGACCTAGTTATTGGTCTCGTTGGAGCACATAATGAGATTCTTAGGCTTGCGTGCCATTAAGACTGAATTCTCAATACCGCCGGGTTTCGGACCTTGAACGGTGGTAAGACCCCGGTTCGCCGGTACACCAAGAATGTGCCCTGAGTGCACGTATCGTCTGGTCGTGTGGATGACGGTTGTGATATGTTGATTGTGCGTGAATGCACATCATATGATATATCTGATTGTGAAAAGCTATGCCTGTAGGGAAGGAATACCACTGCCCCGGGAAAGGGGTACGGTCGTTATAAATTGGTCAGCTGAATGCTGACCATTGCTTTGTTTGCCATAATTATGGTGGGCTGTCCCTGTGCAAGTGCTGGAGAGCCGAGCGGTAAATAGAGGACTGAAGCCCCTACTGCTGTTGATGCTGTTGTTGGCCCTCGAAGGGTGAGCAAAGGCTTTTATTATGTTCATGTGTGGCCGTCCCACGCGTCGATATTTGTAATCCACACCTATAAAGCGTAACTGTAAGGCCTTAAGGCCAAACTCTTAAGTATTGGTTGTGTAAGACCCCTTTTTTTAAGCCATCGGGGTCTTAGGCCCAGAACCGCCGCTTTGCAGTGACACCTTCATTCCCGAGAAGGTTGCCACTACAAAACGCCGATCCTGCCGGCCAAATTGATCACAGAAAAGCAGCAAAATAGTAAAAGGCAAGTCCATAGAAATCACATATATAATAAATAATCTCCACGAAGAGGGTCTACAAAAATAATAATGGTACAAAAAATAGGTCTCATGCCCAGTACATCAATATCCTCACTACATATAACTCAGCGCAAAATCAGAAGCTAAACATCTACCAACGATCGAGACTCACAGTCCCAGTTTTCTGAACTCCGGTGCTAGACTATCCCATCTCCAAGCGTGTCGACCTCCGGGGCTGCTCCTCCATGCTGGGCTCCAGGGTCCCCTAAAATGATGTGGTTCAAAAACCGTTAGTCTAAAAGAATAAGTCCTATCAACCCCCACCCCTTCCCCCACGGATCCTAGGCACCGAGCAGGAAGGAGGAAAGGAGAGGTAATGAAGGTGGAGAATAACAAAGTAACAGGTGACAGCGGAACTAATATAGCAGTTCTAAGAGTATATATGACAGGAATGAAAGTATGAAAGACTGAATATATAAAATGTAACATTAAATTATATGAAAACACATAAGCTAAGGGATTTTCTGCAAGGTTCCTATCGTATAAAAAGTTTCATACCAATTTATACGATAGGGTGTGAGTTTTCTAGTAGCATGTATATATCTACAGAGTAAAAACCTTAACTTATAAGCACGCTCACGCGAGCTTATAAGCTAAGGGGTCGTTTTGCAGGGCCTATTATTTAAAACGTCTCATACCACTTTATACAATAGGTGTCAGGGGTTATATGCAATGATGATGGTATGACATGCAAAATATGCTATGATTTGAACATACAAGTGCAACTCACCCACTCGACTCTGTGTACACAGACCTTTAGTTCCCCTTTTTAGAGCCTAAACTCCCAGGATACCTCCATAGTGTCAAAAGGAAGCGGTGGGTTGGGCCTCGCCCACCTCTAAATCGGTAATTGCACTACCAGTCAGACCTATTGTATGCCTCGACGCTGGTGCACTAAGCGAAGCTCATGCGTACTCTTGCCGGCTGACACACCGGACTTAATTTTGCGAAGTGCAAAACCACACTTGCCGAGTCGACGTATTAACGTCGGTGCATCAACCCTCGAATACTGAAGACCCACCACCTTATACTTTAGGCACATGCAACCTTATATATCAGATATCGAGCCAAAGCTCCCCGGACCATCTCGTCCGTCACAATATACAACCGAGCCTAAGCTCCCGGTCCAACCTGCCCATCATCAAAACCACTGAGCCTACTTCCCGTGTGATCCAACCTAACATCCCGAGACAGCGAGGTGAGTGAAAGTGAACCCCTAGTTATACTAGTTACTCTTGTAGTTTATTTTACCTACAGTTTAGGTTAGCCCAGGACTTCCCCCGGCATACCCCATGAAGGGATCTCAAAGGGCACTAGGAACTACGATGGGTTGAAGCCCAAAGCTCCCTTTCACAAGGCACTTATTATTATTGATTAATACCCAATTTATGATCCCTTTAGTATTACACTGGTTCTAACCCTAAAGTGTTTTGACCTTCTCTCTCTCTTCACAGGATAGACGATCTTTTGTCGATCCCGAGTACCACCTAAACTTAGACAACTCTACTACCTACTCTCCCTAGTTTAAATGGTATACTCCGATCCACATACCCAAAATTAGTAAACCACAATCCCATCTCCCTACGACCATTCCCCATGTTAACACGATTTCCACAGTTTTACTAAATGCAGACCATCTTATGCTATATGACGTGCATGATAGGAGGTACACTAAATCCTCATCCTAACAACCTAAGATAATTAATGGAGGACTATCATTACACTTATAGACTAAATACAGAAACTTGGAATTTTCCTAATTTATCTGACATTTTATTTATTCTCCTAAAAATCCAAATGTCCCAATTTAAATATGAAGTGGCCCTTACAGTCATGCAAAATGCTCCATAAAATTAAGATAAATACTAGGCAGCTATATAACAGTAAATTCAAGTCTTCTAATTTTTCTTACCAGGTTTAAACCCTTGATCCATAATTTTAAATATAATCTCATAATTAGCAACTAAAGAAGTAAGTATTGTAAATAAGCATCCAAAAATTATAAGATAATTCATGCATGGATAGTATGCCCTAAAAACTTTCCTGACAAAGTTTCCAAACTTCCCAGTGAATAATGAGCTCTAATTTTAATTTAGAACAATAACCCTCTTTCTTAAATTAATGAAACAACTACTGTAATTATTCATTTAAAAATTATAATACAATTTCCCTCATGTGCATAATGACCTAAGTACACTTTGACATGAGTTTTACAATTTTAAATCAATCATAGAGCTCTGAATCCATTTTTGAATATAATTGCATTTTTAAAATCTTGTGAAGAAAGTACTGGAAATATACCTCAAAAAAAATTATAATAAAATTCTAGTATGGGTATATTGACCTAAAATACCCTCTGCCCAATTTTTATAACTTCCTACAAAATAGTGTGATCATAATAAACAAAAGATTATCATGGGCAATTCCACATACTTTATACTAAATGTATTATTTTAAAATTACAAAAAAAATCACCAGAGGCTCTAATTAACCCTATAACCATACTACCCAAGTTTCATAACTTTTCATTAAGTTTTGGTGGCCTATCTTACATGTATAAGGGTTGTGTCCTAAACTAGGGTTAGGGTTTTGAGGGGTTTATCCATCTCCAAATCCCCTAAGATTTTTACCAGAGGACCTTAGCTACCCTAGTGTCCTCTCTACAAAATTTCAAATCCATACAAGGGCATTTGACCCCATGCCCTTCTCAAACCCCCAAAGTCCAAACTTAGAGTTTTAATATGGGTCCTAGGGCAATCCTACCCCAAACCACCCCATAATACCTATGAGGGTGTTAAATGTCATGTCAAACCAGCGTCCCAAATCTCAGCCTCTGTTGAGGTGATTTGTCCAACCTAACCCACATTGTGCACTTTTCACCTAAACACCCCTTATAGGGAAAAACTAGGGTTTACTCATTTCCTAACAAAATCAACTCAAAATGAGGTGAAAATTTCTACAGAACCTCATGATGACCCCAAGGACCACTCACCAAAAATTTGGAGGGTTTGGAGGTCATTAGGTCTCTTAATTAATTTACCCTAGGATTATTAAATAATTTCTAAAAATAATTAAAATATTATCCCCAAAAATTCCCATTTTTGGACAGGACCTAGGTATAGGTTAGAATGACTCATTGTCCAAATTTCAGGTCATTTTGACTTGTGGTTAAGTGGGGGCACACATTCTAATCTCTATCTAGTCCTAGGTGTTGTGGTCAAACAGCTTACCCAAATTGGTTGAAATCAATTTTTTTTTAAAAAAGACTCTCAGATCTACAAATTTTATGTCGAATACTTTCCCTATAGAAGCCTCTGAGTATTTTTAAATTAATTTCCAATGTGACTGATTATATGTGGCAGAATTCATTTAAATGAAATATAAATATAATAATCCTGTACGGATTTTGACGCAAGATCTAACGGCTCTGACGTTTCTTCTTCCTCCAGTCGATGCGTAGGATTGACCCGACCTGGAGCTTCTTCCAGCCACCACCGCCGGCCACCCGGCCACCTCCCTGGCCGGCCACCACAACCACCACCTCCGTCGAGGTGGTGGCCATCGCTGGGCGGCGGCACGGCCGCCGGAGGGGCCAATTCCGGCGATCCCACCAATCCCAATTTTCTCCAAAAACCAGGAAAATTGAACCTCTGATCGGGCTCAATTGATCCCGAACCTTGACCCTCATTAGTCCTACGATCTACCCATGGAAGAAGAAGAAGGGGAGGACCTTGTTTGCTGGCTGGAGGTGCGCTGATCGCCGGGATGCCATAGTGGTGGTGGCACCGCTCGGGTTTCTATAACTACACAATGGAGTAACTCGAAATCGCCGGGGCAAGAGTGGAAATGACTCCTTGGAGTCTAGTGAAGCTATTAAAATAATAAAATGGGGAAGGGGATGGTCATGGCATCAATGCCATTAATGGCCATGAATGAAGCTTTCGGCCAAGTGGTGGGGTGGGTGGGGGGGGGGGGTGGGGTGAACTGCCTTGGGGTGGCTGGGAAATGGCTGTAAACTTATCCTCTTCCCCAAAGGAGTTGAATCCAGTCATTAAAGGTGGCCCTTGGCCTCTCTAAGCCATGAATGGATTCTTCCTTCCTCTTCTCTCTCCTTCATTAAAGAGGAATTTTGAGTTTTATCTCTCCTGCCCTTCATGGCCGAATTATGCCATGGCACTAGCTTAAATGCAACCCACTAAGCTAATATAAAGTGGTTAGGAGGTGGTTAGCCCAAGAGGCTAGGGGCTTGAGCTTGGGTTAGCCCTTTTGAGTTAAGTTTGACTTGACCTAGCCTAGGGTTGACTTTGGTCAAATTGACCTTTAGTGTCACCATCAATGGGTCCTTGGTGACCTATTGGCCTCTCCTAGGGTCTAGGTAGGGATGGGTAGGGTTGAATTGGCACCTTGAAGGTCACTTGACCCTTATTAAGGGCACTTTGACCATTTTATGGTTTGAGTTGACTTGGGTCATCTAAGCCACTAGGGTTGACCCCAATGGGTCCTTTGTCATGACCCGCATTTTCTCAGCAACAAACCTTTTTTAAGACTAAGAAAAAATGTGTGTCGTGATGCCATGCCATGCAGGGGATAACTACAGACGCTCAGGCAAGGCACCAACCTAAACAAGTTAAACCGAAATCATAAGTTATTATGAAAAACATCTTTCAAACTAGATGGATGACCGTATCCCTCGGCACAGTGGATCAACTAGTTCATGAGTAAAAAAATATATTTATATGCTGCGGAAAAATACCTTGGTTAAGGTGATTTGACATCCTACATGAGTGTAAACGTCCCCAAAGGACAACTCATGAAATGCAGGACTCTAAATTTAGTAAAATATGAAATTCGTCTTTACGTTACTTTGGAAAATAGTACTTTAGGTTTAGAAATATTACATGTATGAAGTACATATAGTAATGCTTTTACGAGTTAAAATACCTAACATGCATCCTAGCATAAATCATTCCCAGAGAGCAAGTAAACAACCTCAAAATTGGCAAAAATAGAAGTTTAAGTCACATACTTAGCATCATAAGGAAAACCACCAGTGGGCGTCAACAACCTGACACGAACCCACTGGTGAGTATGCATGTCTATACAGAAAGGAAGAAAACAACTACCTCACAAACTGAGGAAGGGGAATCTCAAAAGCCCAGGAGATCACTAGCAAGCCCCCAAAATAAAACTAGCCGCCCAACCGGCTACTGCTCTGAACCTAAGGCATTCAAAGAAAGAACACCTCAGCAAGAATACAATTAAATAGAAATAGAGCATTAGGTCATAAGAAAATAAAAAGAAGGGGTTTACCAAACCCTTCAGCAGAATGCTATCAAATTTAGCAGAAGGAAATAAACAAGACAACAAAAAGAAGCACTGTGCAAAGAATAAATCAAGCGCACCAAGTGTGAGAAGTGGGCAAAATGCCCTGCTAAAAACCTGTAGCAGCAACAAGGCAAACATATGCCAAAATATAGCCACTTAGAAAAGGAAAGGAACTAATAGTCCTAACTTGTGAATTAATAGCAGGGGTAAAACCTTGGGTCCGGGTTGGTAGCCAAAAGCAGCCCTCTTCCAACAACCAGACCCAAAAATTCTCCAGGGTGAAAACAACCAGTGGCAACTCCATGGTGCACACACCTAACCAAACCAGCCAAAACCGGGGCCTAACAGGTGGTGGCCATAGCTTAGCACACACAAATCACCCCCTCAATGAGCCACAAAAAAAACCACCTGCCAAAATCCACGATTCGGGATCCAAAAAATATTAGCCGAAACCATAACATGTAACACCCCAAAACTTGGATGAGGAATCGACGGCGTCGTTTTGGCCAAGTTTGGGTTTTGGGGGTAAGCACACGGCCTGTGACACGACCGTGTCACAAGCCGTGTTGCGCCTGGGTCGTCGAGTCGTGTTGTGCCTTGGTCGCCGAGCCGTGTTGGTCGACGATCGGCGAGAAGGCACACGGCCTTGGATACGGGCGTGTCCCTGGCCGTGTCCTTCTCGGGCTGTTCGCAGAATTTATTCTGCTAGGCGTGACACGGGTCACGACACGGCCGTGTCGGGGCTGACACGGGCATGTCGAGGGCCGTGTCTTTGGCCGTGTCTTGGGCCGTGTCCTTCTCTGACTGGGAATGTTGGTCGGTAGGGGGGAGTGACACGGGCCTCGACACGGGCGTGTCAACGGCGACACGGCCGTGTCGGAAGCCGTGTCAAAGGCCGTGTGCTGGTTTTCGAATCGGTCGAGATGGCGAATGGCTAACACGGCCATGCACACGGCCGTGTTGCAACCCGTGTTCGGCCCAGTTTTTCTATTTTGGGTTCCGATCGTGGCCATTCGTTCTTTTCTTTGGAAGATCCAACGGTGGGGAGCCTCCCTGGGTGGTTTAAGGCCGGGAATAGGGTTTTAAACCCTCATTTTCCATTTGGCTTTATCTCTCTTGATTCTAGAGAGAAGGGAGAGCAAGGAGGAGGAAGGAGGCCAAGTTCCGGCCGCCGGCGAAGACTCGGAGGTCCGTTTCGCAAACGGAGTTCAGATCCGCGAAGGTGGGAGCGTTGTGGTGGTGTTCAACCGAGCAAATCTTCTCCATGGCTAGGAAGAGGGGACGAAAGGTAACGACACTTCTCCTCTCGGTTTTTAGGATTTAGGATGCATGAATAGCATCCCCTTCCTTTCGTATTTTGAGCACCGAATCTCTCAAATGAGAGGGATTCGTGCAGCCTTGGTTCAAAAGGAACCTCCAGGTTGAGTATGTTCATCCCGGGATGCTTTGCATTAGAGATCCGCTCCGTTAGCGGATTAGGCATTGTGGGTGAAGCCGTGGTCGCGACCGTTAGTCCGACCCGGTGATGTTGCATAGCGAGCTTCGGGGATTCGGTAGAAATCCGTTGCGGCAATACGCCGTTGTATGTATGCGTTTTCCCCCTTATATTTGAGTGAGTACTCGTGGTCGGAACCGGACAAGGTTAGCTCCGTGTTGTGCGGTAGATGGTTTCCTTGGAGCACGGGAAAGACACGGTGCGAATGGTGATTGGGGTGGGGAAACCTTTGTTTGTGCTGTGCAAAGGCGCGACTATGTCTCCGTGGTCGGCTAGCTATCTCGTGACGCGCAAGTCATGTGGGGGAAGTGTCCCGGCGAGACTAGCCCCTTGTGTGGATTGACGAGAATGTCGAGCGGAGGGCAAGCCCGGGCAATGTGGCCATGAGCGGGTGGGGTCCATCAAGGCTTCTTAGAATCGGTCAGTGTGAGACGGAACCCTGACGTGCGAAGTCAGAATGTGCGAGCAAGCCCCGGGGCATATGACCCTTGTGCGGGTGGGGCCTTTGCAAGGTTCCGTGTGACGGCGTGTGTGCCGTTAGGGACATGGTGGTTCCCTTGTGTTTGCGGCTTTAAGCCAATGGGGAAACGGAAGTACCCAGTGTTTGATGTTGTGCTAGATGCATACGAGCTAGGGTGCCTTGGGTGAAACCGGGTTGCATTCATGTTGCATAGTAGGCCCTTTTCACTTTGTACAAAACATAGAAAACATGTATGCTGTATGAGACATCCAAGCCTATTTTACCGCTTTAATATATATGCTCTTTTGGTATACAAAGTGCTAACTTGCAGGTGGAGTGGTACCCCGGGGTCCGTTAGGGACGGCCGGGAGGAGATGTGTTTGTTACACAGTAGAGGTCAGCCTTTGCTGACCCACGTTACTTCAAATCCTTACAGGGCAAGGATCGCATGCAGGAGCTAGCGCGTCGGGCGAAAATCCCTAAGCCTCATGAAGTGTTGCTGTGCTTGGATTTTCCTTTTGTGTTTGCTACTCTTTTTATGTTTATGTCCGGCTTGCATGCCGAGGTAGCCTAGGAGTGCTTGGCACATTTATATTTTTGGACTATTATTGTGTAAGGCCTTAAGGCCATTTGATACTCTACCGTTAGTGGATAACTTCTGTCTGTTAGTATTCTGTTTCCGCTGTGTTTGTCTGGAGTTTTGAGATTGGGTAGTTTTCATATCATCTTTTAATACTAAAGCTGTGGTATCCGTATGTTGTGGGGCCCCGGCCGGACCCATATTATATGGTCTTTACAGGGTAGGTGTTACAATTTGGTATCAGAGGGAGTTTGGCGTTCCAATGAGAAGTTTCGCGGTCGAAAGTATAAGTCGAGTCGCGTATAAGAAGTTATCCACATAGGAGTATCGCGGGACCATGAGTGTCCTTGTGTTCGAGTCTTGCAATTAGAGACAGATTTGTGTTTTCTTGCTTGTGTAAAGAGTGCAAGCAACGAGGCTGGGACCTCGAGGCCAAGAGAAGAGCTCTCGGCAAGTAGTGCGACTGCGCAAGGTCCGTTAGGGATGGGGGTCACACCGGCCGACTTCTGCCGTATGCTTGCAGAAGCGATGGTGGCGGCCCAAGCTGCAGCGACAGCACAAGTAGCAGCTCCCATTGCTCAGGTAGCAACTCCTGCTACCCCGGTCACGGCAGCGACCGTGCAGGTTGAGGAGGCCAGGCGGGCGGAGCCGCAGGCCGAGAGAGTGGTTGTCGGGCAGGGGGACCGGCAGATGAAGTACTTTCTGAGCTTCCACCCTCCAACCTTCAAGGGAATCGGCACGCCCACAGATGCAGAGGATTGGTGGGCTAGAATTCAGGAGCTTCTGAGGGCGGCAGAGGCGCCCGAAGAGAAAAAGGCAGAGTTCGCAGCCTTTATGTTGGAGGGAGATGCCAAGTTATGGTGGGTGAGCCACAGTGGCCGGCAATTTCTAGGACGCACACCGTCCATCGAGGAATTTGGGAATGCCTTCCTGAAGAAGTACATTCCCGCCTCAACTAGGTTAGCCCTCCAGAGGCAGTTCCTACATCTGGTGCAGCGAGACAAGTCAGTGGATGAGTACGTTCAGGAATTTACTCGCTTGGGTCGTTATGCAGGGACGACCATGGCAGATGATGAAGAGAGGGACAATCTCTTCTATCATGGACTGAGGGAGAATCTAAGACAACCCCTCATATCGATGAAACGTGCGGGTTTCAACGAATTGGTGGAGGCGGCCCGAATTTTGGAGAGTGACATAGAGCGATCCCAGCGTCGCAAGGGTTTCACACCGAAGCAGGGGGAGGAGAAGAAGCCTGCTCAGTCCCATGGAAAGACGGAAGGGAGCCGATGGAAGAAGAAGCCTTCCCCATATAAGTCGGGCGAGAAAAGTAACTGGACGTCCGGAGGGTCACGCTCTAAGGGACCGCAGACGTGTTACAGTTGTGGCAAGCCAGGCCACATAGCAAGATTTTGTACCCAAGGGGGCGCTGAGCAAGAGCCAAGGCAGGAGCAAACCGTACGCTCCGGACCCAGTGCAGCAAAGAAGGGGAAAATGGCGGAGTCGAGTGCTTCTCGATTTCAAACAGTGCAGCCAAGGGCCTACAACCTTGGGTAACAAGAAGCAATCCGTCAACCCGATGTGGTGACAGGTACGAGAGTTCAACCTGCACCTTAGATTCCTGTCTTTCAAGCCTTTATGTTTGTTGCATGTGTGTAGGCTTTGTAGTGGTATCTGGGTACCCCGCTAGAGTACTTTTTGATACGGGAGCGTCGCACTCCTTCCTTGCGGAAAGTTTCACCCGGAGGATTGGAGTTGAGTCCTTTGCAACGGACTCAGAGTTGAAAGTGCGCATGCCCAATGGGTCGTCTATGACAACCAGGACTAAAGGGCGGATTTGTTGGAGTCTTGAGGGAGTCGACTTCATATTAGTAGCGGCGATCTTACCGTTGTCCGAGTTCGATGTGATTTTGGGGATGGATTGGCTAGCGGAGCAGCGTGCCAGTATCGACTGTTTGTCCAAGGTGGTAACCCTGAGGAGCGTGGGGCAAGCAGAAGTCAAGTTTGAGGGCCTGCATGGAGTGGCCTGTTCCCTAGTTTCGGCACTTCATCTAGTGCGAGCTGTTAACCAAGGGGGTGTAGCTCTAGTAGCGTTGTTGGAGGTTAGCTCAAATGGACCCTTAGGGCCTTTCAATAGATTGGTGTTGTCATGGTGGGGTCTTGGAGTCTTATGATCATCCTAAACTAGGGTTTAGGAATCTACTATGTATAGACCATAATAATCTCACCTGTATTCCAAATTCCACTTGGTCATCTTGGGCTTCTAGGGTTTTGTCATGACCTAGTCATGACAAAAACACTCCTAGGGGGTCTAGTTGCCTAAGGGATGTTATAGGTTGTACATTCCTTCGTGAGTATATATAAATGTGTTTGTTTATACATAGTGTATATTCATGGTTTGAGTTCAGTTTAACGTTAAAATCTTCCGCTAGCATGCTCTGTGTTAGGATGCGTACCTGTTTTGGTATTAACCTATGACCTCGCAACCTGTTTGTGGCATATAGTGTGGGGCCCCAGCCAGAACTTCTATTATATGTTATTTAACGGATGGAGTCGTTACACCATGACCCTAGAAACATCCTATGACCATAGACTTTATATATTGGGTCAATCTAAGCATCCTAAGAGTAATCCTTGCCCAGATCTAAATTGGGGTTCCAAAAATCTCCCCCAATTTTGGTGAGGATACTATTTACACAAAATATTAAGCAAAAAATAAATATCTAGCAGAATTGAAATTCTCAGCAGATATAAAATATAGTGCTGTGAGAGTTCAAAACCAATAACAGTAAATAGTTCAAGAATAAAATCAAAAAACTAAGAATTATTTTTGGGAGCATCTGAAGAAGGTTTGGTGAAGATCAACTTCTTGGTTGGATCTGCAGCTTCTTGATGAGTCATCTTCAAGTCATGAGAGCCAATGATCTTCAAGGAAGTAGCTCTAGACACTACTACCTCTGGATGGAGATGCATATATTCATTAACATTAAAAAGATTCTTTACCTGATACTTATCCAATTCCTTCTTTCTATAAGATGACATTGTTGAAAATTGAGTAGAATCCTTCCCTTCAGCTTTGGCTTTATTAATCTGAGAGAGAGCTATCAGCTCATTAAACTTGGCCATTCTGTAGTTAGGATCCAACTCTGGATCATAGGTTGGAGAAGTAGGTCTCTCTAGACTTGATTTTTCTAGCTGAATACCTTGAGATGTCTGCTGGCTACTTTGATTATTATGTTATTGTTGCTGTATTCTTTGTTGGTTACTGGACTGAGATTCTAACCTTGAAGGTCTGTCTTTGCTACTTTGAGTAGGTCTTGATTGATGTGAATGAGAAGTAGACCTATGAGCTTGAGAAACACTTCCTGTTGATCCTGCTGTAGGAGGAGGAGGAGGAGGTCCTCTCCTAGATTGTGGAGGTGGAGAGTATCTCCTACTCTTCTTTCTAGCTTTCTGCTGATTCTTAGAATATCTCATCTAGTGTGGAAGATCTTGAGTGAGAGGTATTCCATGCAATATGTAATATGGAATTTCAGCAGTAGCTGAAGTTTGAGGAGCAACCTTAGCTGGAGCCTTTTCTTCTTAAACTTCCTTTTCTTGGAACTGGAGTCTTCTGACTCATCTGTATTATCATCATCATCATAATCATTGTCAGTTGGTTGATCATATAGATCATCAATCTGCTTAATCAACTCAGAAATATCATGAACTTGTACTTCTTGCTGTGTATGCACAAAATCTGTATCAACTTGCATCTGTACACTAACATCTTGTTCCATGTCTTCAAAAAGAATATCATCTAAATTGGGCATTGGGGATTAAGCCCAAGCATAAGTTGGATGGGAACAGTCTTGATCTATAATATTAATGGAATCTTGAATAGCTAAATACTCAGTATAAAAAACTGCAAAACTGGTCCTTAGTTATTCCAAATCTAAAGGACTTATTTGGCAATATAGCAAACTAGGGCTTTGGAAAAATCAGCTGATTCAAAAACTAGAAAACTATTATATGTTGTATCAAAATAATTTAATAAATAATAGATGTTAACTGTGGGATTATTAAGAGCTTTCCAACAGTTAAGACATCTGATACTGCAGTTTCTTCTTCAAAACTGAACATCTCTGTATCAAAAACTTCAGCTGGTACTAATGCTGCTGCTGGAATTTCTGCTGCTGCTTCTGATAGAGCTTCTTGAGCTTCTTCATTGAACATCTCCCCCTACCTAGATCCAGGGAAACCTGAATTTAGGCCCCTAGAAGAAAGGACAAAGGAGGAAGAGGCAAGCTTAGACGAAAGGTCAGATAGGGTAGCCATAAGATGAGTAATTACTTCTTATATCAACTTCTTGAGGGTAGGAGTGATAAAAGAAAGAATATTAGATGAAATGGATGAGAAATCCACTTGCATAAACTCAGGTGGAGACTTAGTAGATGCAGAGGGTAGATTGGAAGAGGATGGAATTGAAGTAGAACAGTTTTGACACAGATAGAATGATAGAGGTACATGATGAGGATTGAAGGTAGGGGGAATGATATTAGGGATGATGTTTTCCTGAACATGAGATTGAGGTGGAGATGGAGATAGTAGGGTGAAAGAAGGTAATCGGATAGAAGAGGAGATGAATGAGGTGACTGATTGTAACACCCCGAAACTCAAAAGTGGGATGGGTGGCATTTTTTAAGCCAAGACGAGGTTTTGAAGCTGGTGACACGGGTCCCGACACGGGCGTGTCGGAGGCCGTGTCAGGGTGTGTTCGACCACGGGTCGTGCGGTCGCCGTGTCGGCGGTCGTCGAGTGTCGAGTGGTGGGACACGGCCTAGGACACGGGCGTGTCCCAGGCCGTGTCACTCAAGGGAATCGACACAGTGGTACACGGGCCGTGACACGGGCACAGACACGGGCGTGTCAAATGTGACGCGGGCGTGTCCTAAGCCGTGTCGCAAGGCCGTGTACCTCTCTGACTGCGAAGTGTTGGCCGATTGCACACGGGGGGCGTGACACGGGTACCAACACGGGCTTGTCACATGTGACACGGCCGTGTCATAGGCCGTGTCAAGGGCCGTGTGCTGGTTTTCGAATCGATCGAGACGCTGAATGGCTGACACGGCCAGGCACACGGCCGTGTGTCAACCCGTGTTCGGCCCAGATTTTATGATTTTAGATCTAATCTTGGCCGTTCGTTTCCTTGACTTTGGATCCGACGGTGGGGGGCTGCTCCTGGGTGGTTTTATCCAGGATTTAGGGTTGGGAACCCTCATTTCCCTTAGCCATTCTCTCTCTAAGAGTTTAGAGAGAAGGGAGAGCAAGGAGGAAGGAGGAGTCCAAGATCCGGCCGCCGGAGGAGCTTCGGAGCTCCGAATCGCGATCCGAGTCCAGATCCACGGAGGTGACGCCGTTGCGGTGCTTTCCAACCGCATAGTTTTCGATGGCGCCGCGGAAGAATGCAAGGGTAACGATTTCTCATCCTTGGGCATGTGAAGCCCTCTTTTTCCCTTTGCATAGGAAGCCCTCTCTCGCGAGTGAGCGAAGAGTTGGAGCGTTCCTTGGGGTAGATATGTAAAGTCCCCCTTGTGTAGAGTCCGTATGCGAAAACGGACATAGGCATTGTGTGTGAAGCCTATCCAGACAAGTAGAGCCGGATCGGTGATGTTGCATTGCATTTGAACCGGGCAAGAATCCGGATGTTTGGGTGTTTTCGGGTTTTCTACGTGGTAGATTGCATCAGGGAGCCTTGGAGATTAACTCCAAGGTGCACCCGGATAACTGGGCAAAAGCGGGTCTTGCCAACACGATGGCCGAGGAGCCAACGTGAACATAACCGGGTTATGTGTTTATTGTGGTGGAAACGGGACTCGGTGAGTCTTGACCTGCGCATATGGCTTAAATTGCCGTTGCGGTGTGAGCACGGGTCAGGCGGAACCGTACCCGGTCTATGTCGTTCGGTAGGACCGTTGGCATGGATGAGGGTCTTCGGCGGTCTATGGCTTAAATTGCCGTGACCAAGGCCAGGAAGGCAAAATGCTCATAGGGTTGGCCGTCCATGAGGCGGTGGTGGAACGGGAACGTCTATGGCTTGAATTGACGTGACGTTGGCCGGTTCGCCGTGAATGTGCCCTGTGTGCACGAGGTGTGTGGCCGTGCGAGCCTACGCCTATGATGATGTGTGTTCACACTAATATATTGCCTATACTAATAAAGTGCAGGGAAAGAGCATCGCCGCCCCGATGTTGGGGGCGGGATCGTTATAATTTGGTCAGCATAGCTGACCGTTGCTTTTGTTTGCCACCGGGCGGTGGTTTGTGCTTGCAGGTTTTGCGGAGCCGAGCGGAAAATAGCGGGCTAAAGCCCATGTTACGGTGCTGGCCCTCGAAGGCCTAACCCCCTTTTTATGCTTTCCGTTTATTTCATGTATGGCCGGCCTGTGAGCCGAAGTATGTAAGAAATGTTTTGTTAAGCAAACCTTGTAAGGCCTTAAGGCCATTTATATTTTTATGTGTATTGGAACATTCCTGCGGGTGTTTTTGTACTGGACATTCATGCTATTGGCAGGGTTCTTAATTGTGCAACTTATTAATTGCTTCCGCTAGGTGTTGTGTAGGACGTTATGATTGGTTGATTGGTTTCAACGCGCAACCAACCGGTCTGTCCGTAGTATTTGGCGTCGGGCCCCGGCCGGACCTACTGCTATATGCTATACGACGGATAGGGGTGTTACAAATTGGTATCTGACTACTGGTTTCGGTCAAACTTAAATGAATTCGTGGACGAATTCACTTTAAGGGGTGGTGAGTACATGTGTGCGTCATCGTTATAACATGAAAAGAACCCATGAATGTCCACTTAGGAATGAAGATACACATGTTTGAGGAACCTGCGTGTTCCTATAATTGCTGTTTGTAGTAATTTTTGGTCGCTTATCGGTGTTTTGTACGATTATAGGTGACCAGGAGTGGTGCTGGGCCGTCAGAACGACCAGGTTCTGAGGCAAGCAGTGCGCCAAGTGAAGCGCTTGCAACACCTCCGTCTGCCGAGACCATTAGGTTGGTGGCAGAAGCTGTCATGGCAATGATTAATGCGCAACCTGCAAGACAGGTGCAGCAGCCTGCTCCTGCGAGGGAGCAAGTGCCGCTCCAAGCGGCAGAGCCTAGAAGGGTTGAGCAGGTGGCAGTGGAGCCGGAGTTGCCTCGGAGAGCAACTGAAAGACAACTGAAGCATGTGATGGGCTTTCATCCGCCGGTATTCACGGGGGCAGAAACCCCGACCCAAGCAGAGGATTGGCTCTCAAGGGTCAACAGTGTGATGACTGCGACGGAAACGGAAGAGTGGCAGAAGACCACTATAACAACGTTCCTTTTGGATGGGGACGCAAGACTATGGTGGGAAGGCCTAGAGCTACATCTGTTGAGGGGAAGGTCGTTGGCCGAAGTTTCTATGGAGGAGTTTGCGAGACTGTTCATGGCTCATTACCTCCCCTCGGCGCAGAGGATCGCGCTAGAAAGCGAATTCTAGAAGTTGGTGCAAGGGGATAGCACCATCGACGAGTACCTCCACGAGTTTACTCGGTTGGGGAGATATGCCGGCGCTACCTTCGCAGACGAGGAGCGCAAGACGAGCCGCTTCTATGAAGGGCTAAGAGATGATCTAAGGTTGCTCCTGTCAGGGCCCAAGGCGCAGGGTTTCATGACCCTGGTCAGTTCGGCCCGGTCCTTGGAGAAGGACATGTGGAACGTGCAAGCAAAGAAGGAGAGGGAATCCGGTGGTAAGAAATCGGAGTTCAAGGCGCCGACTACGTCGAAGTCGGGCTATCGAAAATTCTTCTAGAAGGCTAGGACGTCAGGTCCAGCTTCTTCTGCGGGTGCCTCAGGGGCAACTACTAATCGAACCCCGGGCGCTTGTTTCACGTGTGGAAAGATGGGGCACTTTGCCCGCGATTGCTGGAGCGGACGCCCGAAGTCCGAGAGAAAGCAAGGAGCTACTTACGAAGAGAAGGGCAAGGCGGTGGAGTCAACCACGTCCCACTATGCTCCAACTTAGCCTAGAGTCTATAACTTGGGCCAGCAGGAGGCCATCAAACAAGCTGACATGGTGACAGGTACGAGTTAATTTACAGCAAGTTAACTTTATATACTGTTGTCTATTGCTTGTTAGCCTAATATTGTTTGTATAGGCTTTGTTGTGATTAGTGATAGTCCGGCACGGGCACTATTTGACACGGGAGCTTCACACTCCTTCTTGTCCAAAAATTTCATATCGCGCATCGGAGTCCCTTCTTCGATGGCGAAGGACAAGTTGGATGTGCTGCTACCGAATGGGTGCTCGATGCGTGCGGATAGGGTGTGCGTCGTAAAGGTTCACATTGGGAGCCAAGAGTTCGACTTGCTAGCGTCATTGCTGCCGCTAGTAGAGTTTGACGTGATCTTTGGGATGGATTGGCTTTCGGAGCAGAAAGCTTGGATTGATTGCGACCGGAAGGAGGTCAAGCTGGGTGTTGGGCGGGGGACAACATTCGAGGGACTCAAGGGGTTGAGCAAGACGTTGATGTCTGCTCTTCAGGTGGTAAAGGCAGTTCGTGCTGGTGCAGAGCTGTTCTTCGCAATAGTGGGGGCTGTGGAGCCAAAGTCCATGTTGGATAGCATCCCGGTTGTTTGTGAATACCCCGATGTGTTCCCGGATAGTCTTCCTGGAGCCCCACCGCAGCGGGAGATTGATTTCACCATCGAGCTTGTGCCGGGGGCCAAACCGGTGTCACGTGCTCCGTATAGGTTGGCGCTTAAGGAGATGACAGAGTTGAAAGTTCAGCTAGAGGAGCAGATGGAGCAAGGGTATGTGCGTCTAAGCTCGTCGCCTTGGAGCGCACCGGTCCTCTTCGTTAAGAAGAAGGATGGTAGTATGCAGTTGTGTATCGACTACAGAGAGTTGAACAAGCTGACGGAAAAGAACAAGTACCCGATCCCGAGGATTGATGATCTCTTTGATCAGTTAGTCGGATCGTCAGTATATTTTAAGTTGGACTTGAAGTCGGGGTACTATCAGCTGAGGATAAGGGAATGTGATATCCCGAAGACGGCGTTCAGCACAAGGTATGGGCATTTCGAGTTCACAGTCATGCCGTTTGGACTGACGAATGCGCCTTCAGTGTTTATGGACTTGATGAACAGGAAGTTCCGAGAATTCCTGGATCGCTTTGTGATCGTCTTTATTGACGATATATTGGTGTACTCGCAGTGTGAAGAAGATCACTTCAAGCACTTGCATCTGGTCTTGGAGACGTTGAGGAGGAACAAGCTGTATGCAAAATTCTCCAAGTGCGAGTTTTGGCTACCCTCAGTAGCGTTCCTTGGTCACATTGTTAGTGGGGAAGGTATAACGGTGGATCCGGCGAAGATCGTTGCGATACGGGAGTGGCCTGCGTTGTCTTCTGTCGCGGAAGTCCGTAGTTTTCTCGGGCTTGCCGGATATTACAGGCGCTTCGTAGAGAACTTCTCGCGGATAGCGCTACCTCTCACGAAGTTGACAAGGAAAGATCAGAGATTCTTGTGGACGCAGGAGTGCGTGCAAGCTTTTGAGGAGATGAAGAGACGGTTGACCATGGCGCCAGTGCTTAGTTTGCCGAGTGGGACCGAGGGCTTTGAGGTGTATAGCGACGCTTCTGGTAGTGGTTTGGGCTACGTGTTGTTGCAGCATGGAAGTGTGATTGCGTATGGATCGCGTCAGCTGAAGGTGCATGAAAGAAATTATCCGGTGCACGACTTGGAGCTGGCGGCCGTGATATTTGCACTCAAGTTGTGGAGGCACTACCTATACGGCGTAAGAGTCTATATATACACCGATCACAAGAGCCTAAAGTACTTGTTGGATCAAAAGGATCTTAATATGAGGCAGAGGAGGTGGATGGAGTTCCTGGGGGACTACACCTTCAAGATTCATTATGTACCCGGGAAGGGCAATGCGGTTGCTGATGCGTTGAGTCGCAGGGCTCCCGCCCAAGCCAACTGGTTGTCGGTGCATGATGAGCGGCTGATGCGGGAGTTGGAGGAGCTTGAGATCTGTTGCGTTGACAGGCAGACGAGCACCAAAGCAATGTTAAACTGGACAGAAGTTCAGTATGACCTGGCTGACCAGGTTCGGCATGCATTGGATTTAGATGACTCCATGAAGGAGCTTATGGAGGCTGCTCTGGTTGGTTCAAATTCCCAGTTCTCGGTAGTAGATGGTTTGTTAAGGAAGGATCATCAGTTGTGCGTCCCAAGTGGGGGTAACCTCCGGGCGGAGTTGATGTACGAGGCTCATCATACCAAGTACTCAATCCACCCAGGGAGCACGAAGATGTATCGTGATCTCAAGAAGCTGTTTTGGTGGCCGGGGCTTAAGAAAGATGTGGCGTTGTTTGTGGCTAAGTGCCAAACGTGCGCCTTGGTGAAGGCGGAGTGCCAAAAGCCGGGAGGATTTCTGAAGTCCTTGCCTATACCGGAGTGGAAGTTTGACGACATATCTATGGACTTTGTGCATGGGTTGCCAAGGTCGCAGAAAGGGAACGACGCCATCTGGGTGATCGTAGATCGGTTAACTAAAGTGTCGCATTTCATTCCGCATAGGAAGGATGATCCAGTGGAGAAATTGGCAAAGATGTATGTTGACAATATAGTTAGACTGCAAGGTGTGCCTCACAGCATTGTGAGTGATCGCAATGGGCATTTCACGTCCAATGATTGGAGGTTGGTGCAGCAGATGCTGGGGACAAAGTTGAAATTCAGCACAGCCTTCCATCCGCAGACGGATGGGCAGACCGAGAGAGTCAATAGAATGATGGAGGACATGCTCCGTATGTGTGTCCTAGACTTCGGGAAGCATTGGGAGGGCCACCTGTATTTGGTGGAGTTTGCGTACAACAATGGCTACCAAGCGAGTATACAAATGGCACCCTTCGAGGCCCTGTATGGTAGGAAGTGTCGCACGCTGTTATCGTGGCTTGAAACGGGTGAGGCAAGGTTGTACAAGAAGCAGGAGGTGAAGAATGCTACTTCTTTGGTGCGGATCATTCGGGAGCGCTTGTTGATCGCTCAGGATAGGCAAGCTAAGTACTACAATGCCAAGCATCGGAATGTGGAGTTCGCGGTGGGAGATTGGGTGTACTTGAAAGTAAAGCCGTTCAAGGGTGTTTCGCGGGTGAGACGCTTGAAAAAGCTGAGCCCAAGATACCTTGGACCCTTTGAGATTCTGGAGCGTGTCGGCAAAGCGGCTTATCGTTTGAGGATATCAGTGGAGTTGAGTGGTCTACACGATGTATTCCACATTTCAGTGTTGCGGAAGGCTGTGCAGGAGCCTTCGCAGGTGATCGCAGTTGATCAAGTGCCGGTGGACGAAGGATTGACGACTAGGGTCAAGCCCATTCGTATCGTAGATGCTGAGGTCAAGAGACTCCGTAATAAGGAGATCCGGATGGTTAAGGTCCGGTGGGATAATTGCGGTCGTGAGGAGCTCTCTTGGGAACGGGAGCAGACCATGCTGGAGGAGTACCCAGAGTTATTCCGCTCAGGTACCGCTCTTGGTTTTATGTTTACTTTCCTTTAGTAATTTCATGGGCGAAATTCTTTTAAGAGGGAGACAGTTGTAACACCCCGAAACTCAAAAGAGGGACGGGTGGCATTTTTTAAGCCAAGACAGGGTTTTGAAGCTGGTGACACGGGTCCCGACACGGGCGTGTCGGAGGCCGTGTCAGGGTGTGTTCGACCACGGGTCGTGCGGTCGCCGTGTCGGCGGTCGTCGAGTGTCGAGTGGTGGGACACGGCCTAGGACACGGGCGTGTCCCAGGCCGTGTCACTCAAGGGAATCGACACAGTGGTACACGGGCCGTGACACGGGCACAGACACGGGCGTGTCAAATGTAACACGGGCGTGTCCTAAGCAATATCGCAAGGCCGTGTACCTCTCTGACTGCGAAGTGTTGGCCGATTGCACACGGGGGGCGTGACACGGGTACCAACACGGGCGTGTCACATGTGACACGGCCGTGTCATAGGCCGTGTCAAGGGCCGTGTGCTGGTTTTCGAATCAGTCGAGACGCCGAATGGCTGACACGGCCAGGCACACGGCCGTGTGTCAACCCGTGTTCGGCCCAGATTTTATGATTTCAGATCTAATCTTGTTCGTTCGTTTCCTTGACTTTGGATCCGACGGTGGGGGTCTGCTCCTGGGTGGTTTTATCCGGGATTTAGGGTTGGGAACCCTCATTTCCCTTAGCCATTCTCTCTCTAAGAGTTTAGAGAGAAGGGAGAGCAAGGAGGAAGGAGGAGTCCAAGATCCGGCCGCCGGAGGAGCTTCGGAGCTCCGAATCGCGATCCGAGTCCAGATCTGCGGAGGTGACGCCGTTGCGGTGCTTTCCAACCGCATAGTTTTCGATGGCACCGCGGAAGAACGCAAGGGTAACAATTTCTCATCCTTGGGCATGTGAAGCCCTCTTTTACCCTTTGCATAGGAAGCCCTCTCTCGCGAGTGAGCGAAGAGTTGGAGCGTTCCTTGGGGTAGATATGTAAAGTCCCCCTTGTGTAGAGTCTGTATGCGAAAACGGACATAGGCATTGTGTATGAAGCCTATCCGGACAAGTAGAGCCGGATCGGTGATGTTGCATTGCATTTGAACCGGGCAAGAATCCTGATGTTTGGGTGTTTTCGGGTTTTCTACGTGGTAGATTGCATCAGGGAGCCTTGGAGATTAACTCCAAGGTGCACCCGGAAAACTGGGCAAAAGCGGGTCTTGCCAACACGATGGTCGGGGAGCCAACGTGAACATAACCGGGTTATTTTTTTATTATGGTGGAAACGGGACTCGGTGAGTCTTGACCTGCGCATATGGCTTAAATTGCCGTTGCGGTGTGAGCACGGGTCAGGCGGAACCGTACCCGGTCTATGTCGTTCGGTAGGACCGTTGGCATGGATGAGGGTCTTCGGCGGTCTATGGCTTAAATTGCCGTGACCAAGGCCAGGAAGGCAAAATGCTCATAGGGTTGGCCGTCCATGAGGCGGTGGTGGAACGGGAACGTCTATGGCTTGAATTGACGTGATGTTGGCCGGTTCTCCGTGAATGTGCCCTGTGTGCACGAGGTGTGTGGCCGTGCGAGCCTACGCCTGTGATGATGTGTGTTCACACTAATATATTGCCTATACTAATAAAGTGCAGGGAAAGAGCATCGCTGCCCCGATGTTGGTGGCGAGATCGTTATAATTTGGTCAGCATAGCTGACCGTTGCTTTTGTTTGCCACCGGGCGGTGGTTTGTGCTTGCAGGTGCTGCAGAGCCGAGCGGAAAATAGCGGGCTAAAGCCCATGTTGCGGTGCTGGCCCTCGAAGGCCTAACCCCCTTTTTATGCTTTCCGTTTATTTCATGTATGGCCGGCCTGCGAGCCGAAGTATGTAAGACATGTTTTGTTAAGCAAACCTTGTAAGGCCTTAAGGCCATTTCTATTTTTGTGTGTATTGGAACATTCCTGCGGGTGTTTTTGTAGTGGACATTCATGCTGTTGGCAGGGTTCTTAATTGTGCAACTTATTAATTGCTTCCGCTAGGTGTTGTGTAGGACGTTATGATTGGTTGATTGGTTTCAACGCGTAACCAACCGGTCTGTCCGTAGTATATGGCATCGGGCCCCGGCCGGACCTACTGTTATATGCTATACGATGAATAGGGGTGTTACACTGATGGACTGGTGAAAGAGACTGGAAGGATGTAGAGGGAAACTCTTCAGACAAGGTGTTCTAAAGAGTAGGAATAGAATGTCTAGGGGATTGGTGAGGAGAAGGTAGAGGAGAAGAATGTGGGGAATAATGAGGAGGAACAAAAACCTCTTCAGGGGTTGTGATAGTGGTTGGTACAACCCTTTTGTCTTCAGAAGCTACTCTAAAAGAGGAAGCCCTGGAGGGCTTAGGGATTGTCCTCTCCCATCTACCATAGAGGGCAGTGGTAAGCCTCTTAGAAGCATTAATGAAAATTGTCTGGGAGACCAACAGCTCTGGGCATTGCTTCTGTAGAAAAATTCCTAAAATTCTTCCATATCCTCCTGACTTTCCTGAAATCTTCTTCTTGATGGAGTCAAATAGAATTAATCCCCAATTAATCCTTTTCTGATTCACCAAGGCACACATCAGATGAAATTGGTGTCTGGTTATGTGATCGTGAGCAGAGTGCTTGCCCAACATCACTTCTCCAACAATATAAGCTAAAAATCAAAATTTTATCGAAAGATTTTTCTTAAGAAGGTGGTTAGGGTTTCCTTCAGCATGACCCAACCTATCTAGAATTTAATTAAATTCACTACTAGTAAATTCTATTTCTTCTTCACCATTAACAAACCCAAAAATTTCAGATAAGATTTCTGGTGAAAGAGGGTCCTGATGTCCTGAGATAGATCCAATAAGAACTGGAGTGTCTTGAATCTTTGTTGTATATAGCCATTCCTTAATCTCTGCCACTGGAAGCTTTATCCTTATTGTCATGAAGGTTCGCAGGTTATGAACCTCAAATAGCTGTAAGATGTCCTTGAATACTTGGTCAAAAAGACTGAAGGATTCAAAGTCTAAATCAAAACTGGCATCAAACTTCATTGCTGCAAGGATTGCTGGAGAAACTGCCATTGGTCTGCAAAAATAAGAGATCAAGTGCAAAGGGGAAATGGAAAAGCGAACTCTGTCAGATGAAAAAGAAAACATCGAACCTTGTTTGATGAAAGAATATTAAAGGAAATGCGTTTCGTCGATCTCTAGTCGATGAAAGTTTTGCGATGCAAATAAATTTTTTCGATCTCCGTTCAATGAAAATTATTAGAAACTAAATCCGTTGGGTTCCGTTCGACGAAAGTTTCACAACTATATTTCATCGATCTCCGGCCGACGAAAATTTCAAGAAGAGTTCACAGATCGTCGATCTACGTTCGACAAAAGATAACCAATTCGTCGTTCTTAGACCAAAAATTAAATTAATTGGGATCCATTTATCATGCCTAACTGATTTATAAAGAAAAGATGTTTCTTTACATCTAAGGGTTTAGTTAAAATATTTGCCCTTTGTAAATCAGTGGAAATGAAAACAAGATTAATTTTATTTTTGTCTATATTATCTCTAAGAAAATGATGTCTTATTTCTATATGCTTTGTTCTACTATACAGAACTGGATTTTGTGAAATTGAAATAGCACTAGTATTATCACAAAATATAGTTGAATTATTTAAGTTGTATCCATAATCAAGAAGCTGATTTTGAATCCACAAAATCCGTGAGCAACAACTACCAGCTTCCATGTATTCAGCTACTGTAGTTAAAGTAGACACAAAAGTTTGCTTCTTGCAAAACCATGACACGAGCCTATCACCAAAAAACTGACAAGTTCTTGACGTACTTTTTCTATCAACTCTGCATCCAGCATAATCAGCATCTGAGAATCTAGTTAATTCAAATTCTGACTCTGTTGGATACCAAAGTTGTAACACCCCTATCTGTCATACAGCATATAATAGTAGGTCCGACCGGGGCCCAACGCCATATACCACAGACAGACCGAAGAGTTACTAAATGAAACCATCCTTCTAATAATACATGTCCTACACAGAGCACATTCTAGCGGAAGAATTTTAAATGTTGCAAAGAAAAGAACCCAAGCCACAGCATGAATGTCCACTAAAAACCCCAAAGCAGGAATGAGCGTACAAATACACAAAGTACTTAGCCTTATGGTCTTACAAGAGTTTACTTTAAACAATAAATGTCTCCCAAACATCGGCACGCAGGCCAGTCACACATGAGTATAAAATAAACGTTTCCATTGGACTTCGAGGGCCAGCTCAACAACATGGGTTTCAGCCCGCTATATGCCCCTAGGCTCTGCAGAACCTGCAACCAACATTCTACCCCAGCGGTGGCAAAAAAAGAAACGGTCAGCTAAAGCTGACCAAATTATATCGACACCGCCCCTTAATCAGGGCGGCGGTGCTCCTTCCCTGCATATTATTAGTATAACCAAACAGGATAGTGAAATAATACTACACCACAGGCATAGGCACACACGACCACACACCTCATGCACTGAGGGCACATTCTTGGTGAACTCGGTCTACCACCGCCCCTAGGACGGTAATAACGTGAACTTACAGTCTTTTTCAGCCGAAGCCTAAGACCCGCCCTCTATGTCATTGGTAGGCCTCTTAAACCGAACTACATAGAGAGGGTACAGTTCAACTCAACTCCTTGCTCACACCGCCACAACAATTAAAGTTATTGATACGAGTTAAGCTTCCCCGAAGCCCGAATATCGATCAAACAAAAGTACATAACCCGGTTATGCATAAGGTTGGCTCCTAGGCCACCAAAATGGCAGAACATCGCTTCTGCCCAGATTTCTGGGTGCACCTTGGAGTTAATCCCCAAGACTCCCTGTTGCAATCTACCGCATAGAAAACCCGAAAAGCAAACGACACGGAGTCTTCTCCGGCACTACAAGCATAATGAAAACATCACCAATACAGACCAACTTGTCCGGGTAGGCTTCACACACCAGGCCTATGTCCATACTTTGATTCCAGACTCTATATGAAAAATAATGGGGACTATTCATATCCACCCAAAGGAATACCTCGCACTCACCGCTCACTCGCGGGAGGGGGTTTCCAATGCAAAAAGGAAGAGGACTTCACATGTCCAGGAAGAGAATCGTTACCCTTACGGTTCGCTTTGGCACCATGGAGATCTAGACGGATGAAAAGCACCGCAACGGCCTCACCTCCACAGATCTGGACTCGGCTCGAGAATTGGGGCTCTGAAGCTCCACCTATGGCTGGAGTTTAGCTTCTCCTTCTTCCTTGCTCTCCCCTCTCTCTAAATCCTTAGAAAGAGAATGGGTGAAAAGAAATGAGGGTTACACCCTCATGTCCCGGCCATATACCAGCATGGGAAATGCTGATCCGTCGGATCCTATTTGAAGGAAATGAACGGCCACAATTCGCCGTGAAAATAACTTTCTTGGGCCGAACACGGCTTGTGATACGGCCGTGTTATAGGCCGTGTTCCACACTCACCATAATCTAGTAAACACAGAATAGGGCACGGCCTCTGACACGGCTTGGGACACACCCGTGTCAAACATGGACACGCCCATGTCATAGGTCGTGTGCCCCAATCGACGTTGAAACAGTCGCATCCCGAAAAGGACACGCTATGTGACACGCTCGTGTCACAGGTCGTGTGCCAGACACGCCTTCGGGCACGCCCGTGTCCCAGGCCGTGTAACTGCTTTTGACCTCCAAGGATCGTCGACTGCATTTCGTCGACCACGTGGAAAATCATAAAACCCGAGCACGACACGGCCCTGGACACGCCCGTGTCACAGGCCGTGTGAATTTAGTCAGACTCCAACTTGGCCTTAAAATGCTACCAGATTATTTCCAAGTTTTGGGGCATTACAATTCTCTCCCTCTTAAAAGAATTTCGTCTCGAAATTACAGAATAGAAAAGATACACAAAATTAAATGGTACCTGAGTGAAATAACTCGGGATACTCCTCAAGCATGGTCTGCTCTCGCTCCCACGAAAGCTCCTCACAACTGCAGTTTTCCCATCGGACTTTGACCACCTAATGTCCTTGTTACGAAGTTGCTTGAATTCAAAGTCCTCAATGCGAATGGGCTTGACCTTCTTCGTCAACCCATTATCAACAGGTACTTGATTGATCACAACAACATGTGACGGCTCTTGCACCGCCTTCCGCAACACCGATATATGGAATACATCATGTAGACCACTTAGTTCCACTGATATCTTTAGTCGATAAGCGGCTTCAATAATTCGCTCCAGAATCTCAAACGGTCAGTGGTACCTTGGGCTCAGCTTCTTCAAGTGTCGTACCCGTGAGACACCCTTGAACGGCTTAATTTTCAAATATACCCAGTCGCCAACAGCAAACTCAATGTTCCTATGCTTGTAATTATAGTATTTAGCCTACCTATCCTGAGCGATCAACAACGGTTCTCGTATAGATCATACCAACGAAGTGGCGTCTTCCACCTCTTGTCGTTTGTACAGCTTCGACTCACTCGTTTCCAACCATGACAATGGCGTGCGACATTTTCTACCGTACAGGTCCTTGAAGGGCGCCATTTGAATACTTGCTTGGTAGCTATTATTATAAGAAAACTCCACCAAGTATAGGTGATCTTCCCACCATTTTCTGAAATCCAAGATGCACATGCGAAGCAAGTCATCCATCGTCCTGTTGACCCTCTCGGTCTGACCATCCATCTGCGGATGAAAGGCCGTGCTGAAACTCAGCTTGGTTCCCAACATTTGATGTAGTAACCTCCAGTCATTGGACGTTAAACGTCCATCTCGGTCACTCACAATGCAACAGGGCACACCGTACAGTCGAACAATATTATCTATGTAGAGTTTTGTCAGTTTATCCACCGAATCATCCTTCCTATTCGGAATGAAGTGTGATACCTTCGTCAATCTATCTACGATCACCCAAATGGAATCGTTTCCTTTCCGCGACCTTGGCAACCCATGCAAAAAATTCATTGAAATATCGTTGAACTTCCACTCTGGGATAGGTAAGGACTTCAAGAAACCTCCGGGCTTCTGGCACTCCGCCTTGACCAAGGCGCACGTTTGACACTTCGCCACATAAAGTGCCACATCCTTCTTAAGTTCTGGCCACCAGAACAACTTTTTCATATCACAATACATCTTCGTGCTCCCTGGGTGAATCGAGTACTTGGTATGATGAGCCTCGTACGTCAATTCCTCCCACAGTTTTCCCACGTTTGGGATGCACAGATGACTGTCCTTCTATAATAGTCCATCAACAACACCAAATTGGGAATTTGACCCATCTACAGCCTCATCCATGATCTTCTTCATGTTGTTATCCAAATCTAGAGCCTGTCGAATCCTATCAGCAAGGTCATACTGCACATTTGTCCAGTTCAGTTGTGCTTGGGCACTAGTCTGCTTCTCAACACAAGATATCTCCAATGCCTCCAACTCACGAACTAAATGCTCATCATGTATCGACAACCAGTTGGCCTGAGTGGGAGCCCTGCAACTCAACGTGTAAGACCCCCTTTTTTTTTCTTTTTCAACCACCGGGGTCTTAGGCCCAGAACCGCCGCTTTGCGGAGACTCCTTCACGTCCTGAAGGATCATCACCACAAGGCGCCGATTCTGCCGGCCAATTCGATCACAGAAAAATAGCACAATATAACAGTAAGAGTAATCAGTCCACAATAGTAAGATCACATATATACAATAAAGCTCCACGAAGGGAGTGTCCACAGAAATCATCAGAGTACTATAAATACGGGCTTATGCCCGGTACAAAATGTCCTCACTACAAGTCTCTCATGCGGAAGCGAAACAGTAAACTACTCAAGGATCGAGACTCACGGTCCCGGCTGTGTGAACTCCGGAGCTAGACTGCCCCATCTCTAGGCGCACCGATCTCTGGGGCTGCTCCTCCATGCTGGGCTCCACGATCCCCTAAATGATGCGGTTCGAAAACCGTTAGTCATAAAGACTAAGCCCTATCATCCCCTACCCTTCCCCATGGCTCCTAGGTACCGAGCGGAGAGGAAGAAAGGGAAGGACATGAAGATGGAGATTAAACATGAAAACAGATGGCAGCGGGAACTAATTCTAGCAAGTTGTGTTAGGTGAGCAGTTAATAAATTGTTATAATAGGTCTAGCAGTAAGAAAAGCAATTAAATGAATTTAAACCTTCACTTATGCGAGAACACATAAGCAAAAGGGGTCTTTTGCAAGGCTCCCATCGTATAGAGTGTCCCATACCACTTATACGTTGGGGTGTCGGTTATCAAACGGCAATGGTTGTTATATATTGAAATTAACCTTTGATTTATAAACTTGCCCACACAAGCTTATAGACCAAGGGGTCGTTTTGCAGGTCCTAATGTATAAGCGTCCCATACCACTTATACTTTAGGTGTCAAGGTTTAATGAATCGATTATGCTATGACATGCTAGTGGGTATGATGAAACAAGCAAGTGCAACTCACACACCCGACTCTGTGCACACAGACCTTTAGTTCCCCCTTTCGGAGCCGTTACCTCCCAGGATACCTCCGTAGTGGCAGACGGAAGCGGTGGGTTGGGCCTCGCCCACCTCAAAACCAGTAAAAGCACCACTGGTCTGACCTATCATACGCCTCAACGCTTGGTGCACTAAGCGGACGCCTGCGTACTCTTGCCGGCTGGCGCACCGGACTTCTGTTGGCGAAGTGCTAACCACCTCGCCGAGTCAACGATATCGGTGTCGGTGCAATCGAACTCCCCGATATCGAAAGACCCACCACCTTAACTTTCCTATCTTATGCACATGCAAGTTTAATCGCAAACAAACAGAACCGAGCCGAAGCTCCCCGGACCAAACGTCCGTCTCCAACCAACCGAGCCGAAGCTCCCCGGACCATCCCGTCCGTCTCCAGAACAACCGAGCCGAAGCTCTCATCAATCTTCCTGTGCCAACAGTGTTTGTGAAAGGTGCAATCCTAGTTACTAAGTTACTCTTGCCAGTTTATTATTACAGTTTACGTTAGCCCAGGACTGCCCCCGGTATACCCCGTGAAGGGCTCTCAAGGGGCACTAGGAACCAAGACGGTGCATTACGGCCCGAAGTTCCCTTTCGCAAGGCACTTATTATTATTGGTTGTCTACCCTTTTACCCGATTTCCTTCTCGTATTACATTAGACTATCCTAGGGTGATTTTAAACCTTCCACTCCTCGGGGAAGACGATCTTTCGTCGAACCCGAGCACCTCTTAACTCTAGCTATCACCACTACTCACTACTCTTTATATCTTCCTAATGTAATTTCTTCCACAATTGTTCACCCAGACAAAATGTTTAAACCTCAAAGACTTTCTCAGATCGTGTCCTATTGCATCTCACAACCTGCTATATGTAGACCGACCTAGGCTACTTGTCGAACCGGTTATGCAATGATCCATTACTCATCCAAATGCCCTAAACTATTTACTGGAGACTTATCTTGGTATAAATAACCTAAATCCAGAAAATGGAAATTTTCCTAATTTATTTGGCATTTAATTAAATTCCTCGAAAATCTCAAGGGCCACCGGTTTGAACATGAACTATCCTAATTATTCATGCAAGATGTCCAGCAAATTTATGATAATTAGTAGGCTATCTCAGAAGGCTAAATCGTAAATATCATAATTTTCTAACATCAACATGACCTGAAAAACTATTTGGAAATAATCTCTAATTTCTATAGTTTATGAATCAAGTACAGAAAATATTCTTTCAAAAATTCTAAATAATTTATGACATGAAGATTAAGGCCTAAAATTTGCACTGGCTAAGTTTCATAATTTTCCAGCAAGTGTTCTATCCATAATAATTTTTTAAACATAAAAGCCCTTTCTATCATTTATGAATAAAGTACTAGAGTTACTCAACATAAAATTCTATAAAAATTCAGGGATCAATGTTCTACTAGTCAAGATCTAAAACCAGAATTTTAACTGATTATAATTAATGTAAAGCCTCCAAATAATTGAAACAACAAATTGGGCTAATAATTCTTTAACACATGAAGTATAATATATATTAATCATAAAATTCCAGAAAAATTACCACAAGTCTAATACATCCTAAAACTCCCTCCTCCCGAGTTTCATAATTTTTGGATTAGATTTAGTGCTTAAAATAATTAAATTACATGTTTATCCTATTCCAAAATCTCAACTTTCGAGGTACCTAACTACCTCCAATTCCTTCACTATTTCAACCAGAGGGTTTTCATCATATCCTCCCCCTCTCCTCCAAATTTCAAGGGCATACAAGAGCTTTTGCTCCTATGTCCTTCACAAACCTCAAACTCCCACCCGTTGGAGTTGAGCCAATCTCTTAGGGTAAAATCCACCCTAAGCCACACCATGTTACCCAAGAGGGTAGACATAGA
Organism: Platanthera zijinensis; assembly: GCA_039513925.1. NCBI lineage: Eukaryota > Viridiplantae > Streptophyta > Magnoliopsida > Asparagales > Orchidaceae > Platanthera > Platanthera zijinensis. Next base: position 59,082,102 of record CM077092.1, read on the forward strand.
CTCAACAAATCAGTGGCCAACAACTTCAGCCTCTTTTGAGGAGATTTGTCCACTCCATCTCCAATTGTACTTTTCCCCAAAGTACCCCTCACCAAGACCTATCTAGGACTTGATAATTCCCTATTCAAAACTCGACCAATCGAGTTGAAATTTTGTACAGATCTTAATATTGATGCCAGGGACCACCACCCAAAATTTGGGGGAGTTTGGGCTTAATTTCATCTCCTAATTAATTTTATATTGTTTATTAAATTTTTACAAAAACTTTAGGCAAAAGTTCTCCAAAAATTCTCATTTTTGGACAGCCTCTCGATATACATATTATAGACCTCCAGTCCAAATTTCAAGTCATTTGGACATGTTATGAACCGTGGGCAACCATTTTAATTTCTGGTTAACCTAGGTCTTGATCCCACCAAAGTGAGTGCTGTGTTCAAACCACTCACCCAAATTGAATAAAATCAATTTTAAATTAAAGTAGACCCCGAGGGCTACAACTTTTGTGACTGGTCATTTTTCCTAATTCGGCCTCTAAGTGCCTCGTTTACAGCCCCAAAAATATGTTGAAATAATGCATTTTCCCATTTTGTAATTTATAATAATCAATATATTATACAGTTTATCCTACTGTTCATCTTCTTCATGAACCCGAACAGACACAGGAAAACATTTTTCCTATAACGATTCCGTGATCCGTTGCCGGCTGTCCGGTCACTTCCCTGGCCAGCCACCACCACCACCACCTCCGTTGAGGCGATGGCTAGCGGTCGGCGGTGGTTTGGCCGCCGGAGGTGGCGGTTTCCGGCGAACTCAAAATACCTTTTTCATGGTTTTTCCATGAAAACGAGAGATGGATCCGGCTCCGTTGAGCGCGAACCTATTTTCTAAGAATCCTACGATCTACCCATGAAAAGAAGGAGCAGAGGAGGACCTTGTTCGCGGTTTGAAGGCGAGAAGAGCGACGGGGTGCCATGGCGCGGTGGTGGCGTTGCTGAACTCCTCTTACAGCAAGAACAAGGATCTGCTCCGTTTACTTGAGCGTGTAACCTTCTCCTCTTTCCCTAAGTGGGCTTTTATAACTCAGGAAGTGGGAAGATGAAATGATAAAAGCCATTATGTCCATGAAGTTTCCCCCTTAGCGTTTCGGTTACGGTGAAGGGATAAGAAACGGCGGAACTGAACAGGTGTGTCCAGCTGGCGATTTTCTATTCGACCACCTTTTCCTTATTTATCATATAATTACAGAAGGAAAACGGCCGGAAGTTACTCCTGGTGTAACTTCCCAAACCAGCATTTATTTCCACGCGTGTTAGAATTATTTCGGGCCTGAACCGTCGTTTCGGCCAATGTCACGGGCGTGACACATGGGTCACGGGCGTGACAGGCCCGGGTAGCCCATTCTGGGTTCGACGATCGTCGAACTGAGATCGACGATCGTCGATCGGTGGTCACGGGCGTGACACCTGTGTCACGGGCGTGACAGCGTCGGTCGGTTAAATCTGGTCGACGATCGTCGATTTGAGATCGACGGTCGTCGAACGCTGGTCACGCCCTAGGTCACGGGCGTGACCTCTAGGTCACGGGCGTGACATGCCCGAACGGCAAGTTTCGAGCTCGACGATCGTCGAATTGAGGTCGACGATCGTCGAAGGCTGGTCACGCCCTAGGTCACGGGCGTGACACTCATGTCACGGGCGTGACATGCTCGGACCGCAAGGTCGACGATCGTTTCACGGCGATCGACGATCGTCGATGGGGTCACGCCCATAGTCACGGGCGTGACATCTTGGTCACGGGCGTGACATGCCCAGACAGCGCGTTCGACGATCGTCTCGTGGAGATCGACGATCGTCGAAGTAGACACGCCCAGGTCACGGGCGTGACGGGCCGGTCACGGGCGTGACCAACCCGTGACCCGCAATATTGGTCGCTTTATTTCCAATTTTGGGCTTCCTAGGGTTCCGTCACGACCAATCTGACTCCTAGGGGTCTAGCCGGAAATGGGATGTTACAAATCCCAATAAACAAAACAAAAATTTCGTCCCCGAAATTGAGGTTGAGCCTACGGGGATTTCTATCGGAATAAATTAAACTTGTAACATCCCACACGATCCTTCTATTGGGTTCAGGCGACTGTTCGTTTGATAACGAAGGCAATCTCCCCAATAAACAAAAGATTAGCCCCTACCATTCTGATTAAGTGTGCATGCCTAGGTCCTGGATATTCCGTATCTAGTCTTAACATTCCAAAACAAGAAGGCAATCTATAGTATACCGAGAGGTGGTGAGATGTACCTGACTGAACAACTCCGGGTATCTTTGCCTCATCAGATCCTGCGGTTCCCAGGTGTGCTCCTCCTGACCGTGATTTCTCCATAGAACCTTGACTAAGGGGATCTTCTTGCGGCGCAAGATCCGCACTCCTTTGTCATCGATCCGAACCGGCTCCAAGTGAACAGATCGGTCTGAAGCTACCGGCCCTTCTGTGGTCAAAATCCGCTGCTCCGGGCGTAGTAGAGCCCTTCTCAGCGAAGAGATGTGGAAGACGTCGTGTAGAGCTGCCAGCTCCGGTGGCAATTCTAGCCTGTAGGCTAGGGGTCCGATCCGCTCCAGGATCCGGTAAGGGCCCATATACCTAGGGCTGAGTTTCTTCCTCCGACCGCGCACCCGTGAGACTCCGTGCATGGGTCGGATCTTCAAGAACACTCGATCCCCTACCCGAAACTCCACCTGACGATGCCGGGCGTCATAGTATTTGGCCTGTCTGCTCTGCGCCTCCAACATCCTATCTCTGATCAGTCTCACCTGAGCCTCAGTATCTTCAACGAAATCCGATCCCAGCAGCTTCGGATCCTCGTCCTGAACCCAGGAAAGCGGGGTCCTACATTTCCTTCCATACAAGGCCTCATAAGGCGCCATCCTGATGCTGGACTGGTAGCTATTATTGTAGGAGAACTCGACCAACGGTAACATCTTCTCCCACGGCTCCCCTCGGTCCAGTATACACAGCCGTAGTAAGTCCTCCAAGGTCCGGTTGGTGCGCTCGGTCTGCCCGTCCGTCTGAGGGTGGAAGGCCGTGCTAAAAGTCAACCGGGTGCCCAAATATGCCTGCACTGACCGCCACTCCCTGGATGTAAACCGTCCATCGCGGTCCGACACTATCGTCCGGGGCACGCCATGATATCGGACATACTGCTCCACAAACTTCCGTACCAGCACTCCCACCGAGTCATCCTTCCTGATCGGTATAAAGCGGGCCACCTTCGTCAAACGATCGACAATCACCCAAATCGAGTCGTTCCCCGTCCGAGACCGGGGAAGACCATGTATAAAATCCATCGCTATGTCGTCAAACTTCCACTCCGGCACCGGGAGTGGCTGCAACAGTCCTGCGGGGTTCCTGCACTCCGCCTTCACCAACTGACACGCCTCGCAATGGGTCACGAAGTACGTAATGTCCTTCTTCATGCCCGGCCAAAACATCGTCCTCTTCAGATCAGCGGTCATCTTTGTGATCCCCGGGTGCACGGAGTACCGGCTGCAATGCGCCTCCGTCAGAATATCCTCTCGGATCTGGCCTCCTGCGGGTATATATACTCTGCCTCTGAAGTGGAGCAAACCATCTCTCAGGGAATAATCTCCTGTCGAACCTTCCTCCAAAGCTCGGAACATCGGCTCCGCCCACGCATCTGTCCTCTGTCCGTCCCGAATGCGGTCCCGAATATCGTCTATGGCCACTATCGATGCCAGATACTCCCTATACAGATCTGGGTCATCCTCGGACACTAGGGATATCTGCATGTCTCTGAATGACTGGACCAGCTCCATAGACATAACCTGGGGCCCAGCTTCGGAAGTGGCCGCTCTCCGGCTCAACGCGTCGGCCACCACGTTTGCCTTCCCTGGGTGGTAGTGCATCTCATACTGATAATCTGCTAAGAACTCCACCCAACGCCTCTGCCTGATATTCAGCTCCTTCTGAGTGTCCACGTATTTCAAGTTCTTGTGATCGGAGAAGATATCGCAGTGGACTCCATAAAGGTAATGACGCCAGACCTTTAGAGCAAAAACGACCGCTCCCATCTCGAGGTCGTGCACCGGGTAGTTCCTCTCATGGGTCTTCAGCTGGCGGGAGGCATATGCTATGACATGTCCGTTCTGCATCAGCACCGCTCCCATCCCTTGGTATGATGCGTCGGTATACACCTGGAATCCCTCCCTTCCGGATGGAAGGGCCAGGATAGGGGCCGAGATGAGTCGGTCCTTCAGCTCCTGGAAAGCCGCCTGGCACTGCGGGGTCCAAACAAAAGGTTCCTCCTTCTTTGTCAAAGATGTGAGGGGGAGGGCAATCCGAGAGAACCCCTCCACGAACTTCCGGTAGTAACCGGCAAGCCCCAAGAAACTGCGTACATCGGTGGCTGTCCTCAGCTGCGGCCAATCGCGAACTGCCCGAACCTTTGCTGGATCTACTGATAACCCGGCTCCGCTGATAATGTGGCCTAGGAAGGCCACCTCCTTCAACCAGAACTGACACTTGCTGAATTTGGCATAAAGGTGATGCTCCCGCAACCTCTCCAAGGTCAGTGCCAGATGCCGAGTGTGCTCCTCCTCCGTCCTAGAGTAGATCAGGATGTCGTCTATGAACACTATGACGAACACATCCAAGTAAGCCTCGAAAACCCGGTTCATGAGACTCATGAACGCCGACGGAGCATTCGTGAGCCCAAAGGGCATCACGGTGAACTCATACAGGCCATATCTGCTACTAAAGGCCGTCTTCGGGATATCCTCCTCCTGGATCCGCAGCTGGTAGTATCCTGATCTCAAGTCCAGCTTCGAGAAATAATGGGCCCCCTCCAGCTGGTCGAATAATTCGTCTATCCGTGGGAGCGGATAGGTATTCCGGACGGTCAGCCTGTTTAGTGCTCGATAATCGATGCACAGGCGGAGTGTCCCATCCTTCTTCTTCACGAACAGGACCGGTGCTCCCCATGGCGAGGAACTCGGTCTGACAAAACCTGCCTCCACCAATTCCTGCAACTGGGTCCGAAACTCTGCCAACTCCTTTGGGGCCATCCGATAAGGGGCCCTAGACGCCGGCTTGGCCCCCGGCACAAGCTGTATCTGAAAATCCTGCTCTCGGTGTGGAGGTAATCCTGGTAGTTTCTCTGGAAAGACGTCAGCGAAATCTCGCACCACCGGGATGTCTGTCACCGACTCCTTAACTTCCGCCATCTCAAAAAGAATCTGATAGACCTCCTCTCCCTGCAGATGGGCCTTGACGGCCTGTACCGAAGATAAGAGTATACGAGAGACAGGTCTTATACCTTCAATGGTAATGAAAGAGTCCCCGTGTCTCACGGTGATCCTCTTTGCCTGGCAGTCAATCTGGGCATAGTTCCAGTGCAGCCATACCATGCCCAGGATCAGGTCGTAGTCCGTCAGCTTCAAAATCGTCGCTGGAGCCTCGAACGCTTTTCCACCAATCTCCGCCTCCATATTGCAGTGATCCGTGGTAAGGAGCTCAGATCCATCCGGTAGTCGCACCCTCATCCTCGAGCCTGTGAACCGCTCCACACCTTCCAGTCCTTCCACGAACGACTCCGACACAAAGGAGTGAGTAGCTCCAGTATCGAACAGCGTGCGGGCAGGCTTGCCGCTGATGAAGACTATACCTGGGGTGATTAGATATCTTAGGGTTCTATAATGAGTTTTTACTTTCCTTGCTATCAATCTAGTGCGATTCAAAGTTTTAACAACTTAAAGGGGAAATTCTATGAAAACAAAGAAACATTTCGGCATACCTGCGATGACCTGCTCCGGATTCCGCGGCTGTGCAAGGTCCAAGGCATATACCTGCTCTCTTCCCTGTCTACGATCTTCCCCCTGGTATCCTCGACCGCGGCCGCGTCCTCGGCCTCCGTAATGCTGAGCTGGTGGGCCGCCCTGATGTGCTAGAGGTGGTGCCCCCCTCATGGGGCAGTTCCTCCGAATGTGCCCAATCTGATGACAAAAGTAGCACTCTGGGGGATACGCCATTCCCCCGGGTCTCGGCATCTCCTGCATCCGAAGGGGTGGAGGGGCCAATACCACCTGTTCCCTCGGCTCCGGCCTCACGTCCTGACGAGGCTGGTCCTCTGTCCTCCTCCCCTCTGGTACAGCACCCCGCCGCTGGTCATTCCTTCCTCTTCGTCCCTGATCCTCTGCTGGCCGTTTCCGGCCCCGGGTGGTGTGCCAATCTGCCTCAATCCTTTTGGCCATCTCCAAAATCCGGGAGATGGGCCCGTCAGATACAAACAAGAGGGCCTCCCTCAAGTCCTCACGTAGGCCCTTGTAGAACCTCCTGATATACCCCGCCTCGTCCAGCTGGTAGGAATCTGCGTATCGAGCCAGGTGGTCAAACTCTCGATGGTACTCCACCACGGTCCGAGTACCCTGCTTCAGCTGTAAGAACCGCTCCTCCAAGTCATCCCTAGCCGACTGCGGAACGAAATGCTCCAGCAGTGCGGCCCTGAACTCCTCCCAAGTGATCTCCGCAACCTCCCTATCAGCAAATGTCGTGTCCAACAGCGTCTTCCACCACCTCTTTGCATGGGACTCGAGGCAGGAGACAACCAGAGCCACCTTCTCCTCCCATGGACACCGAATCCCGGTCAGTATCTCGTACATGATATCTAGCCATTCCTCCGTCCGAACAGCCGACTCTGTCCCCAGATAGGATGGGGGAGAAAGACCCCGGAAGATGCTGAGCCAGTTGGCCCCCGGATTTGGCTGCGGGGCCGGAACCTGCTGGGCCCTGAAGGCCTCCAGAATGGCAGTCAGGGTCTGTCCCATGTCTGACTGAAGGAAAGGAGTGGGGGCCGGTGGGGGTGGCGCAATATCCTGAGCCTGTGGAACTCCACCTTGAGGCGTAGTCCGTGCTGGAGGCTGCGTAACAAGAACACACGCTGAGAAAACGTTCAAATACTACATAAAGGTGGACAAATTATATGTGATCCCCATATGGGCACACCACTGCTTCCGCTGCTTAGTTTGTCCCCAAACTAAACTCGAGCGGGGGTGACCTAGGGTTTGTGGACTGCGACTTCCTTCTGATCAATGTTTCCCTCTGATACCACTTGTAAGACCCCCTTTTTTTTTCTTTTTCAACCACCGGGGTCTTAGGCCCAGAACCGCCGCTTTGCGGAGACTCCTTCACGTCCTGAAGGATCATCACCACAAGGCGCCGATTCTGCCGGCCAATTCGATCACAGAAAAGTAGCACAATATAACAGTAAGAGTAATCAGTCCACAATAGTAAGATCACATATATACAATAAAGCTCCACGAAGGGAGTGTCCACAGAAATCATCAGAGTACTATAAATACGGGCTTATGCCCGGTACAAAATGTCCTCACTACAAGTCTCTCATGCGGAAGCGAAACAGTAAACTACTCAAGGATCGAGACTCACGGTCCCAGCTGTGTGAACTCCGGAGCTAGACTGCCCCATCTCTAGGCGCACCGATCTCTGGGGCTGCTCCTCCATGCTGGGCTCCACGATCCCCTAAATGATGCGGTTCGAAAACCGTTAGTCATAAAGACTAAGCCCTATCATCCCCTACCCCTTCCCCCATGGCTCCTAGGTACCGAGCGGAGAGGAAGAAAGGGAAGGACATGAAGGTGGAGATTAAACATGAAAACAGATGGCAGCGGGAACTAATTCTAGCAAGTTGTGTTAGGTGAGCAGTTAATAAATTGTTATAATAGGTCTAGCAGTAAGAAAAGCAATTAAATGAATTTAAACCTTCACTTATGCGAGAACACATAAGCAAAAGGGGTCTTTTGCAAGGCTCCCATCGTATAGAGTGTCCCATACCACTTATACGTTGGGGTGTCGGTTATCAAACGGCAATGGTTGTTATATATTGAAATTAACCTTTGATTTATAAACTTGCCCACACAAGCTTATAGACCAAGGGGTCGTTTTGCAGGTCCTAATGTATAAGCGTCCCATACCACTTATACTTTAGGTGTCAAGGTTTAATGAATCGATTATGCTATGGCATGCTAGTGGGTATGATGAAACAAGCAAGTGCAACTCACACACCCGACTCTGTGCACACAGACCTTTAGTTCCCCCTTTCGGAGCCGTTACCTCCCAGGATACCTCCGTAGTGGCAGACGGAAGCGGTGGGTTGGGCCTCGCCCACCTCAAAACTAGTAAAAGCACCACTGGTCTGACCTATCATACGCCTCAACGCTTGGTGCACTAAGCGGACGCCTGCGTACTCTTGCCGGCTGGCGCACCGGACTTCTGTTGGCGAAGTGCTAACCACCTCGCCGAGTCAACGATATCGGTGTCGGTGCAATCGAACTCCCCGATATCGAAAGACCCACCACCTTAACTTTCCTATCTTATGCACATGCAAGTTTAATCGCAAACAAACAGAACCGAGCCGAAGCTCCCCGGACCAAACGTCCGTCTCCAACCAACCGAGCCGAAGCTCCCCGGACCATCCCGTCCGTCTCCAGAACAACCGAGCCGAAGCTCTCATCAATCTTCCTGTGCCAACAGTGTTTGTGAAAGGTGCAATCCTAGTTACTAAGTTACTCTTGCCAGTTTATTATTACAGTTTACGTTAGCCCAGGACTGCCCCCGGTATACCCCGTGAAGGGCTCTCAAGGGGCACTAGGAACCAAGACGGTGCATTACGGCCCGAAGTTCCCTTTCGCAAGGCACTTATTATTATTGGTTGTCTACCCTTTTACCCGATTTCCTTCTCGTATTACATTAGACTATCCTAGGGTGATTTTAAACCTTCCACTCCTCGGGGAAGACGATCTTTCGTCGAACCCGAGCACCTCTTAACTCTAGCTATCACCACTACTCACTACTCTTTATATCTTCCTAATGTAATTTCTTCCACAATTGTTCACCCAGACAAAATGTTTAAACCTCAAAGACTTTCTCAGATCGTGTCCTATTGCATCTCACAACCTGCTATATGTAGACCGACCTAGGCTACTTGTCGAACCGGTTATGCAATGATCCATTACTCATCCAAATGCCCTAAACTATTTACTGGAGACTTATCTTGGTATAAATAACTTAAATCCAGAAAATGGAAATTTTCCTAATTTATTTGGCATTTAATTAAATTCCTCGAAAATCTCAAGGGCCACCGGTTTGAACATGAACTATCCTAATTATTCATGCAAGATGTCCAGCAAATTTATGATAATTAGTAGGCTATCTCAGAAGGCTAAATCCTAAATATCATAATTTTCTAACATCAACATGACCTGAAAAACTATTTGGAAATAATCTCTAATTTCTATAGTTTATGAATCAAGTACAGAAAATATTCTTCCAAAAATTCTAAATAATTTATGACATGAAGATTAAGGCCTAAAATTTGCACTGGCTAAGTTTCATAATTTTCCAGCAAGTGTTCTATCCATAATAATTTTTTAAACATAAAAGCCCTTTCTATCATTTGTGAATAAAGTACTGGAGTTACTCAACATAAAATTCTATAAAAATTCAGGGATCAATGTTCTACTAGTCAAGATCTAAAACCAGAATTTTAACTGATTATAATTAATGTAAAGCCTCCAAATAATTGAAACAACAAATTGGGCTAATAATTCTTTAACACATGAAGTATAATATATATTAATCATAAAATTCCAGAAAAATTACCACAAGTCTAATACATCCTAAAACTCCCTCCTCCCGAGTTTCATAATTTTTGGATTAGATTTAGTGCTTAAAATAATTAAATTACATGTTTATCCTATTCCAAAATCTCAACTTTTGAGGTACCTAACTACCTCCAATTCCTTCACTATTTCAACCAGAGGGTTTTCATCATATCCTCCCCCTCTCCTCCAAATTTCAAGGGCATACAAGAGCTTTTGCTCCTATGTCCTTCACAAACCTCAAACTCCCACCCGTTGGAGTTGAGCCAATCTCTTAGGGTAAAATCCACCCTAAGCCACACCATGTTACCCAAGAGGGTAGACATAGACTCAACAAATCAGTGGCCAACAACTTCAGCCTCTTTTGAGGAGATTTGTCCACTCCATCTCCAATTGTACTTTTCCCCAAAGTACCCCTCACCAAGACCTATCTAGGACTTGATAATTCCCTATTCAAAACTCGACCAATCGAGTTGAAATTTTGTACAGATCTTAATATTGATGCCAGGGACCACCGCCCACAATTTGGGGGAGTTTGGGCTTAATTTCATCTCCTAATTAATTTTATATTATTTATTAAATTTTTACAAAAACTTTAGGCAAAAGCTCTCCAAAAATTCTCATTTTTGGACAGCCTCTCGATATACATATTATAGACCTCCAGTCCAAATTTCAAGTCATTTGGACATGTTATGAACCGTGGGCAACCATTTTAATTTCTGGTTAACCTAGGTCTTGATCCCACCAAAGTGAGTGCTGTGTTCAAACCACTCACCCAAATTGAATAAAATCAATTTTAAATTAAAGTAGACCCCGAGGGCCACAACTTTTGTGACTGGTCATTTTTCCTAATTCGGCCTCTAAGTGCCTCGTTTACAGCCCCAAAAATATGTTGAAATAATGCATTTTCCCATTTTGTAATTTATAATAATCAATATATTATACAGTTTATCCTACTGTTCATCTTCTTCATGAACCCGAACAGACACAGGAAAACATTTTTCCTGTAACGATTCCGTGATCCGTTGCCGGCCGTCCGGTCACTTCCCTGGCCAGCCACCACCACCACCACCTCCGTTGAGGCGATGGCTAGCGGTCGGCGGTGGTTTGGCCGCCGGAGGTGGCGGTTTCCGGCGAACTCAAAATACCTTTTTCATGGTTTTTCCATGAAAACGAGAGATGGATCCGGCTCCGTTGAGCGCGAACCTATTTTCTAAGAATCCTACGATCTACCCATGAAAAGAAGGAGCAGAGGAGGACCTTGTTCGCGGTTTGAAGGCGAGAAGAGCGACGGGGTGCCATGGCGCGGTGGTGGCGTTGCTGAACTCCTCTTACAGCAAGAACAAGGATCTGCTCCGTTTACTTGAGCGTGTAACCTTCTCCTCTTTCCCTAAGTGGGCTTTTATAACTCAGGAAGTGGGAAGATGAAATGATAAAAGCCATTATGTCCATGAAGTTTCCCCCTTAGCGTTTCGGTTACGGTGAAGGGATAAGAAACGGCGGAACTGAACAGGTGTGTCCAGCTGGCGATTTTCTATTCGACCACCTTTTCCTTATTTATCATATAATTACAGAAGGAAAACGGCCGGAAGTTACTCCTGGTGTAACTTCCCAAACCAGCATTTATTTCCACGCGTGTTAGAATTATTTCGGGCCTGAACCGTCGTTTCGGCCAATGTCACGGGCGTGACACATGGGTCACGGGCGTGACAGGCCCGGGTAGCCCATTCTGGGTTCGACGATCGTCGAACTGAGATCGACGATCGTCGATCGGTGGTCACGGGCGTGACACCTGTGTCACGGGCGTGACAGCGTCGGTCGGTTAAATCTGGTCGACGATCGTCGATTTGAGATCGACGGTCGTCGAACGCTGGTCACGCCCTAGGTCACGTGCGTGACCTCTAGGTCACGGGCGTGACATGCCCGAACGGCAAGTTTCGAGCTCGACGATCGTCGAATTGAGGTCGACGATCGTCGAAGGCTGGTCACGCCCTAGGTCACGGGCGTGACACTCATGTCACGGGCGTGACATGCTCGGGCCGCAAGGTCGACGATCGTTTCACGGCGATCGACGATCGTCGATGGGGTCACGCCCATAGTCACGGGCGTGACATCTTGGTCACGGGCGTGACATGCCCAGACAGCGCGTTCGACGATCGTCTCGTGGAGATCGACGATCGTCGAAGTAGACACGCCCAGGTCACGGGCGTGACGGGCCGGTCACGGGCGTGACCAACCCGTGACCCGCAATATTGGTCGCTTTATTTCCAATTTTGGGCTTCCTAGGGTTCCGTCACGACCAATCTGACTCCTAGGGGTCTAGCCGGAAATGGGATGTTACACAACGCATCAGCAACTGCATTGCCTTTCCCAGGCATATAGTGTATCTTGAAGTTGTAGTCACCCAGGAACTCCATCCACCTCCGTTGCCGCATGTTTAGGTCCTTTTGATCCAACAAGTACTTCAGGCTCTTGTGGTCAGTATAGATATCGACTTTCACACCATACAGGTAGTGGCTCCACAGCTTAAGGGAAAATATCATGGCCGCTAACTCCAAGTCATGGACCGAATAGTTCCTCTCGTGTACCTTCAGCTGACGCAAGCCATAAGCTATTACACTCCCATGTTGCAGTAGAACACAAACCAAACCAATGCTCGAAGCACATGTAGATCTCAAAACCTTCGGTCCCACTCGGCGAACATAGAATAGACGTCATGGTCAACCTTCTTTTCCGTCCTTCAAAAGCTTGTGCGCACTCAGACATCCAAATAAACTTTTGATCTTTCCTCGTTAAAGTCGCGAGGGGTAACACTATCCACGAGAAGTTCTCTACGAAGCGCCTGTAGTAACCGATAAGTCCCAGAAAAATTCGGGCTTCCGCTACTGTAGACAATACAGGCCACTCCCGTATAGCAACTATCTTAGTCGGATCCACTATAATTCCCTCTCCACTAACTATGTGACCAAGGAACACTACCGAGGACAACCAAAACACGCATTTGGAGAACTTGGCGTACAGTTGGTTCCTCCTCAGCATCTCCAACACCAAATGTAGATGCTTAAAGTGATCCTCCTCACATTGCGAGTACACCAGTATATCGTCGATAAAGACTATCACAAAGTGGTCTAGGTACTCTCTGAACGTTCTGTTCATCAGATCCGTAAACACGGACAGCGCATTAGTCAACCCAAACGGCATGACGGTGAACTCATAATGCCCATACCGTGTGCTAAAAGCTATCTTGGGGATGCCACTTTCTCTTATCCTCAACTGATAATATCCGGACTTAAGATCCAATTTCGAGTATATTGATGACCCAACTAACTGATCGAACAGATCATCAATCCTTGGGATCGAATACTTATTCTTCTCTATTAACTTATTCAGCTCTCAGTAATCAATACAGATTTGCAAGCTTCTGTCCTTCTTCTTAACAAAGAGGACTGGTGCGCTCCAAGGCGACGAACTTGGACACACATAGCCCTGCTCCAACAGCTCTTGAAGTTGAACTTTCAGTTCCGCCATCTCCTTAGGCGTTAACCGATACAGAGGGTGTGACATAGGTTTGGCACCTGGCACTAGCTCAATAGAGTAGTCGATCTCTCGCTGAGGTGAGGCTCTAGGGAGATCGCCAGGGAACATGCCAAGATACTCGGATACAACTGGGATACTATCCAAACTACGCTTAGGCTTCGAAGCCTCCATTAGTGTGAAGAACAGCTCTGCACCATCATGAACTACCTTAACCACCTGAAGAGCAGACATCAATGTCTTGTTCGACCCTTTCAAGCCTGCAAATGTCATCTCACGATCAGTCCCCAATTTGACCTCCTTGCGGTTGCAATCAATGTATGTCTGCTGCTCCGAGAGCCAGTCCATACCAAATATCATGTCGAACTCCACTATCGGTAATAGCGACACTTGCAAGTCGAACTCCTGACTCCCAATTTGTATCTTTACGCAACAAACTCTATCTGCACGCATTGAGCACCCATTAGGCAACAACACATCCAATTTGTATCTTTATGCAACAGTTTGTTGTATCTTTATGCAACAAACTCTATCCGCACGCATTGAGCTCCCGTATCAAACAGTGCTCTCGCCAGATTATCGAAAATCAAAACAAAGCCTAACACAAGCAGTAATAAGCAAACATGCGCAAGGTAACAAGTATTTAAAGTTAAACTGCTATAAATTTAAACCGTACATATCACCACATAAGCTTGCTTTATGGCCTCTTACTGGCCCAGGTTATAAACTCTAGGTTGGACTGGAGCATAGTGTGATACGGTTGACTCCACTGCCTTGCCCTTCTCCTCATAGGTTGCTCCAAGTTTCTTCTCGGGCATTGGGCGTCCGCTCCGACAATATCAGGCATAGTGTCCCTACTTTCCACAATTATAGCATGCTCTTGGGGTTCGGCCTGTAGTCACCCCAGATGCACCAGAAGAAGGGGCTGGACCCGAAGTCCTAGCCTTCTTATTCCACTTACGGAACATAGATTTTTAGGAGTTAGGCACTTTGAACTCCGTCCTTTTAGCACTAGAGTCTTTCTTCGCTTGCACATTCCTCAGATCCTTCTCCAATGACTGGGCCATATTGACTAGGGTTAGGAAGCCCTCCGTCATAGGCCCCGAGAGTAGTAGCTTTAGGTCGTCACGCAAACCTTCATAGAACCAGTTTGTCTTACGCTCCTCATCAGCCATAATGGATCTAGCATAACGACCCAACCGTATAAACTCGTGGAGGTACTCGTCCATGCTACTATCTCCTTACGTCAACCTCTAGAACTCATTCTCCATCACGATCCTTTGAGAACAGGGAAGGTACCTTGCCAAGAATAGTCTCGAAAATTCCTCCATCGAGACGTCTGTGAGTTGCCTTCCGCCCAAGTAATGTATCTCTAAACCTTCCCACCACAACCTTGCCTCCCCATCTAACAGGAAGGTGGCTATGGTGGTCTTCTTCCACTCCTCCGTTTCCGTAGCTATCAAGACTCTCTTTACTCGGGAGAGCCAATCCTCAGCTTGGGATGGGGTTCCAGTCCCCGAGAACACCGGAGGATTAAAGCCCATAACATGTTTGAGTTGTTTTTTGGTCTCTCTTCTAAGTATCAACGGCTCCACAACCACTTGTTCAACCCTTCTAGTTCTGCCTCTTGTAGCGGTTCTTGCTCCACCGCAGGGGCTCGGTGATGTACCTGCCTTGCTGGCTGGGCATTTATCATTACAAACACCGCTTCAGCCACCAATATTATAGTTTCTGTCGAAGGAGGGGTTGTAGGCACATCATTCGGTGCGCTACTTGCCTCAGAATGTGAGTGTTCTAAAGGACCTGCACCACTCATGGTCACCTATAGACATACAAAGAATCATTAAGTGACCGAACAAAAATGCAAAAAGCAATTATAGGAACACGCAGGTTCCTCAAACCTGTGTATTTTCATGCCTAAGTGGACATTCATGGGTTCTTTTATGTTATAACGATGACGCACATACATGTTCTCACAACCCCTTAAAAGAATTCATCCACGAATTTATTTGAGCATGATCGAATTCGGTGCTTTGATACCAAATTATAACACCCATATCCATCACACAGCATATAGCAGTAGGTCCAGCCAGGGCTTGACGCTATATACCACAAATAGACCGAAGAGTTACTAAATTAAACCATACTTCCAATAACACACGTCCTACACAGAGCACATTCTAGCGGAAGCATTTTAAATGTTGCAAAGAAAAGAACCCAAGCCACAGCATGAATGTCCGCTAAAAACCCCAAAGCAGGAATGAGCGTACAAATACACAAAGTACTTGGTCTTATGGCCTTACAACAGTTTACTTTAAACAATAAGTGTCTTCCAAACATCGGCACACAGGCCGGTCACACATGAGTATAAAAGTAAACGTTTGCATTGGCCTTCGAGGGCCGGCACAGCAACATGGGTTTCAGCCCACTATTTTCCACTAGGCTCCGCAGCACCTACAACCAGCATTCCACTGCAGTGGTGGCAAACAAAAGCAATGGTCAGCTAAAGATGATCAAATTATAACGACCCCGCCCCTTAATCAGGGCGGCGGTGTTCATTCCCTGCATATTATTAGTATAACCAAACATGATAGTGAAATAACACTACACCACAGGCATAGGCACACATGACCACACACCCCGTGCACTCAGGGCACATTCTTTATGAACTCGGTCCACCACCGCCCCTAGGACGGCAATAACGTGAGCTAACAGTCTTTTTCAGCCAAAGCCTAAGACCCACCCTCTATGCCATTGGTCGGCCTCTTAAACCGAACCACATAGAGTGGGTACGGTTCCACTCAACTCGTTGCTCCCACTACCACAACAATTCAAGTTATCGACACGAGTTAAGCTTCCCCGAAGCCCTAATATCGATCAAATCAAAGTACATAACCCGGTTATGCACATGGTTGTCGCCCAGGCCACAAAAATGGCATAACTTTTCTTCTGCCCAGATTTCCGGGTGCACCTTGGAGTTAATCCCCAAGACTCCCTGTTGTAATCTACCGCGTAGAAAAACCGAAAAGCAAACATCACGAAGTCTTCTTCGGAACTACAAGCACAATGAAAACATCACCGATCCAAACCAACTTGTCTGGGTAGGCTTCACACACCAAGCCTATGTCCGTACTTTGATTCCGGACTCTATATGCAAAATAATGGGGACTATTCATGTCCACCCGAAGGAATACCTCGCACTCACCGCTCACTCACGGGAGGGGGTTTCCTATGCAAAAAGGAAGAGGACTTCACATGTCCAAGAAGATAATCGTTACCCTTGCGGTTTGCTTTGGCGCCATGGAGATTTAGACGGATGAAAAGCACCGCAACGGCCTCGCCTCCACAGATCTGGACACGGCTCGAGAATTGGGGCTATGAAGCTCCACCGGCGGCCGAAGTTGACCTTATCCATCTTCCTTGCTCTCCCCTCTCTCTAAACCTTTAGAAAGAGAATGGGTGAAAAGAAATGAGGGTTACACCCTCATCTCCCGGCCATATACCAGTAGGGGAAAGGCTCAGCCATCAGATCCTATTTGAAGGAAATTAACGGCCACGATTCGCCCTGAAATAATTTTCCTGGGCTGAACACGGCTTGTGACACGCCCATGTCATAGGCCATGTTCCACACTCGTCATAATCCAGTAAACACAGAACAGGACACGGCCTCTGACACGGCTTTGGACACGCCCGTGTCAAACATGGACACACCCATATCATAGGTCGTGTGCCCCAATTAACGTTGAAACCGTCGCATCCTGAACAGTACACGACCATATGACGTGCCCGTGTCTCAAGCCGTGTGCCAAACATGCCTGCGTTCCAGGCCGTGTAACTGTATTTGACCTCCAAGGATCGTCGACTGCATTTCGTCGACCACGAGGAAAAATCTTCTAACCCGGGCTCGGCACGGCCCTGGACACGCCCGTGTCATAGGCCGTGTGAATTTAATCAGACTCCAACATGGCCTTAAAATACTACCAGATCATTTCCAAGTTTTGGGGCGTTACAAAAGTCCTAGATTTGGATAACCCTTTATATATCTCAAAATTCTTTTAGCTAAAATTAGGTGAGATTCTTTAGGATTTATTTGAAAACTAGCACAAATACATGTAACAAACATAATATCAGGCCTACTTGTTGTTAAATATAATAGAGACCCAATGATGGCTCTATATATTTTCTGATCAACAGACTTGCCCTGTTCATCATTATCAACTACAACATTTGAGGTCATGGGTGTTTTCATGGCTGAGGCATCTGACAACCAAAATCTTTTAATTAGCTCCTTAGCATATTTAGATTGGGATATGAAACTACCATTAGGGGATTGCTTCACTTGGAGGCCAAGGAAGTAGGATAGTTCACCCATGCTACTCATTTCAAACTTTGAGTGCATCAAGTCAGAAAACCTTTTGCAAAGTTTGAATCAGTAGATCCAAATATTATATCATCTACATAAATTTGAACTAGCAAAATTTTATGCTTATGATGTCTAATAAATAAAGTTCTATCTACTAAGTCTCTAAAAAACTTATTTTCTAACAAGAAACTAGCAAAAGTCTCATACCAAGCTCTTGGAGCTTGTTTGAGACCATAACGAGCTTTATTAAGTTTAAAAACATAAGAAGAGTGAGTTGGAGAAATAAAACTTGGAGGTTGTTCAACATAAACTTCCTCTTTGAGTTCTCCATTCAGAAAAGCACTCTTGACATCCATTTGATATACCTTGAACTTCTTGAATGCTATATATGCAAGAAATATCCTGATATCTTCAATTATTGCTACAGGGGAAAAAATCTGGTCATAATATATGCCTTCCTCTTGTGAATATCCTTGGGCTACCAATCTTGCTTTGTTTCTTACAATTAATCCTTGAGCATCCAACTTGTTCCTGAAGACCCATTTAGTTCCAATGACTGGGTAGTCTTTGGATCTTGGAACTAAATCCTAAACTCTACACCTCTCAAATTAATTGAGCTCCTCTTGCATTGCAATAATCCAGTGGGGATCTTGCTCTGCATCTTTAATGGAATGAGGCTCAATTTGAGAAATGAAGCAAACATGCATCTGATCTTGATTGAGTTGATGCCTTGTTTGCACACCAACTGATATGTCTCCAATCACTTGAGATATAATGTGATCTCTAAGTGTGACCAGATCAGTAGGTGGAGTTGGTACATCAATAGCTAGTGGAGTTAATTCCTCTTGTGAAATTATATTTGCTGTTGTTGGTTAAACAGTTTCAACATAATCCTCATCACTTTCTTCATTAGCAATCTGTTGACAAGGATGTGATAAATCCTCTGTGTTAGGATTATATCATCCAATTTCTCACACAGATTTGGTCCTGAAAATTGTCTATGATAGAAATTTCTTTCTCCTTATAAAACATGTTAGTTTTATCAAAGGTCACATGCATAGATTCTTCCATTTTAAGAGTTGATTTATTATAAACCCTATAAGCCTTGCTAACTTGAGAATATCTAAGAAAAATTCCCTCTGTAGCTTTGGCTTCAAATTTTCAAAGGTATTGCTTATCATTATTATGAATGTAACACATGCAACCAAAAACTTTAATATAGTTAACTTTAGGTTTCTTTGATTTAAGTAATTCATAGGGGGTCTTACCCTTTAACTTATGAATTAGACTTTTGTTAAGGACATAATTTGATGTTCTTACTGCCTCTGCCCAAAAGGATAGGGGTAAGTGAGCATCTATAAGTAATGTCCCAGCAGATTCAATCAGGGTTCTATTTTTCCTTTCAGCTATCCCATTTTGTTGGGGATTTCTAGGAGCAGAGAAACAATGCCTTATACCTTCCTTCTAACAGAATTTTTGCATGAGAAGAGATTCAAACTCAGTGTCGTGATCACTTCTTATCAATGCAATCTGAGTAGAGTACTCAATCTTGATGCTCTTAAGAAAATCTGTAAGAACTTTAAAGTTATCTGACATGTTTTTCAGAAAGAAAACCCAAGTGAATCTAGAGAAATCATTAACAATAACTAAGGTATATGAATTCCCTCCCAAAATTTATACTGCAATAGGTCCAAAAAGGTCTATAGGTAGCAACTACAAGATTCTGGGTGAATCACTTTTAGAGATGGATTTAAAGCTATTTTTAGTTTGTTTACCTAATTGACAAGCCCTGCAAAGTCCTTCCTTCTTGTAGGAACCAGAAGATAGTCCTCTGACAAGGTTGTCCTTAGATAATTTATCTATTGTCCTAAGATTTACATGACCTAGTCTCTTATGTCACAGTTCACTAGTTTTACTAATCTAAATAAACAAATAGATTTCTGATTTTGTAGAATTAAAGTTAACTAGATAAATATTTCCTTGTCTAGTTCTTATTAAAACAATTTTTTTAAAACTAGAGATAATTAAATATAATGACTTATTAAAGGTTACCTGATAACCTTCATCACATAATTGGTTGATGGAGATGAGGTTATGCTTCATACCATTCACATAAGCTACCTTCTTGAATGTAACTGCTCCAACTTTGACATTTCCATAGCCTTCTGTTTGTCCACAGTTGGAGTATCCAAAGATAACTTTAGGTCCAAGCTTTGCCTTGAAATCACTTAGGTTATCTTTTTATCCTGTCATATGTTTTGAGCAACCATTATCCAACTACTAATGTTCCTCTATGGTAGGATAGTTTTTTACCTGAGAAAAAAACAGATTAGTTGTTCTTGACCCAGGTTACATTGGGTACTTATTTTTTTTCATAATGATAATTAGAAATATAGGAACAATCTGGTTGATCCTTATAACCTAGTGGGTGAAATCTCCTAGGAGGAATAATTCACTGAGTAAAAGGATTTACCAATTTTAGCTTTTAATTTTTGTTTTGAAAAGGGTTAAAATTTATGTTATGAAAAGCTGGGTTCGACGAATTTAAGTTGTTTCGTCGATCTGAGTTCAACGATTGATAGTCATTTCGTCAAGCTCCATTCACAGAATGATAATATGCATTATCTGTGATCCACGTTCGTCGAGCTCTGTTCGATGAATCATATTAATTTCGCCGAGCACCCGCTGATGAGCAGTTATACTCAAATTTTGGGTCCAGAGATCGTCGATCGCCGTTCGACGAATGATAATTGTTTTGTCGAGCTCGGTTCGACGAATTATTATGAAAATAATTTTTCTGTGAATTTATATTTTTCTTAGGTTGATTCTATCGTGATACTTTAGTAGTTGTATCTATATCATCTACTTTTTCATTTCCTTTGTAAGAAATAAATTTTACTTAGTTTGATAAAATATTTTTCTGAAATACATAAGGCTGACTAGATGAAGCTCTCAAGCCAGGTTTGCCATTTAGCCTGGCATTTACTGTACTTGTGATGTTCATCAGTTTGATACTTCTCTCATTAAGAGATTCTTCAAACTCCTTAGCCTCAAATAATTTAGTTTTTAAGGATATTATTTGTTCTGATGCATTGTCTAAATCATCTTTAAGTTTAATATTTTTAGAAAATAAATTATCATATTCAAATAATTTTTCTCTGAGAAGTTTGATTTCCTTCTCAGATTTAATTAAATCATTACATCATAGTTTGAATTCAATTTTGAATAGTTTTGAAGTAAAATCAAAAGAGGAAATTACCTGATCTTCTTCTAATTCAGATTTAGCTTTAGAAATTCCATCTTCAGTGTGGTTGCATGATGCATTGATTGCCATCAAGCGGACCTCTCTGGACTTAGCTTCTTCTTAATCCTCACTAGAGTTAGATGAAGATTCATCCTCAGATTCACTCCATATTTCAGCAACAAAGCCCCTCTACTTCTTCTTATATTTGTTGGAAGAGGGCTTGTGTGAGTGCTTCCTGGAATCTATCTCCTTCTTCTTCTCTTTATTCTGGTTCTCAGGACATTCTGGAAGTATATGTCCAGGTTTCCTGCACCCATAACAGACGATTTCTTTAGTAGGAGTTCTGTCATACCTTGTCTTATCATTATTTCTGGCTGATCTTCTCCTGAAGTCCTTCCTTGCCATCTTGTAAAATCTCTTAGCCAAGAGACTCAATAGATCTTCATTGTCTAGAATGGCTTCTGCTTCTTCAGCTGTTGTAAAAGCAATGCTTTTCTCTTTCCTTATTGAAGAAGAGGTTCTTTGTTCAGCTTCTCTGGTCTTGATGAGCTGCTTATAGGATTTGAGCTTGCCCAACAAGCTCTCTGTAGAGATTTCATTGAGTCTTCTGGCTTCTTTGATTGGCCAGATCCTTGAATCTCATGTGCTAGGGAAGCACATAAGGATCTTGTCATTTATCTCTATCAATGTGATATTCTTGTCCAATGATTTCAGCTCATTGATTATGAGGCTGAGTCTATTGTACATATCAGCAACTGATTATGCTTCTTCCTTCTTGAAGTTCTCATACTGAGAGATCAGATGTGATCTCCTATCTTTTCTTTCATCTGCAGATCCTGCTACCATAGCATTGAGAGAATCCCAGCTTGCCTTTGCTGAAGTGCATTTAGGAACTTTCTGGAATATGTCATCAGACATACTCTGGGCTAGAATGTTCATTACTTTGGCATCAGTTATCTTGGCCTTCTTCTGAGCATCACTCCACTCAGGTGTTGGAACTTCACTAGTGCTTGTAGTTGCCACTACTGGTAGTGGTAGTCATGTCAAAACAGAATTATAGATGTCCTCATCAATATAATTCATGTAAAGCCTAATCCTTGCCTTCTAAAGTGCAAACTTATTCAAATTGCACACTAGAGGTCTGGTGCTTAAAAACTTTTTGTTTTGTGCCATGAGAAAAAGAACAACTAGAGTAAATAAGATCTATCAAAGATCTTTTTGTTCAGGTGTTAGCCTGTGAAACCAAATAACCAGCCCTCTAATACCAATTGAAAGTGAGGGATATATCTAACTTAACTCTAGAGGGGGTGAATAGAGTATTTTAAAAACTTTAAGTTATTTTTATAGCGGATTAAAGTAGGTGATATATATATGTATGAGAAAAAGAAAATCACAGCACCCAAAATAAAATAAGTAAAGACAATCCAGATGACACAAGTAATTTATAGTGGTTCCCTAATAAACCTGGGTATATCCACTCTTCTACCACCCTGGTAGGAATCCACTACAGGTTTTTGCTCAGGTGCCCTGCCACCACAGGTTTTTGCTCGGGTGCCCTATCACTAGAAGATCTATTTTTCTAAAGGAGATCTAGCAACCCTTTAAGCTTTTGATCAGGTGACCAAAAAACAATCCCAAGTCTTTTGATCTGGTGACTTATGAACCAAAAGGTTAACTTTTGAAGGGAGTTAAAACCCTGCACACAGTTAAAGAAAAATGAAAATGATTTTGTCTTCTCTATCTCAAATCTCTTAGAATACTAGTGGATTGTTGATGATGTCAAAGCTCCCCCTAAATTGTGTAGATGATCAGGAGATGGAAGCTTTGCTTCAGGGTGTAGGCCTTCTAAGATGATTTTGCTCTTCAACAAAACTTTCAAGCTGATATTGATCTGTTGTCTCTTGAAAGCTTGAAGCAGATGATGAAGAACTCTGTATGAAAAATTTTATTTGTTCTGTACTCTATTCTATATTCAGTAGCTTGCTGTATCTTAGTTAATTTGTTCATTTTTTGAAGGAGAATATATATAAGATAGTAGAATTCAAAACCTTGAATTTTAAAATATTTCCTGAATAGTCTTCATAATCTCTGGGTGTTGAATCGACTTAATTTGTCTTGAATGCAATTCCCTAACTGTCCCAGTAATTTGGTAAGGTAATAACTCTATGAAATCCATATTTAATGTTGTCTGGTAACAGCTATATTCATTAGGAATATTATGAATTAATTATCAGAGTATTAATTAATTTAATTAATTTGAAATCGATTTGTCATTAGTTGAACTGAAAAGTTGTAGATAATTAGTCGAACAGAACCTTAATGGAGTTAGTCGAACTCAGCACCTTTTCGTCGACCTGAGCTCCAAGTTCGTCGAGCTGAATCATTCTCTTTCATCGAGCTGAGCTCCAAGATCGTTGAAATGAAAAAAAAATTTCTTCAATCTAAGCTCCAAGTTCGTCGAACTGAGTAAGTCCTTCGTCGAGCTGAACTTCAAAGTAGAGAAAGCAGTTCGTCGACCTTAGCTTGACTTTTGTCGAGCTCAACTCAGATAAAGAACTCTGAGTTCGTCGATCTGAGATCGAAGATCGTCAAACTTAGTTCACTTTTCATCGAACGACTTTTTCTTCATACTTTTAACTCCTTTTTATCTAAAGTCTTCTGTCTCTGAAGCCTTCTGAAGGTAGATTCCAACAATCTATCATCATGTGACTGACCTTGACCCTGGAAACATCCTAAGACCCTAGACTATACATATTGGGTCAATCTAAGCATCTTAATAGTAATCCTTGCCCAAATATAAACTGGGGTTCCAACAAAGTGCTCCAACAGTGCGGCCCTGAACTCCTCCCAAGTGATGTCAGCAACCTCCCGATCTACAAACACCGTATCCAAAAGTGTCTTCCACCACCTCTTGGCATGAGACTCCAACCAGGAGACCACCAGAGGTACCCTCTCCTCCCACGGTCACCGTATCCCGGTCAGAATCTCAAACATGATATCAAGCCACTCATCGGTCTGTACGGCCGACTCCATCCCAATGTAGGATGGGGGAGAGAGTCCTCGAAATATGCTCAACCAATTGGCCACCAGGTTCGGCTGCGTAGCCAGAGCCTGCTGGGCCCTGAAGACCTTCAAAATGGCCGTTAGAGTCTGCCCCATCTCCGACTGTAGAAATGGAGTGGGAGCCGGGGGAGGTGGTGCAGCATTAAGAGTTTGTTGGGCTCCGCCCTGCGGTGTAGGATGTGCGGGGGCCGCATAACAAAGGCTAATTGTAGGAAATTTGACCCAAACCGAGTTAAAAGTGGACAATTACATATGATCCCCCATATGGGCACACACAGCTTCCGCTACTTAGTTTGTCCCCAAATTAACTCGAGCGGGGGTGACCCAGGGTTAGTGGACTTCTACTCTTCTGATCGAAGTTTTGCCTCTGATACCAGTTTGTAAGTACCCATTTTTTGCAAAACCAACAAGGTCATATGCCAAGAACTACTGCTTTGCGGTGACATTAACACACCCGGGAAGGTCATCACTACAAAACACCGATCCTGCCGGCCATACCGATCACAGAAGAGACGAGTATGTACAAAGAGTAAAGTAGAACTCAAATACTGGTCCACCAGAAATCACATGAATATAAAATAAATCTCTACAAAGGGAGAGTCCACAACAATGATAAATCAAAGTACTAATAAGAGGGCTCCTGCCCAATACATCATGATCCTCACTACAAGTCACTCAATGCGGAAGCAAATCTATAATAAGTACTAATGATCGGGACTCACTATCCCTGCTGCCTAAACTTTGGTGTTAGGTTGTCCCGTCTCCAAGCGCACTGACCTCTGGGGCTGCATCTCCAGGTTCGGCTCCACGATCCCCTAAAATGATTTGGTCAATGACCGTTAGTCTAAAAGACTAAGTCTTATCATCCCCCCATGGCTCCTAGGCACCGAGAAGGGAGAAGGAAAGGGAAGGCATTTAAGGTGGAGAGTTACTAAATTAAGCAGGTGACGGCGGAACTAGTATATCATGAGCATAAAATCACAGCAAGTACAAGTAAGCAAATATTAGGTAAGCAATAAGAGAATACACATGATCAAGGTGAGCAAGTAAAAGTACAAGAAGGTAAACTAAGTAAGTAACCATGACCTATAGGAATACACATACAAACCTATAGACCAAGGGGTCGTTTTGCAAGGCCTATTGTATAAAGTGTCTCATACAAATTTATACAATAGGTGTCAAGGGTTATATGCAATGATTATGCTATGTAGTGCAAGTATGTTATGATATGAACATGCAAGTGCAACACACACACCCGACTCTATCCACACAGACCTTTAGTTCCCCCTTTCCGGAGCCTAACCTCCCAGGACACCTCCGTAGTCTCAAACAAAAGCGGTGGTTTGGGCCTCGCCCACCTCTAAACTTATATCAGCACTACCAGTCAGACCTATCGTATGCCTTAACATTAGTGCACTGCCTGCTGGCGCCCCAGACTTTATTTGGCTAAGTGATAAACCACACTTGCCGAGTCAACGTATTAGTGTCGGTGCGATGACCCTCAGATACCGAAGACCCACCACCTTATATTTTATGCACATGCAACATAAATGTATTTCCCCCTCCCCGAGCCAAAGCACCCCGGACTAACCGATCTGTGATAAATATCTACCGAGCCATCGGCACGCTGGGCTAACCTGCCCATCCCCAAAACCACCGAGCCTACTACTCGTGAGAACCAACCTAACTCCCACAACACCGGGGAGTGTGAGTGTAAGTGTAATCCTAGAGTACTTCTAATTACTCTTGTGTTCCATTTAGTCTTACGGCTTACGTTAACCTTGGACTGCCCAAGGCATTCCCTGTGAAGGGTTCTCGAGGGCACTAGGAGCTACGATGGGCTAAAGCCCAAAGCTCCCTTTCGCAAGGTACTTATTATTATTGGTATCTACCCACAACCAACCCCATTTAAAGTTAAACTAAATCTAACCCTAGTGTATTCTTGACTCTCTTTCCCTCCACACGAAGGACGATGCTTTATCGATCCCGAGGACCATTTAACACCCGTCAACCCAATACTTCCACATCACGACTCCTAAAGATGAACACATTTTCACTTCACCAAAATAATAAAACTATTAACTCCAACTCCCTAAGTCCATTCCACATGCTATTACCATTTCTGCAGTTTTACTATATGTAGACCAACCTAAGCTATATGATGTACATGATAGGAGATACTCCAAATTTTCATCCAAAAGCCCTAAAATAATTATTGGGGGTCTATCATGACACATTTAGCCTAAATCCATAAACTTGTAATTTCCCTAATTAATTTGGCATTTATTAAATTTTCCCAAAAGTTAGGCCATGGGTAATTTTGAACATGAAGTACTAGATTTACTTAGGTTATGGCCACTAAAAAATTATGAACACTATATAATAGAAAAATATCAGTGAATACCAAATTTAATAGATTTTCATAAATGCACTAACCTCTAAATAATTAGTTCAAGGTAATTCAAATAATTAGAGGTAATGAATGGAGTACCACAATTCATAGTCCAAAAACTATACAAAAATTACCAGAGCCTTATTATGATCATAAAACATTACTGACTAAGTTTCATGCAATTCTAATTTCAGTGAGCTATATAGAAAAATACCTCAAATAAATCCATGATAGTGCACTTTGTGAAGAAACATTCTTGTAAACTCATCCAAATAACATGTAATAATTTTCTAAGCTTTATTAGGCCCTACAAAGTTCTCTGGCCAAGTAACACAATTTTCTAGAAAGATATAGTATTTATTATCTATTCATCAAAATAAGGTGCACTAGTTCACTTTACATATGAAGTACTAAGAGGAAATGCCCAATTATTCAAAATAATTTATTAGTGCATACAAATGATATTTGATTAACTTTGTCAGAGTTTCATATCATTCTAAGACAATTAAAACATAGTTACTTCAATACCATCAAAAAGGGCAAGGTGAAGGTTATATCTACAAGTATGAGCTACTATTATCTAAACATCCTATAATAAATATCAGAGGTTAATGTTACTATACAATTACCCCTAACAAAATCCCATGAAGATCTAAGGCAATAGGACCCCTTAATTATCCCATGAGGTGTATAGATGTTGGGTCCGACATTCCTTCACTTGACCCGTGGCGCTTTGCTACTTATTTAAGAAATTAAGTAGCGCCCTCTCCAACAGTCCGGGCTTTCGGTGCAGTTGGGTATGCGCTTGATCCTTCAATTGGTATCAGAGGAGGTCACGGGTTCAAGACCGGGGGGGGGGGGGCGCTATTAAATCTTGATTTTCCCTTCTACCTGTGTGGGTCCGGCGGGTCAGGCAAACCGTGGACATGTGGTAACCCCACCTCTGAGCCATGTGGGCCATGTGGTAACCCCACCTCTGAGCCGGCAGGTTGTGCTGGAAACTGGGGGGATTATTGGGTCCGGTTTTCCTTCACTTGACCCGTGGCGCTTTGCTACTTATTTAAGAAATTAAGTAGCGCCCTCCTCAACAGTCCGGGCTTTTGGTGCAGTTGGGTATGCGCTTGATCCTTCAATAGACCTAATTAATTTCCAAGTGATTAAAGTGGGTGCATGTGTTCAAATACAACCAACTTCCTTCCTTGGGCATTTCACCACCCAAATATCTTATGGACTAAACACCAAGTCCATAAAAGGACATATCACCCCATGTCCTTCACAAACCCCCAAAGTTTAACCTTAGGGTTTGAACTAGGGTCCTAGGGAAAATCCACCCTAATGCACCCCAAACTCCATGTGAAGGTGCTTATTATCATAATAA
Source organism: Platanthera zijinensis (assembly GCA_039513925.1). Lineage (NCBI taxonomy): Eukaryota > Viridiplantae > Streptophyta > Magnoliopsida > Asparagales > Orchidaceae > Platanthera > Platanthera zijinensis. The sequence continues at coordinate 59,109,760 of CM077092.1, forward strand.
ATTAGTGGCCCAAGTTTCAACCTCTGTTGAGGTGATTTGGTTACTCAATACCCTCATGGGACACTTGACCTAAATAACCCTTTTAAGCTAAGGCTAGGGTCTACTAAATTCCAAAAAAACATCTTCAAATGGAATGAAATTAGTTGCCCAAGTTTCAACCACTCACCAATATTTGGGAGGATTTGGAGGTCATTAGACCCAAAAATAAACCCATACATGAAAAATGAAATGTTTACCAAAACTTAAAATAAATGTTTTCCGAAAATTTTCATTTTTGGATATGTTATAGATCTAGATATTAATGGCTCATGCTCCAAATTTCAAGTCATTTGGAGGTCAGGATTGATGGGGGCACCCCAAACAATATCTAATCAACCCTAAGTATAGACATCACCAAAATGAGTGTTGTGGTCTGACCTGAACTCTAAATTGTTTCAAATCAATTGTAAAATAAACAAGACTCGAAGGGCTACAAGTTTCATGTTGATTAGTTTTACTAAAAAGGCCTTTATGTATTTTTAATTTAAATCCTAAGGCATGTGATTTTCTATGATAGAAAATACAAAATACCCTAAAGTTTAACTCATCATGCACAGATATTAAAGCAGGATAAGACGGCGATTGGCTTTCTTCTTCCTCCAACCAATAGCCCATATTCACCCGACATGGAGAAAACTCCAAGCCAAATTGCCGACCCTCTGGCCACCTCCCTGGCCAACCACCACCACCACCACCTCCGTTGAGGTGAGGGCTATAGGCCGGTGGTGGTTTGGCTGCCGGAGACGACGGATTCTGGAGAACCCGACACCTTCATTTTTATGGAAAACCATTGGAAAAATTCCACTGGATCGTGCTCAATTGAGCCCAATTCTTTTCTCTAAAGATTCCTAAGATCTAACCCATGAAGAAGGAGTAGAGGAGGACCTGGTTTGTTGTTTGAATGTGTGTGCTTTACCTCCTCACTATTTCCAGCCACTGAGCTTTGGCTCCTCTGCAACTTCTACACCAACCTAAATGGAATTGAAAAAGGATCGGGGGAAATGCTTGCCCTTGCTCTGGTGAAGTTCCTTAAAGAGGGAATTTGGGAGAGGTGGCTTGTAACTCCACAATTTCATCAAACACCATTAATGGCCAAAAACTCAACTCTTCGGTTTCAGCAAAATTAAGGGGCCTGAGCCACCCCAATGGTCGGCCACCCCATGGAAACTCTTCCTCTCCCTTAGAGGAGTAAAAGCCCCATAAAAGTGGGGGTTATGGAGCCTCCATGGTCATGATGGCCATTAAGCTCTCATTTTATCACTCCTCCAAATTTGGGGAAACTCCCATTCTCTCTCTCCTAGTCACCAATATCTAAAATTGGTGGGCCCCAAAGGTGCCTCTCCATCTCCTAGACCAAGTGGCCACACTTGTTTGGGTTTAGCCCACTTGGATTGGTCAAGGTTAGCCCAATTGACCAAATTGAACTATGGGTTGACTTTTCTCAATTTGACCAATTAGGTTGACCCCCAATGGGTAATTAGTGACCATTAATTAGGTTAGTGATGTTGTGGTGGGGTCATGGAGTCATGGTGAAGCCCTATGGTCATCCCTAAGCTAGTAATTAGAATTCTACTATTTGCAGAACAAGGTGGTTCACACCCTAATTCCCATGTTCACCCAAACCCTTTAGAGCTTCTCAGAGTTTTGTCATGACCCAGTCATGAAAAAACCATCCTAGGGGTCAAGAAGTCTGAGGGATGTTACAGGTGGCTTCGCTCTGTGCTCTACAACTATAGAGCCAAAGGGCTCAGCTCCTTCAAAGGAAAGGTGGAAACGATTGCTCTAAACCTGATGAAGCTTTTAAAATGTTCAGATGGGGAGAGGAGAGGTCATGGATTGATTGCACCATTAATGGCCATGAAGAAGGTTTTTGGCAAACTAAAATTCTCCTCCCCTAGTCACTTCCATGGTCGGTAAAACCCTCTGGTCTTCTCCTAACGGACCAGGGGAGATGAATCCATCCATGGGAATTGAGTGGAGAGGCTCTTGGCCTCCCTTGGCCATGAATGACCTCTCTTTCTCACTTTCTATCTCCTCCATTAAAGGAAAAATGGAGCTTTCTCTCTCCTAGTCACTATTTCCAGAAAATGAATGGCTTTTAGATAAATACCAGCTCCAAGAGCTAATGGACCACTCAAATTGGGCTTAACCCAAATGAATTGGGCTAGGTTAGGTCAACTTGAGTTAATTTGACCTAAACTAGGTTGAGTTGACTTTGATCAACTTGACCTTTTAGGTTGACCCCAATGGGTCCTTAGTGACTTATTTGCATCTCCTAAGGTCTAGGAGGGGTTGAGTAGGGTTGGTTTGGCACCATGGAGGCCACTTGACCATTAGTTAGGGCACTTTGAACATTTTAGTGTTAGGGTTGAGTCTTGTCAACTTGGCCTCTTTAGTTGCCCTCAATGGGTCCTTGCTGACCAATTGACCTCCCTTGATGGTTAAGAAGGTCTAGGTGGGGTCAATTTGGCTAAGGGAAGGTCAATTGACCCTATGTAGGTTAGTTTGACCCATTTAGGGTTAGGGTTTACTTTGGTCAACTTGACCACTTTGATTGACACCAATGGGTCTGTGGTGACCCTATGGACCTTCTAATGGGTTAGGGGTGTTATGGTGGGGTCCTAGAGTCAAGTTGAGGCCTTAAAGTCAAACCCTATGGGTGGTGATGAGGTTGTGTTATAGGCACACCAAGGTGATTTCCACCTTCATGCCTTTGTTCACTTAGCCTTTTGAGCTTCCTAGGGTTTTGTCATGACCTAGTCATGACAAAACCACTCTTAGGGGTCTAGTTGTTTGAGGGATGTTACAAATCCCAATACATAAAAATAAAAATTTTGTCCCTGAAATTAATGTTAGGCCTATGGGGTTTCTACTGAAGTAAAAGTATGTAACATCCCTAGAAAATTGAAGGTATACCTGACTCGAAATGATCCGGGTACCTCTACTTCATCAGGTCCCGTGTGCTCCTCCTACCCATGGTTCCTCCACATTACCTTGAACAACAGAACCTTCTTGCATCGCAAGACCCACACTACTGTATCATCGATCCTGACCAGCTCCATGCTGACTGATCGATTAGAAGCCACCGGGCCATGTGTAGTGGAAATCAGCTGCTCAGGTCGTAGTAGGGCCCTTTGAAGTTAAGAGACGTAGAAGAGGTCGTTCAATCCCGCTAACTACAGTGGCAGCTCCAGTCTATAATCCAAGGTGCTGATCCTCTCCAGGATCCTGTAAGGCCCCATGTATCTTGGACTGAGCTTCTTCCGCCCGCATACTCATGAGACACTATGCATCGGTGGTATCTTGGCACATCCCTTCTTGCTAGTTAATTAATCTACGCATGGTTCCAGGTGAGCCATATCATGCCCAGGACGAGGTCAAAATCTAGCATCCACAGGATAGTTATCGGGGCCTCGAAAGTTACACCATCAATGGTCACTCCCAGAACACACTTGGTCGTAGACTGGATCTCCGTACTGTTGGTGATATGTACCCTCCTAACGACTCGCTCAAAGCTCTCGATCTAGTCTAGGTCTCTGTAAACTCCTCCGAGACACAATTATGCGATGCTCCCGTATCAAATAGGGTGTGAGCAGGCTTGCCACACACCATCACTATCCCTGAGTTAGTTTAGTTTTTCCTCTTTGATATCTCGTTTCAAATTCTTCCCTAATTATACAGTTCTATATTCATGTAATCTAGCATCTAGAAAGAAAAGAAACTTAAATCACTGGCGTACCTATTATCACCCGCTCCGGGTTCCGGGGCTGAGCCAGATCCAAGACATATACCTTCCCTCTATCTTGTCTGTGGTCAACACCCTGAAATCCACATCCCCGATCACATCCTTGACCACTAAACTACTGTGTAGGTTGGGCATCCTGAAGTGTTGGTGGGGGTGCTTCCATCATGGGGCAGTTCCTCCACATGTGCCCTGGATGGTTACACAGGAAGCATGTCAGTGCCTCCTCCACTGCCCTCAGCATCTCCCATATCTGTAAGGGCTGAGAATCTAACACCACCTATTTCCTCTACTCCTGTATGTCCTCTTGGCGTGGTTGATCCCCAATCCTCCTTTCCCCTATGACACGACCTCTAGGCTGATCTCTCCTTCCTCCAATCACCGAGTCATTAGCCGGTCTCTTCCGGCCTCAGACTGTAAGCTGGTCTACCTCCAACTTCTTGGCCATCTCTAAGATCCTTGCTAAGCTCCCATTAGAAATGAAGAGGAGGCCCTGCTTCATGTCATCGTGAAGGCCCTTGTAGAACCTCTTCGTGTAGCCCGCATCTTCCAGCTGATATGAGTCCGCAAAGCGGGCTAGATGTGTGAACTCCTGGTAGTATTCAACCACCATCTTGTTGCCCTGCCTCAACTGCAGGAACCTATCCTCTAACTCATCCATCGACGACTGTGGTACAAAATGCTCCAATAGAGCTGCTTTGAACTCCTACCAGGAAATATCCGTGCAATCCAATCCAGCAAAGGTGGTGTCTAATGGTGACTTCCACCATCACTTCGCATGCGACTCCAAGCCAGAAACTGCCAAGGATACTGCCTCTTTCATCGGGCATCGAATTCCAGCCAGCATCTCGTAGATAATGTCCAACCACTCCTCCGTACGGACTGCTGACTCCATCCTCAGGTAGGATGGAGGAGAAAGCTCCCCGAAGACGCTTAGTCAGTTAGCCCCGGGATTTGACTTAGGAGTCGGAGCCTGCTGAGCCCTAAAGGCCTCCAAGATGGTCGTCAGTGTCGGTCCAATCTCCGTCTACTGGAACGGAGTCGGAGCCGGCAGGGGTGAAACTGTGTTCTATGCCTAAGGTGTACCCTATTGAGGGTTAGGGTTCGTCGAAGGCTACAAGGAAAATTCCAATTGATAGTTTATGTACAATTGGAACTAATGAAAAAGTGGACTTTTGCGTGTGATTGCCCTTATGGGCACACCATTACTTCTGATGCTAGTTTGTCCTCAAACTAAGCTCGTGCGGGGTGGCTTAGGGTTTTGTCGACTTCTTCTCTTCGGATAGAGGTTACCTCTGATACCAGTTTGTAAGACCCATTTTTTCGTTATGCTACCGGGTCTTATGCTTAGAACCGCCATTTTGCGGTGACACCGACACTCGGTAGGGTCGCTACCACAAAATGCAATTTCTGCTGGCATTGATGATCATCAGCGAAGTAGAAGTACAAACAAGTCAAGTCCACAAAATCACCATATATATAAGCATAAATCACAGCAAAGTCCATAGAGATAAGGTACTGAAATAGAATAATAAAATAAAAATATAAACGGGCTCATGCCCGGTACATCATGACCTCACTATAACACTCTCGTGGAAGCTAAGTAAAACTAACACTTATGGAGCTAGATGTTGGTGCTCTCGTACTATACTGGCCCACCTCCATGTGCACCACACTCCGCTGGTGTTGCATCTTCTGCTGGTGCTCCCTATCTCCCATCCGGAGCTCCTGAAATGTTTGGTCCACAAACAGTTAGTCAAAAGACTAAGCCTGATTTCCCCCACCTCTCCCAAAGTGGCTCCTAGGCACCGTGCGGGAGGAATGATAGGAATGATATGATGGTGGAGAGTAGTAAAAAGCAGGTGACAGCGGTCCTAAGCTAGCAGATCTTATAGTATATACTTTACAAGAATCTAAACTAGCAGTTCTATATCCAAGTAGAGTAGAAAAGGGGTAAAAAGTAAAGTGCACCATGAAGAAAAGTAACAAGTAAATAATTAACATTAACTTATATGAATACCCATACAAACTTATAAGTTAAGGGGTCTTTTGCAAGACTCCTATCATATAAACTATCCCATACTAGTTTATATGATGGGGTCTCAGGTTTTATGCAAGTATGTGTGTTGTGATATGTCATGTCATGATTCATGCAAGTGAAACACATGCACACGACTCTATCCACACAGACCTTTAGTTCCCCGATTTTGGAAGCTAGCTTCACTCCCAGGAGCCTCCGTAGTGGCCAACGAAGACAGTGGGTCGGGCCACCCTACTCCCAGGCGGGTATTCACACTACCAGGCCTAGCCTTTACATACGCCTTTAAAGGACACACCAGAGTCACCACGTACTATGCTGACCAACTGCCAGTCTTTTCCTTGGCTATGTGTAAACCACTCCCGCCGAGTAATCGTATCAACATCGGTGTGAAAGACCGTCAAATACCGAAGACCCATCACTTTATACACATGCATCCATGAATTTCTTAGCCACTGGCTCCCTGGACTAACCCAGACCAAGGGTAAGTCAGTCAGTAGGGCTAACTTGGCTAGCTCTAAGGCCATTAATAGCAGGTGAACTATAAAGAAGACTGTTGTTAATGAAACTCAGAGTAAGCCAAGTACTTATACTAGCAGACAAACCTTTAGTCAGATTCTTTCTGAGAGAAACAAGAAGAATGCTACAGCACTCCCCTCTCAACAGGTAGTTAGTGATGGCTTGCACTCTTCAAAGACTATTCAGAAGAGGAGATATAACATCCATGAGTGTTGGTGTTGTGGCAAAGTAGACCACTTTGCCATAGATTGTTGGGGTCCTAAGGTAAGGTATGTGCATTTTTATGTTAATCAGAACCTTGGGCCTAATAATTATTGGGGTCCTAAGGTAAGGTAAACTCTGTTTTGCAGGATAATCTAAGTGCCTATACCCCATGCGGTATTTGGAAAGAGATTGTTCCAGGAATTTGACTGGAGCAAGGTGTTAGCTTAAGGATCATACTCCAGTGAGAAATGGACTTAAGATCTTCAGTTGAGAAGTTGAAGATGGATAACTTGACCATCAAGTTCCTCCTACTACCCAAAAGGAAGAGGATGGTGTGATACTGTGTGCATTCCTGAATGTGGATAAAACTTATATATATGTCGGGTAAAATCCTTCAAGTGGTATCTGACTGGATAATCAGACTAGCAGAATCCAGTCATTGAAGCCCTAAGATGTCTAACTGATGGGACATAGTATTGTTGACACTTTAGCAGAATAGTGAGGAGAAGAAGAACAAGTAAGCTGTACTCATCACTGAGGAAAGCACTAGAAGTGGCTCCTCTGAGAGCAGAAAGGAAGAAGCACATAATTCTCAGTGGTGGTTAAAACTCGTGGCTTATTTATTTTGGTTTGTGGTTGGTTTAGTTTGAATAGCGGGGCGCGTAGATTTTATTAAATATAAAAAGTTGAAACCGAGTTTTAACGAAAGGAGGCAAGTGCACCTATCATGATTAGTACAGGATATTCCGGTGGAGAATATCGAGGTCGTATTATTCTCGGGGATGGGTTAATTATTTTTACTCTTCCCTGGAGGGACTATTATTTTACCGAATATAACTTGTCGGGTTATTAATTAACTAGCGTGGTTATATATAAGCAGAATATAAAAGTAGAAAAAGACAACAAAGAAATAGCGCATCGGTACCGAATCGATTAGAACTAAAATAACTTTTAATAACTAGAGATCCTAAATTTCAAATTAATTAAAGGGTGACTTGGTCGTGGAGGTTCTAAAAGAATGAGCTCACCTAGCTCTAGGAATATCGCTCACCTAGACATTAAGACTATTCGACCGAACTCTCGTCCGACAAAGGATTCCTCTTAATGCCCACATTACGCTAAGAACCCCGCTATTGAGTGGGGAACCCAATCCGGGAGAATTACGCTTCTCCTCTCTCGAGTTTATGCATGCAATTCTCTTTACCCAAGGGTGATCGGTCCATACACACGGCCTCTCAGCTAGCTAGCGTATGGACAACGGAAATATAGCCCACACATCGATATGTGGACCTACGCGTCGTAGACCCAGGGCAAACTTTAAGTGCTTTAATTAACGAGAAAAAAGAAGACCTTTAATTATTTAAAAATATTTTATCTGTCTCAATGCTCTTCGATACAAAGGGCTAAGAGCGATTTGCCACTCATCGGAATGAGGCGGCTTAAGAAAAAAATTGCATAATTGAAATTATGAGTCCTACTCAAACGAGTAGGCGGAAAATTAAAGCAGAAAATTACGAGTCCTACTCAAATGAGTAGGCGGGAAATTAAAGCAGTAAAGAAAGCAGTAAAATGCAAGTCTGTTGGATCCCTAGTTGGATTTAGGCTAGGCTCACTAAGTTAGGATATGACCCAACATGTATAGATCAGGGGCATGGTTGTGTCCTAGAGTCTAAGTCAAGTCCTTTGAGTCAATAGTACAAAGGACCAGCTTCCAACACTACCAAAGACTCAAGACTTAGAGAATTCAAGACTTAGAAAAAGGAGTTCTACGTTCGTCGATCTCCGGTCGATGAAAGTCGAGCTCAGCTAGACGAACTCAGGGAAAATTCTCTGAGCTCAGCTCGACGAACTTAGCTCTTAGTTCGAAGAACTCTGGACAAAGTAAAAACTCCTCTAAGTCAAACCTCAGTCGACGAACTAAGAACATCAGCTAGAAGAACTCTATTCTCTGGTCAACTAATTCTGGATAAGGTGATTCAACACTCAATGCTAGATGACATTGCACTCAATGCCAGAATGGTGAGTTAACACTCAAAGCCAGAGGACATCACACTCAATGCCAAAAATGATACTTCAACACTCTACATCAAAAAATATTCTAAGTCCAGACTGCAGACTCAGCTCGACGATCTTGGGCCCCAACTGGACTAACTCTGTTCTCAGGGCTCAGCTCGACGATCTTAAATTCAGCTCAATGAACTTGATGCACAGAAGAAGAAAGCTATCAAGCAACATTCAGAGGTCGATGATCTTGGATCTCAGCTCGACGAACAACCATTCTCAGCTCGACAAACTGTGGACTCAGTTCGACGAATCCAGTCTTGGAAATTTTCCTCTGTAGTCCTTATTACGTGGCAATAATTCCTGAGTAATTAATGCTCTAATATTCTCTGAATATTACCGTTAGACAAGAGCATTAATTATGATCTTCATCAGAATTATTGTCTGCCATTTTTGTAAGGGGTAGTTGGGGAAACAAATCAATGCCAAAAATATTCCAAGGCCGTCAGCATTAATTGCAGAAGGAATTTCAAAATTCAAATGGACATTCACGTTGGAAATATAAAAACAGAGATTATTATTTCCTGTATAGAGAATGACATTCTGATAACAATATTCTTCTGTGAGATACACAGATCTTCTTGAGATTGAAAATAGATTAGTCAAGAATCGACAGTGGCTAGACCAGAAGAAGAACAATTCTAAAGAAAAAGAAGAACAACCATCCAAATCAAGTGTCTTCTTCTGTCATACTCTCAGGAACTCTCTGAAGGACAACAATACTACATCTGTCAAAATAGTTCCTGAAGTTCTCATTGTCAAAACTGAAAGCTTGAAGGCCTATCACCCTGCAACAAAGCTTCCATCATCCTGAACAAGAAATATCTCAGGGGGAGCTTTTGCTACCATTCATTCCATAAGTCTTCTCAGTTGTTTGAATTGAGAAAGAGAAGACACAATCATTCTCTCACCCCCACTGTAAAAAGGGTTGTTATCTCCCTTCAAAAGTGATTCTTGGTTGCAAGTCTCCTGATCAAAAGACTTGAGGTTTGATTGTTGAGCACCTGATCAAAAGCTCATTGGTGTCAGGCACCTGATCAAAACTCTGAGTGGATTCCTACCAGGGTGGTAGAAGAGTGGACGTACCCAGGTTGGGGAACCACTATAAATTCTTGTGTCGTCTGGTTGCCCCTTTTTCTTTTTGTTCTTGATGTGGCTGTGGTATTTAGGTCTTGCTGTGTTATTTAGTTTTTCCTGTGCTTTCATTTATTACTCTGTGATGCAGTACCTGAGTTTAGAAGTACTTCTTATAATTCAGAGAAAATTTTTAAATATACCCACATACTCTATTCACCCCCCCCCCTCTAGAGTATATCAGATCTAACCCTTACTTTAAATTGGTATCAAAGGAGGTTCTTTTGGTTGTACAAGCTAACCCTTGAACCAAAGATCCTAAGTTAGATCCTTTTATTTTTTTCATTACTAGATTTATACATACAGCATGGCACAGAACAAAGGATATGTAAGCACCAGACCTCCAGTGTGTAACTTGTCCAAGTTCATAATCTGGAAGGCAAGAATTAGGCTTTACATGAACTCTATTGATGAAGATATATTTAATTCTATCTTAATAGGACCACCAGCTCCAGTGGCTTCAACCTGAACTACATCAACTGACCTGAGTGTAGTTCCACCCCATGGATGGACAGATGCACAGAAAAGGGCTAAGATAGCTGATGCCAAAGCCATGAATATACTGGCTCAAACTATGTCTGATGAAATATTTCAGAAGGTTGTTGAGTGTCAATTAGCCAAGGATATTTGGGATTCCCTGAACCAAATGGTGGATGGATCAGCAGATTAGAGGAAAGACAGAAGGTAAAATCTCATCACTCAGTATGAGAACTTCAAGAATGATGAAGCAGAAACAGTAGAAGTAATGTACAACAGACTTAGCTCCATCATCAGTGAGCTAAGGACTCTAGACAAAGAATTCACTTTAATTGAGGTGAATGATAAGATCTTAATGTACTTTACCAGCACATGGGACTCAAGAATCTAGCCCATCAGAGAAGCCAGAAGCATGACAAATATTTCAACAGAATCTCTTCTAGGAAAACTGAAGTCCTATGAGTAGCTGATCAAAACAAGGGAAGCAGCAGCTGAAGTGAAGACTCCTACACCAACTAGGAAGGAGCACAACATAGCTTTCAAAGCTACAGAAGACTCTAAAGTCATTCCAGTAAATGAAGATTTGATGAGTTTCTTTGCCAAGAGATTCTTAAAGATGGCTAGAAAGGACTTCAGAAGGAAACCTTCTAAATATGAAGATAAACCAAGGTATGACAAAACACCTTCTAAAGAAGTAGTGTGTTTTGGCTGCAGGAAACCTGGGCACTTCATTTCTAAGTATCCATAAGCTCAGAATAAGGACAGAAGAAAGGAAAAGGACTCAAGGAAGAGTCACTACAACAAGCCATCCTCAAGCAAGCAAAAGAGGAAAGGTAAGGGCTTTGTTGCTGAGACATGGAGTGATACTGAAGAAGAATCTACATCCTCCAGCTCTAGTGAGGATGAAGAAGAACAAAAAGCAAAGGAAGTATTCCTCATGGCTATTGAGGCAGGAAGTAGCAGATCTGACTCAAATGAATCAGATAATGAAGAATCTCTATCAGCTAAAGATCAGGTAATAGCTTCTTATGATTTTGAGTCAGATGAATTTATGTTTGAATTTAAAAATTTATGCTTAGACTTAATAAGCTCTGAGAAGGAAATCAAACTTCTCAGAGAAAAGTTAAACACCCTAGACAACATCACTGCAGAAAATGCAAAATTAACCAATGAACTAATGTTTGCTAATAAACAAATATCTTTTCTGAAAACTGAACTAAGTAAGGCAAAACTATTAGAAGAATCACTGAATGGAAGAAGTCTACAATTATTAGATATCACTAGTACTGTAAATGCTAGGACCAACAATAGCAAACTTGGACTAGGTGCCTCCTCTAGTGATCCACCCTTGATTAAGAAAAATAATCTTTCCAGACCAGTAAACTTTATATCTGACAAGGGAAAGAAAAATACTGAACAAGTAAATAAAGTTAATAAGATTCTTGAACAAATTGAAACCAAAAATAAACTCAATATCCAGAAGAATAACAAAAATAATAATGTTCAGCAGTTATCGTTGAACTCAGATCGACGATTTATAAACAGATCGTCGAACTCAGAACGACGATCTTTGAACGCAAACATCAGCAATAATCATTCTTCGATCTATGATCGACGATACTGGTATAGTTCGTCGACCAGAGATCAATGATTTTGGTAATTCAAGAATGAATACCCTCATTCTTCGAGTAGAGATCAACGATCTCATCCAACATCGTCGAGCTCAGGTCAACGATCCAACCAGAGATCGTCGAACCCAGATCTTAATAACAGAAACTTAAATTCTAATAACAACTTTAACCTCTTCACTCAATGGATAATTCCACCTAGGAGATACCATCCTAAATGATATAAAGATCAACCTGAATGCTCTTGCATCTCAAGTTATAGTTACTTAAATCAATAAGGATCCAAGGTTACCTGGGTCAAGAACAACTAACTGTCTTGTTTGCAGATGAAGACCTGTCCAACATACAATCAACATTGGTATCTGGATAGTGGTTGCTCCAAGTATATGACAGGAAACAAGGACAATCTGATTGATTACAAGTTAAATCTAGGACCAAAGGTCATCTTTGGTGACTCTAATTGTGGCCAAACAGAAGGCTATGGCAAGGTAAGAATTGGAGCAGTAACTTTCAAAAGAGTTGCATATGTAAGTGGGCTGAAGCATAACCTCATCTCTATAAGCCAACTATGTGATGATGGTTATCAGGTATCATTCAACTCTAGTTCTTGTATTATTACTTCAAAAGAAAACCAACCTATTTTAATTGGAAGTAGACAAGGAAACATATACCTAGTAAATTGTCGTTCTATTACTTCAGACATATGCCTGCTCAATACAGTAAGTAGCCAAAATGACTTATGACATAAAAGATTAGGACATGTAAATCTTAAAAACATTGCTAGGATATCTAAGGACAACCTTGTTAGAGGTTTACCTTCTGCCCCTACAAGAAGGAAGGCCTCTGCAGGGCTTGTCAACTAGGCAAACAAACTAAATCTAGCTTCAAATCCATTAATAAGAGTTATTCACCTAGGATATTATACTTGATATATATGGACCTTTTTGGCCATGTGGCTGTACAAAGCCTAAGAGGGAAATCTTATACCTTAGTGGTTATAGATGACTTTTCCAAGTTCACTTGAGTATTCTTTCTGAGATCTAAGTCAGATACCTTCAAGGTTCTTACAGATTTTCTCAGGACCATACAGATTGAGTACTTTACTCATGTTGCATTGATCAAAAGTGATCATGGTATAGAGTTTGAGTCTCTTCTTATGCATGAGTTCTGTGAGAAATAAGGTATCAGGCACTGTTTCTCAGCTCCTAGAACTCCTCAACAAAATGGGGTAGCTGAAAGGAAAAATAGAAAACTCATTGAAGCTGCAGGCACATTACTTGCAGATGCTTACATGCCCCTATCCTATTGGGCAGAGGCAGTGAGCACAACAAACTATGTCTTGAACAGAAGTTTGATACACAAACTAAAGCATAATACTCCCTATGAATTACTCAAAGGGAAGAAACCAATAATCAACTATTTTTAAGTTTTTGGTTTTGTGTGTTATATTCATAATAATGACAAAAAACACATTAGAAAGTTTGAAGCAAAGGCTATAGTGAGAATTTTTCTAGGATATTCCCAAGTCAGCAAAGCTTATAGGGTATTTAATAAATCCACATTGAAAATAGAGGAATCTATGCATGTTACATTTGATGAGGGTAACATGTTTTATAAGAGAAAGAGATTTCTACCAAAGACTCCTTATAGGTACACAACTTGTGTGAGGAATTGGATGGCTTACACTTTACCCCCAAAGTTGTATCTCATCCTTCTCAACAAGTCAGTGAAGAAAGTGATGAAGAAACTATGGAAATAGCTGAACTTCCTACAATAACAGAGGCTATTCCACAAGAGGAATTCCTTTAAAATGTTATGGCTGAACCAACTCCACCTACTGATCTTGTAACACTAAGGGATCACCCCAGATCCCAAGTGATTTGAGAACTAACAGCAGGTGTACAGACAAGGCATCAACTAAACCAAGACTTGATGCATGCCTGTTTCCTCTCTCAAATTGAGCCTCAATCCATAACTAATGCAGAGCAAGATCCTCACTGGATCAATGAAATGCAAGAAGAGCTCAATCAGTTTGAGAGATACAGAGTTTGGGTTTTGGTTCCAACACCAAAAGACTACCCAGTCATTGGAACCAAATAGGTATTCAGAAATAAGCTTGATGCCCAAGGTGTGATTGTGAGGAACAAGGCTAGGCTTGTTCCTCAAGGATATAGACAGGAGGAAGGAATTGACTATGATCAAACCTTTGCCCCAGTTGTCAGGCTAGAAGCTATAAGGATATTTCTTGCTTATGCTGCATTCAAAAAGTTCAAAGTTTATCAAATGGATGTGAAGAGTGCTTTATTAAATGGGGAACATAAAGAAGAAGTTTATGTTGAACAACCTCTAGGTTTTGTTTCTCCAACTCATCCCTCTCATCTATTTAAATTTCATAAAGCTCTTTATGGTTTAAAGTAAGCTCCAAGAGTTTGGTATGAGACCTTAGCCAGCTTTCTCTTAGAGCATGGTTTTTCAAGAGGCATAGTAGATAGGACTTTATTCACTAAAATGCATCATGATAAAATTTTGTTAGTACAAATCTATGAAGATGACATAATATTTGGGTCTACTTATTCCAAATTGTGCAAAAAATTCTGTGATCTAATGCATTCTAAATTTGAGATGAGTAGCATGGGTGTACTATCCTACTTCCTTGGTATCCAAGTGAAGCAGCTGCCTGATGGAATCTTCATTTCCCAGACTAAATATGTTAAAGAGCTTATCAAGAAGTTTGGGATGGCTGATGCCTCAGCAAAGAAAACACCCATGGCTACAAATGCTGTAATAGACTCTGTTGCACAAGGGAAACCTGTGGATCAGAAACCATATAGGGGCATTGTTGGGTCCCTACTATACCTTACAGCAAGCAGACCTGATATCATGTTTGCCACATGTCTTTGTGCTAGGTTCCAGGTGAACCCTAAAGAATCTCATCTAGTTTTTCTAAAAATAATTTTGAGATATATAAAGGGTTGTCCTAGTCTAGGTCTCTGGTATCCCACTGAGTCAGAGTTTGAGTTAACTTGATACTCAGATGCTGACTTTGCTAGATGTAGAGTGGACAGAAAAAGTACCTCTGGAACTTTCCAGTTCCTTGGTATGAGATTAGTGTCCTGGTTCTACAAGAAACAATCATCTGTGTCCATATCAACTACTGAAGCAGAATACATTGCAGCTGGCAGTTGTTGTTCCCAGATGCTGTGGATTCAGAACCAACTCCTAGATTATGGGTTCAACTTAAATAATTCAACTCTACTATGTGATAACGCATATGCTATAGCCATAGCACAAAATCAAGTCCATCACAGTAGGACTAAGCTTGTAGACATTAGACATCATTTCATTAGAGAGTGTGTAGACAAAAACAAAATCAAACTTGTCTATATCTACACTGATTTACAAAGAGCTGATATTTTCACCAAACCCCTAGATGAAAGAAATCACTTGTTCTTTGTAAATCAGCTTGGAATGATCAATGGAGAAGACCTAATTTAGTTTTTGTCTGCACTCGAAGAACTCTTCAAATTTCTTCGATCGGAGGTCGACGAACTACGAAAGGTTCTTGAGATTTTCGTCGACCTGAGATCGATGAACTCTCTGTGGTAAGTGATCTTCGTCGACCTACGATCGATGAACTTACTTCAGAAAACTTTCGTCGACCAGAGATCGACAAAATGTCTTCAACCCTTCAGACTGAGATCGATGAACTGTTTAACTCTAAATTATTTCTTCGACCTCAGAACGAAGATATTTTTATTTCTCATGGACCGGAGTCTGTCGTTTCATATTCCGGAAAACCTTATATTTAGGTTTTCTTCGACCTCCGTCCCACGCTTTCAGTTCCCTTTGTACTTGATCTTCGTTTTCTCTCTTATAGGTGCATTCATGGCGATTATAGCAGGTGATCTTGCGGCAATGAGGTTTGATACCGGATTCGGCGTCGATGTCGACTCCTTCCAGCACTCCGATCCAGTGTTCCTTGACATTCTGGAACTGTTAGAAGACCAGCAATTGAAAAATCTGCTGTCCATTAGAATCAAATTACCCAGCACGGAAATCAGAGAATGGGTCTATGCTGCGTCTACAACTGAGGACAACACAATGACCGGATCAATAGCGGGTAATGCCATCTCTCTCACTCCCGCTATACTAACTGAAATCTTTAGATTAGAGAATGGAGAAGAAGAATTAGAACTCGATGATGAGGAATACGACAAGATGTTAAGTCTGATCGGTTACTCTGGAGATAACCCAAATAAACTGCTGAAGAAGCACCTATCTGCCGAGTTCAAATTTCTCGCAGATATTGTTGAGAAAGTCTTGCTGGGCAAGCACACTGTACACGATTATATAACCAGGCATCAATTTCTGGTTATGTGTGCAGTGGTAAACAAGAGGCAGGTAAACTGGGCACAGATCATCTTTGATCTCATCAAGAAAAGGAATAGTAAGAAGGAAGTAAACTTTGGAAGGATCCTAGGGATCTTCTTGACAGAGAAGGTTGCTGAATCACTGGTCTCCCAGACCACATTCATCAATGCCAGCAAAAGGCTCACATGTGCCTTGTTTGGTAGGTGGGAGAGGACAATCACAAAGCCTTCTAAGTCTTCATCCTCTACCACCCCAGCTTTTGAAAGTATAAGGGCTGTTCCAGCCACTTCCCACCCTTTTGAAGAGATCCCATCCAACATTATTCCATCCAAAATCACTCCAGCCACTCCTTAATCTCCAGCTCTCCAATCTTCATCTCTGCCAGCAACACAACACACCCCAGCCTCAACTCATGTTCCAGTCTCTACTCCCCTACCTTCATTATCCCCAGTTCCTCAATCTCCAAGACATATTTCCTCTTCTACACCTTCCCACTAACAAGATACACCAATGCCAACACCACCTCAATCTTCTCTTCCATCTCATCTTGTTGATATCCCCCACATCAACCTTTCCTCATTCCCATCCTTCAACTTATTATCATCTCCACTACATACTCCTTCTACTCAACATGACTCCCCCTAAACACTCCCACTTCACCTCCACCTATCACCCCCTCAACTGAAATCTCCACTCACCAAACTACTGCCCCACCATCCACTTCTCCAACTCTTGATCCATCTCTTGTCACCCAACACATTACTCTCCTCACACCGCTACTCAAATCCCTTATAGCAGAGGCCATTTCTCCTCTAGCTGCCTCCATATCCTCACTTACTGCACAGATCTTGCTCTCACCACTGCTCCCTCTTCATTTGTGGGCTTGGCTTCAGTAACTACTGAAACCAGGCAGGGGGAGATACTTGATGATGAAGAAGCAGCAGTAGCAACAGCAGCAACTACAGTAGTTGAAGCAGTAGCAACAGCAGCAACTACAGTAGTTGAAGCAGAAGCAGAAACAGATATCATAATGACAAGTACTCAAGAGATCACCCTGACAGCAGTAGCAACTACAGCAACAATAGAAGTATCAGAAGCAAGAATAGATATTACAATGTCAAATACTCAAGAGATCACTCTGCCAGAGATTCTGCCATGAAGGGTTTACTTCATTAAATCCAAAGTGCATCTAGCAGCTTTACTAAGAATATTTGGGTCATACATTTATTTATGCTTCCCCCCCATTCCATCATCTAAAGCAATAGTGTGTTATACCTCTCCTTCTAACTCAGAGGTGGTAGACACTATAAAGAAAAGTTCGACAGCTCCTCCAGAAAATGAGTCTGATGATCAGAGATCTAGCCCTCCTAGGCCATCCTATATCATGGATAATTACCCTATCCCCAATCTGGATGACATAATAGCTCAAGACATTGCCATGGAAACTGAAGTAGCTCATGTTAAAGTTATCCCCACTCCAGTCAATAAAGAAATCTCCAAGGATACAATAAGCCAAATTGATGTTATATATGACAATCCTCAGTCTGATGATGATGATGATGATGATTCTGATAAGGATCAAAAGAGGAAGAAAATCTCTAAGAAAAGGAAGGCTCCTCCTCCTCCTACTCCCAAGCTTGGAAATACAAATGATACTCCCTACTACAATTTACAAAACATAACCCCATACAAAGGGATGTCAGCCTGGATGTGGCTTTCAAAGAATGAATAAAAAGCCAGAAAGAAAAGCAGAAGATACTCTCCTCCCCCAGCTCATAGATATAGAAAGGACCCTCCTCCTCCTCCTCCAGCTACTGGTGCTTCAGGAACAACTCCTCAAAGTTCAGATGCTCCCTCAAAGTCTATATCTTTCACAAAAACTTTTCAAAGGCAAGGAAGGCCATCTAGATATCAATCACATGGAAGCAGTCAGAAAAGAAGTACTGGTGATATAGAGAAGCTAAAGGAAGTAATCCATCAGAAGCCAGAGTTCGCTCCTCCCCAACAACAAACTGAATAAAGAAGACATTCAGAATCATACAAACCTAAAAGAAAATATAGTGAAGCCGCACCTCCAAAATCACTATACACTCAGAGTAATGAAAGCCAGAAGGCAACAAACTTTCAAGCCCAGTCAACTCAATTCAGGCTTATATCTCTGCTATCCTCTCAAGATGATCAAACATCTGTTAGTCAGGATGTTGATTAAAATTTCAGGATGGCTAGGCTTCAAGAATTTATTGGTCTGTCACAGATAAAGAAGGCCAGAGAAGAAGGAGAAGATCCATAAAAGTATACAACTATGTCATCATATAGAGAAAAAGAACTAGATAGGCTTCAAGTCAGCAAGAAGGTATTTAATTCTGCAGAGTATATGGCTAGACACCCAGAGGCTGTAGTTCCTAGAACTTCCACCCAGACTGTGATTGGAGCAGCAGATCTATACATATCAAAGAAAGAAGCTGTCAATCCCAACAGGAGAATCATTTTCACTCAGTCTGGGGATAAAAGCAAAGAAGAAAAGCCAAGTGAAGAGAAACAGAAAAACTAGAACCTGAACTACTATTTGGTATATTTTTGATAAACTGTGTTTTTCCTATTACAAAGCTGACTATGTAAATACATCTGCTGCATTTACTGTTAAATTTTTTGCGAGATATATATTGTGTTCTTGCTTTGTATATTTTTTTATTGAGTATATTATTAGTGACCTCACCCAAATAGGGGTAGATTGTTGGATCCCTAGTTAGATTTAGGCTAGGCTCACTAAGTTAGGATATGACCGAACATATATAGATCAGGGTCATGGTTATGTCCGAGAGTCTAAGTCAAGTCCTTTGAGTCAACAGTACAAAGGACCAGCCTCCACCACTGCCAGAGACTCAAGACTTAGATAATTCAAGACTTAGAAAAAGGAGTTCTACGTTCGTCGATCTCCGGTCGACGAAAGTCGAGCTCAGCTAGACGAAATCAGGGAAAATTCTCTGATCTCAGCTCGACGAAATTAGCTCTCAGTTCGACGAACTCTAGACAAAGTAAAAACTCCTCTAAGTCAAACCTCAGTCGACGAACTAAGAACATCAGCTAGAAGAACTCTATTCTCTGGTCGACTAATTCTGGATAAGGTGATTCAATACTCAACGCTAGATGACATTACACTCAATGCCATAATGGTGAGTTAATACTCAAAGCCATAGGACATCACACTCAATGCCAAAAATGATACTTCAACACTATACATCTAAAAATATTCTAAGTTCAGACTGCAGACTCAGCTCGACGATTGGACCCCAACTGTACTAACTCTATTTCAGGGCTCAGCTCGATGATCTTAGATTCAGCTCGACGAACTTGATGCACAAAAGAAGAAATATATCAAGCAACATTCAGAGGTCGACGATCTTGGATCTCAGCTCGACGAACAGCCATTCTCAGATCGACGAACTGTGGACTCAGGTCGACGAATCCAGTCTTGGCAATTTCCCTCTATTGTCCTTATTACGTGGCAATAATTCCTGAGTAATTAATGCTCTAATATTCTCTGAATATTACCGTTAGACAAGAGCATTAATTTTGTTCTTCATCAGAATTGTTGTCTATCGTTTTTGTAAAGGATAATTGGGGAAACAAATCAATGTCAAAAATATTCCAAGGCCATCAGCATTAATTGCAGAAGGAATTTCTAAATTCAAATGGACATTCACGTTGGAAATATAAAAACAGAGATTATTATTTCCTGTATAGAGAATGACATTCTAATAACAACATTCTTCTGTGAGATACACAGATCTTCTTAAGATTAAAAATCGATTAGTCAAGAATCGACAGCGGCTAGACAAGAAGAAGAACAATTCTGAAGAAGAAGAACAACCATCCAAATCAAGTGTCTTCTTCTGTCATACTCTCAGGAACTCTCTAAAGGACAACAATACTACATCTGTCAAAATAGTTCCTGAAGTTTTCCTTGTCAAAACTGAAAGCTTGAAGGCCTATCACCCTGCAACAAAGCTTCCATCATCCTGAATAAGCAACATCTCAGGGGGAGCTTTTGCTACCATCAAATCCACAAGTCTTCTCAGTTGTTTGAATTGAGAAAGAGAAGACACAATCATTCTCTTACCCCCACTGTAAAAAGGGTTGTCATCTCCCTTCAAAAGTGATTCTTGGTTGCAAGTCTCCTGATCAAAAGACTTGAGATTTGGTTGTTGAGCACCTGATCAAAAGCTCATTGGTGTCAGGCACCTTATCAAAACTCTGAGTGGATTCCTACCAGGGTGGTAGAAGAGTGGACGTACCCAGGTTGGGGAACCACTATAAATTCTTGTGTCGTCTTGTTGCCCCTTTTTCTTTTTGTTCTTGTTGTGGCTGTGGTATTTATGTCTTGCTGTGTTATTTAGTTTTTCTTGTGCTTTCATTTATTACTATGTGATACAGTACCTGAGTTTTGAAGTACTTCTTATAATTCAGAGAAAAGTTTTAAATATACCCACATACTCTATTCACCCCCCCCCCCTCTAGATTATATCAAATCTAACCCTTACTTTCAAAGTCCTACTCAAACGAGTAGGCGGGAACTGAAAGTGATAAAATGCGATTCCTACTCAAACGAGTAGGCGTGAAATGAAAGCTGTAAAAACTATCTCATACACACACACACACACTACAGGAATTGTAGAAAGCATTAAATAAAGCGATAAAATCTAACTCCTAAACGTACGCACTCTACAAAAAGAGGAAAATAAAGTGCTCGAAAAATTAAAACGATTATATTTTCATTCTTATAAGTTCATAAAAATGCTTAAAAAGTGGAAGAAAAGGTGACAAGAACAAAAAGGTTTAAAACCTAAAAAAGCCCAAGTTAAAGAAAAATCAAAACCACTTTAAAAACGTTTTTATAAAACTATAAGAATGAAAAGAAAAACACTTAAAAAAACAAAACACTTAAAATTTAAGGAAATAAAAAAAGCTATGATAACAAAATTAGACTAAGAGAAAAATTAGAACAATCCAAAGTAAAAAAATAAAGACTTGAAAACATAAAAACAATAAATCTAACTCATACACACATACACACACTTATTAAAAAAACAAAAGACAAAAAATCACTGAAAGAGGGGCACTCAGATGCATTCCAAAACAACATAAGGAGAGAAAATTATTTTTTTAATGACAAAAAGGAGTTACAAAAAAATAAAAACAAACTAAGAGAGGGAGGTAGAAAGTTCTCCTTACATAGCATGGAAAACACCTAAGTATCCCACCTAACAGCAAAATGGTCCAAAAAGGTGAACCCTTGGATCACACAAAAAATTTACATTTATAGACAAAAAATTACAAGAGGTGGCAAGCTGGTGTGCAAAGGAAGCTGGAATTCGATGACTGGCCTGGTTCTGGAAGCATCTGGAATCGAGACAGCACATTTTGATTTTTACTAGATTATTTGAGCGCAGCTGGCAGTTTTTCGTCGAGCGAAAATTTCGTCGAACTCAGCTGGATGAATTTCGAGATGAGCTTGAGATTTTTTCGCGAGCGCTAAGAAGGTCAGCAAGATTTCGTTGAGCAGAGAGAAGCTGGAATATTTTGTCGGGGGGGAGAACTGCTAGCATAATTTCTGCAGTAAAATCGTCGAGCTCAGAACTGCTGAGAAGATTTCGTCGAGTGGAGCTCGACGAAAGTCGAGCTTGAGTTTGACAAAAAATTTGATGTTGAATGATGGCGGCTTGTCTGGAGTCAAATCATCGATCTCAGAACCGCTGAGAAGATTTCCTCTAGTGGAGCTCGACGAAAGTCGAGCTTGAGTTCGACAAAAAATTTGATGTTGAATGCTGGCGCCTTGTCTGGAGTCAAATCGTCGAGCTCAGCTCGACGAATTTCAAGCTAAGTTCGACGAAAAATTGGACAAGGTCATTTTTTTTGATTTGCAGACAGCAGATTTTGCTAGAATTAAAGTAACACGCCCCGGTCACAGGCGTGTCCAATTTGACACGGGCGTGTACTTTGAAAATTTCTGGAAAATTTCAGGAAATAAAATAAAATAAAGTTAGAATAATATTTACAAAAAGAAGCAATTTATTGAACAAAAAACAACTAAAATAATAAAAACAAACTAAAGCGACTTAAATAAAGTACTATAAAATACGAATATTTATAACTTATCAAATACCCTCATACTTAAGCTTTTGTTATTCCAGAGCAAAAGTCTGAGGTGAACTTATAAGGAATAAAAAATTATAAATTTAGCTACCACTTAAATTAATTAAAAGAAAGATCAAATTAAACGTTCGGGGTATAAGAGTTAAGTCCTAAATTATGACAAAAATTAAAATAGATGAAGAGTTTCAGCTAAAAAACTTATCGATATAATCAAATAGAAAGCAAAAATTGTATTTGTTAGGTTAACAAAAGTAAACTAGAATTATACGAACTTTAGATTGTAAGAATTAAAGAAAATTATGCAATTTAAAAATTATGCTCTCAAAAAAATTTTAAAATTAAATCTAGAATCATTGAAAAATGTCTAAGGGGGTGGTTGTGGTTTATGAAGAGGGCTTGATTTTAGAGGTGAGGCAATTTTTTCTCAAACCTCTACATTTTTTTTATGTTTAGGAAAAGGAATTCTTATTTTCCATAAAATTCTATTTTTTGAACAACTTAATATAACTCAATGTATATGTATAGGAGTAATGAATTTTATCCTCTTACTCTGTAACATAAAATCTTTTAAAATATTAGAAGGCTATGTTTACGGAATGAAATCTTATTCTCATTGACATAGGTTTTTTAAGAATAAAAATTTAATCATGTCAAGTAAGATATGAAAAAAAATGGGAGATGGGTATATTTTTTCAAGAAGAAAACTAGATTTAAATAAAAAAATTTGAGAGCAAATTTTTCTAAATTGAACGTTCCTATATTTCAGAAAAAAAAACTTAGAGTAAACATAATTGAAGTCTAAGGTTATTATGTTTTAACAAAATACATGTGTAATTATTTAGATAAATTAGAAGTGGTGCTGAAAATAAGACTCTTATTTAAATAAAAAAAATCATAATAAATATTTTAAAACTTAACCTCAGATATTTAAATCTATCAATCTACAATTAATAAATGAAAAGTAAATAAAGAACTAATAAAATTTGCTTATAAATAAACTCACAACTAGATTTTTGGAGAGCAAAAAAGGGTTAAGAATGAGATATTCGATTTATTTGTTTCATAATAAACAATTTTGTGTTATTATTTTTTTGGGTTATTATCTTTTTTTATTGAATTTTTAGAGTTATTGCCTTTTTAGGATTTTAGGATTTTTTTTTTTGTTTTTTTTTACATTTTTATTAATTTATTTATAAGAAAGGGAAGAGAAAGATATGTTATTTACAAAGAAGAGGGGGAAAGAGAAAGATTATTTAGAAAAAAGATTTATCAAATAAAAACAGTATATATATATATTTTTTGGAATTTTTGTTTTATAATTTTTTGAAAATTTTGTTTTATGAATTTTTTTGAATTTTTGATGATAAAATAGACAAAAAATTTTGAGTTTTAAATTTTTTTGCATTTTTTTGTATTTTTAATGAGTGCATAATATAAAAATGCAAAACAGGAAAATTAGAAAACACCCTCATACTTAAATCCAACATTGTCCCCAATGTTGTAATGTAAGTATGAGAATAAAAAACAGATAAAATGCAGTATTTACAAAAATAAAGGAGTGTAGAAACTTCCGTGAGACAAGGTCGGGGAGACCCAATTGGAAACCCTGCAAAAATTAAAGAAACATATATCAAAAAGGATAAACATGGGGTGCCTACCAGGAGCGCTTTGGTTATAGTTGTGTAGCTTGACTATTTAGGCAAAGTTATATTTTGAGACGTAGTTATAAATAGGGGAGGGGTGTGGGAGCAAAGAAATAGTTTTATAACCGACTATATAATTATTATTTTTTGTTTTTTAAAATAACTTTTTTTTCATTTTTTTTGAATTTTGGTTTTTTTTGAAATAGAAAAGAAAAGAAAATAGCTGACGGCCAGCCTTTTATTTTTAAAATATATATACTTCATCAAAAAAAAATTTATTTTTTATTTTGAAATAAAAATAAAAAGACAAAAGGGGGAAGAATTTTTTTGGATTTTTAAGAAGTTTTTAAGTTTAAGTTTTAAGTTTTTTTTAGATCCTTTTAGTTTTTTGGTTTTTAGATTTTTTTTTTTAGTTTTTTAGATTTTTTTGTTTTTTAAATTTTTTAGTTTGTTTTTTTTAAGAAACGGCTTCATTTCATTTTTTTTATATAGATAAATATATGAAATAATAATATAATATAATTTTTTATTTTTTTAAGTTTTTTTTTATTTAGGTAGTTTTTGTACAACCTCGTATCCGGCGAGTGGGGTCGGCAGGAGCCAGACTAGCCAAGTCCAGGCCAAGGACAAGGTGAGCCAAGTCCCTGGCGTCGAGTCTACTCGACGCCTTAAGCCCCGAACATCGAGTGGGGCGAGCTCACTAACCGCCTTCAGCCCCGGTGTCGAGTAGGGCGAGCTCACTCAACACCTTCAGCCTAGGCGTCGAGTGAGGTGAGCTCACTTCACCTCACTCGATGCCTTCAGCCTAGCCGTCGAGTGAGGTGAGTTCTGTCAACGCTTCTTGACCTTGGTGTTGAGGGACATCTCGGCATCCATCGGCTCGCACTCTCCCTAGAGAGTTCAACAATAGCCCAAGCTCACTCAGGCAGGGTAGGATGCTTCTGGAAGGAGGGCGTGAACTCGCCGAGGCTCTTTTGACGAGCTCTGTCCCTCTCATCGAACTCTGGGTCTTTTGACGAG
The DNA here is from genome assembly GCA_039513925.1 of Platanthera zijinensis. Taxonomy (NCBI): domain Eukaryota; kingdom Viridiplantae; phylum Streptophyta; class Magnoliopsida; order Asparagales; family Orchidaceae; genus Platanthera; species Platanthera zijinensis. Next base: position 59,134,789 of record CM077092.1, read on the forward strand.
CTCTAGCAGTTCAATGAACTCGCGGCAGGCGAGCAGGGCCAGTCGGGCCTGTTCTCGCCAAGGACTAGGAGGAGATGGCGGGTGCCAGCTCCATTAAGCACTCGCCGCCCCTGCCGAGTAGAGATTATTGAGGGCTACTCGCCTTGTACTCTGTGATGTGTTTTTACCATTTTGCCCTCGCTGGCCTGCCCGTAGCAAGTTAAAATAGTGGAGTCTCGTTCTTGGCAGACCCGGGTGGGCTGCACATAGCTGTTCAGAATAGCGGAGATTGGCTATTTGCAGGCCGTTTTCAGAAATCTATAAATAGGACCTAAGGGGTACCTCAGAGGGCATGCTTACTTGTCTCCCAATCTTCTAGCGCCTTTTGAGGTACCTTATCCCGGTATTTGGCTAAGGAGGGGAAGCGCTCAGTGATCTTCCAGGTGTGTGGTGGGACCTCCGCGTCGGGCCCTTGGTCTAGTCCTTTGCTCTTTTTTCCTTATTATTTTTCTTGTAGAAGCGAAGTAAGTGCGCGACCACCCCTTCCCCAAGGGTAAACTACACAAGAGACCAATTTTTGGTTTCAACATTTTGGTGCGGTGAGCATGGAGCGTGGTCAGCACAGAAAACCTTCATCGAGCTTAATGACTGGAGGAGAAGGGCAAGGATCGGACAGGACCGACTCGCCACCACCTCCCCCTCTCGCCACCCTAGGGATGCTCGAGGATTTCAGGCAGGAGGGGCTCTGCATGGTCCGATTCGCGCTCGGCGTGCATGCCGAGAGCTCGACTTCGGCGATTCCGGTCCTCGCGGATTCGACACTCGGCGAGGTTGCGCCCGCCAGGCGAGCCGGGAAGGTGGACGTAGAGGAAGTTCGGGGTGCTGAGCTCCCCGGGCGAGTGCTCTTCCCAGGTTCGGGGAGCGGCAGCAGGTTCGGCAAGTTGGGGGCGCGAGACCCTCTAGCTCACCCGGTGGGCAGAGATAGCCCCTTCAGCGAGTTGGTCTCCTCTACACCAGTCCAGGATGGGTTTAGGGAGCCCAAGATATCCTATTACACTGGGAAGGGGGACCCGGTCCAGCACGTCTAGTGGTTTGAGGACGTGGTCTCGATCTGATAGATGTTGGATGGCTTTAAGTGCAAACTCTTTGCCATCACTCTGAAGGAGAAGGCAAGGGAGTGGTTCCAGCAGCTGCCGGCCAGTTCCATCTACTGCTTTGAGGACCTACGTCGGGGGTTCATATTGAGGTTCACAACCTCGAAGAGGAGGAAGAGGGAGTTGGAGTCCCTATTCCGCATCAAGCAGGGGGTGAATGAGACCCTGGGGAGCTACGTCAATCGCTTCCAAGAGGAGGTCACCCTGGTTTTGGAGATGTCGGGGCACACTCTGATGATGGCCTTCACCTTGGGTCTACAGCAGGGTTTCTTCCAGATTAAGTAGAAGAGGATCCCTCCCCTCTCCTATGAGGAGTTGATGGAGAGGGTGGAGAGAGAAGTTAGCGGGGAGGCGTCGAACCCGAAGTTTGCTCGGAGGGTAGCCAGGTGGGCTACGGAGGAGGAGAGGCCCAGAGGGGGTAGAGGTCAGGAGGAGGGGAGAGCTGAACCTCGGCAGAGGGAGCAGTAGTAGCAGCTAGCAACAGCCCAGGTGGGGGCGTTAGGAGCTAACTGTAATTACAGTTAAGCTTGGAAAAACGAATCAACCTAGTTATATCTAATCACAGGCAAGGGTGGGTTCCCCAGGCCAGAAATGGCAGGTGCCATGCCATCAGGGATCCAGGCGAGAAGAGGGTTTCATGGCCAGGGGATCGTTGCAGATTAGAGAAGCGAGGCCTCTAAAGACTAAGTGTTTATGCAGAGAAACTCTTCAGAAAGTTCTGAGGAAAAGCTGAAGGCAAAGGTCCAAGCAGCTATCTTCTTCTTCTTCTTCTTCAAAGGAACCTGCCCTCTCAGGTCCACTGTTATCTGAGAGCAGGAAGCTAGGCTTGATGGCAATTGCCATTAGGGGAGAAGAACGGCTCTCTTCCATTTGGGAGGCAGGCCTCAGCAGCTACCCTTAAATCAGATGCGTCACATTAATCTCTTTATAGCTGAGGAGGACAATAGGGACAGCTACCAACTTTATCTTAAAAAGACTCATGGATGCCTGGTTAAGCTTCCCAGAAAATCGAGTTGCGAGGCAAGATAGGGGCAGCAACAACGGCAGGCAGGAGCATCGAGGAGGTAGTCGGCGCATCGACCTAAGCAGGTCGACCTGTTCGCTATCAAAAGCGAACTCTAGGTCGAGGATAGTCGAACTATCAGATAGTCCGGACAGATAGTCGAGGCAACCGGATAGTCGAACTATCAAGACGAAACAGATAGTCGGATAGTCGAACTATCAGCGCAGAACAGATAGTCGACCTATCAACAGATAGTCGAACTATCAGCGCAGACAAAGCGTCGGGACGATCGTCGATCCCGATAGGATAGTCGAACGGCGTTCGACTATAGTCGATCTTAACCAAATTCTCAATTTGGAGCGCTTACAGCTAGACTTCTAACCATTGTAATATTTCTTGGCGAGGAGAGGACTAAACTCCAACCTAGGGTACCATAGCAGCAGCAACAGCCCAGGTACCGAATCACTGGCAGGGTGGAGGCAGAATGGCAAGATCAGGGGGCGAGAAGAGGGTTTCATGGAGGGGATCGTTGCAGCGAGGCCAAGACTAGTTTTATCCTCCGAGAGTGAGGCAGGCCAAGAGGCCGCCTCTTCCTAATCAGGAGTAGGCTATGGCAAGTGCCATGGAGAGAAGGAGGGAGGCAGGCCCAGAGCTACCCTATTGCGAATTCCACTAGGAGGAAGGGCACACCACGACCATATGCCTGAAGTTCCTCGAGTTGCGAGGAAATAGGGAGCAACAACGGCAGCAGGAGCATCAGGAGGTGCGGATCAAAGAGGTCATGTGGCGCTCGGAGGAGGACCGGTGCGAGGACCGGGTGGATGGGGGGACCCGGGGAAGGATCGGGATGATCCATGGAGGGGCAAGTATCGAGGCTTCCCGTAAGGCGAGCCTCCATACCATGTACCGTAGGAGCATTGCCTCCATATCCCAGACCCCACCCTAGGAGGATAAGATCACCTTCCCAAGGAAGGATTTGCTGGATCACGAGGATCCGTTTTGTGATGCGCTGGTCATCCAAACAGCCATCGATAATTTCACCCTCACCCGGATCCTGGTCGACAATGGAAGCTCGGTTAACGTCATCTTTAAGAAGTCATTCGACGCAATGAAGGTGGAGGAGAAGAGGGTGCTTACCTCAGACGGACCCTTGTTCGGGTTCTCGGGAGAGAGGAAGGAGGTATAAGGTGGAGTGGGACTCCATGTCACGCTGGGTGGCAGTACCGCACTTGCAAGTTCGTCATTATGGACATCCCCAGCAGCTACGCCGCCATCTTCGGGAGGAACCTCATCAGTGCCTTTCATTGTATCCCCTCATCCATCCACCAGTGCTTGAAGTTCAACATCGAGGGTGTCCAGGTCCGGGTCGGCAGAGACCCTAAGATAGCAAGGGAGTGCTACGTCACCGTCGTAAACTCCATCTCATGGCAGGAGGGTGCCGAGGAGATGGAGCAAAGGATGGAGGAGGCAGAGCAGGAGGCTGGCCAAGAGGAGATGGAGTGGAGGTGACCTGCCCTCGGGAGGAGGAGATGGAGGAAGTCTAGGAGCCGGCCGAGGAAATGGTCGTGGAGAAAGCCGAGGAAGTGGTCTTCACCCCTGGAGGGGGGATGCTGAAGAGTGGGGGGAGCAGTCTCGTTTGGAGGCGGCAGAAGAGGTGGTGGAGATGGAGGTTCTCACCCTCGGAGGCAGGGTGGAGAAGGTTTGCGTCAGTGGGAGGCTGATCCCGGAGGCTCAGGGCAGGATGCTGGAGTGCATCTGGAAGAATGTAAACTTCTTTGCCTGGTGTGTCACGGAGATGCCAGGGATCGATGAAGACATTGCCTGCAATCGCCTCAACCTGGATCCGGAGGCTCGCCCCATCCAGCAGAAGAAAAGGTCCACGGCGGACAAGTTGGCCGAGCCAATTCGGGAGGAGGTGGCCAAGCTCCTCAACGCTAATTTGTATCCGAGATCCAATACCCTGGCTGGGTCTCCAAAATTGTTATGGTTAAAAAGGGGGACGGCCGGTGGAGAATGTGTATTGATTTTTCTTTTCTTAATAAATCATGCCCCAAGGATTGTTACCCCTTGCCTCGGATCGGCGCGCTGGTTGACTCAACCGTCAGTTTCCCTGTAATGAGTTTCCTATATGCTTTTTCTGGTTATCATCAGATCAGGATGCACCCCCCCCCCCACCTGACATCAAGGATGTCTCCTTCATCACAGGGGATGGATGCTATTGTTATAAAATGATGCCATTTGGGCTACAAAAATGCAGGGGAGACCTATCATAAGATGATGGACAGGGTCTCTGGGAGAAGAAGGGAAGGAACCTGGAGGTGTATATAGATGACCTCATGATCAAGAGCCTGGACATCGACTCTCACCTTAGGGACTTGGAAGAGACTTTTGCCACTCTCCGTAAATATAAATGAGACTAAACCCCTTGAAGCGCATTTTTGGGGCGAGTAGGGGCAAATTCCCGGGGCATCTCCTCACCCCTGCCGGTGTAGAGCCCAACCCTGACAAGGTGAGGGCGATTGTGGAGTTGGGGTCACCACAGAATGCCAAGGAAGTGAAACGGTTGACGGGGAAGTTAGCAGGGTTGAGCCGGTTCCTCTCCTGGGTCGGGGAGAAGTGCTCTCCCTTCTTCAAGACTCTGAGGGGAGGTCGGAATTTCGAGTGGACCTCAGAGTGTGAGGAGGCATTTCATGCCTTAAAGTGGCAGCTGACTCAGGCCCCCCTGCTCTAAGGGCCAAAGGAGGGGGAGGACTTGTTCTTATATCAAGAGGTTGGATCGGAGGCCCTGAGCTCCGTTTTGGTTCGGGATGAGGGGAAGAAACAATTCCTGATTTACTATGTGAGTCAGGTCTTGAGGAAGGCAGAGCTTCGGTATCCTATCCTGGAGAAGCTAGCAACCCCCTCTGCAATATCTTTGAGTCACACTCGATCCGAGTGGTGACTGACCACCCCCTCTGCAATATCTTCGAGGGTGTGGAGCACTCAGGCCGGTTGGCCAAGTGGTCGGTAGAGTTAAGATAATTCGACATTTCCTTTGTCCCTCGCCTTTCGATCAAGGCGCAAGCAATGGCCGACTTCCTGGCAGATTATGTTGTTTGAAGTGGCGGAGGCGGTACTCCCCCAGCCAGTCCCCTGGAAAGTGATGGTGGACGGCGTGTCAGGAAGGCATTCCCTAGGGGTGGGGGTGATCTTGGAGAGTCCAAAGGGATGAGGATTGAACAAATAGTGGTGTGCACTTTCACATTACCAACAATCAGGCCGAGTATTAGGCAGTGATTGCGGGGCTATGCTAGGCCAGGGAGCTGGGGGTGTGTGACGTGGAGGTCCTCACTGACTCCATGGTGGTGGCCTCCCAGATTAACAAAGAGTTCGAGGCAAGGGAGCCAACTCTGCAGCTGTACTTGGCAAAGGTGAAGGGGGTCAACGGCATGTTCCAGACTTTCTCCATCCGGCACGTGCCCAGGGAGGAAAATGAGCAGGTAGATCAACTAGCAAAAGCATGGTCCTCAGGTGGGGGGGTACCATCACCGACTTGTTCCACCCCTCTATTGAGGAGGGAGAGCTGATGGAGGTGGAGCAGCACCCCTCGTGGATGGACCCATTCACGACTTTCTTGTCCATGGGAGAGTATCTTTAGGGGATGGACAGGAAGAAGCTCAAGCACAAATCAGCATACTATCTCATGCGTGATGGGCAGCTGTACCGAAAGATGATGAGTATTTTTACTAAGCATGTTTAACCATGTAGATAGGTAAAAGCTTAAATAGATTTTACTCTCAGGCAAGTGCACCTATCAATCATAGTATATCAGAAATCTATATCTCATGCCATATTCCACGGGGCCATTTCAAATACTCGTACTCACCCTCACTCTATTATCATACCTATAATTAAATTTTATTTTTACTCTAAATAAACCTAAGTATGACTAATTGGATAAAGCATATTGGAGAATTAAAGATGATAAAATGTCGAAAGTCTAAGAGCATTCACATGAACATAATCACTTATTAATTAAAATCTATGTAATCATGAAATAACACAGCTATCAAAATCATTGTATTGTAAAGGGTTAAACATTTATCAAATTCTCTCTCGAGCAATTCAAAATCTAAACCTAAGTTAAGTAAATTTTCTCTCGAACAATTTACAACACTCAAATTTGCATTAATTACAATACCCTATCTCCTACATAAATTCATGAAATCTTATATCTAAAATACCATGAATATATTTATCTGTACTATAATTATCCAAATAGCATATCTCTCGATCATGAAATTTGAAATAAAAAGAAAAATAACATCCAAATATGAACATTTAACCATCATCCCAAGCATCCAATTTCTCAATCTAAAAGTTTGGAATTCACGTAAAACAAAAGCTACATTCATAACTAGGACAAATCTCTTTGTTTGCAAGCCAATATACGAATAAAATACCACAAATTTGATGAAAACAAGAAGACACATGATTCCCAAATTGTTCAAATAAAATATTCAAGAGAAATAAAAGATAACTAAAGTTAGATCACCAAGAGAAAGGAAAGATTGAGAGAGATACATGAAAGATTAAAATGCATACAAAATCTCCTCCAATTCCTCCTTCTCTTGGATTCTCCGCTTTCGTCCTCCAGAAGTGTTCCAAATGAAATGATCCAGAAGTCCAGAATAAAATTTTCACACAGGTTTTTATAGTCTCCTTACAAACAGGGTTGGACACGGATTCCAACACGGCCGTGTCACAGGCCGTGTTGATGGTTCTAGGGCGGTTCCACACGATTCGGAGTGTCTGGACGTGGGCCATGTCAGATGACACGGGTACAGACATGGCCGTGTATATAGTTGTATTCTATGCATACGGGTTGGTTGGCGCCAGGCGTCGAGATCTCCAAAAAGGGACACGGGTGGCCCCACGGGCGTGTTCCAACTCGTGCGGTTCTCTATCATTTCTTCCAAAATCTTCAGCTCCATCCTAAAAAGGACATGGGTAGGCACACAGCTATGTTCCTACCCGTGTTCGCCCAAATTTTGTCCTATCCTCTGCCATGTTGACTCTGTGACCTCCTCTGTTTACTCCGAGACTTTTAGTTCCACTGGTTAGCCATACCTGCATTAGGAAAATGATTGAATAAGTACATATCTAAATACATGAAATAATATAAACTCCTAACTGTGCTCTTCTATTCATGATAATACGAATTCTTAACTATTCTTGCGAAATTACAACCTAGAGTGGTGGAAAATAGTGGACATTATTATAATTATGATAGTCAAAATCCTATCATAATTGTACTCATCAAATATCCCCAGACTTAGATGTTTGCTTGTCCCTAAGAAAACTAATTCAAACACTTGGGTTACCAATAAAATTTTTTTCATCCGCACACTCGTTGCTATGAATTTAAAGTGAACTTTGATGATGTAATTGTATAGGAAATAGTGTTGCAAACTTTTCTAAATATACCTTTATCTTAAAATTCCTACAATATATCTTTTAACTATCTTTCACTCTTTCTTAGAAATATAAGTGTAGTCATCCATAACAATCGTGAGGAGAAAATAACAATTTCAATAAGATATGTATTAGTAATTCAATAATTATAGGTACCAATATTGATAGTTATGAGCTTACCTTTTCACACCCTCTCCACGACACTAGTTAGAATTATTGAGGTTGGATCCTTAGGACTTGTATGGTGGTGTAACCTTTTTGGCTTAGGATAGGCATTTATATGTGGGGTAAATAAATTTGATGGTTTTATCACACCTAGATCACAATTGAGCTTTTTGTATGATAAATACCTAAACATATATCAATATTATAAGAGCACCCCCAGACTTTGCACTTATTATACTTCCCATATTTTTTTGATAATCGATACTCTACATTTTTTTTCTTAACCAAGGGTCCATAGTAGGGATCATTCCGAGTGGGTGCAAATACACACACTCATGCCACATATCACTATGTTTTTTTTTCTTTCAGGATTCAAAATAGGGATAATTCTAAGTGGGTGCAAGTGTACACACACTCAGGCCGCATATCACTATAAATAAATTCATTTCATGAAGATATCAATGATAGGTGTGCTAATAGGTATGGATTGGCCTTAGTGAATTTTAGTGGTAGAGTATCAAAAGGCATAGGGATTAGGTCCAAATTGGGTGAGCAAGGGTATAATGTTTAAGGTTTTGGGATTACAAGGATCAAACTATCCAAAAGGAGGTCTAAGTCATTTTCGCCCTCACTAAATAACATATGTGAGTGTTTTGAGGATTACTAGAGGGTAAATTCTAGACATCAATAGAGTATTTTTTCTTGATTCCCTAATATAAAACTATCTAAATGTTACACTCATCAACTCACTTTCTTATAGATAATTATATTTTCTAAAATAGAGTGATTGATAGTTAATAATATAGAGGTCTAATCTTAATAATAAATTATATAGAGAAAATTAGGCTAATAAATTTCTATACGTAATTACTAATCAACAAAGTTGAACACTCAATGAGTCTACATCAATTCATTTTAATCAGCGTGCGAAAGTAAATTAATTAGTTATAACCCCAAATGAATGAATTAATGAGAGCTTTAAGGAAATAAAAAAAAATGGGCTGCTTAACAATCATGAGTACTATTATAGCAAGAGTATAATCAATTATAATCACGTCCATCACAGAAATAAAATAATTGACGAGCATGAGCATGAGCATCCACCCCCAGACTGAATAATTGCAATGTCCTCATTGCAAAGTAAAGAGTTCATCAATTTCACCAGAATAGAACGAACTAACTATCATGAATATAACAGGGCACACACAGTTAAAGGGAGCAAGTGTGATCATATAAAATAAAATGAGAATACAGGTACAAATAGTTAATACAGTGATGCATGTCTCATAAAAGAAAATCATATAAATCAGAAATAGCTAGGCTGGTCATCCTGGTCATCCTGACGGCGAGATGGTCGAGGCTCTGTCTGTCGTGATGGGCTGGAGATCCCCAAATGAGCTCTGATCTGCACAATGGCGTCCTCCGTCCTCCTCTAGGACACCTCAATACTCTGCAAGCGCGACGAGAGCTGGGTGTCATAGAAATGTTATAACTCGCGCGCGTACCGAGACTGTGGTGGAGGCTGGGAAGAAGAAGACTCGCCCCGAGTGTAGGTGGAGTGGGCTGGGGGAATCAAAGGCTCATCGAGGTCAGGGTCTACCTCGTCATTGTCGTCAGCAGCAGCATGAGGTCCACGTCTCGTAATGGCATATATAATCTTGCCCCGGCCCTGATAAATGGTGACGAGGCGGAGAGATCGTAGACTGGCCATGGTGATGGGCATAGTCTTTGCCACTACGATCATGGGGGGAAGAGACGAGAATATGTCCATATTCTTCGTCAGGCACGTGGTGTAGGAGGCTACGCAAATAGACCCGATACGCGAGTTATCCTCCTGAGGAAGTATAAACTGGGCGAGCATAAAGCCCAGGTGGAGGGGGTAACGAGACGACATACTATATAAGTATAAGATTTCCTGCCTGCTAACTACGCTAGAGCTTTCGCCTCTACTGCTCAATGTATAGCTAAGGAGGTGATGTATGTAGTGGAGGGCAGGAGAATCCATCCTGAAGGCCTTAGACCTCTTGGCCTCATACGGGTATATATCCTAAGTAAGTCGAGCCCAGATGGTGTCGGCTTGGTCACGGTTAGGGAGATCAAAATTTAGCATGGGGTAGACGGCACTAAAGAGAAATGACTCCTCATACACCCCTAAGTATTGGGTGAACTGGAGAAGGGTGAGTGTGTGAAAAGTGCCCGCTACCAGAAATGAGATGATTCCCTCGCGCGGGTTTCCATGCTCCATCAAGGAAGGTCTAAGGTTCAAATAACAAGTAGACAGGAACGCAAGTGTGAGTTCCCTAAACCCGAGTTCCTCTATAGCGAAGAACTCTTTCCTCCCCACTACAGAGATTAACTCACGAACATCTCCCGCTAAACTTATAGCTTCCAAGACATCCCAGTCTATCGTGCGTATGTCTTGGAATTTTTTTTGATTGGAGACGGTTGTAGCGGTTGATGTGTACTGGATCCGTGAAAACTAGCGGCGTAGCAGCGTCACGCCTTTTCGTTGACAATGCTTGAAGCTCTGGGCGACGTCGGCGACCGCCTTGGCTACATGATGAAGACATGTTCTAAGAGAAATGATTTGGAGACGGAGGAATTGGATCCACCTACTTGAATGGGAGGATGTTGTAGCTGGCTCTGGGCTGAGAAGGAGCAGGTTAGCAAAATTGGAAGGCTGAGGGTGTTGGTGAAGAAGCAGAAATCGGCCCCTATTTATATAAGACGAACACGGGTGCACACACGGTCGCGTGTTCACCCGTGTTAGGGAATCAATTCAGGCGGGAAACACAGTTTCCAAGGAGACGTGTGGTTAAATGGCGAGAAATGTGCGCGTCAGTTGGACACGGTCAGGCACACGGATGTGTCCGAGACTTATATTCCAACACATTTTCAGAACTCTTAAGTCCACACGGCACAGAACATGGCTGGGTAAGCAGCCTTGTCCTACTCTGGAACAAATACGTCAATCCTACGATACGGTGGAAAACACGACTGTGTGAATAAGTCGTGTTCTTCTCGGGACATTCGCGGTCAAATTTAGAATAATCACATGGAAACCAACACAGGTGTGTGTGTGTGTACCCGTGTCCTTTTCTGGATAGATATGGGAAAAATGAACCGATTCAACACGGCAAGCCACACGGGTGTGTGTTAACTCGTGTGGTGCTCTGGACGAATATGGGTAATTGAACGCTTCCGAACACGGCATCACACACAGGTGTGTGGGTAGACGTGTTGTGCTCAGGAAAAAATGACGTTTTCCCAGGTTTTATATGGGATACAGCCGGCTGAGTGGATGTATGATGGACACGGCCAGTCATACAGTTATGTGTTTGGCCGTGTAATCCTCTGACTTGGAAATTTTCCCTTGGTGATTTTTATTACTAATGTTTGGGTTGAAATTTTATCAAAACTTTTCACTTAAATTTTTATAAACTATATAGACAATCTACTATACTATATGGATTCCTAGTCTAGATAGAGGCAAGATTCTAGACGAGCAAAGTCTTGAGGAAGCGCACCGTAGTAATGTTTTAACCGGTGCCCGTTGACTTTAAAATCCCCCTTCTCAGGGTGAGTTAGCTCTACAGTGTCGTAGGGAAAGACTTCTTTCACTTGAAAGGGTCCGGACCACTTAGACCTTAACTTGCCTGGGAATAAACGCAGTCTAGAATTAAAAAGGAGGACGTGGTCACCCTTTTTGAATTGCTTGGGTTTACGAAGGTGACGGTCATGAAATAGTTTAGTCTTCTCCTTATAAATCTGGGAGTTCTCATAGGCCATAGTTCTCCACTCATCTAATTCGTTAAGTTGAAGTTTATGTTTCTCCCCTATAGAATTGGTATCAAAATTTAAAGAGCATATTGCCCAATACGACTTATGTTCTAATTCTATAGGTAAGTGACAAGATTTACCATAGACTAATCTAAAGGGGGTGATCCTTATAGTTGTTTTGAAGGCGGTCCTATAAGCCCACAAACAATCGTTTAGTTTCCTAGACCATTGCTTCCTTTTCCCTTATATAGATTTTTCTAGGATCCTCTTAAGTTCTCTATTTGATACTTCAACTTGACCACTAGTTTGTGGATGGTACGGTATAGCTATCCTATGTGTGACTCCATATTTTTGCAATACTTTGTCTAGCTGTAGATTACAAAAATGTGAACCCCTATCTTTAATAAGTGAACATGGTATGCCAAATCATGCGAATAGAGATTTCAAAAACTGAATTACTACTCTACTAGCATTAGTGGGCAACGCTTGCACTTCAACCCACTTTAATACATAATCTACGACTACCAAAATATATTTATTCTTATACAAAATTGGAAATGGTCCCATAAAATCAATTCCCCAAACATCGAATACTTCACATTCAAGAATAAAATTTTGTGGCATTTCACGTAACATAGAAATATTACCTGATTTCTGACAAGAATCACATGAAAGCACATACCTTTGGGCATCCCTAAATAGAAGGGGCCAATAAAAACCAGAGTCAAGAACATTTTTGGCAGAACGATTTGCTCCATAGTTGTTGAAACAAAAAAAATCTGTCCCTGAGGAGTTCGACCCTTGGGGAAGGGGTGATCGCACACTTACTTCTCTCCCCACGAGCCCAAATGACTAAGAAAAAAGGACCAGGGACAGACCCAAGGCTCTAGCACAGATGTCTCACCTCACACCCGAAAGATCTTAGAGCGCTTCGCCTCCTTAGCCAAGTGCTGAAGCTAAGGTACCTCAGAGAGCACTAGAAGACTATGCGCAAGAAAAACGTGTCCTTCTGAGGTACCCCTTGGGTCCTATTTATAGGAAAAGACGGTCTACAAATATCCAACCTTCACTGTTTTCGAGGACTATAGGCAGTCCAAAGGGGGTAACATGGTAAAAATACACCACAACTGAGGGGCGAGCCGGCCCTGAGATAGCGTCCACTCGGCACGGGCAGCGAGTACTGGAGCGGAAAAGCTTCACCCCACGCCGAGGTAAGGGGCGGTGAGGGAGCTCGCCCCACTCAATGCCATAGGCCTAGCTCGCCTCACTTAATGCCACGGGAGAAGGCGTTGAGTGAGCTCGCCTCACTCAACGCCATAGGTGAAGGCGTCGAGTGAGCTCGCCTTACCTAATGCTGTGGGGGAAGGCATTTAGTGAGCTCGCCTTACCCAACGTTGCAGGGGAAGGCGTCGAGTGAGCTCGCCTTTCTCAGCGCCACAAGCCTGGCTCGCCTCACCTTGGGCTTGGGCGAGTTGGCTTTGAACCCTCTGCTCACGAGTGACAGGCGTACTGGCACTCGCCCGCCCCTTGGCTCCGAGCGCGCACGTACTCGGCCGGATCTGCTCGCCCGTTCCATTGATTTCCTTTCGTCGGGCTCAGCTCCATGAACTCTTAGCTCGGCCCGACGATTTTCGATCCCGTACTCGGCACGCTGGGCTCGGCATGCTCCGCTGAACTCACCTGGGGCTCTGGGGCAGTCTGAGTTGGCCGGTTTGGCTCCTATTAGCCCACTCGCTGGATACGGGGTTGTATAATAGTGACCACCAGTAGGGCCTGAATGGTACTGCTCCAGGATTCTCCAACCCTCCTCTGCTGATACACACCTTCGAATAACAGAATCTGCACATATCCGAAAAAGAAAAGGGTCCTCCTAGAAGTAATATTTCAAGTCAGAGAAAAATTTCTTTTTCTGCTGATATGAAAAATTCATTGGAAGGACCATAGCCACAAGATAGTTTGCAAAATCGGCAAACCATGGATAATTAGGATTGATATTTGTAGATAAGGCAAATAATGATTCCTCAGGGAATGTATCAGAAATCTCAGATTCATCTAACATTGTTCGTAGTGGATTTTCTAAACGTTAAAGATGGTCTGCCGCTAAGTTTTCAGCTCCTCATTTATCCCTAATTTCTAAATCAATTTCTTGCTGGTGAGTATAAAAATATACAATTTTGTATAGTACTAATTTTGAATATTTATAAATAAAACCTTAGTTTTTTATATAAAACTAATTATTTTTGTTATATTTTATTTTTTTATGTTTTATATTTATTTTCTAAGTTTTTTGAATTTTTTTTTTTTTTTCTTAGGTCACGCCCCTAGGTCACGCCCGTGACCTAGGGCGTGACAGCCCTGTTTAATTCCTATTTATTTTCTGTTTTTGTTATTTAGGAAAATCGAAAAAGCTGATGGACACATCCACGCCATGCCCGTGACCCAATCAGACACGCCCGAGCCTGCACTGGTGTTAGCCCGTTTCCAGCAAGATGCTGCATTGTCGCCGCACCCCGTGCTGCCAGATGAACCGACTGCCAGACACGCCCGTGACCCAATTCGACACGCCTGTGACTGGATGTAGTTCTATCCAAAGTTCAACCCAGCTCGACACATGTCCTGATATGCCGCCCGACACGCCTGTGACCTTGTCACGCCCACTCGACACGCCCGTGTCCAGGGGTGTGTCGTTTCAAAAATTTTTCTATAAATAGAGGGGCAGAGCTTTGTAAAATTATTCGAACACCAGCAGCTTCCTTAAGAACTGTTAGGACTCCCCAACTCTCTGACAAAGAACTGGTAGTAGTTTTCAAGTATTCCAAGTTCTGTATGTTGTAATTTTTTTAGCTTTCTTTTCGGCTTTGTAGAAAGTTGTAATAACTTTTTGAATTTATAAAATAGAATGTTTCAATTTCAATTCTGAGTACTTTACAGTTTTATTTCACGTTACTTTATTTTCTCATACTATCCCGAATGAAAGGTGAAGCTCTGCTTATATCCTGGATTAAGATAGCGTGAAACTGCTTTCAAAACTATTTTCAAAACCTTATTATTTCATACTATCCCGAATGAAAGGTGAGGCGAAAGCCTTTGACCAGGATTAAGATAGTGTGAAAGCTTTTCAATAGTTTAGATTTTACTACCATATCCTGAATGAAAGGCGAAGCGAATGCTTAAGTCCTGAATTAAGATAGATAAGTAAATATTATTTTTTGCACTTTATACCGCCACCATCCTGATAAGAGACTAAGAACCCTTAGAACTTGGTCAAGATGAGCTCTAGGCTGGATATTATTTTCAATTATTTCAACTCTACGTTCTAGTTATTCTAACTAGGGTTTACTGTTAATTGATCATATATCAGGTGAAGAGACACTACGTTTTACGTTAACCCATTTTAAATACAAGCCTCCCTGGTCGTACTTTTGATTCAGTGATGCTACCAAAGGTGTAACGACCCCATCCGTTAAATGACGTATAGTAGAAGGTTCGGCCGGGGCCCCACACTATATGCCACAAACAGACGGTGAGGTCACAGGATAATACCAAACCAAACACGAATCCTAACTCAGAGCATTCTAGCGGAAGATTTAAGTTGTAATTTGAACTCTAACCAGGAATGTCCAATATATAAACCACCTTTATATATAACCACGGAATGTACAACAAATACATGAAGTTTGCCCTTCAGGCCTTACAGTTCCTCTTTTCACACCGTATGGATTACAAACCTCGGCGCGCAGGCTGGCCATACATGAGTACAAGAAAACAAGCAAAAACATTCGCTTAGCCTTCAAGGGCTAGCCGCAGCAGCAGCAGCAACAGCAGTAGGGCTTCAGCCCTTCACTTACCACTTGGCTCTCCAGCACCTGCATGGGAACAATCCACCCAACCGGTGGCAAACAATGCAACGGTCAGCATTCAGTTGATCCAATTATAACAATCCTACCCCTTTCTCGGGGCATTAGCATTCTTTCCCTGCAAAGCATGGCATCATCATATAGCAACTATGTGCGTGCAGGAACATTCAAGCCATCATAACTATCGGCCACACGGCCCGACAGTCCGTGCACTCAGGGCACATTCTTGGTGTACCGGAGGGTCAACACCACCGTCTACACGGTATTTGAGCATTCTAGTCTTTCCGGCACGCGGGCCTAAGACTCTCATTAGGCGCTCCAACAAAACCTATAACCAGGCTTCCAAGTCGGACGGACCTAACGCAGGTACGGATCAGCCACCCCCCGTTGCTCAAGTCGTCGTGCCACCTCGAATACGGAAGTATCCATGGCTATTTATAGGCGCGGGTCGGTTTCACCTTTCCTGTTCGACAATCTGCCTTTTCATCGAGTTGCAGCCCAACGGCTCAACCGCTCATAAAGTGGCAACGCACGGCCACAAGAGTTGCATCCAACCCTCTTCATTTCCTGGACATCATCCAGTACTTCCTGCTGCCCCAAGCAACAGGTAGGCACAAGGCAACACAAGCCATAATCACGGAGCCTTCTCCGATATGCAAACAAGCATCACCAATCCAGACCATGTCCAGATGGGCTTCACACAGCATGCCTAGAGCCGTACTCCAATTCCGGCCTCTAACAAGGGGGACTTCACATATCTACCCCAAGGGACACCACAACCCACCGCACACTCGCGGGGAAGGGTTTTCCCTATGCAATGCAGAAAAGAAGGACTTCACATGTCCAAGAAGGGAGATCGTTACCCTTGTCGATCTCTTGGGAGCCATCGCAAACTAGCCGGTGAGAAAGAACCACAACAGCTTTGCCTTCACAACGCCGGCTTCGGATCACGAATCGGACCACGGGAACTCCGCCGGTGGCTTGATCTCCTCCTCCTTCTTCTTCCTCCTCTCTCTTTCTCTCTTCCTTAAGCAAATGAAGAATGAAGTCTTCATCAGCCTTCACGGATTAAATCCAGCCAGGAAATCACCTGAGCCCTTGGATCCAAAGAGAGAAATCTGAACGGCCACGATTTGCCCAAAAACTCATTTTTTTGGCTTACACGGCCTGTGACACGCCCGTGTCACAGGCCGTGTACCCTTAAGCGGCACACACAGTATTCGTACCGACTGAGATTTACCAAAACACGGGAATCGACACGCCCGTGTCGAACCTGACATGCCCGTGTCATTCCTGAGACACGCCCGTGTCACCCCTGCCTCATCGAGCTGCAAGCAGTATACGGGTAGGCACACGGCATCGGACACGCCCGTGTCCAACCTGACACGCCCGTGTTCAAGGCTTGGTTCAAGGCCGTGTAACTTTCTGACTCAAATCGCATTTTATTTGCGTGACACGCCCGGGACACGCCCGTGTCCCAGGCCGTGTACCCCCGACACGCCCTGGGACACGCCCGTATCCCAGGCCGTGTAACATGACCTGCACCTCAAAACCATGTTTGAGTCTTTTTGGGGTGTTACAATCCCCCCCCCCCCTAACAAAATTTCGTCCCGAAATTTGCACGGTAAGGAAACAAGAACCAACAATGCTATAACTTGATAACTCTGTTATAACAAAAGTACACGGTCTACAGTTTATACAAACAGCTCGGGAAATTCAGCTCGCATGGTCTGCTCTCGCTCCCATGTTAGCTCTTCGCGGCCACAATTGTCCCATCGGACCTTGACCATCCCGATCACTTTGTTCCGCAACTGTTTCTCGACTCGATCCTCGATCCGAATGGGTCTAACCCTCGTCGTTATCCCATACTCGACCGGTACCCGATCATTCTCCACTACTTGAGCTGGATCCTTCACCGCCTTACGAAGGACTGAGATGTGAAATACATCATGTAATCCACCCAAGTCAGTTGAAAGTGCTAGTCGATAAGCAGCTTCCCCAACTCGCTCCACCACCTCAAACGGACCAAGATACCTCGGACTTAGCTTTTTCAAACGCCGAATCCTGGACACGCCTTTGAAGGGTTTGATCTTCAAATATACCCAATCACCCACCGCGAACTCCACGTTCCGGTGTTTGGCATTGTAGTACTTTGCTTGACGATCTTGGGCTATCAATAGCCTCTCTCGAATAGAGCGTATGAGCGAGATAGCTTCTTCGACTTCCTTTTTCCCACTCAGCTTAGATTCGTCTGCTTCTGCCCAAGCTAACGGTGTACGGCATTTCCGACCATATAAAGCCTCAAATGGTGCCATACCAATACTCGCTTGGTAGCTATTATTATAGGCAAATTCGACAAGAAATATATAATCTTCCCATCTCTTACCAAAGTCTAGGGCGCACATGCGGAGCATATCCTCCATCGTCCTATTGGTTCGTTCAGTCTGGCCATCCGTTTGGTGATGAAAGGCCGTACTAAACGCTAACTTTGTACCCAACATTTGATGAACGAGCCGCCAATCATTCGATGTGAACTGCCCATCACGGTCACTAACGATGCTCCGAGGAACACCGTGCAGTCGAACAACCTGCTCCACATAAAGCTTGGCCAAGGTTTCCACTGAATCGTCTCTTCTGTTTGGAAGGAAGTGCGCCACTTTCGTCAACCGGTCCACAATCACCCAGATGGAATCATGACCGCGTTGAGATCTCGGCAACCCGTGCACGAAATCCATCGAAATATCATCGAACTTCCACTCCAGAATAGGTAACAACTTCAGGAAACCACCAGGCTTCTGGCATTCTGCTTTCACCAATGCACAGGTATTGCATTCAGCCACATAACGTGCGACATCTTTCTTTAATCCGGGCCACCAGAACAGCTTTTTCAGATCTCTGTACATCTTTGTGCTCCCTGGGTGAACTGAGTACTTTGCAAAGTGAGTTTCGTACATCAATTCTTCCCTCAATTTACCCACACTTGGGACGCACACTCGACCATTTCTTCTTAACAAACCATTATCCCAAGAGAATTGGTCATCCGGCCCATCTTTTGCATAGCGCTGGAGACTTTCATCAAGCTCCGTTGCTCGCCGAACTCTGTCCGTAAGGTCAGAGTGCACCTCCGTCCAGTTCAAGCATGCATCGGTCGACGAACCCTTGTCAACACAAGATATCTCCAATGCTTCCAATTCCTGGATTAAACGCTGATCATGCCTCTGCAATCAGCTTGCCCGTACTGGAGTCTTCCGACTCAAAGCATCAGCGACCACATTTCCCTTCCCGGGAGTATAGTGAATCTCGAAGGTGTAGTCCCCAAGGAACTCCATCCATCTTCGTTGTCGCATATTCAGATCCTTCTGATCCAACAAATACTTTAGGCTTTTATGATCTGTATAGATATCCACTTTAACACCATATAAATAGTGCCGCCACAACTTGAGCGCAAAGATTACCGCCGCCAACTCCAAATCATGGACGGGGTAATTCCGCTCATGCACTTTCAACTGGCGCGAGCCATAAGCAATCACTTTACCAAACTGCAGAAGAACGCAGCCTAAGCCGCTCCCGGAAGCATCACTATAGATCTCATACCCATCTGTACCACATGGCGATGTCAACACAAGCGCCGTGGTCAAACGACTCTTCAAGTCTTCAAAAGCTCGCGCGCACTCCGGCGTCCAAATGAACTTTTGATCTTTTCTCGTCAGCGTGGTCAGAGGTAAAGCAATCCGTGAGAAGTTTTCCACAAACCGTCTATAGTAGCCCGCAAGTCCAAGGAAGCTCCTGACCTCGGCCACTGAAGACATCACTGGCCAATCCCGAATGGCACTTATCTTCAACGGATCCACCGCGATACCTTCTCCGCTTACCACATGGCCTAAAAAGGCTACTGAAGAGAGCCAGAACTCACACTTTGAGAACTTGGCATAAAGCTTATTCCTCCGCAGGGTATGCAAGACCAACCGCAAATGGTTTGCATGATCCTCTTCTGACTGAGAGTATACTAAGATGTCATCGATAAACACAATAACGAACAAATCCAAGTACTCTCGGAACGTTCGATGCATTAGGTCCATAAATACCGAAGGCGCATTACATAGGCCAAACGACATTACAGTGAACTCATAATGACCGTAGTGTGTTCCAAACGCCGTCTTGGGAATGTCACCTTCCCTAATCCTCAGCTGATAATATCCCGATTTCAAATCCAATTTGGAATAGACCGTTGATCCTGCCAGCTGATCAAAGAGGTCATCAATCCGTGGGATCGGATATTTTTTTTTCTCCGTCAGCTTATTCAATTCGCGGTAGTCAATACATAACCGTAAGCTACCGTCTTTCTTTTTCACAAATAGAACAGGCGCGCTCCAAGGTGACATACTTGGGCGTATATATCCCTGCTCCAACAACTCTTGCAATTGGACTTTCAACTCAGCCATCTCTTTTGGCGCGACGCGATATGGAGAGCGGGCCACAGGTTTCGCACCTGGCACCAACTCAATAGAGAAGTCAATCTCCCGCTGGGGTGGTAACCCAGGAAGATCTTTAGGAAACACGTCGGCAAACTCTGACACAACTAGTACTTCACCGACACTGGCCTTTGGCTCAACAGCCTGAATTAGCGTGAAGAATAACTCCGCGCCCTTCCGAACAGTATTGACGACTTGGAGTGCAGACAACAGAGTCCCGCCAACTCCTCGCATACCAGCGAACTTCGTCACAAGTCCGGTATTCTGGCCCAGTGTAATCTCCTTGGAGTTGCAATCAATAAAGGCACGCTGCTCCGAGAGCCAGTCCATACCAAAGATCACATCAAACTCCGATAACGGTAGCACAGCTGCACTCAAACCGAAATCCCGACTTCCTATTTGCACATCCACATCGCAAGCCCTATCCGCAAGCATCACACAGCCATTCGGCAATAGCACCCTTGTACTATCCACCGTCACATGACTTGGTACCCCAATGCGAGATACGAAATCCTCAGACAGAAAAGAATGCGAAGCACCCGTATCAAACAGGGCTCTCGCCAAATTATTCCGAATCAGGACAAAGCCTGCAGCACACACATCATGCACAAGCTATACATAACCAAAAACAATAGCACATAAGCAAGTAAGCTAAATCAACTCGTACCTGTGATGACGTCACTTTGCTTAATCGCTTCCTGTTGGCCAAGCTGATAGATTCGGGGCTGTGTATGGGACGCAGAGGAATCAACCACCGCTTTGCCCTTCTCAGCATAAGACGCACCCGTCTTCTTGTCCCCTTTGGGCTGAACAACCCGACAGTCACGAGCTATATGCCCCACCCGGCCACAGTTATAGCATGTACGATAATCCGGCCTTGATGTCGCCCCGACACAACGGTCGTAGTCACTTGCCCAGACGGCTTGGACCTCTTGCCCCCTTTCTTCTGGTAAAACGATTTGCTCGGGCGAGGTGCTTGAACCTCTGGCTTTGACACAACCAAGCCCTTGTTCCCTTGCACCCGCCGCATGTCCTTCTCCAACGCACACGCAGTATCAAACAACGCCTGAAACCCTTGGTTCACTGAACTCGAAAGCAGGAATCTCAACTCATCCCGCAATCCTTCATAAAACCGATTCGTTTTCCTTTGGTCATCCGCGAAGATTGTACCCGCATACCGTCCCAACCTGGTAAACTCATGCAAGTAGATATCCACGCTATCTTCCCCTTGCTTTAACCGTTGGAACTCATTTTCCATAGCAATGCGTTGCGCCGTTGGGACATGTTTCGCCAGAAATATCCGAGAGAACTCCTCAATCGACACTTGCGTTAATTGCCTGCCCGCCAAATGGTGTACCTCAACCTCGTCCCACCACAACCGCGCCTCTCCTTCAAGCATGAAGGTGGCCAAGGTGACCTTTAGAGTTTCCTCCGCCCTGATCGCTGTCATTATCCGCTTGACACGCGATAACCAATCTTCTGCCTGCGTTGGGGATCCCATTCCCGTAAACGTAGGAGGACTGAAGCTCATGAATTGCTTCAACTGTCGGTCAGCTGCTCGTGGATCTACAACCTCAACCGGCTCGGGTCTTACATCAACACGAACTGGCACTACTGCCGGCTGCGCTTGCCCAGTCGGCTGAATCATGGCAAATAGAGCCTCAGTAACTAAACGAATAGTTTCCGCCGATGGAGGAGGTGTTGGCACCTCAGCTGGTGCCGCACTCTCATCAGAGCGCTGGGGCTCAGACTGCCCAGCACCACTACGCGTCACCTATAGGTGGACAAGACACACATTAGCGAACGTATGCAAGCAAAACAACACAAAAAGGAACGCACAGATTCCTCAAACAAGATTTTGTACATTCCTTAGTGTACATTCCAGAGTTCATTAGCGTTACAACAGGGCGCATAAACACGCGCTCGCCACCCCAGAAAAGAATTCGCCCACGAATTCGACAGAGGAAGACCGAACGAAGCTGATACCAAAATGTAACGACCCCATCCGTTAAATGACGTATAGTAGAAGGTCCGGCCGGGGCCCCACACTATATGCCACAAACAGACGGTGAGGTCACAGGATAATACCAAACCAAACACGAATCCTAACTCAGAGCATTCTAGCGGAAGCTTTAAGTTGTAATTTGAACTCTAACCAGGAATGTCCAATATATAAACCACCTTTATATATAACCACGGAATGTACAACAAATACATGAAGTTTGCCCTTCAGGCCTTACAGTTCCTCTTTTCACACCGTATGGATTACAAACCTCGGCGCGCAGGCCGACCATACATGAGTACAAGAAAACAAGCAAAAACATTCGCTTAGCCTTCAAGGGCTAGCCGCAGCAGCAGCTGCAACAGCAGTAGGGCTTCAGCCCTTCACTTACCACTTGGCTCTCCAGCACCTGCATGGGAACAATCCACCCAACCGGTGGCAAACAATGCAACGGTCAGCATTCAGCTGACCCAATTATAATAATCCTACCCCTTTCTCGGGGCATTAACATTCTTTCCCTGCAAAGCATGACATCATCATATAGCAACTATGTACGCGCAGGCACATTCAAGCCATCACAACTATCGGCCACACGGCCCGACAGTCCGTGCACTCAGGGCACATTCTTGGTGTACCGGAATACCAGGGTCAACACCACCGTCTACACGGTATTTGAGCATTCTAGTCTTTCCGGCGCGCGGGCCTAAGACTCTCATTAGGCGCTCCAACAAAACCTATAACCAGGCTTCCAAGTCGGACGGACCTAACGCAGGTATGGATCAGCCACCCCCCGTTGCTCAAGTCATCGTGCCACCTCGAATACGGAAGTATCCATGGCAATTTATAGGCGCGGGTCGGTTTCACCTTTCCTGTTCGGCAATCTGCCTTTTCATCGAGTTGTAGCCCAACGGCTCAACCGCTCATAAAGTGGCAACGCACGGCCACAAGAGTTGCATCCAACCCTCTTCATTTCCTGGACATCATCCAGTACTTCCTGCTGCCCCAAGCAACAGGTAGGCACAAGGCAACACAAGCCATAATCACGGAGCCTTCTCCGATATGCAAACAAGCATCACCAATCCAGACCATGTCCAGATGGGCTTCACACAGCATGCCTAGAGCCGTACTCCAATTCCGGCCTCTAATAAGGTGGACTTCACATATCTACCCCAAGGGACACCACAACCCACCGCACACTCGCGGGGAAGGGTTTTCCCTATGCAATGCAGAAAAGAAGGACTTCACATGGCCAAGAAGGGAGATCGTTACCCTTGTCAATCTCTTGGGAGCCATCGCAAACTAGCCAATGAGAAAGAACCGCAGCAGCTTTGCCTTCACAACGCCGGCTTCGAATCACGAATCGGACCACGGGAACTCCGTCGGTGGCTTGATCTCCTCCTCCTTCTTCTTCCTCCTCTCTCTTTCTCTCTTCCTTAAGCAAATGAAGAATGAAGTCTTCATCAGCCTTCACGGATTAAATCCAGTCAGGAAATCACCTGAGCCCTTGGATCCAAAGAGAGAAATCTGAACGGCCACGATTTGCCCAAAAACTCATTTTTTTGGCAGACACGGCCTGTGACACGCCCGTGTCACAGGCCGTGTACCCTTAAGCGGCACACGCGGTATTCGTACCGACTGAGATTTACCAGAACACAGGAATCGACACGCCCGTGTCGAACCTAACACGCCCGTGTCATTCCTGAGACACGCCCGTGTCACCCCTGCCTCATCGAGCTACAAGCAGTACACGGGTAGGCACACGGCATCGGACACGCCTGTGTCCAACCTGACACGCCCGTGTTTAAGGCTTGGTTCAAGGCCGTGTAACTTTCTGACTCAAATCGCATTTTATTTGCGTGACACGCCCTGGGACACGCCCGTATCCCAGGCCGTGTACCCCTGACACGCCCTGGGACACGCCCGTGTCCCAGGCCGTGTAACATGACCTGCACCTCAAAACCATGTTTGAGTCTTTTTGGGGTGTTACAAAAGGGACCCTCTTGTTAAGTTAGGTAATCAAGAAATAAAGGTTTTCTTTAATAGGTGAATTAATATTCTCTCATAGTAATTCTGAAATCAAGGACTACCTTCTGAGTCCTTATCTAAATAAAACCACGTATTTATATTTTTCTGTCTTTTATTTTTAATATAAACTCCACTCCGTTCTTTCGATAAGATAATAGTCTGTTCTAAAAAGTAGAATAATTAACACTGATCCTAGGAAAAATACGACCTTGATATTTTCTACAAAATATTATACTCATATGTGATAGGTACTCTTGCCTTAATCCATAGGATATAAGTAAGTAAAAAAGAGATAGACTTATATACGTAAAAGATTATATAACCCAAAATCTATCATGTTTAAATCAAAATTTACTTATCAAGCTTTTTGGCGCAGTTGCCATGGATTCGTTTATATGTGGTAATATTTGAAAATAAAAGAACGCTATTAATTTTATCTTTTCTTTTCTTGTTATTTAAAAACCTTAATTTTTATAAAAATAAAACAAACATAAAATTCACTGAATTTAAAACTTTGTTTTTATAAAACCTAACTTTTTATTAACAATTTTATTAACCACTAACGAATTCTAACAAAAACCTAACATACTATTTTAACGTATTTTATATAAAACTTTTCTTATTATAAAACTAGTTTATAATAAAACAGCTTTTTTATTATAAAACCTGTTTTATATAAAACCTTATTTTTAGTTATTTTCATGTTTTAAGTCTTTTCGTGTGTTTGTATTTGTGTGTTTATATATATTTGTTTTTAACTTAGTTGTTTTTTTAATTGTAACTTATTTTTTAATTACTTAGTTTTTATATATTTGTTTTATTTTTTGTTTTTATCAAAAGTCCTTTTTAGTGTTCGACCCGCAGAACTTCATCTGATTTAAATCTTGAATTTGATCCTGAAATCGATCGTACCTTTTGCAGGCGCCTCCGATCTCTGAATCAAGAGCTAGTATTAAATTTGGAAGAGTCTGTAGGCACCGCACACGTATAAGAAATGGCAGCAGAGCCACAACAAATGTCAGAGGTGGTCCCCTAAAGGACCATGTCTTATTATGCACGACCCAATTTAGATGACACCAGGTCTAGTGTCGTTCGGCCAACAATTGCTAATAATAACTTCGATATTAAATCGAGTATAATCCAAATGATCCAAAATTCCATTCAATTCAATGGATTGCCCGACTAAGATCCAAACACGCACTTGTCCAACTTTTTAGAAATATGTGACACATTTAAGATAAATGGTGTCACTGATGATGCCATCTGTCTACGCTTATTTCCTTTTTTGCTATGAATGAAAGCCAAACAGGGGCTAGCTTCTCTCCCCAGAGGATCTATCACCACTTGGGCTGACATGACCAAGAAATTCCTCACAAAGTACTTTCCACCTACAAAAATCGCACGTCTGCGTGTAGATATTTCTTCCTTTGTGCAAGGCGAGTCCGATTCTCTCTATGTGACTTGGGAAGGTTTTAAGGAATACCTACATCGGTGTCCACATCATGAGCTGCCAGCTTGGCTCCAGGTACAGACATTCTATAACGGTTTGAACACTCAGACCCGACAAGCCATTGATGTTGTCGCTGGGGGCACTCTCAATAACAAAACCCCCGAGGCCGCTTAAACCCTATTTGAAGAGATGGCCATGAATGCATACCAGTGGAACATGTCGAGGTCACGCCCTAAACAAGCTGGGATTTATGAGCTTGATTCCTCTTCAAACTTAGCTCTCCAAGTAGAATATCTGACTATGCAAGTGGCGGGAATGTGTGCTTCCTCTACCTCTACATCTTGGAATTCGCCTAATTCAACTAATAATAATAATGAAGAAGTCGACTATATGGGGAACTCATATAGACCCTCCTATAATCCAAATAATAATAATAATAATTCTTACAATCCAGGATATAGGAATCATCCTAATTTTTCGTGGAGCAACCCCAATAATGCTCAACGCCCTCCGATTGCAAATCCAATTGGATTTGCACCACAACCCCCACAACCACAGACACCACCACCACAACCGCACCAATTTAGGCCAACCCCGATAGAAAACATATTCACGAAATATGTCAGTATCAATGGGTCCAATATCCAGAACCTGATCGGATCAATTAAAAACTTAGAAACACAAATTGTTTTTCTATCAAAAATGCTATCAGAATGCCAACCTGGTAATTTGTCAGGAAATATGGAACCAAATCCGCGGGAAACTGTCCATTCCAGTAACCCACCAAGTTCACAAGCCGTCAAACTACGAAGTGGAAGGGGCTACCACCACCCATTAGGGTAGAAAAAGAAACTACGGTTAGCCCTCCTACACAACCTCCTGTTACGTCTCTGCCTCCTAAACCCCCGTGAATTGTTCCACCTCATGTTGTTGTACCTTATCCTTCAAAATTAAAAGATGAGCGAGAAGATAAACAGTATAAAATTTTTCTAAAAATGCTAAAACAAATCCAAATAAATATACCTTTCTGCGAGGCAATTGCGCAGATGCCTAAATACGCAAAATATTTAAAAGTGTTACTTTCAAATAAAAAGAAACTCGAAGATATTTTGAGAGTTTTCCTTAACGCCGAATGTTCAGTCGTTTTATTACATAAATTACCCCCAAAATTAAACGATCCGGGACGGTTTTCCATCCCGTGTCTCTTCGGTAATCTATTAATAAAAGATGTGTTAGCAAACTTAGGTCCTAGCATAAATTTAATGCCCTACTCGCTCTTTCATAAACTAGGATTAGGTAACTCTAGCCCAACTGAAATGAGCATTCAGTTAGCAGATCGTTCTATTAAATATCCAATAGGGATAGTAGAGGATGTTCTGGTCAAAATAGACAAGTTTATTTTCCCGGTAGACTTTGTTATACTTGACATAGAGGAAGACGTCGATGTTCCCATAATTCTCGGTCATCCTTTTCTCGCAACCTCTCGTGCGATAATAGACGTAAGTAATGTTAGAATTCTCTTATGAGCAGGAGATGACGAGGTTATTATAGATATAGATCCCTCTATAAAAAAATCTTTAATAAACGACGATTCCTACTATCTTACGGAAGCCTCTTTTGAGGAAAATGCTTTTCCCTATTCTGATTTACTTTCAATAACTGTAAAAGAATCGGACTTGGCAGACTTACCCCTTTCACAAGAAATGTCTACCAATGACCCTTTAGAACCTTTTATATCCTTAACTTCTATAACTCTAAAAACCCCAACTTCGTATGAAAAACCACCAACCCTCGAGCTGAAAACACTTCCCGCACATTTAAAATACATTTTCCTTGAAGCCGAATCTAAACTCCCTGTTATTATTTCTGTCGAATTAAATGATAAGAAAACGTCTGAATTAATAGAAGTGTTAAAACAACATTGTTATACATTAGCATGGATAATTTTTGATATATAACGACTCAACCCATCTATTTGTACGCATAAAATATTTCTTGAAGATAACCCTCGTAGATCTATCAAGTCCCAACGACATTTAAATCCTAATATGAAGGATGTCATAAAAGCTGAAGTAATTAAATTATTAGACGCAGGAATTATCTATCCAATCTCAGATAGCACATGGGTTAGTCCCGTACAAGTCATCCCTAAGAAGGGCGGTATAACGGTAGTGCCAAACGCTAATAATGAACTAATTCCAACATGTACTATTACGAGTTGGAGGATGTGCATCGACTATCGAATATTAAATGATGCCACCCGTAAAGATCACTTTCCACTACCGTTTATAGATCAAATATTAGAGAGACTCTCGGGTCACTCATATTATTGTTTTCTCGATGGTTATTCAGTGTATTTACAAATCCCTATAGCCCCTAAAGACCAAGAGAAAATTAGGTTCACTTGCACCTTTGGTACTTTAGCCTACAAGCGAATGTCGTTTGGACTTTGTAATGCGCCAGCTACATTTTAAAGATGTATGCTAGCTATTTTCAGCAAGTTAGTAGAGGACGTTATGGAAGTGTTTATGGATAATTTCTCCATATTTGGAGACTCATTCCATACGTGTTTAGATAACCTCACTCGTGTTCTTCAATGCTGTGAAGATACGAATTTAGTGTTGAATTGGGAGAAATGCCACTTTATGGTCCGCGAAGGTTTAGTTCTCGGTCATAAAATTTCTTCTCATAGAATCGAGGTCAATAAGGCCAAAAAAGAAATAATTGAAAAACTTCCTCCTCCAACAAATGTTAAATCTATTCGAAGTTTCTCAGGTCATGCAGGTTTCTATAGACGGTTCATTCAAAATTTATCTAAAATAACTAAACCGTTAACTCATTTATTAGAAAAAGAAGCCTCATTTATATTCAATAGTGAATGCTTAGTAGCATTCAACATTATTAAGGACAAACTTATCAACTCTCCTATTTTAGTAGCCCCAGACTGGTCCTTTCCTTTTGATATCATATGTGATGCGTGTGATTATGTAGTAGGAGCTGTCTTAGGACAGCGAGTAGATAAATATTTTCATCCTATCTATTATGCAAGTAAAACTCTCACATCCACACAAACCAATTACACGACCACGGAAAAGGAACTACTGGCTATTATATTCGCATTTGATAAGTTTAGATCTTATATAACGCTATCAAAAGTTATAGTTTTTACGGATCATTCTGCTTTAAAGTATTTACTAAGGCAGCCGCAAAACCCCGTTTATTACATTGGATTCTCTTATTACAAGAATTTGATTTAGAGATCCGAGATAAGAAAGGTGCAGAGAATTTAGCAGCCAATCATCTTTCTCGACTAGAGAATGCTACAATAGATACACTCGTGTAAGCCGACATCGAAGATAAATTCCCTGAAGAAAGTCTCCTCGCCCTCGAAAAGGTAACAAACTCTTCTACTCCTTGGTTCGCAGACTTGGCTAACTATTTAGTTGCCCGAGTCCTTCCAAAAGCTTTTATAATTCAAGAAAAGAGGAAATTCTTTTCTGACTTGAAAAACTACTTTTGGGAAGACCCGTATTTATTCTGAGTCTGTGTCGACCAAGTAATTAGAAGATGTATTTCGAACGAGGAAGGAGTAAAAGTACTACGGTACTGCCACGAAGGACCAACCAGCAGACATTATCAAGCCAACCAGACTGTACGTAAAGCCCTTGAAGCAGGCTTCTTTTGGCCTACTTTATTCAAGGACGCTCAATAATTGGTAAGCGTTTGTAACCGCTGCCAACGGTCAGGTAACATTTCCCGTTGGGACGAAATGCCCCAAAACTTTTACTTAGAATGTGAAATTTTTGATCTGTGGGGCATAGATTTTGTAGGCCCTTTACCTCCTTCTTTTAAAAATCGTTATATCTTAGTAGCGGTCGATTACGTTTCACGATGGGCTGAAGCGCAAGCTTTTCCCACTGCTGACATGAGAGTCTTCGTTAAATTTCTGAAATCCTTATTTTCATGTTTTGGCACGCCTAGGGCTATAGTTAGCGATCGAGGTACTCATTTTTGTAACACCCAGATAGCTAAAATGTTAGCCAAATATGGAGTTACTCATAAACTCGCTACCGCTTATCACCCCCAAACAAGCGTCCAAGTGGAGGTAGTCAATAGAGAACTAAAGCGCATATTAGAAAAGACTGTAGATACCAATCAAAAATATTGGTCCCTCAAATTAGATGATGCACTTTGGGCCTACCGTATGGCATTCAAATCTGTGATCGGTTATACACCTTATCGTTTAGTATATGGAAAGGCATGTCACCTACCTGTAGAATTAGAACATCGCGCATATTGGGCCGCTAAAAATTCTTAACTTAGATACAAACTTATCCGCCGAACAATGTAAATTTCAACTCAATGAACTTGAGGAATGGCGTGCAAATGCCTATGAAAATTATAAATTTTATAAAGGCGATCTAAGTTTTATCATGATAGGAAAATTAAATTTCAAAAATCTTTTTCATCAGGTGATCTTGTCCTACTATATAACTCACACCTTAAATTATTTCCATGAAAATTAAAATTTCGATGGACCAGACCCTTTACTGTTAAACAAATCTTGCCATATGGGACCGTTCTTATTTCTAACCCTGAACTAGGAACTTTCAAATTAACGGGCACCGTTTAAAACTATATTTTACTGGGGACCCTTTTCAAAAAGAACCTGAAACCCTAACACTACTCCATAACCTCGAAATATAAATTCACTTGTATATTTCCATCTTTTATGCTTTTGTATATTCTGTATATATTTTTTTTGTCTTTATTTGTCACTTCATACCTATACCTAACATAAGTATGGGAGTGTTTTTAGCTGCATTTTTTTATCACTTTTATGTTATATTTTTCCTTTTAAATAAAAAACATTGTTTATTTTATTACTCATCCAAAACAAGTCAAAACTTTCAAAACCATACTATTTATATATATTCCAAAAATCTGGGTTGATAAAAATACAAATTATTCAATTTTCAAATTTACTACTCCTTCTCATAACTAGATAGATATAAATATCCGGAATAAACTTGTAAACCCTACCTTGTAAATTTCATTACAATCGGAGTTATTATTTTAGCAAGCATGCTTTAATATATCAAAAATACATATATATACAATAGAAGCAAAACATATTATGTTCATTAAACAATTTTAGACTGTAATTATTCTTACTCCATTCTTAACGAAATATAAGAAATACAAACTATTATAGTTGCTCTCAAAATTTTTTATCCAACTCTTGAATATTTATTTATTTCTACTTGGCATGTTTTCTTACGCAAGCAAGTATCTAGGAGTATGTGCTTCTAGTAAAAGAAAAGATCTTATGTTAACGGGAATAAGATTTCATTCCGTACACATAGACATCCAATAAATATGAAAAGATTATATGGAAAGGAGTATGTGCTCCTCTAAATATACATTGGATTCAAATAAAAACTCAAGTATGCATTGTATTTTTTCCACTTTGGAATTACATTCCTTAGTACTTATAACAACGCATAACTTAGATAAAAAGATGATAGAATACAAAAATCTATCACTTCTAATAAAGCCTATTGTGTAGGTAAATTCCACCCTTCCAAAGTTGATATTCTATTTTTGTTTAAAATTTTGAGAGAGCATAAATAATAGGATATATATTTTCCAATATATCTCGTATAAGATATAGTAATCATAAAGCCAATCTATCCTTATTATATCTGATTTTAATATGTGCTTACTATTTATTTTCAAAAACTTTTTATAGTTATAAATTCTAAACTCTGGTATCAATGATATATATATACGATAGCATTTAACTCTTTATTCACTGGATTTTTATACCTGTTTTATCTTGAAGAATTAAATTAATAGTAAATAGAAAATTTCATAACTTGTAAATATACTCAGCTCTATATTTGCTATGGAATAGCAAAATCTAAGTATGGGGGTATTTGATGAGTATAAAAATATACAATTTTGTATAGTATTACTTTTGAATATTTATAAATAAAACCTTAGTTATTATATATAAAACTAATTATTTTTATTATATTTTATTTTTTTATGTTTTATATTTATTTTCTATGTTTTTCTGAATTTTTGTATTTTTTACTTAGGTCACGCCCCTAGGTCACGCCAGTGACCTAGGGCGTGACAGCCCTGTTTAATTCCTATTTATTTTTTGTTTTTGTTATTTAGGAAAATCAGAAAAGCTTATGGACACATCCACGCCAGCTCGTGACCCAATCAGACATGCTCGTGCTCGCACTGGTGTTAGCCCGTTTCCAGCAAGATGCTGTGCTGTCGCCACGCCCCGTACTGCCAGATGAACCGACTGCCAGACATTCCCGTGACCCAATTCGACATGCCCGTGACCAGATGAAGTTCTATACAGAGTTCAACCCAGCTTGACACATGTCCTGACACGCCGCACGACACGCCCATGGCCTTATCACACCCACCCGACACGCCTGTGTCAAGGGGCGTGTCATTTCAAAAAAAATTCTATAAATAGAGGGGCAAGGCTTTGTAAAATTATTCAAACACCAACAATTTCCTTAAGAACTATTAGGAATCCTTAGCTCTCTGACAAAGAACTGGCAGTAGCTTTCAAGTATTCCAAGCTCTGTAAGTTCTAATTTTTTTTAGCTTTCTTTTCAGCTTTGTAGAAAGTTGTAATAACTTTTTGAATTTATAAAATAGAATGTTTCAATTTCAATTCTGAGTATTTACAGTTTTATTTCACATTACTTTATTTTCTCATACTATCCCGAATGAAAGGCGAAGCTATGCTTATGTCTTGGATTAAGATAGCGTGAAACCGCTTTCAAAACTATTTTTCAAAACCTTAGTATTTCATCGAGGCAAAAGCCTATGACCTGGATTAAGATAGTGTGAAAGCTTTTCAATAATTTAGATTTTACTACCCTATCCCAAATGAAAGGCGAAGTGAAAGCTTAAGTCTTGAATTAAGATAGATAGGTAAATATTATTTTATGCACTTTATACCACCCCCATCCTGATAAGTGGCTAAGAACCCTTAGCACTTGGTCAAGATAAGCTCTGGGATGGATATTATTTTAACCTATTTCAACTGTACGTTCTAGTTATTCTAACTAGGGTTTACTGTTAAT
Source organism: Platanthera zijinensis (assembly GCA_039513925.1). Classification (NCBI taxonomy): domain Eukaryota; kingdom Viridiplantae; phylum Streptophyta; class Magnoliopsida; order Asparagales; family Orchidaceae; genus Platanthera; species Platanthera zijinensis. The sequence goes on from CM077092.1 coordinate 59,167,251, forward strand.
TGATCATATACCAGGTGAAGAGACACTACGTTTTACGTTAACCCATTTTAAATGCAAGCCTCCCTGATCGTACTTTCGAGTCAGTGATGCTGCCAAAGGGACCCTCTCGTTAAGTTTGGCAATCAAGAAATAAAGTTGTTCTTTAATAGGTGAATTAATATTCTCTCATAGTAATTCTGAAATCAAGGACTACCTTCTGAGTCCTTATCTAAATAAAACCACGTATTTATATTTTTTTTGTCTTTTATTTTTAATATAAACTCCACTCCGTTCTTTCGATAAGATAATAGTCTGTTCTAAAAAGTAGAATAATTAACACTGATCCTAGGAAAAATATGACCTTGATATTTTCTACAAAATACTCTACTCCTATGCGATAGGTACTCTTGCCTTAATCCACAGGATATAAGTAAGTAAAAAAGAGATAGACTTATATACGTAAAAGATTATATAACACCAAATCTATCCTCTTTAAATCAAAATTTACTTATCACTTGCAATAAAAGAACCCGACGGATTAAACGCGGTTTTGCTTCCACCTTGGCTAGCAAATATCTAAGGGCAGAGTGATCTGTGTATACTACCACTTTAGACAATGTTAAATAAGATCTAAATTTGTCAAAGTCAAATACCTCTGCTAGGAGTTCTTTTTCATTAGTGGTATAATTCTCCTGCGCATTATTAAGTGTTTTACTAGCGTAAATATTGGATGAAAGTGTTTGTTTCGGTGTTGTCCTAAAATAGCTCCTAGCGCAAAACTACTAGCGTCACACATGATTTCGAATGGCCCAGTAAAATCAAGTGCGATCATAATAGGCGAATTAATTAATCTTTCTTTTAAGAACTCAAAGGCATGTAGACACTCTTGATTGAAAATAAAAGGTGTGTCCTTTTCTAAAAGTCTAGTAAGTAATTTAGCAATTTTGGAGAAGTCTTTAATGAACCAACGATAAAATCTGGCGTGTCCTAAGAAACTTCTCATTGTCTTAATGGTGGTTGGTGGTGGTAACTTTTCTATGGTTTCTATTTTGGCTCTATCAACTTGAATTCCTTGGCTAGAGATTTTATGGCCTAATACTAACCCTTCTTGTACCATAAAATGACACTTTTCCCAACTAAGGAGTAGGTTTGTTTCCTCACACCTCCTAAAAACTTTTTATAAATTATTCAAACACAAATCAAACGAATCTCCAAATACAGAGAAATCATCCATAAACACTTCCATGATATCTTCAACATACTCGTTGAAGATGGCTAACATGCACCTTTGAAAAGTGGCGGGGGCATTACATAAACCAAATGACATATGGCTATATGCTAATGTACCGAATGGGCAAGTGAATGTTGTTTTCTCTTGGTCTTCTGGTGCTATAGGAATTTGGAAATACCCAGAAAGTCCATCTAGAAAACAATAATAAGAATGTCCTGATAATCGTTCTAATATTTGGTCAATGAAAGGTAAAGGGAAATGGTCTTTCCTAGTGGCATCGTTTAGCTTCCTATAGTCAATACAGACATGCCAACCAGTTACGGTTCGCATTAGAATTAATTCATTCCTATCTTTTGCTACCACAGTTAGGCCACCCTTCTTAGGAACGACCTGTACAGGACTTACCCATGAACTATCTGAAATAGTATATATCATACCAGCATCTAACAACTTAACAATCTCTGCCTTAACTACCTCTTTCATATTTAGATTAAGCCTACGTTGCGGTTGAATAGAGGATTTATAGTTTTCTTCCAAAAGGATTTTATGAGTACAAAAACTTGGGTTGATACCTTTTATATCAGATATTTATCATGCTATTGCACCTTTACATTTCTTCAACACAGTTAATAATTTAGCCTTTTCTGTATTAGAAAGATTAGAAGAAATAATAACTGGGTACGAAGAATTAGTTCCTAAGAACGCATACTCAAGATGATCCGATAATTTTTTTAATTCTACTACTGGTGGATCCTTAGTATTATTCTTATGAACTTCATAATCTCCTTCGGTAATCAAACTATATTCAGACGTTCTATTCAAAGGAACAGAATTATCTAGAAAAAATAAATCCTCAACAATGTCTTCATTCTTTTCATCTTCTAGATAACAGTTAGTCATGCAAATTTCTAAAGGATCTCGGTAACAAAAATTAGAATTCATAGAAGTCAAAAAATTATCAATACCATGAGAAAAATAACAATAATCATCATTATCTAAGGATTGTTTCATAGTATTGCCTATTTGAAAAGTGACTTCATCTTCCCCTACTCGTAAAACTATTTTACCATCAAAAACATCAATAAGAGCTCTAGATGTGGCTAGGAATGGATGACCTAGTATAAGTGGCACTTCGATATTTTCGTCCATATCTAGAATAACAAAATCAGCAGGAAATATAAACTTATCTACCTTAACCAGTACATCCTCAACTATGCCTCTAAGATACTTTACCGACCGATTTGCTAGTTGAATACTCATTCTAGTCAGGCTAAGTTCTCCTAGACCTAGTTTCAGATATAGTTTATAAGGCATTAAATTTATACTAGCTCATAAATCCGCTAAAGCTTTATTAACTTGTAAATCACCTATTAAACATGGAATTGAAAATGAACCAGGATCCTTAAGTTTTTGAGGTAATTTGTTTTGTAAAATAGCGGAACATTCTTCACTAAGTGTTACTAAAGATAATTCTTCTATTCTCCTTTTATTTGAAATTAAATCCTTCAAAAATTTTGCATATAATTTCAGAAAAAGGTAAATTGACATGTAATTGTTTAAACATAGATAAGAATTTTCCATATTACGCATCCATTTGCTCCTTGTTCAGCTGCGCTGGATATGGTATTGTTGGTTGATACTCCATTGGCTTTATGTTCATGTCATTTGGTTCTTTGCCGCTAGACTCCTCTTGGGGTTCTTCCTTTGTAAGCCTTGGGTCTTATAACTCCTTTCCGCTCCTCAACTGGATTGCTTTTGCATGATCCTTCGGGTTTGTCTCAGTATTTCCTGGAAGTGTTCCTTGTTGTCTTTCAGATACCATCCTTGCGAGCTGACCAATCTGATTCTCCAAATTACGAATTGAGCCTTCATGGTTCCGGAAGGTGACATCAATAGTTTGCATGAACTTGGTAAGGACATCTTCCAATGTTGGCTTCCTTTGCTCCGGTTGTTGTTGTCCAAACATAGGTTGCTTGACTTGCCCTCCCCAAGTGAAATTGGGGTGGTTCCTCCATCCAGGATTGTATGAAAGACTATATGAGTTATTTGCAGGATTGAAAGGTGGTCTGGGATTGTTACCCATATAGTCAACATGCTCTTGCACTGGAGGTTCACCACTAGGAATTCCACAAAGTGAAGGGTCCCATTGTTGAGGTACCATGGAGGGTGATGCTAAAGAAAGGTTGTCCATCTTTTGGTGAAGCTTCTCCACTTGAATGGCTAAGGCAGTAACAGCATCCACTTCATACATTCCTGCAAGTTTATAGGCTTTGGTCTCACGGTAGTCCATTGATAGTTGTTCATAGCCATGTCCTCTATCAACTGTTGAGCCGCTTCAAGTGTCTAATTATTCAAGGCGCCCCCACTAGCCGCATCGATCATCTGTTTGGTGGCTGGATTAAGACCATTGTAGAAAGTCTTAATTTGAACCCCTGAAGGTAAGGCATGATGAGGACATCTCCTTAATAGATCCTTGAATCGTTCCCATGTGTCGTACAATGATTTAGACTCCAATTGAATATACGTAGAGATGCCGTTTCTTAACTTTGCAGTCTTCGTCGGTGGAAAATACTTCATCAAAAACTTCTCAACCATCATGTCCCAAGTAGTAATCGACCCTCTAGGTAAAGAGTTGATCCACTGCTTCGCCTTATGCCTTAGTGAAAACGGAAACAATCTCAATCGAATGGCATCGTTGGAAACACCATTGATCTTTAATGTATCATATATTTCTAAGAATCCGGCTAAGTGTGTATTGGGATCCTCATCTTTCAAGCCATCATATTGGACATATTGTTGAACCATTTGTATAACACTAGGCTTCAATTCAAAATTATTGGTTGGAATTGGTGGTCTAACGATGCTCGACCCAGTACCTTGGAGATTGGGCCTTACAAAGTCAGACATGGTTTGCTCATTCTAGTTCTACATGGTATCTAAATTCTCTGGATGATGTTCTCCTTGGTTTACTGTTTTCTCTTCTAATAGTTCATTTGAAATATCTGTGGTATTAGTTCCCACGTCCCTTTGGTTAGTGTTATGAATAATTCATTCCAGGTCAGGATGAAATGGTGTTAGCCCAGAATTTATTCCCCTTGTCATACACTAACTGTTGAAATCGAAAAATCGGTCTCTGTGGAGTTCAACCCTTGGGGAAAGGGGTGGTCGCGCACCTACTCCGCTCCTGCAAGAAAACGACAGGAAAGTGAAGAACAAAGAACTAGACTAAGGGCCCAACGCGGAGGTCCAACCACAATCCCAGAAGATCTCATAGCGCTTCCCCTCCTTAGCCAAAAGGTCGGGCTAAGGTACCTCAGAAAGTACGAGAAGACTGGGAGACAAGTAAGTGTGCTCTGAGGTACCCCTTGGGTCCTATTTATAGAAAACTGAAAACGGCCTGCGAATTGCCTACCTCTGCTGGGTTGAAATTACTGAAGACCCCTTGGGCTTGGCCTGCCAACAGCCAAGCTCCGCTGTTCTGAGAGGCTAGGGGCAGACCACTGGGGGCAGGATGGCCATTGGATCCTCTACTCGGCAAGGGCGGCGAATGCGAGTTAGCTGAGCGAGTACCCCACTTTAGCGAGTGCAGGCTCGAAAATTGTCCCTGGCGAGTCAACGGCCGGGCGAAGCTCCAAGAATCCTGAGATCGACCCGACGATCACCGAGCTCGGCATGACGATTGCCGAGCTCGGGCTCGGCAAAGGGCCCTGTACGGACCATGAGGCAGTCTGGACCGGTCAGTCCGGCTTTTGCGGACCCACTCGCCGAATACGGGTTGGAGCTGAGCCCGGCCGCTGACTTGCCTGGGAAAATTTCCGAGCCTGCACTCACCAAAGTAGGGTACTCGCCCGGCGAACTCGCATTCACCGCCCTTGCCGAGTAGAGGATCCAATGGCCATCCCGCCACCAGTGGTCTGCCCCTAGCCTCTCAGAACAGCGGGGCTTGGCTGTTGGCAGGCCAGCCCAAGGGGTCTTCAGTAATTTAAGCCCAGCAGAGGTAGGCTATCCGCAGGCCATTTTCAGTTTTCTATAAATAGGACCCAAGGGGTACCTCAGAGCACACTTACTTGTCTCCCAGTCTTCTCGTGCTTTCTGAGGTACCTTAGCCCGGCCTTTTTGCTAAGGAGGGGAAGCGCTCTGAGATCTTCCGGGATTGTGGTTGGACCTCCGCGCCGGGCCCTTGGTCTTGTCCTTTGTTCTTCACTTTCTTGTCGTTTTCTTGCAGGAGCGGAGTAGGTGCGCGACCACCACTTTCCCCAAGGGTCAAACTCCACAGAGACCGATTTTCAGTTTCAACACTAAGAGACTACAAAATAGAGATTAAAGAATATAATTATGTTATTAACAAATTTACAATTATTTGTTAGTAAGCAAAAAATGTAGATTAATAGAGTTTAATCTTTCTAAATATTGAATCGAGTCCCCGACAACGGCGCCAAAAACTTGATGAGTATTTTTACTAAGCATGTTTAACCATGTAGATAGGTAAAAGCTTAAATAGATTTTACTCTCAGGCAAGTGCACCTATCAATCATAGTATATGAGAAATCTATATCTCATGTCGTATTCCACAGGGCCATTTCAAATACTCATACTCACCCTCACTCTATTATAATACCTATAATTAAAATTTATTTTTACTCTAAATAAACCTAAGTATGACTAATTGGATAAAGTACATTGGAGAATTAAAGATGATAAAACGTCGAAAGTCTAAGAGCATTCACATGAACATAATCACTTATTAATTAAAATCTATGTAATCATGAAATAACAAAGATATCAAATTCATTGTATTGTAAAGGGTTAAACATTTATCAAATTCTCTCTCGAGCAATTCAAAATCTAAACCTAAGTTGAGTAAATTTTCTCTCGAACAATTTACAACACTCAAAATTACATTAATTACAATACCCTATCTCCTACATAAATTCATGTAATCTTATATTTAAAATATCATGAATATATTTATCCGTACTACAATTATCCAAATAGCATATCTCTCGATCATGAAATTTGAAATACAAAGAGAAATAACATCCAAATATGAACATTTAACCATCATTCCAAGCATCCAATTTCTCAATCTAGAAGTTTGGAATTCATGTAAAACAAAAGCTACATTCATAACTAGGACAAATCTCTTTGTTTGCAAGCCTATATATGAATAAAATATCATAAATTTGATGAAAACAAGAAGATACATGATTACCAAATTGTTCAAATAAAATATTCAAGCGAAATAAAAGATAAATAAAGTTAGATCACCAAAAGAAAGGAAAGATTGAGAGAGATACATGAAAGATTAAAATGCATACAAAATCTCCTCCAATTCCTCCTTCTCTTGGATGCTCCACTTTCGTCCTCCAGAAGTGCTCCAAATGAAATGATCCAAAAGTCCAGAATAAAATTTTCACACAGGTTTTTATAGTCTCCTTGCAAATAGGGCCAGACACGAGTTCCAACACGGCCGTGTCACAGGCCGTGTTCATGGTTCTAGGTAGGTTCCACACGATTCGGCGTGTCTGGACGTGGGCTGTGTCAGATGACACGGGTACTGACACAGCTGTGTATGTAGCCATGCTCTATGCACAATTGGTTGCTTGGCGTCAGGCATTGAGATCTCCAAAAAGGGACATGGGTGGCCACACGGGCGTGTTCCAACCCATATGGTTCTCTGTCATTTCTTCCAAAATCTTCAGCTCCCTCCTGAAAAGGACACGGGTAGTCACACGGCCATGTTCCTACCCGTGTTCGCCCAAATTTTGTCCTGTCCTCAGCCATATTGAATCCGTGACCTCCTTCATTTGCTATGAGACTTTAAGTTCCACTGGTTAGCCATACCTGCATTAGGAAAATGATTGAATAAGTACATAGCTAAATACATAAAATAATATAAACTTTTAATTGTGCTCTTCTATTCATGATAATACGAATTCTTAATTATTCTTGCAAAATTACTACCTAGAGAGGTGGAAACTAGTGTACATGATTACAATTATGATAGTAAAAATCCTATCATAATTATACTCATCAAAAGACCCTCTCGAGGATGTTGGCACGTTGCGTGGCCGAGGGGGAGGTCCCGAGGATCTTGGAGGAGGTCCACTCTGGAGAGTGTGGAAGACACTCTGGGAGTCTGATGCTGGAAGGGAGGATCGTCAGGCAAGGGTACTTTTGGCCGACCCTAAGCCACAACGCGGCAAAGTTCACAAAGGAGTGTCATAAGTGCCAACTATTCACCCCCCTCCAGCTGCAACCGGCCAAGCGCCTCAGGAGTATCATAGCACCCTAGCCATTTGCAATCTGGGGAATGGATTTGGTCGGACCCTTTCCCAAGGCCAGCGACCAAAGAAGATTGTTACTAGTCATGATCGACTATTTCTCCAAGTGGATGGAAGTCAAGTCTTTGGCCAATGTGACCTCACAAGTCATTAGGAACTTTGTTTGGGGGGAGATCATCTGCCGATACGGGTTGCCCCAGGCCATCGTAACGAAAAATGGACATCAGTTTGCTAGCGCCGAGTTCATCAGCTTTTGTGGGCAGCTCGGGATTGATCTAAGGTTCGTCTCGGTCTATCACCCAAGGAGCAATGGGCAGGTGGAGGCGGCGAACAAGATCATTATCAACCTCCTCAAAAAAAAGTAGAGAACCTGAAAGATAGTTGGGTGAAGCAGCTCCCCTCGATCCTCTGGGCCCTCAGAACCACACCCAACACGGCCACAGGGGAGACCCCTTTCAAACTTTCCCATGGGTGTGAGGCGGTGCTCCCAATAGAGTTTAAGGTCTGAACGCCTCAGGTGGTCGAGGAAGGAGAAGATAGGGAGGAATGGAGAGCCGAGAACGAAGAGGAGCTACGGCTCTCCCTTGACATGGTTGAAGAGCTGTGAGACCTCTCTGCCATCAGGCAAGAGGAAGTAAAGAGAAGAATGGCCAAGTACTTTGACAAGCACATCAGAGTCAAACAATTCATGAAAGGGGACTTGGTCTTAAGAAAGGTGGATGTCGCAGGGAGGTCAGCCTCAGTGGGGAAACTCAACCCCAATTGGGAAGGACCATAAATAGTGCAGGAGGTCTTGAAGTCAGGAGGGTATTGCTTTCAAAATGTGGAAGGCGAGACCCTAGGTCTCACCTAAAGTGGTGATGACCTGGAGCGCTTTTACCCTTGAGTCATGTAAGTTCTATTTTGTGGAATAAAATTTCTCGAGATGCTTATGCTCATGACATGTTTTGTGCAAGTGGAAGAGTGAATATGCCCCAGACCCCGAGCAGATACGGCTATCAGGCTCTCACCTAGCTGGCAGGGTTGGATGTCACTCGGAGGAGTCTGCCCCAGACCCCGAGCAGATCCCGCTGTCAGGCTATCACCTAGCTGGCAGGGTTGGATGTCACTCAGAGCAGTTTGCCCTAGATCCCGAGCAGATCCCGCTGTCAGGCTCTCACCTAGTTGATAGGGCTAGATGTCACTCGGAGGAGTCTTCCCCAGACCCCGAGCAGATCCTACTGTCAGGCTCTCACCTAGCTGGCAGGGCTGGATGTCACTCGGAGGAGTTTGCCCTAGACCCTGAACAGATCCCGCTATCAGGCTCCCATCAAGCTGGAAGGGCTTGATGTCATACTGAGGAGTCTTCTCAAGACCCCGAGCAGATCCCGCTGTCAGGCTCTCACCTAGTTGGCAGGGCTGGATGCCACTCAGAGGGGTCTGCCCCAGACCCCAAGCAGATCCCGATGTCAGGCTCTCACCTAGCTGACAGGACTGGATGTCATTTGGAGGAGTTTGCCCCAGACCCCGAGCAGATCCCGCTGTCAGGATCTTATCTAGTTGGCAGGGCTGGATGTCACTCGAAGGAGTCTTCCCCAGACCCCGAGCAGATCCCGCTGTCAGGCTCTCACCTAGCTGACATGGCTAGATGTCACTTGGAGGAGTCTGGTCCAGACCCCAAGCAAATCCCGCGGTCAGGCTCTCACCTAGCTGATAGGGTTGGATGTCACTCGAAGGAGTCTGTCCCAGACCCCGAGCAGATCCCGCTGTCAGGCTCTCACCTAGCTGGTAGGGCTGGATGTCACTAGGAGGAGTCTTCCCCAGACCCCAAGCAGATCCCGCTGTCAGGCTCTCACCAAGCTGACAGGGCTGGATATTCACTCGGAGGAGTCTGCCCCAAACTTTAAGCAGATCCCGCTGTCAGGCTCCCATCAAGCTGGCAGGGCTGGATGTCACTCGGAGGAGTCTGCCCTAGACCCCGAGCATATCTCGATGTCAGGCTCTCACCTAGTTGACAGGGCTGGATGCCACTCGGAGGAGTCTGCCACAGACCCCAAGAAAATCCCGCTGCAAGGCTCTAACCTAGCTGGCAAGGCTTGATGTCACACAGAGGAGTCTGCCCCAGACCCCAAGCAGATCCCACTATCAGGCTCTCACCTAGCTGATTGGGTTGGATGTCACTCGGAGGAGTCTGCCCTAGACCCCAAGTAGATCCCGCTATCAGTCTCTCACCTAGCTGGAAGGGATGGATGTCACTCGGAGGAGTCTGCTCCAGACCCCGAGCAGATCCCGCTGTCAGGCTGTCATCAAGCTGGTAGGGCTGAATGTCACTCGGAGGAGTCTGCCCTAGACCCCGAGCAGATCCCGCTGTCAGGATCTCACCTAGCTGGCAGAGTTGGATGTCACTCGAAGGGGTCTGCCCCAGACCCCAAGCAGATCCCGCTGTCAGGCTCTCACCTAGCTGACAGGGCTGGATGTTATTCAGAGGAGCCTGCCCCGAACCACGAGCAGATCCCGCTGTCAGGCTCTCACCTAGCTGGCAGGGCTGGATGTCATTCGGAGGAGACTGCCCCAGACCCAGAGAAGATCCCGTTGTCAGGCTCTAACCTAGCTGACAGGGATGTATGTAATTCAGAGGAGTCTTCCCTAGACCCCGAGTAGATCCCACTGTCAGGCTCTCACCTAGCTGATAGGGCTAGATGTCACTCAGAGGAGTCTGCCCTAGACCCCGACCAGATCCCACTGCCAGGCTCTCACCTAGCTGGCAGTGCTAGATGTCACTCGGAGGAGTCTGCCTCAGACCCCAAGAAGATCCCACTGTCTGGCTTTCACCTAGCTGACAGGGCTGGATGTCACTCAGACGAGTCTGCCCCAGACCCCGAGCAGATCCCGTTGTCAGGCTCCCATCAAGCTGGCAGGGCTGGATGTCACTCGGAGGAGTCTGCCCTAGACCCCGAGAAGATCTCGCTGTCAGGCTCTCTCCTAGCTGGCAGGGATGGATGTCACTCAGAGGAGTCTGCCCCAGACCTCGAGCAGATCCCGCTGTCAGGCTCTCACCTAGCTGGCAAGGCTGGATATCACTCGGAGGAGTCTGCCCAGACCCCGAGTAGATACCGTTGTTAGGCTCTCACCTAGTTGATAGGACTAGATGTCACTCAGAGGAGTCTGCCCCAGACCCCGAGCAGATCCTTCTCTTAGGCTCTCACCTAGCTGGCAGGGCTAAATGTCACTCGGAAGAGTCTGCCCCAGACCCTGAGCAGATTCCATTATCCGGCTCTAACCTAGCTGACAAGGCTAGATGTCACTCGGAGGAGTCTGCCCCAGACCCCAAGCAGATCCCATTGTCAGCTTCTCACCTAGCTGATAGGGTTGGATGTCACTCGGAGGAGTGTTCCCAAGACCCCGAGAAGATCCCGCTGTCAGTCTCTCACCAGCTGGCAAGGCTGGATGTCACTCGGAGGAGTCTTCCCCAGACCCCGAGCAGATCCTGCTGTCAGGCTCCCATCAAGCTGGCAGAGCTGGATGTAACTCAGAGGAGTCTGCTCGAGACCCCGAGCAGATCTCGCTGACAGGCTCTCACCTAGCTGGTAGGGCTGGATGTCACTTGGAGGAGTCTGCCCCAGACCCCAAGCAGATCCCACTGTCAGTCTCTCACCTAGCTGGCAAGGCTGGATGTCACTCGGAGGGGTCTGCCCTAGACCCCGAGCAGATCCCGCTGTCAGGCTCTCACCTAGGTGGCAAGGCTGGATGTCACTCGAGGGGGTTCAACTTTCTCCTAGAATTATTCGAGAAGATTACTTTCCTAAAGGTATGAGGGGAGAAGACCCTCGTGGGCGAGATCGTACTCGCAGGCCCATCTCGGAAAAAAGAAGGCGAGCCATCCCGAGTCTTCTATTGAGGGCGAGCTCCAACGAGGCACTCCACCCCCCTTCAGTTTTACTTAGAAATATTTTGATAGTTTCGACTCGGCATTGGAAAAGAGAAGGTTAACTCGCGCGCGAGCTGGGTGGGTACGACCCCAGCTTGGCAGGCCCATGTCTGGTTGACCTGGGGTAGGGGGAGCTCTCGGAATCCGCTCTTGAGTATGAGTCCCAAACACGCGTTCTAGCATCAAGACCTGTCCTAGCGAGATCCACCGAAGGGGAGGAAACTCACGGGCGAGTGCGGCAAAAATAGAAGAATTCAAAGCAAAAAAAGATAGAGAAATCTCACAAACTTTTGCAAATGATTTTCATACTTTAAATATCTGATTACAATGTCAAAACTCGCCTTCGCGAAGTTACAAAAGAGGGAGGGGGAAAGAAAAGAAAGAACAAAAATCTGGATCAGCTCACGCCCTCCTCCCCAGAGGTGCGACCTTCCTCTCCCCTGCGCCCCTGGCCCTTGTCCATGTCCCCGAACTGCGAGGCGAAGTTGTCCTCCTTCTCGTCAGGCGGGCTCGACGGGTATAGACCTGGTATGAGGTCACGCACCGCGACCTCCTCGTAGCCGTTCGCCAGTATCCTCGTACCCCTCATGGCATTCAGAAGGCACTCGGCAGACTCGATGGAGTTGATTCGCAGCCGCTCTACGACCTCCTTCGCGCCAAAGAGTCGCAGCCTCTGATAGGGGTAGGTGGAGTAGAAGCTCCGCCTGCCGGAGGAACTCGCTGTGAAACTCCCGGTTCTGGACTTTCAGCCGCCCCACCTCGGCCTCCAGCTCAGCAGCGCGGGCCTGCTTCTCGGTAGCACATGTCTCCCGCTCGCCGTAGCGAGCCTCTTGTTCGAGAAGGCAGGCTTGCAGTTGGTCGATCTCCTCCTCCAACCCGGAGGCGTGGTTCTGTAACTCGCGAGCGGCCTTAGCATCCTGTAGACCATCATATAAGCACCAATTCCGAAAGATTTTCTAAGTAAAAAAGGAAAAAGGATGGCCGACACTTACCAACCCATTGGTGGCTTTCGCGAATAGGCTCTTGGCAGTCCCGCAGCGCCTTTCTGCATCGGTGGCCTTGTCCTTTGCGAGATCGCGCTCCTGCTCGGCATTCAACAGTAGCCGTTTGAGGTTGAAGTCGTGGCGCACCATCATATGGTGCAACTCGAAGGCCTGCAAGTGGGCCCGCAGGCCCTCATGACCCAGCTGGCAGGGGGTCATGGTCTGGAAGGCCGCGGCACTGTCTTGACCATAGAGTCTGAAGCCGAGTGTGAAGGCATGGCTAGCAGGAGGCTGACGAGCACTCCAAGAGGGGTGGCAGGTAAAGATGGAGACCCGGTGGGGTGCCCGTCCCACTTTATCATCGGCTCGTCGGCCGAGTCTTTGCACTTCTACCCCTTGCCGAATAGGGGGTGTTCCTTGGGTAGGCCCAGCTTGCTGGGCATCGGCCCTTCAGCATCCTTGGGGGAGGGGGCCTCGCGCCCTCGGCAATCCCTCCACGATGACTCCTTCAGTTGGCTCTCCGGCAAGGCATCGGAGGGAGTCTCTGGCAGCTCAATATACTTGGGGGACCGTCTCTCCCCCAGGGAGACGACCTTGGCCCTCTTCTACTTGCGGTCGGGAGCCCGGCGAGATGAGTCCGGCCCCCCGAAGACCAGCCACTTCTCACTGGAGGAAGGTAGGTACGTCGTCGCTTTGTCTCGGAATGCCAGCACAGCCACCAACGCGAGCTGGAGTGAGTCGGGGTAGAGCCTGAGTCTGCAAAGGGCGGATTCTCAGGCATGAGTCATTCCCCTGTAGAAAAGAGTCAGATCTGTCAATAATTGTCTCTGCCAAACTCGGCAAAAGCGGAAGGGAATCTGAGCATACCATCACCAGGGAGGATGGGTAGAAGGGAGTCGAGGCCTCGGCGGAGGTAGGCGACCTCGAATTCTTTTTGGAGGAAAAATTTGTGGAGGTCGGGGTCGTTGCCCGACACCGATGGGGGCGGTATATCTCCTCGACCTTCTGCTGGGGCGAGAAGGGGATGTTGCCGAGATCGCCCTTGATGAAGACGATCTTGGTCATCCAATTGTGATGCTTATTCGCGACCTCACGAACTTTTATGAGGGTGCCGCCGAAGAAGGCGACCCCATCGGTATTTGCCTTATAAGAGAACAACTTACGGAAGACCGCGAAGTTGAACTCTATCCGCTCGTGGTGGAGGTAGCAGACGAACGCGACCATCATGGCGATGGCATTCGGGTTCAGTTGCGCGGGTACCATGCCATAATACTTCAGCATCTGGCGGATCTCAGGACAGAAGGGCAGGCGCAACCCCATCTCGAAATTCGAGATGGGGAAAGCGAGTTCATTAGGATAGAAAGAATTGATGGCCTCATGCTCGATTGGAAGGCGAGCCGTGAAGCCGAAGGGGACGAAAATAGCCACGCACTCGGCGAGCTCCTCTGCATGGTGTTTCCCTCAAAGAAGCAATGCTCGGCAAAATGCCGAGCACATTTGGCCCTCCCATCAGAGTTGGGGTTCCCTTTGCCCATGTCTGCCGAGAACGAGGATGCGAACGACAAAGAGTGGGGGTAGAGAAAGAGTAGGGAGGTAATAAAGGCGTGACAGGGGTTTTTGGGGAGGCCTATTTATAGAGGGAGGAATTCGGGACTACCCCAGCTCGCCTACCCCAGCTCGCCTACCCCAGCTCGCCTACCCTAGCTCGCCTACCCCAGCTCGCCTACTCATCGGTTATATCTCATCAATTGCCGAGGACCGGCCCCTCACTATGACAAGGCGAGACTAACGAGACATCAACGGTTATCACTCGAAAATATAAACAATAATGGAAGATTGTCACAGATTATTACAGATAAGATTCAAATAATGTCCAAGGAAGAAAATAAAAAGTCCCCCGGCGCGCGAGGACCAGTAAGAGTAGGGGCGAGTACCGGTAGACCCATCAGGGGGCCATTTCTAGCTACCCCAGTCTCGCGACCCTGTCGCCGCAGGACGTCGTGCGCGGAGCTCGCGGAGCTGCCCCAGGTTCTGGTGGACTGATTGCAAGCTCTCGTCAATCTCGTCAAGAAGCAGGGAAGAAGACGCCTCCTCCAATGCCAGCTGACTCCCGCCATGACCGCCAACCAGGCGCATTCCCGCTGCAGTCTGAGGTTGTCCCTTCGCACCTCGTGGAACTCGCGCACCAACTTCTTGAGAACTAGGTGTTCTCGCCTTGACCGTTCAGGACCCTCCATCTCGGAATCCAGGAAGGCGTCCAAGGTGCGTGGTGAAGGGAGGGGCGAGTACAGAATCTGGCCCGTGGACTCATCGGCCTCCGAGTCCACGGTGAGGTCTGCACGAACAAATATGGGGTTGAGAAACCGGGGCAAGCATCACAAGGACGGAACAAAATTTGGAAAATTCAAGAGCCTACCGAGCACACCCCGCTCCTCCAGGCCGGTGTGAGGAGGAAGATGATGATGAGTTGTAAATATACCTATATTTTTGAATTTTATTTAAGTCATTTTTTGTTTATTTTTGTCTTTTTTAGTTGTTTTCTTTAATAAAATTGCTTCTTTTTTGTAAAAATTATTCTAAATTACTTTATTTTTGTTTCCTGAAATTTTTCAGAAAAAGGTCAAAATTTGACCTGACACGCCCGTGTCATTGACCCGACACGCCCGTGTCAAGGACTCAACGCCTTCCGCCAGTTGACACTCAACAATTTTACTGTTTAACACTCAACTCCGTTCAGACACGCCCCAGTCACGCCCGTGTCCAAGACCTGTCACGCACGTGTCAATGTCGACACTCAACGTTTTTTCAACACTCGACGTTGTCGAGATCAGAACTGCCAGCTATCCAAGTCACGCCCCCCGACATGCCCGTGATAGACGCCTGTCACGCCCGTGATAGACACGTGTCACCTTCTCGAACCCTCCAGAACAAAGCCAGCCAGCCAAAGTCACCAAGTCAAACACGTCTTTGACTAACACGCCCCCTGTCACGCCCGTGACCTAGGGCGTGTCAAGCCCGAAAAATTTGTCTATAAATAAAAGCTTTCAGAAAGCTTTTCTTGTCCATTTTCTGAGCACTTTGCTTAAGGGAGGTGCTGCCCAAATGTATTCCAAATGTTATGTAAGGGAATTTTATCCCCCCCCCCCCTCTCTCTTAGTTTGTATTAGGATGTTTGCTTTAGTTTACTTTGTAATAGCATTTTTATTAATAAATTGTTAGACTTTTCTTTCTTGCATAATGAAATGTTCATTTGGAAGCGCCCTTCTTAAGTAATTTTTCGTTCCCTTTTCTGTGTTTTTCTTTTTATGTTTTCATTTCAAAGCTTTTATAACTTAGTTTAGTTAGGAATTTTCCGCATTTCTAGCCGTTACGCCGCTCATTCTATTTTCATTCTCCGCACTTATTTAGGTTTAAGTTTCTATTTTTAGCTTTATTTTTATTCTTATACCCTTATAAAAACCTCTTTCAAGATGTTCATTTCTATTTTCTTTAACTTAGGCTCTTTAGGAATGTAAAACTTTTCGTCCTTTTTAGCTTTATTTTCACTTTTTAGGAGTTTTTATAAAAATATAAGAATGAAAATATAGTCGTTTTAATTTTTCGAGCACTTTCATTTTGCGTTTATTTGCAAAAACTTTTCGCTCAGTTTATTTTTATTTTCTCTTTTTATGCATTTCTACCGCATTCTAGCAGGAGAAATGCAATTGTTTTAATTTTCTGCTCACTTTGCTTTTTCATATTTTTGCAAGCGTGTGTGCGTGTATGAGTTAGTTTTATAACTTTATTTCAATTTGTGTAGAGTGTGTGTGTATGCATCTATTTCTGCCTACTCGTTAATAGTTAAATGGCGCACTGCTTTCATTTCCCGCCCACTCGTTTGAGTGGGACTTGTCTTTTTATTGCTTTCATTTTCTTCTTACTCACTTGAGTATGAAACTTTGTGTGTGTGTGTGTGTGTGTTTCATTTATGTAGAGTGTGTGTGTGTGTTTTACTTTCAAGTAGAGTGCGTGCGTGTATGAGATAAATTTACCCCCGCCCACTCATTTGAGCCGGGATCCGCATTTACTGCTTTCTTCTCCCGCCCACTCGCTTGAGCCGGGACTCACAATTTTCTACTTTATTTACTGCTTTCATTTTACTGCTTTCTTTACAGCTTTCATTTTCAGCTTTCTAGCGTAAGTGTCGCCATTCCGATGAGTGGCTAACCGCCCTTAGCTCTCAATATCAAAGAGCATTGGGATAGATAAAATAGCTTTAAATAATTAAAGGTCCTGTTTTTCAGTTTAATAAAATTTCTTAAGGTTTGCCCCGGGTTAACGATGCGTAGGACCGCATAATCGATGTGCAGGCTCTATTTCCGTTATCCATACGCAACGCCGAGAGGCCGTGTGTATTGACCGATCACCCTTGGGTAAAGAGAGCTCCGCGCTAACCCTCGAGAGAGGAGGCGCGTGACTCTACCGGATTGGGTTCCCCACCCAATAACGGGGTTCTTAGCGTAATGCGGACGTTAAGAGGAATCCTTCATCGGTCTAACGATCGGTCGAATAGTCTTAGCGTTCAGGTGAGCGATATTACCTAGAGATAGGTGTGCTAATTTTTGTGGAACCTCCACGGTCAAGTCTCCGCCTTAATTAATTTGAAATTTAGGATCTCTTTTTATTAAAAGTTATTTTAGTTCTAATTCTCTTTTTGATATCGTCGCGCTAAGCTCTTCATCGGCCTTCTACACTTCACTTCCTGCTTTATTTATTTCCTGCATTTTTTCATGTTTTATTATTATGCTTTATTATTATTATGCACTTTTTATGTTTTTTTTTCATTTTCATTTTTATAACCAAAACTAAAAAAAATATTATCGGTAAAATAATAGACTTTCAGGGAAAGAGTAGAAATAGCTAAGCCGACCCCGAGAATAATATGACCCCGATATTCCACACCGGAATATCATGTACTACACGCGATAGGTGCACGTGTCTCCCTTTCGTTAAAACTCGGTTTAAAACAAAATTAAACCCCGTCTTTTTTATAAAATAAATAAAACCACCTCCACTTTCATTTCATTAATAAGAAACCCAGGAGTTTTAACCATTAAGTTTTTGGCGCTGTTGTCGGGGAATATTTCGACTTATTTTTTTGAATTCCTGAAAACTATTAATTTTACCTTTTATTTCTATATATAAAAAAAACACAATGGCCACCAAAAAAAATATATTCATAATAATAATAATAATAATAACAATAATAATAATTATAAAACTACTTAAAAAAATTTAAAACTAAAAAACTTAAAAATCTAAAAAATCAAAAACATAAAAAAACTTTAAAAACTAAAAAAATTTTAAAAACTAAAAATAAAAAAATAAAATAATTTTGATGAAAAATTTTACTTTCAACCAAAAATTCAAAATTCAAAAAATAAATAAATTTTTTTTTTATTTGCCTTTAACTTATTTTCATCTTATTTTCTTATTTCCTATTTTCAAAAAAAAATCAAAACTAAAAAAAAACTAAAAACATAAACTTAAAAATCTAAAAAAAATTCAAAAAACTAACAAAAAATATATAAAACAAAAAAATTAATTATATATTTATTTTGTCGCTTCGGCGCGCTTCACTATTGTGAGCGCTAGGGGAACGCATATTAGTCACGCTCTTAGCTAAGACGTTAGCTTACGAGTCACACTCACACGCCCCCTATCACCAGCACATTTTCGTCGAATTTATATTTTTCAATTTTTCTGTTTTATTCTTTTTCTACTTTTACTTTAACTTTTACAGGGTTATACTTAACGTGCCTCCCCGAACACGTTTTTAAGGAAGATTTCTAAACCCCTGTTTTTAATTTTTTTACATAACTGCTTAGTTTCTTTTATATATATCTCGTTCCTTATACTTAGTGCAATATTGGGGACAATGTTGGACTTAAGTATGGGGGTGTTTCCTATTTTTTGCCATTTTATTTCCTGCACTTAATAAAAAAAAATTCCAAAAAAAATTTTGCAAAAATGAAAAACTTCAAAAAAAGATATATATATTTTCATGCTTTAATAATAATAAATAAAAAAATTCAAAAAATTCAAAAACATGAAACATCACTCCGCGGCGTTCGACTCATCGAACCAACCACAAATAAGAGTCTGTTCGCGGGCGATCCCTTTTTTTTACTACTGTGTAAATATATTTTGTAAATATTCTCGTCTCTTTCCCCTTCTCTTTCCTATCTTGTAAAAATTCTCTCTTTCCTCTTGTAAATATTTCCAGAAATCAAAAATTCAAAAAAAAATTTGTATAACTCAAAAAACTCAAAAAAATATTTGTATAACCTTTAAAAATTCCAAAAAAATGAAAACAACCCCAAAATATCAAAAAATAATTAGAAAAACTCATAAAAATCAAAAAAAAAATTATCTTGAATTAAATAATTAAAATACCTCATTTCTTAACCTCTTTGCTCTCCAAAATAATCGTTTCGAGTTTATTTATAAGCGAATTTTAATTAATTCGTTATTTACTATTCGTTTATTAATTGTAGCTCGATAGACTTACATTTCTGGGGTTAAGATTTTAAAGAATTTTTTATGTCTTTTTATTATTATAGGGAACTTGTGTTTCTCATTTCACTTTTGATTTTTTTGAATAAAAGCATGTTTTTATGTTAGAAATAACATTTATGGATTTTATATTATTTCTATTTATGTTTTTAGAAACGTAGGAACGTTCAAATTTAAAAGGTTGCTCTCAAATTTTTTTATTAAACTCTAGTTTTATTTTAGAAATTAAACAATCCACCTTTTTTTCATGCCTTAATCGGTATGATTTCCCGCTTTCACCTTTAAAAGATCTTATGTCAATGGGGATAAGATTTCGTCCCGTAAACATAGACACCCAATAGTTAAAAAGATTATATGTTACGGAGTAAGAGGATAAAATTTATTACTCTCATACATATTCATTGGGTTTATTTTTATTTATGAAGAAAAGAAAAAAAATGTTAACAAAATAAGATTTCATTTTCCTAATTATTCAAAAAAAATATTATTATGGAGGTTCGAGAAAAAATTACCTCGCCTCAAAAATCAAGGCCTCTTCATAAACCGCCAAACCACTTATCCTATTTCATGATTCTAGAATTAATCTAAATCTTTTTGAGAGCATAATTTTTAAATTGAATTATTTTCTATCAATTTCTTTTTAGCTAAAATTTTTTCTATAATTTCAATCCATTTTTATTAAACTAACAAAAATAATTTTTGCTTTCTTTTTTTCTATTTAGAAGTATTTTTTGAAACAGTTCCTCTATTTATAACATTTTCATAAGTTAAGATTTAATTCCGAAACCCAAGAAATTCATTTCGATCTTTCTTACAATTAAGTTAAGCGTTAGTTAAATTTAGGATTCTTTTTTATTCCTTATAGGTTAATCTCCAACTTTTGCTCTGGAATAGCAAAAGCTTAAGTATGGGGGTATTTGATGAGTTGTAAATATACCTATATTTTGGTATTTTATTTATGTCATTTTTTTGTTTATTTTTGTCTTTTTTAGTTGTTTTCTTTAATAAAATTGCTTCTTTTTTGTAAAAATTATTCTAACTTACTTTATTTTTATTTTCTGAAATTTTTCAGAAAAAGGTAAAAATTTGACCTGACACGCCCGTGTCATTGACCCGACACGCTCGTGTCAAGCACTCAACGCCTTCCGCCAGTCGACACTCAATGATTTTACTATTCAACACTCAACGCCGTCCAGACACGCCCCAGTCACGCTAGTGTCCAAGACCCGTCACGCCTGTGTCAATGTCGACACTCAACGCTTTTTCAATACTCGACGTTGCTGACATCAGAACTGCCAGCTGTCCAAGTCATGCCCCCCGACATGCCCGTGACTGACAGCTGTCACGCCCGTGACAGACACGTGTCACCTTCCCGAACCTTCCAGAACAAAGGCAGCCAGCCAAAGTCGCCAAGTCAAAAACGTCTTTGACTGACATGCCCCCTGTCACGCCCGTGACCTAGGGCGTGTCAAGCCCGAAAAATTTGTCTATAAATAAAAGCTTTCGGAAAGCTTTTCTTGTCAATTTTTTGACCACTTTGCTTAGGGGAGGTGCTGCCCAAATGTATTCCAAATGTTATGTAAGGGAATTTTATCCCCCCCCCCCCTCTCTCTTAGTTTGTATTAGGATGTTTGCTTTAGTTTACTTTGTAATAGCCTTTTTATTAATAAAATGTTAGACTTTTCTCTCTTGCATAGTATGAAATGTTCATTTGGAAGCGCCCTTTTAAGTAAATTTTCATTCCCTTTTCTGTGTTTTTCTTTTTATGTTTTCATTTCAAAGCTTTTATAAGTTAGTTTAGTTAGGAATTTTCCGCATTTCTAGCCGTTACGCCGCCCATTCTGTTTTCATTCTCCGTACTTGTTTAGGTTTAGGTTTCTATTTTTAGCTTTATTTTCATTCTTATAGCCTTATAAAAACCTCTTTCAAGGTGTTCGTTTCTATTTTCTTTAACTTAGGCTCTTTAGGAATGTAAAACTTTTCGTCTTTTTTAGCTTTATTTTCACTTTTTAGGAGTTTTTATAAAAATATAAGAATGAAAATATAGTCATTTTAATTTTTCGAGCACTTTCATTTTACGTTTATTTGCAAAAACTTTTCGCTCGGTTTATTTTTATTTTCTCTTTTTATGCATTTCTACCGCATTCTAGCGGTAGAAATGCAATTGTTTTAATTTTCTGCTCACTTTGCTTTTTCTTATTTTTGCAAGTGTGTGTACGTGTATGAGTTAGTTTTATAGCTTTATTTCAATTTGTGTAGAGTGTGTGTGTATGCATCTATTTCCGCCTACTCGTTAAGAGTTAAATGGCGCACTGCTTTCATTTCCCGCCCACTCATTTTAGTGGGACTTGTCTTTTTATTGCTTTCATTTTCTTCTTACTCACTTGAGTAGGAAACTTTGTGTGCGTATGTGTGTTTTCATTTATGTAGAGTGCGTGTGTGTGTTTTACTTTCAAGTAGAGTGCGTGCGTGTATGAGATAAATTTACCCCCGCCCACTTATTTGAGTCGGGATCTGCATTTACTGCTTTCTTCTCCCGCCCACTCGCTTGAGCCGGGACTCGCAATTTTCTGCTTTATTTACTGCTTTCATTTTACTGCTTTCTTTACAGCTTTCATTTTCAGCTTTCTAGCATAAGTTTCCCCATTCTGATGAGTGGCTAACCGCTCTTAGCCCTCAATATCGAAGAGCATTGGGACAGATAAAATAGCTTTAAATAATTAAAGGTCCTGTTTTTCAGTTTAATTGAATTTCTTAAGGTTTGCCCCAGGTTAACGACGCGTAGGACCGCATAATCTGTAAGACCCCCTTTTTTTTTCTTTTTCAACCACCGGGGTCTTAGGCCCAGAATCGCCGCTTTGCGGTGACACCTTCACGTCCTGAAGGGTCATCACCACAAGGCGCCGATTCTGCCGGCCAATTCGATCACAGAAAGGTAGCACATAATAATTGAAGAAAGAACAATGCAGTCCACAATAATAAATCACATGTAAATAAGATAAAATCTCCACGAAGGGAGTGTCCACAGGAAATATCATAGTACTATAAATGCGGGCTTATGCCCGGTACAAAATGTCCTCACTACAAGTCTCTCATGCGGAAGCGAAACAGAAACTACTCAAGGTCGAGACTCACGGTCCCGGCTGTATGAACTCCGGAGCTAGACTGCCCCATCTCCAGGCGCACCGATCTCTGGGGCTGCTCCTCCATGCTGGGCTCCACGATCCCCTAAATGATGCGGTTCGAAAACCGTTAGTCATAAAGACTAAGCCCTATCATCCCCTACCCCTTCCCCCCCCCCCCCCCCCCCATGGCTCTTAGGAACCGAGCGGAGAGGAAGAAAGGAAAGGACATATTTGTGGAGAATAAAAGTAAACAGGTGACAGTGGACTTAATCTAGCAAGTTGTATTCGGTGAGCAGTTAATATGAATGTTATAATAGGTCTAGCAGTAAGAAAAGTAATTATATGAATTTAAACCTTCACTTATGCGAGAACACATAAGCAAAGGGATCTTTTGCAAGGCTCCCATCGTATAAGTGTCCCATACCACTTATACCTTGGGGTGACGGTTATCAAACAGCAATGGTTGTTATATATTGAAATTAACCTTTGATTTATAAACTTGCCCACACAAGCTTATAGACCAAGGGGTCGTTTTGCAGGT
The DNA here is from genome assembly GCA_039513925.1 of Platanthera zijinensis. NCBI lineage: Eukaryota > Viridiplantae > Streptophyta > Magnoliopsida > Asparagales > Orchidaceae > Platanthera > Platanthera zijinensis. The sequence continues at coordinate 59,189,856 of CM077092.1, forward strand.
CCTAATGTATAAGCGTCCCATACCACTTATACTTTAGGTGTCAGGGTTAAATGAATCGATTATGCCATGACATGCTAGTGGGTTTGATGAAACATGCAAGTGCAACTCACACACCCGACTCTGTGCACACAGACCTTTAGTTCCCCCTTTCGGAGCCGTTACCTCCCAGGATACCTCCGTAGTGGCAGACGGAAGCGGTGGGTTGGGCCTCGCCCACCTCAAAACCAGTAAAAGCACCACTGGTCTGACCTATCGTACGCCTCAACGCTTGGTGCACTAAGCGGACGCCTGCGTACTCTTGCTGGCTGGCGCACCGGACTTCTGTTGGCGAAGTGTTAATCACCCCGCCGAGTCAACGATATCGGTGTCGGTGCAATCGAACTCCCCGATATCGAAAAACCCACCACCTTAACTTTTCCTATTTCATGCAATGCAAGTTTAATCGTAAACATACAAACACCGAGCCGAAGCTCCCCGGACCAAACGTCCGTCTCCAAACCAACCGAGCCGAAGCTCCCCGGACCATCCCGTCCGTCTCCAAACCGACCGAGCCGAAGCTCCCCAGACCATCCCGTCCGTCTCTTAACCAACCGAGCTGAAGCTCTCATCAATCTTCCTGTGCCAACAGTGTTTGTGAAGAGTGCAACCCTAGTTACTAAGTTACTCTTGTCGGTTTGTTATTACAGTTTACGTTAGCCCAGGACTGCCCCCGGTATTCCCCGTGAAGGGCTCTCAAGGGGCACTAGGAACCAAGACGGCGGCATTATAGCCCGAAGTTCCCTTTTGCAAGGCACTTATTATTATTGGTTTATCTCCCTTAGCCCATTCCCTTCTCACATTACAATAGACTATCCTAGGGTGATTTTTAAACCTCCCACTCTTTGGGGAAGACGATCTTTCGTCGAACCCGAGCACCTCTTCACTCTAGCTATCACCACTACTCACTACTCTTTATATCTTCCTATTGTAATTTCCACCACAATTGTCCACCCAGACAAAATGTATTATTTAACTCCAATGTCTTCCTCAGATCATGTCTTATTTCAATTCACAATTGCTATATGCAGACCGACCTAGACTTCATGTCGAACCGGTTATGCAATGGTCCAATACTCATCCAATTGCCCTAAATTATTTACTGGAGACTCACCATGATATAAATGACCTAAATCCAGGAAATGGAAATTTTCCTAATCTATTTGGCATTTAATTAAATTCCTCGAAAATCCCAAGGGCTACCGGTTTGAACATGAACTACCCTAAGTAATCATGCAAGATGTCCAGCAAATTTATGATAGATAGTAGATTATCTCAATAGGTTAAATCCTAAGTATCATAATTTCTCTATCATTAAAAGGGCATGAAAAACTATTTTAGAAATAATCTCCAACTTTTGTTGTTTATGAATCAAGTACAGAAAATATTCTTCCAAAAATTATAAATAATTTATTCCATGCAGATAAAAGCCAAAAATTAGCACTGGCCAAGTTTCATAATTTTCCAGCAAGTATTTTATCCATAATTAATTTTTAAACAATAAAACCCCTTTCTATTATCTGTGAACAAAGTACCAGATTTATTCAACATAAAATTCTATAAAAATTCAGGGATCAATGATCTACTGGTCAAGATCTAAATCCAGAATTTTAACTGATTATAATTAATTTAAACCCTCCAAATATTTGAAACAACAAATCGGGCTAATAATCCTTTAACACATGAAGTATGATATTTATTAATCATAAAATTCCAGGAAAATTACCATAAGTCTAAAACATCCTAAAACTCCCTCCTCCCGAGTTTCATGATTTTTGGATTAGATTTAGTGCTTAAAATAACTGAGTTACATTTCTATCCTAATTCAAACTCTCAACTTCCGAGGTACCTAATTACCTCCAATTCCTTCACTATTCAAACCAGAGAGTTTTCAGCACATCATGCCACTCTCCTCCAAATTTCAAGGGCATACAAGAGCTTTTGCTCCTATTTCCTTCACAAACCTCAAAACCCTTCATTTAGGGTTTGAGTTTGGATCCTAGGGTAAGTCAACCCTAAACCACTCCATTTTTCTCCAAACAGGTTATAACACCATTCTAAGTCAGAGATCAAAAAATCAGCCTCTGTTGAGGCGATTTAACCTTTCCAAATTCTCAGTGCACTTTTTATTAAAAGGTATCTCACTAACGCCTAGTTAAGGGTAGAATATTTCTCAGCCAAAACTCCTCCAAATCACTTGGAATTTTACACAGACCTAGGTTTTATAGCCAGGGACCACTCACCAAAATTTGGGAGGGTTTGGAGGTCATTTGACCATCTAAATAAATTCCTCTAAGTTTATTAAATTAAAACAAAAACTTTAGGCAAAGTATCTCCAAAAATTCCCATTTTTGGACAGCCTCTCGATATACATATTATAGACCTCCAGCCCAAATTTCAAGTCATTTGGACATGTTATGAACCGTGGGCAACCATTTCAATTTCTGGTTAGCCTAGGTCTTGATCCCACCAAAATGAGTGTTGTGGTCAAACCACTCACCCAAATTGAATAAAATCAATTTTAAATTAAAGTAGACCCAGAGGGCTACAACTTTTGTGACTGGTCATTTTTCCTAATTCGGCCTCTAAGTGCCTCGTTTTGCAGCCTCAAAATATATTCAAATAATCTATTTTTCCATTATGTAATATATAATAATCTATGTATTATAATATTGATTCTACTGTTCATCTTTTTCATGAACCCGAAAACAGACAGAAAACCATTTTTCTTGTAAGCATTCCGTGATCCGTCGCCGGCAGTCCGGTCACTTCCCTGGCCAGCCACCACCACCACCACCTCCGTTGAGGCGATGGCTAGCGGTCGGCAGTGGTTTGGCCGCCGGAGGTGGCGGTTTCCGGCGAACTCAAAAATACCATTTACATGGTTTTCCCATGAAAACGAGAGACGGGTCCGGCTCCGTTGAGCGCGAACCTCCTTTCTAAGAATCCTAAGATCTACCCATGAAAGAGAAGGAGCAGAGGAGGACCTTGTTCGCGGTTTGAAGGCGAGAAGAATGACGGGGTGCCATGGCGCGGTGGTGGCGTTGCTGAACTTCTCCTACAGTAAGAACAAGGATCTGATCCGATTACTTGAGCGTGTAACCTTCTCCTCTTGCCCCAAGTGGGCTTTTATAAGTCAGAAAGTGGGAAGATGAATGGGTAAAGCCTTAATGGCCATGAAGGCTCCTCCCCTTAACGCTTCGGTTATGATGCAGGGCAACGCTGGAAAACGAAGAGGTGTTCGCCAGGTGGTGATTTCCTATTGGACCAACATTTTCCTTATTTATTTAAATAATTAAGGAAGGAAACGGCCCATAAATACTCCTGGTGTAACTTCCCACACCCGCATTTATTCCCACGCGTGTTAGAATAATTTCGGCCCTGAACCGTCGTTTCGGCCAATGTCACGGGCGTGACACATAGGTCACGTGCGTGACAGGCCCGGATAGCCAATTCTGGGTTCGACGATCGTCGAACTGAGATCGACGATCGTCGATGGGTGGTCACGGGCGTGACACCTGTGTCACGGGCGTGACAGGCCCGGGTGGTTAGATCTGGGTCGACGATCGTCGATCTGAGATCGACGGTCGTCGAATGGTGGTCACGCCCTAGGTCACGGGCATGACCCCTTTGTCACGGGCGTGACAGGCCCGAACGGCAATTTTGAGGTCGACGATCGTCGAACCGGGATCGACGGTCGTCGAAGGCTGGTCACGCCCTAGGTCACGGGCGTGACAGGCCCGAGCTCAATTTCGACGATCGTTTTACGGGGATCGACGCTCGTCGAAGGAGTCACGCCCCTTGGTCACGGGCGTGACAGCTTGGTCACGGGCGTGACATGCCCAGGCTGCACGTTCGACGATCGTCTCACGGAGATCGACGATCGTCTTACGGAGATTGACGATCGTCGAAGGAGTCACGCCCTTAGTCACGGGCGTGACACCTTTGTCACGGGCGTGACATGCCCAGGCAGCACGTTCGACGATCATCTCGTGGAGATCGACGATCGTCGAAGTAGTCACGCCCAAGTCACGGGCGTGACGGGTTGGTCACGGGCGTGACCAACCCGTGACCCGAAATATTGATCGCTTTATTTCAATTTTATGTGCTTCCTGGGGTTCTGTCACGACCAACTGACTCCTAGGGGTCTAGCCGGAAATGGTATGTTACAAATCCCAATAAACAAAACAAAAATTTCGTCCCCGAAATTGAGGTTGAGCCTACGGGGATTTCTATCGGAATAAATTAAACTTGTAACATCCCATACGATCTTTCTATTGGGTTCAGGCGACTATCTGTTTGATAGACGAAGACAATCTCCCCAATAAACAAAAGATTAGCCCCTACCTTTTGATTGAGTGCGCATGCCTAGGTCCTGGATTTTTCTTATCTAGTCCTAACTGTTCAAAACAAGAAGGCAATCTATAGAATACCGAGAGGTGGTGAGATATACCTGACTAAACAACTCCGGGTATCTTTGCCTCATTAGATCATGCGGTTCCCAGGTGTGCTCTTCCTGACCGTGGTTTCTCCACAGAACCTTGACTAAGTGGATCTTCTTGCGGCGCAAGATCCGTACTCCTTTGTCGTCGATCCGAACCGGCTCCAAGTGAACAGATCGGTCTGAAGCTACCGTCCCTTCTGTGGTCAAAATCCGCTGTTCCGGGCGTAGTAGAGCCCTTCTCAGCGAAGAAATGTGGAAGACGTCATGTAGAGCTGCCAGCTCTGGTGGCAACTCTAGCCTGTAGGCTAGGGGTCCGATCCGCTCCAGGATCCGGTAAGGACCCATATACCTAGGGCTGAGTTTCTTCCTCCGATCGCGCACCCGAGAGACTCCGTGCATGGGCCGGATCTTCAAGAACACTCGATCCCCTACCCGAAACTCCACCTGACGATGCCGGGCGTCGTAGTATTTAGCCTGTCTGCTCTGCGCCTCCAACATCCTATCTCTGATCAGTCTCACCTGAGCCTCGGTGTCTTTAACAAAATCCGATCCCAACAGCTTCGGATCCTCGTCTTGAACCCAAGAAAGCGGGGTCCTACATTTTCTTCCATACAAGGCTTCATAAGGGGCCATCCTGATGCTGGACTGGTAGCTATTATTATAGGAGAACTCGACCAACGGTAACATCTTCTCCCACGGCTCCCCTCGGTCCAGTATACACAGCCGTAGTAAGTCCTCCAAGGTCCGGTTGGTGCGCTCGGTCTGCCCGTCCGTCTGAGGGTGGAAGGCTGTGCTAGACGTCAACCGGGTGCCCAAATATGCCTGCACTGACCGCCACTCCCTGGATGTAAACCGTCCATCGCGGTCCGACACTATCGTCCGGGGCACGCCATGATATCGGATATATTGCTCCACGAACTTCCGCTCCAGCACTCCCACCGAGTCATCCTTCCTGATCGGTACAAAGCGGGCCACCTTCGTCAGCCGATCGACAATCATCCAAATCGAGTCGTTCCCCATCCGAGACCTGGGAAGACCATGTATAAAATCCATCGCTATATCATCAAACTTCCACTCCGGCACCGGGAGTGGCTGCAACAATCCTGCGGGGTTCCTGCACTCCGCCTTCACCAACTGACACGCCTCGCAATGGGTCACGAAGTACGTAATGTCCTTCTTCATTCCCGGCCAAAACATCGTCTTCTTCAGATCAGCGGTCATCTTTGTGATCCCCGGGTGCACAGAGTACCGGCTGCAATGCGCCTCCATCATAATATCCTCTCGGATCTGGCCACCTGCGGGTATATATACTCTGCCTCTGAAATGTAGCAATCCATCTCTCAGGGAATAATCTCCTGTCGAACCTTCCTCCAAAGCTCGGAACATCGGCTCTGCCCACGCATCTGTCCTCTGTCCGTCCCGAATGCGATCCCGAATATCGTCTATGGCCACCATCGATGTCAGATACTCCCTATACAGCTCTGGATCATCCTCGGACACTAGGGATATCTGCATATCTCTGAATGACCGGACTAGCTCCATGGACATAACTTGGGGCCCAGCTTCGGAAGTGCCACATTCCCTAAACTAGGTCCGAGGGAACCCAAGCCAATACTAATTTGCCCAATAAACAAAAGTTTAGCCCCCAATAAACAAAAGATAAGCCCCTACCTATCTTGGGCTAAGCATCTTTTATATTACCATGTTATCTCCGTCCCAGTTGGGTGCACAATCCCTAGGGCATCAATCTTCGACTTAGGGTTCCAACCTGAAACTTGTTGATATACTTCATACATAAAACTCTCTGAGTCACATTTATGACAACCTTATCCCGGTCAAAATGTTCCTAATCCCAAATGGGTATCTTCCGAACTTGAATTCCTATCCGACCCTCGGTGTTTGTCTTGGTGGTTGTCTCCGAGTAATCTTATTACCGGTATGAGGGTTAAGACTACTTGTCTTCTACCATTCTGCTAATGGATTATTGGTCAGTTCAATTAGATTGAGTAATCCTTGTTAGGGACACCAGAGTTTATGTCTTAGGTATCCATTCACCTATTAAACTCCTCCTTTAATCTCTTTAGGCATTTCCTTACCTAACCAAATTCATACTTAAGGTCTGTTTCGGACTAGGGCACAGTATAAGTTGTCAGGTTAGTCACGTATCCTAGCGGTCGAGTCTAACCTATTGACTAGAGAATTACAAGAAGAGGTCTTTACAGCTGGAGGATCTCCCTGCTGGGGGCAGGGTTTGCCTCGAGCTACAAAGAAGAATTTCATTTGTTGAAGAAGTGGACAATTTATATGTGATCACCATATGGGCACACCACTGCTTCCGCTGCTTAGTTTGTCCCCAAACTAAACTCGCGCGGGGGTGACCCAGGGTTTGTAGACTGCTACTTTCTTCTGATCGATGTTTCCTCTGATACCACTTGTAAGACCCCTTTTTTTTTCAACCACCGGGGTCTTAGGCCCAGAATCGCCGCTTTGCGGTGACACCTTCACGTCCTGAAGGGTCATCACCACAAGGCGCCGATTCTGCCGGCCAATTCGATCACAGAAAGGTAGCACATAATAATTGAAGTAAGAACAATGCAGTCCACAATAATAAATCACATGTAAATAAGATAAAATCTCCACGAAGGGAGTGTACACAGGAAATATCAGAGTACTATAAATGCGGGCTTATGCCCTGTACAAAATGTCCTCACTACAAGTCTCTCATGCGGAAGCGAAACAGAAACTACTCAAGGTCGAGACTCACGGTCCCGGCTGTATGAACTCCGGAGCTAGATTGCCCCATCTCCAGGCGCACCGATCTCTGGGGCTGCTCCTCCATGTTGGGCTCCACGATCCCCTAAATGATGCGGTTCGAAAACCGTTAGTCATAAAGACTAAGCCCTATCATCCCCTACCCCTTCCCCCCCATGGCTCCTAGGTACCGAGCGGAGAGGAAGAAAGGAAAGGACATATTTGTGGAGAATAAAAGTAAACAGGTGACAGTGGACTTAATCTAGCAAGTTGTATTCGGTGAGCAGTTAATATGAATGTTATAATAGGTCTAGCAGTAAGAAAAGCAATTATATGAATTTAAACCTTCACTTATGCGAGAACACATAAGCAAAGGGATCTTTTGCAAGGCTCCCATCGTATAAGTGTCCCATACCACTTATACCTTGGGGTGACGGTTATCAAACAGCAATGGTTGTTATATATTGAAATTAACCTTTGATTTATAAACTTGCCCACACAAGCTTATAGACCAAGGGGTCGTTTTGCAGGTCCTAATGTATAAGCGTCTCATACCACTTATACTTTAGGTGTCAGGGTTAAATGAATCGATTATGCCATGACATGCTAGTGGGTTTGATGAAACATGCAAGTGCAACTCACACACACGACTCTGTGCACACAGACCTTTAGTTCCCCCTTTCGGAGCCGTTACCTCCCAGGATACCTCCGTAGTGGCAGACGGAAGCGGTGGGTTGGGCCTCGCCCACCTCAAAACCAGTAAAAGCACCACTGGTCTGACCTATCATACGCCTCAATGCTTGGTGCACTAAGCGGACGCCTGCGTACTCTTGCCGGCTGGCGCACCGGACTTCTGTTGGCGAAGTGCTAATCACCCCGCCGAGTCAACGATATCGGTGTCGGTGCAATCGAACTCCCCGATATCGAAAAAACCCACCACCTTAACTTTTCCTATTTCATGCACATGCAAGTTTAATCGTAAACATACAAACACCGAGTCGAAGCTCCCCGGACCAAACGTCCGTATCCAAACCAACCGAGCCGAAGCTCCCCGGACCATCCCGTCCGTCTCCAAACCGACCGAACCGAAGCTCCCCGGACCATCCCGTCCGTCTCTTAACCAACCGAGCCGAAGCTCTCATCAATCTTCCTGTGCCAACAGTGTTTGTGAAGAGTGCAACCCTAGTTACTAAGTTACTCTTGTCAGTTTGTTATTACAGTTTACGTTAGCCCAGGACTGCCCCCGGTATTCCCCGTGAAGGGCTCTCAAGGGGCACTAGGAACCAAGACGGCGGCATTACGACCCGAAAGTTCCCTTTTGCAAGGCACTTATTATTATTGGTTTATCTCCCTTAGCCCATTCCCTTCTCACATTACGATAGACTATCCTAGGGTGATTTTTAAACCTCCCACTCTTCGGGGAAGACGATCTTTCGTCGAACCCGAGCACCTCTTCACTCTAGCTATCACCACTACTCACTACTCTTTATATCTTCCTATTGTAATTTCCACCACAATTGTCCACCCAGACAAAATGTATTATTTAACTCCAATGTCTTCCTCAGATCATGTCTTATTTCAATTCACAATTGCTATATGCAGACCAACCTAGACTTCATGTCGAACCGGTTATGCAATGATCCAATACTCATCCAATTGCCCTAAATTATTTACTGGAGACTCACCATGATATAAATGACCTAAATCCAGGAAATGGAAATTTTCCTAATCTATTTGGCATTTAATTAAATTCCTCGAAAATCCCAAGGGCTACCGGTTTGAACATGAACTAACCTAAGTAATCATGCAAGATGTCCAGCAAATTTATGATAGATAGTAGATTATCTCAATAGATTAAATCCTAAGTATCATAATTTCTCTATCATTAAAAGGGCATGAAAAACTATTTTAGAAATAATCTCCAACTTTTGTTGTTTATGAATCAAGTACAGAAAATATTCTTCCAAAAATTATAAATAATTTATTCCATGCAGATAAAGGCCTAAAATTAGCACTGGCCAAGTTTGATAATTTTCCAGCAAGTATTTTATCCATAAATAATTTTTAAACAATAAAACCCCTTTCTATTATCTGTGAACAAAGTACCAGATTTATTCAACATAAAATTTTATAAAAATTCAGGGATCAATGTTCTACTGGTCAAGATCTAAATCCAGAATTTTAACTGATTATAATTAATTTAAACCCTCCAAATATTTGAAACAACAAATCGGGCTAATAATCCTTTAACACATGAAGTATGATATTTATTAATCATAAAATTCCAGGAAAATTACCATAAGTCTAAAACATCCTAAAACTCCCCCTCCCGAGTTTCATGATTTTTGGATTAGATTTAGTGCTTAAAATAACTGAGTTACATTTCTATCCTAATTCATACTCTCAACTTCCGAGGTACCTAATTACCTCCAATTCTTTCACTATTCCAACCAGAGAGTTTTCAGCACATCATGCCACTCTCCTCCAAATTTCAAGGGCATACAAGAGCTTTTGCTCCTATGTCCTTCACAAACCTCAAAACCCTTCATTTAGGGTTTGAGCTTGGATCCTAGGGTAAGTCAACCCTAAACCACTTCATTTTTCTCCAAACAGGTTATAACACCATTCTAAGTCAGAGATCAAAAAATCAGCCTCTGTTGAGGCGATTTGACCTTTCCAAATTCTCAGTGCACTTTTTATTAAAAGGTGTCTCACTAACGCCTAGTTAAGGGTAGAAGATTTCTCAGCCAAAACTCCTCCAAATCACTTGGAATTTTACACAGACCTAGGTTTTATAGCCAGGGACCACTCACCAAAATTTGGGAGGGTTTGGAGGTCATTTGACCATCTAAATAAATTCCTCTAAGTTTATTAAATTAAAACAAAAACTTTAGGCAAAGTATCTCCAAAAATTCCCATTTTTGGACAGCCTCTCGATATACATATTATAGACCTCCAGCCCAAATTTCAAGTCATTTGGACATGTTATGAACCGTGGGCAACCATTTCAATTTCTGGTTAGCCTAGGTCTTGATCCCACCAAAATGAGTACTGTGGTCAAACCACTCACCCAAATTGAATAAAATCAATTTTAAATTAAAGTAGACCCAGAAGGGCTACAACTTTTGTGACTGGTCATTTTTCCTAATTCGGCCTCTAAGTGCCTCGTTTTGCAGCATCAAAATATATTCAAATAATCTATTTTTCCATTATGTAATATATAATAATCTATGTATTATAATATTGATTCTACTGTTCATCTTTTTCATGAACCCGAAAACAGACAGAAAACCATTTTTCCTGTAAGCATTCCGTGATCCGTCGCCGGCAGTCCGGTCACTTCCCTGGCCAGCCACCACCACCACCACCTCCGTTGAGGCGATGGCTAGCGGTCGGCGGTGGTTTGGCCGCCGGAGGTGGCGGTTTCCGGCGAACTCAAAAATACCATTTACATGGTTTTCTCATGAAAACGAGAGACGGGTCCGGCTCCGTTGAGCGCGAACCTCCTTTCTAAGAATCCTAAGATCTACCCATGAAAGAGAAGGAGCAGAGGAGGACCTTGTTCGCGGTTTGAAGGCGAGAAGAATGACGGGGTGCCATGGCGCGGTGGTGGCGTTGCTGAACTTCTCCTACAGCAAGAACAAGGATCTGATCCGATTACTTGAGCGTGTAACCTTCTCCTCTTGCCCCAAGTGGGCTTTTATAAGTCAGAAAGTGGGAAGATGAATGGGTAAAGCCTTAATGGCCATGAAGGCTCCTCCCCTTAACGCTTCGGTTATGATGCAGGGCAACGCTGGAAAACGAAGAGGTGTTCGTCAGGTGGTGATTTCCTATTGGACCAACATTTTCCTTATTTATTTAAATAATTAAGGAAGGAAACGGCCCATAAATACTCCTGGTGTAACTTCCCACACCCGCATTTATTCCCACGCGTGTTAGAATAATTTCGGCCCTGAACCGTCGTTTCGGCCAATGTCACGGGCGTGACACATAGGTCACGGGCGTGACAGGCCCGGATAGCCAATTCTAGGTTCGACGATCGTCGAACTGAGATCGACGATCGTCGATGGGTGGTCACGGGCGTGACACCTGTGTCACGGGCGTGACAGGCCCGGGTGGTTAGATCTGGGTCGACGATCGTCGATCTGAGATCGACGGTCGTCGAATGGTGGTCACGCCCTAGGTCACGGGCGTGACCCCTTTGTCACGGGCGTGACAGGCCCGAACGGCAATTTTGAGGTCGACGATCGTCGAACCGGGATCGACGGTCGTCGAAGGCTGGTCACGCCCTAGGTCACGGGCGTGACACTTAGGTCACGGGCGTGACAGGCCCGAGCTCAATTTCGACGATCGTTTTACGGGGATCGACGCTCGTCGAAGGAGTCACGCCCCTTGGTCACGGGCGTGACAGCTTGGTCACGGGCGTGACATGCCCAGGCTGCACGTTCGACGATCGTCTCACGGAGATCGACGATCGTCGAAGGAGTCACGCCCTTAGTCACGGGCGTGACACCTTTGTCACGGGCGTGACATGCCCAGGCAGCACGTTCGACGATCGTCTCGTGGAGATCGACTATCGTCGAAGTAGTCACGCCCAAGTCACGGGCGTGACGGGTTGGTCACGGGCGTGACCAACCCGTGACCCGAAATATTGATCGCTTTATTTCAATTTTATGTGCTTCCTGGGGTTCTGTCACGACCAACTGACTCCTAGGGGTCTAGCCGGAAATGGGATGTTACATAATCGGTGTGTGGGCTCTATTTCCGTTATCCATATGCAATGCCGAGAGGTCGTGTATATGGACCGATCACCATTGGGTAAAGAGAGCTCCGCGCTAACCCTCGAGAGAGGAGGTGCGTTACTCCACTGGATTGGGTTCCCCACCCATTAGCGGGGTTCTTAGCGTAATGCAGGCGTTAAGAGGAATCCTTCGTCAGTCTAATGATCGGTCGAATAGTCTTAACGTTCAGGTGAGCGATATTACCTAGAGATAGGTGTGCTCATTTTTGTGGAACCTCTACGGCCAAGTCTCCGACTTAATTAATTTGAAATTTAGGATCTCTTTTTATTAAAAGTTATTTTAGTTCTAATTCTCTTTTTGATATCGTCGCGCTAAGCTCTTCATCGGCCTTCTGCACTTCACTTCCTGCTTTATTTATTTCCTGCATTTTTTATGTTTTATTATTATGTTTTATTATTATTATGCACTTTTTACGTTTTTTTGCCATTTTCATTTTTATAAGCAAAACTAAAAAAATTACTATCGGTAAAATAATAGACTTTCAGGGAAAGAGTAGAAATAGCTAAGCCGACTCCGAGAATAATACGACCCCAATATTCCACACCGGAATATCCTATACTACACGCGATAGGTGCACTTGCCTCCCTTTCGTTAAAACTCAGTTTAAAATAAAATAAAACCCCACCTTTTTTAAAAAATAAACAAAACCACCTCCACTTTCATTTCATTAATAATAAACCAAGGAGTTTAAACCATCGGGGGACTACCCAAGAACCTTGCCGCGGCCATGGCGGGGAGCCTCTGGAGAAAGGCGAGCAAAGTCGGGGGTGGGGATGATCTCGATTCTTCCCCCCCCCCCGGATGCGGAGGCGAGATGTTGTTGCGAAGGAAGGCGAGTCGGCGACTTTGGACTTTGGGATTCCAGCCCTGTGGTGCCGAAGCTTGGAAACGAGGCCCACAAACGCGCGTCTGATGCCTGATTTGGTGGACTGTTAAGGGGTCTCTTAGCCCACGATGCGGACTTCACCCCACTATGCCCCCCGGCTGGTCTGGTCAGTGGGAGGAATGATGGCATCCTTGTCTTGGGGAGGCATCATCGGCTGAGTGGACGAACCAGCCCCATTATTCAGGGCTATATTGAACTCGTTATAGATGGGCTCAATATCTTTCGGAAGGGGCTTCGCCTTTTTTTCGAGCTGAACTCGGCCAAGTTGCGAGGCGGGGCGCTGAGGTCAGTCAGGCCTACGATGCGAGCTGCAGTCTCCGCCCGGGATTGCGCCACTCGCTCCAGGACCTCTTTAGGGAGCATCATCTTAGCAAGGTTATGGTAAAGGGAAGGGAAAAAGTCAGCCAAGTATGTAGGCGCATGTATATATAGCCGCCGGTGGGCCCCATCGAGAGATTCCCTTGGAATCTGCCACGTGCTGAATCATGTGGGGTTGGATGTTTCTTTCCGAGTTTGTGCCAATCTGGCAAAGAGCGGGGATTGTGTACAACCCCGTATCCGGCGAGTGGAGTCGGCAGGAGCTAGACTTGCCAAGTCTAGGCCAATACCCAGGCGAGCAAGGTCCCTAGCGTCGAGTCTACTCGACGCCATCAGCCCCGGCATCGAGTGGCGCGAGCTCACTCAACGCCTTCAACCCCGGTGTCGAGTGGGGCGAGCTCACCCAATGCCTTCAACGCCTTCAGCCTAGGCGTCGAGTGAGGTGAGTTCTGTCAATGCTTCTTGCCCTTGGCGTTGAGGGACATCTCGGCATCCATCGGCTCGCACTCGCCCAAGAGAGCTCGGCAACAGCCCAAGCTCGCTCAGGCAGGTTAGGATGCTTCCGGAAGGAGGGCTTGAACTCGCCGAGCCTCTTTTGATGAGCTCTGTCCCTCTCGTCAAACTCTGGGTCTTTTGACGATCTCTAGAGGTTCAATGAACTCGCGGCAGGCGAGTAAGGCCAACTGGGCCCGTGCTCGCCAAAAACTAGGAGGAGATGACGGGTGCCAGCTCCATTGAGCACTCGCCACCCCTGCCGAGTAGAGATTATTGAGGGCTACTCGCCCTGTACTCTGTGATGTATTTTTACAATTTTGCCCCCTCTGGCCTGCCCGTAGGCAGTTAAAACAGCAGAGTCTCATTGTTGGCAGACCCGGGTGGGTTGCACATAGCTGTTCAGAACAGCGGAGGTTGGCTATTTGCAGGCCATTTTCAGAAATCTATAAATAGGACCCAAGGGGTACCTCAGAGGGCATGCTTACTTGTCTCCCAGTCTTCTAGCGTCTTCTGAGATACCTTAGCCCGACATTTGTCTAAGGAGGGGAAGCGCTAAATGATCTTCCGGGTGTGTGGTGGGACATCCGCGTCGGGCCCTTGGTCTAGTCCTTTGCTCTTTTTTTCTTGTTGTTTTCTTGCAGGAGCGAAGTAGGTGCGTGACCACCCCTTCCCCAAGGGTGAACTCCACAAGATACCGATTTTCGGTTTCAACAGTTTTATTATTATTATTTTTTGTTGGCATTTTTTTGTTATATATATAAATAAAAATAGGTAAAAGTAATAGTTTTCCAGAGTTCAAAATAACAACATGGGAGTTCCCCGACAACGGCGCCAAAAACTTGGTGGTTAAAACTCGCGACTTATTTATTTTGGTTTGTGGTTGTTTTATTTTAAATACCGGGGCGTACGGATTTTATTAGATATAAAAAAGTTGAAACCGAGTTTTAACGATATGAGGCACGTGCACCTATCGCGAGTAGTACAGGATATTCCGGTGGGGAATATCGGGGTCGTATTGTTCTCGGGGATGGGTTGATTATTTTTACTCTTCCCTGGAGGGACTATTATTTTACCGAAGATAACTTGTCGGGTTATTAATTAACTAGCGTGGTTATATATAAGCAGAAAATAAAAGCAGAAAAAGACGACGAAGAAATAGCGCATCGGTACCGAATCGATTAGAACTAATATAACTTTAATAACTAGAGATCCTAAATTTCAAATTAATTAAAGGGTGACTTGGTCATGGAGGTTCCAAAAGAATGAGCTTACCTAGCTCTAGGAATATCGCTCACCTGAACATTAAGACTATTCGACCGAACTCTCGTCCGACGAAGGATTCCTCTTAATGCTCGCATTACGCTAAGAACCCCGCTATTGGGTGGAGGAACCTAATCCGAGAGAATTACGCTTCTCCTCTCTCGAGATTATGTACTCAATTCTCTTTACTCAAGGGTGATCAGTCCATACGCACGGCCTCTCGGCTAGCTTGCGTATGGACAACAGAAATAGAGTCCACACATCGATATGTGATCTTACGCGTCGTAGACTCGGGGAAAACCTTAAGTGTTTTAATTAACGAGAAAAAATAAGACCTTTAATTATTTAAAAATATTTTATTTGTCTCAATGCTCTTCAATACTAAGGGCTAAGAGCAATTTGCCACTCATCGGAATGGGGATGGCTTAAGAAAAGAAATTGTATTATTGAAATTGCGAGTCCTACTCAAACGAGTAAGCAGAAAATTAAAGCAGAAAATTATGAGTCCTACTCAAACGAGTAGGCGGGAAATTAAAGCAGTAAAATGCAAGTCCTACTCAAACGAGTAGGTGAGAAATGAAAGCGATAAAATGCGAGTCATACTCAAACGAGTAGGCGGGAAATGAAAGCTATAAATACTATCTCATACATATACGCACTCTACAGGAATTGAAGAAAGCGTTAAATAAAGCGATAAAATCTTACTCCTAAACGCACACACTCTACAAAAAGAGAAAAACAAAGTGCTCGAAAAATTAAAAATGATTATATTTTCATTCTTATAAGTTCATAAAAATGCTTAAAAAGTGGAAGAAAAGGTGAAAAGAACAAAAAGTTTTAAAACCTAAAAAGCCTAATTTAAAGAAAAATCAAAACCACTTTAAAAACATTTTTATAAATCTAAAGATTGAAAAGAAAAACACTTAAAAAACAAAACACTTACAAGTTAAGGAAATAAAAAGTTATGATAACAAAACTAGAATAAAAGAAAAACTAGAACAATCCTAAGTAGAAAAATAAAGACTTGAAAACATAAAAACAATAAATCTAACTCATACACACACACTTATTAAAAAACAAAAGACAAAAACAACTAAAAGAGGGGCACTCAGATGCATTCCAAAACAATATAAGGAGAGAAAATTATTTTATTAATGACAAAAAGGAGTTATAGAAAAACTAAAATAAACTAAGAGAGGGAGGGAGGGAAAAAGTTCTCCTTACATAGCATGGAAAACACCTAAGCAACCCACCTAATAGCAAAATGGTACAAAAAGGTCTACCCTTGGATCACACAAAAAATTTACATTTATAGACAAAAAATTACAAGTGGTGGCAAGCTAGAGTGCAGAGGAAGCCGAAATTCAATGACTGGCCTGGTTCTGGAAGAATCTGGAATCGGGACAGCACATTTTGATTTTTACTGGAATCGTCGAGCGCAGCTGGCAGTTTTTCCTCGAGTGGAAATTTTGTCGGGCTCAGCTCGACGAATTTCGAGCTGATCTTGAGATTTTTCCGCGAGCGCTAAGAAGGTTGGCAAGATTTCGTTAAGCAGAGAGAAGCTAGAATATTTTGTCGGGGGGAGAACCGCTGGCATAATTTCTGCTGTAAAATCGTCGAGCTCAGAATCGCTGAGAAGATTTTGTCGAGTGGAGCTCGAAGAAAGTCGAGCTTGAGTTCGACGAAAAATCTGATGTTGAATGTTGGCGCCTTGTTTGGAGTCAAATCGTCGAGCTCAGAACTGCTGAGATGATTTCTTCGAGTGGAGCTCGACGAAAGTCGAGCTTGAGTTCGACAAAAAATTTGGTGTTGAATGTTGGCGCCTTGTCTGGAGTCAAATCGTATAGCTCCTTTGGTTAGATTCTCGGCACGAGCTAGTTGATGGAATGGAAAGCGGCAATATGTGCCGGTGTTATGAGATGGATTGCAGACACCTCAAAGTGGATGGGTGCGAGAGGTCTTCAATGGGGGTTTGGAGGTTGATTCCCATGGCCAACAAGTTAAGAACCTCTGAGTGGGTGGGCCACCCAACAAGTTCAGTGGGAGGACCGTTGTGAGCGGTCGATTGGCGGTCGATTGGTAATAATGCATGTTACACTACTTTGGTAGGTCGACCTATAGTACTCACTATTTGCCGTGAGATGAACGCCTCTGAGTGGGTTGGGTGTGTGAGGTCTTCAACAAGAGTTTGGATACTTATGCCCATCTAACAAGCTAATCACCTCGAATCGGTGGTGGAACCTAGAGGTTTTCGGTACACCATAAGCGTGCCCTGAGTGCATGGAGCGTCTGGCACGAAGGCCAGCATTTGTGATGTTATTGTGGCAGATATATATATATATTATGATTGTATTGCATGCAGGGAAGGAACCACTGCCCCGGGTAAGGGTTGGGTTGTTATAATTGATCTGCTGAATGTTGACAGTTGCTTTGTTGATCACCCTTGGGGTGGACGTTCATATACAGGTGTTGCGGGCTAATTGGAATGAGCGGGCTGAAGCCCTTGCTACTGCTGCTTCTAGGCCCTTGAAGGCCGTGTGAAGCTTTGGATTTCATGTGTGGTCAGCCTGCGTGCCGATGTATGAAATCATATTTGTAAAGAGAAACTTGTAAGGCCTTAAGGCCATGAGCGTTTGAGTTGTAAACATTCCTAGTGTTATCTATATATAAATAAGTTGTTTATATATTTGTAGTGGGCATTCATTTGATGAGTTCTTATAAGCTTTAAATTTCCGCTAGAATGCTCTGGGTTAGGGTGCGATGGTATTTTGGTATTAACCTGTGACCTCACCGTCTATTTGTTGCATATAATGTGGGACCCCGGCCGGACCTTCTATTATATGTTATTTAACGGGTCAGGTTGTTACATTTTGGTATTAAAGGCCCCTCGGTCTTCTGCTTTCGAATTCGTGACAAAATTCTTTTGTCAAGTGGGGAGCACGTGTACGTGCGAACCGTGTTAATATAAATGAACTCAAGAATGTCCACTAGGAATGTGAGGGTTTGGGCATGTTTGTCGTTTTGGGTTGGAGGTTATTGATATCTTGTTCATGTATAGGTGAAAAGGAGCGGAGCGGAGCTGAGCAGTCTGAGCCCTAGCGTTCAGATGAGAGTGTGGCACCAGCTGAGGTTCCCACACATCCTCCTTCTGCGGAAACCGTATGCCTAGTTGCGGAGGCGATATCTGCTATATTGCAAGCACAACCTATTGGGCAGGTAAGGCTTACAGTGGAGCCAGTACAGGTTGGGGTGAGGCAAGAGCATGTTGAAGCTCGGATTGACGAGAAAGCAGCGGACGAGCAACTTAAGCGGTATATGGATTTTGATCCACCTACGTTTGTCGAGGCGAATTCCCCAACACAGGCAGAGGATTGGCTCTCAAGAGTGAAGAGGATCCTAACAGTGATCAGGATTGATGTGGGGGTAGAAAGTCACTTTAGCCACTTTCCTACTGGAAGGAGAGGCAAGACTTTGGTGGGATGAAGTCGAGATGTACCAGTTGGCAGGCAGGTGCAGTTGGCAGGCAGAGGCCTGGGAGAGATTTTAATGGACGAATTCTCCAGATTGTTTTTGGCAAAGTATTTGCCAGTATCGTAGAGAATTGCGATGGAGAACGAATTCCAACGTCTGGTGCAGGGTGAGAAGATTGTTGATGATTACCTGCATGAGTTCACCAGGCTGGGGCGTTATGCGGGGTCGACGTTTGCGAAAGAGGCGCAAATGATAAATAGGTTCTATGAGGGAGTTCGTGATGAGCTGCGGTTGGCCCTCCCGAGTTCAGTAAACCAAAGCTTCCAAGCCTTAGTAGATACAGCCTATGCGCTGGAGAAAGATTTGAAATGAGTATACGATAAGAAGAACTTGGCGGCGGAAAAGTCGGAGTTCAAGCTTCCGCAGTCGGAGAAATCGGAGTTTAGGAAACGTGATAAGAAGCGGTTCAGGCCTGCTTAACAAGCTCAGTCGAATATAACTTCAGGAGCAACGTACGGGCAAGGACGTGTGGAGACATGTACGTGTTTTAACTGTGGGAAGCAGGGGAATATCGCCCGAGATTGTTAGAGTGGCGCTTCGAAGGGTGAGAAAAAGTCAGGTGCGTCCTATGAGGAAAAGGGTAAGGCCGTGGCAGAGTCATCTTCATCTCGGGCGCAGCCTCGAATGTATACTCTCCAGTTGCAGGAGCCGCAAAGCTCGAATCGTGAAGATCAGCCTAATCGCGTGCATAATTTGGAGTTAACGGAGGCCGCCAAGCAAATTCTAAGAGATGCGGATGAGCGTAAATAAAGTGGAGTGTGCACTTTATTCCCTTTATGATGTACTAAGTACATATTGTATGTATGTGTGTTTATGAAAACACTTGTATTGATGCGAGGTCGTGGGACGAGTAACGCTGGATCATTTTGTGTATATTTGCAACAAAGGAATGGTTATATTGTTGGATATGTTGCACTAAATTTCGGGATGAAATTTTTGTTAGGAGGGGAGGGTTGTAACACCCCAAATCCCGATTTGGAGTTTAGGTTGGATGACACGGCCTGGGACACGGGCGTGTCCCAGGGCGTATCAAGCTTTCGGTACTCGAGTGGGTCTCGAGTAGGACTCGAGTGGGCATAGAATGTGTCTCGAGCTACGCACACGTCCTGGGACACAGGTGTGTCCCAGAGCGTGTCCTTCACTATGCGTGTTGAAGTGTCGACACAATTTTAGTCGACGATCGTTGAGTGAGGCGACACGGCCTGGGACACGGGCGTGTCCCAGGGCGTGTCCTGCTCGGTTTCCATGGCATTGAGTGGCGTTGAGTATAGAACACGGACTGTGACACGGGCATGTTACAGGGGCATGTTCGGCACACGGTCAAGGACACGAGCGTGTGCCTTAGTCGTGCGCTTCTCAGGAGAGTGTCCTGTGTTGAGTGAGGAACACGCCCCTCAACACGGGCATGTACTTACTGACATGGGCGTGTCAGGGCTTGATACGGGTGTGTCTTAACATGTGTTCTGGTCTGGAGTGAGTCGGTTTCTTGCCGCTTAGGGGAACACGGCCTGTGACACGGGCGTGTCACAAGCCGTGTCAGCCCAGGAAAAGTGATTCCAGGGCAAATCTTTGTCGTCCAATTCCTTCTACTTAGATCCTGTGGTCCAAGCCTATTCCTGCAGGGATAAGGCCGTGGAATGAGATGAAGTTCTCATTCTACTAAGGATCACTTGCTTTCTAAGCTAGAGAGAAGGGAGAGCTTGGAGGAAGAGAAGGAGAAGAGATTCGGCTGCTGGAGGAGCTTCAGCGGTCCGACTCGAGATCTGAGGCCATCGTTGTGGAGGTAAGGCCGTCGCGGTGATTTCCAACCAGCCAATTTTCCATGGCTTCGAAGTGATCGTCAGGGGTAACGATCTCCTTCTTGTACAAGTGAAGTCCTACTTTATGCATGTGAAAGTCCACATAGTGCCAACTACCTTCACCTATGGGGGGAATAGGTGTCTTGCAGCGTTTTTGCGGAATTAAAACTATACCTGCACAAATAAACAAAACAACACAGCACCGAAAGACACAGACAATTTATAGTGGTTCCCCGATTTGGGTACGTCCACTTTCCCACTTTGACCTATCTCCCAACAAGGGATGACTCGGTCACTTCACCAACCGGATTGAAATCCAATCCACACACTAACGGAAGAAACCCTTCCAAGCGAAGGAGTCACCACTCCTCCACCACGGGTTGCACCCAACCCTTACAACGAGGAACCTACGTTCCTTTACAACAAAATTAAAATGGAATGTATAAAATATACAAAATTCTTATGGAGGTAGGTGTCCCTCTTCGTTTGATGATGCATTCTTGATGAAGACGAAGAGTCCACGACCTTAGCTCTCACTTAGAATGAATCTCCACGAAACTGGCGGCGGCAAGAAGAGCGGCGGCTTGGCGTTCGGGATCGGCGGCGGCAAGAAGAGCGGCGGCTTGGCATTTAGGATCGGCGGCGGCAAGAAGTGCGGCGGCTGAGCTTTAGAGATCCAACCTTCGTAGCAAAGCTAGCAAGGTCTACCAACGGTCACACTAGGATTGATCGTCTCGATCGATTCGGAAAGGGAAGGTATTCCTGATCAACGAACCAAGAGACAAAGGATCTCTGGATAGACACGTGAGACGCGTAGCTTGACTAAGCTTCTGTCGCCGGGAGATTAGGAGTTATCCACGATCACAGGCGGCGACTATCTTCCCGAGTGACGACGGTGGCGGCAGAAGAGAATTCCGCGATCTAGGTTACGTCGGCGGCTCGGTATTCTTTCTTGTATGTTAGTGCTATTACTGTTCAAAATACCGATGTATTTATTCAGTAGGTCATACAATATGACCGTTGTGGGACCCACCAAAAGAAACCCTAGCTCCGGTTCAAAACAGCGCCTGAAACTTGGTCCGGTCCAGCGAGTACCAGAATTTCGCCTAAGGCAAATTCGGCGAGAATCATAGGTGATTCTCGACAAATCGGCGAGAATCACTTATGATTCTCGCCGAATTCTACTTGGCAAAATTCTGGCGAAAGATCTAGCCAACCGGAGAGAATCGGCAAGAATCAATATTCATTCTCGACGGATCGGCGAGAATGCAAAGTCATTCTCGTCGATTCGGCGAGAATCAACTAGTGATTCTCAACGATTCTGCCTTAAGCAGAAATCAAGACGGCGTTGAGAAAGCCGACTGTAATCGGCAAGAATCAGCGAGTGATTCGGCGAGAATCACTTAGTGATTCTCAACGATTTCTACTTAGACGATTTTTCGTCTTTCCACCCGTGAGCTGCTCTTTGGCCCATCCTTGCTCCTTATCTGCTCTTGATCATTCTCAGCCTTGTACTTGAAAGTAAGTACACTCCAATAGAGAGAGTACACGTAGGCCAACACACTGATCTGCTCAATGAGGGATTACATTGCGCAGACCCGTGTATATTGACCCACTGCACCCTGACATTGGTGTGTACTTAGCGTGGAATAACTGCAAGCACAACTTGAAAACAAATGATCAAATACAATGTCAATTCACCGTAGCTGGTCCAGGGGCTTCTTCAAATCAGGTACATTGTGGATACAATACCCAACAATCTCCCCCTATTTGAAGAAGCCTAAACCCTACAAGCTAAGGTGAATATAACGGATGGAAGAAAAACATAAACTGAATAATCAGTTGAGAAAGAATTTCCATACCATTATCTTTAGAGCATTTGGAGCATACTTTGCGAGAGCACCTTAGCCCTTAGCACCTTAGCCGAGAGGGCAATCTCCCCCTTTTTGGCTTCTACAAATCTGGGACTTTAGCACTTGCCACAATTCTCCCCCTCAGTTCTTGCATTTGGGCTTACACTTGAGTTTCTTGCGGATGCTCCCCCTAGATGCACGAGCCTGGAGCTTCTGTAGTCTTCATTCCTCATAGTTTAGCATCCCCAGTTAAGTTTTGAAGAGACTGAACTTGGCCTCGTCTAGGGGCTTTGTGAAAATATCTGCAATCTGCTTATCTGTGGGGACATAGCAGAGAGAGATGTCCTTGTTTTCCACGTGCTACCTAATGAAGTGGTAGCGCACTTCAATATGCTTCGTCCTGCTGTGCGATACCGGATTGTTCGCAATGGAAATTGCATTGAAGGAGTCGCAGTATATTGGTACTTCCTTGAACTGAAGGTCATAGTCTGCTAACTGGTTTCTGATCCATAGTAGTTGTGCGCAACAGCTGCCTGCTGAGATATACTCAGATTCAGCTGTGTAGGTTGCAACACAATTCTGCTTCTTACTATTCCATGATATAAGCCTTCTTCCGAGGAATTGACACGTCCCGGAAGTGCTTTTATGATCATCCCTGCTTTCTACAAAGTCAGCATCTGAAAAGCCTATTAGCTCGACATCATTGTTTCTCGGGTACCACAATCCAAGATTAGGTGTACCCTTAAGGTATCGAATAATTCGCTTTGCAGCGACATAGTGAGATTCCTTAGTGTTCACCTGATATCTGGCACAAACGCATGTAGAGAACATAATATCTGGTCTACTTGCAGTAAGGTAGAGCAGGGATCCAATAATACTTCTGTATTTGGTTTCATCAAAAGGTTTCCCTTTCTCATCTTTATCCAGAGACATAGTGGATCCCATTGGAGTCCTCATAGAGGTTGCATTCTCCATTCCGAATTTCTTGAGGAGTTCATTTATGAACTTCGTCTGAGAAATGAAAATTCCATCCTCAGACTGTTTCACTTGAAGTCCCAAGAAATACTTTAGCTCTCCCATACTGCTCATTTAAAACTTTCCTTGCATAAGTTTAGAAAACTTTTTGCAAAGATTGTTATCTGTTGAGCCGAATATAATGTCATCAACATAGATTTGCACTAGCAAGATCTTGCCTTTGACTTCCCTAAGAAACAATGTCTTATCTATTTTTCCTCTAGAGAACTTGTTCTCAAGAAGAAAACTAGACAGAGTCTCATACCAAGCTCGTGGAGCTTGTTTTAAGCCATATATAGCTTTATTAAGAAAGTATACATGATTAGGATAAGTAGGATTGACAAAACCTGGGGGTTGAGCGACGTATACTTTCTCTTTCAGGTCTCCATTCAAGAATGCTGATTTCACGTCCATCTGATAGACTGTGAATCCTTTGTGAGAGGCATATGCTAGAAACAGTCTGATTGCCTCGAGCCTTGCAACCGGCGCAAATGTTTGGTCAAAGTCGATCCCCTCCTCCTGTCTGTATCCTTGAGCCACCAGTCTGGCCTTGTTCTTGATGAAGACCCTGTGTTCATCCAGCTTGTTTCTGAAGATCCACTTGGTGTCAATCACGTTCTGCGTCTTTGGTCTGGGAACCAGCGTCCAGACGTTGCATCGTTCGAATTTATGCAGCTCATCTTGCATGGCCAATATCCAAGACGCATCTTTGTTTGCTACGTCGAACTTCTTTGGTTCAACCTGCGATAGGAAGCTAAAATGCAGAAACTCGTTAAGTGTACCTCGGCGAGTTCTGACACCGTCTCGAGGATCTCCGATGATTTGATTTCTGGGATGATCCCTCACGTGTCGGAGCTCTAGTAGTCGTGCATCAGGAGCTCTAGCATTTTCTGGGGCTCCTTCCTCTTTAGGGAGGACTACTCTATCCTGACCGTCATCATCTCCGATCGGCGTTGAGGTGGAGACCTTGACGTACTTTGGAGTTGCATCTTTATCGGGCTCATCCAGGTGTAGCTGTTCGATTCTTGCACATGCATCTTCAAGAAAACAACTGGAAGAATTGCAATTAAGCAAGCTTCCTTCATCAAATACAACATTTATTGATTCCTCTACCACTAGGGTTTTCTTATTGAAAACCCTATAAGCCCGGCTATGGCTACTATAGCCCATGAATATGCCTTCGAAGCATTTTTCACCAAACTTAGTGTGCGGGTACTTCCTGTTATTCAGTACATAACATCTGCAGCCAAAGATCCTAAAATAGGACATGGTTGGCTTCCTGCATTTCAGTAGCTCATAAGGCGTCTTATGATGATTCTTATTGATCAAGGCCCGGTTTTGTACATGACACGCCGTATTGACAGCCTCTGCCCAGAAATATTCTGGGAGAGAAGCATCATTCAACATTGTCGTGCAAGCTTCAATGAGCGTTCTATTTCTCCTCTACGCAACTCCATTCTGCTGAGGAGTGCGCGGGGAGAAAAACTCATGAAAGATACCAAGTTCTTCACAGAACTCTGTCATAGCACCAGACTCAAACTCTATTCCATGGTCACTTCTGATTTTGACCATCGAGCAGTTAAGTACGTTCTGAATCTGCCTGACAAAACTGGTGAAGATGTCAAACGTATCAGACTTGCGTTTTAAGAAGAACACCCAAGTAAACCGAGAGTGATCATCAACAATCACTAGCGTATAAGACTTGCCTCCCAAGCTATGAACTTGCATTGGACCAAACAAGTCCATATGCAGAAGATAAAGACATCTGGAGGTGTCTTTGTCAACGATGCCCTTAAAGATAGCCAAAGTCTATTTTCCCTTCTAGCATGCAGGACAGGGGCTATCTTTGATGCACTTAATGATGGGAGCATCCCTTACTAAGTTTTTAGAAAACAGCATACTAATTGTCTTGAAATTAATATGTGCAAATCTCTTGTGCCATTGTTCACAAAGAGATGCACTGTCTGTTGCTACTAGGCATATGGGGGTAGATGAATCTAAACTAAGAAAATCTAAGCAGAAGATATTTCTGCTCCTAATGCCTGTTAATACCGTCTCCGAAGAGGCACACGATATTATCACGCATTTATCCTTGCAGAACTTAACGTCATAACCTTTATCACATAACTGACTTACACTGATCAGGTTATGATTTAACCCTTCAACGTAAGCCACGTTGGTGATAGAAATTATACCGTTGGAAATCATACCGTAACCCCTGGTGACTCCTCGATCTGATCCCCCAAAGATGACTTTGGGTCCATTCTCGACTGGAGAGTAATCACGCAGCAGGCTTCTTGTCCCGGTCATATGCCGGGAGCATCCACTGTCCAAGTACCATATGGGAGTTTTGGTGGCCTTTGGACATTCCTGCAAAACAGAATTAATTTTCCTTAGGAACCCAATTGAACTTGGGTCCTAGATTCCTCGTTAGCATACTCCCCCTCGGATGGTTAGCCCTATGAGTGGTTTGCCTCGCATTGCCAACATGAGGAGTCTCGTTATTCCTCAGATTAAACTAGCAATCCACGGTAAAGTGACCAACTTTACCACAGCACCAGCAGTAAAATCTGTTATACTTTCTCCTAGGCACCTGCTTCACCCTTGGAACGGAAGGTTCAGCCGGGGCCTCGGACCTTGAGGTGGAGGCATCATAATGACAACAATCGCATGATTTCTTCACCTCTTGGTTTCTCAGTGTAACAGGCTTGGCCTTGGGTGCCTGCTTCCTATTATGGCCGCTAGAGAAGTGGCCATAATCCTCCATTTGAACTTCCTCATAAGGTGCCTTGAAGACACTCTCGCCAAAGTTGTGGGGGAAGGCCCACCCCTCATACCGGCTCTTGGGCTTTTCAACCGAGGGCCGGAAGAAGTGGTCATAGGTTGACTCAAAGTCCAGTTCATTGCAGGGATAGCTAGGCTTCCTGAATACAACAGGGCTGAGTGGGGCCTTTCCCTTTTCTGCAGTAGAGGCCTTCTTAGCAGCCTTATTTCTCCTCTGCTTTTTGTTTCTCCAGGATGATTTACCAGGCACACCCACATGCCCCAAGCCAGCCCCCTTAGCCTGAGCAAAGAAGGTATCAACCAGTGGAAGAACAGTCTTTGGCATAGAGAAGCTTTGGACAATCTTCTTTTCTGCCGTAAGTTGTTATTCCAACTTATTGATTTCTTCCTGTTTAAGGTCAAGGAGACTTAGAGACTCTGAGTGCTTAGAGATCAGGTCCAGGTGCTCCTGTCGGAGAGAAATCAAGCTAGTGATCTCTTCCCTTAGGGAGACACCCTCGACCTTAAGGAATTTGACTTCCTTTTTCTGAGCCCTCGATCTCTTGCGGCATTCCTCGAAGGTGTTGAGCAAAAGCTCATACTTTTCGAGGAGCTCAGCTTCTCGGGCAGATGGGCTGTCCTCGAGATCATCATCAGGAGACTCATAGTCAGAGTCGGAGAGGGGGGTACGAGCTTTTACCTTTCCAGTGAATGGGGGGCATTCTCCTTCTGAGTCAGAGCGACCCACCAGCCCGAAGTAGGCTTCCTCATCATCACTGGAGTCTGAGGAATTAGACTCACTTAGTGTCTTTGACTTTTTGGCGATGTAGCTCCTCTCCTTCTTTTTATCTCTAAAGGTTCTGTGCTCTTCTCCCTTCCCCTTCTCTCTCTTGCCTTGATGGCAGTCGGCCACGACGTGTCCTGGCTTATTGCACCCAAAGTAAATGATGTCAGTATGACGATGTTTGTTCGGTTTTGATTCATACATATCAGAAGAATAATTTTTCTTCTGATTTCTTGAGGAGGAGTCGTCTCTCTTTCTTTGATTCCTCATCTTGAGGAACTTCTTGAATTCTCGGGTGATGAAGGAGAACTCTTCTTCAGACAACTTTGAGCCGGAGGAGCTTGGCTCGGAGTCTTCCTCCTCATCCTTTTTCCCCGCACGGGATGAAGCCGCACCCTTGCCCTTCCTGGAGTGAATGGCTTTTAGGGCCACAGTCTTTTCCTTGGTTACGGCCTTCTCTGCTTCTTCTTCAGCTTTCCTCGTGTTCAACTGGAGCTCATAGGACATGAGCTTCCCAAAGATTATCTGAGGATCAGTTTCAGCTAATCTGCCAAACTCTCGGATGGCGCAGATCTTCGTGTCCCATTCCTTCTTAAGGGACCTAAGGAATTTATCATTAAGTTCACTATCAGTGAACACTCTTCAATATCCC
This sequence comes from Platanthera zijinensis, assembly GCA_039513925.1. Taxonomy (NCBI): domain Eukaryota; kingdom Viridiplantae; phylum Streptophyta; class Magnoliopsida; order Asparagales; family Orchidaceae; genus Platanthera; species Platanthera zijinensis. The sequence goes on from CM077092.1 coordinate 59,217,244, forward strand.
TTGAGAGCATTGACGATCTTGAGGAAGTTCTCTAAGGTAACTCCGATCTCTTCCTTGGGCCCCTGCCTGAAGGCCTCATATTTCTGGTTCAGAAGGGATCTCCGATCAACCCTCACTTCGTCTGTGCCCTCCATCAGGATAATCAAGTTGTGCCAGATATCCTTGGTTGTCCTGTAGTTGCAGAAGTTCTGCATCATGGAGTCATCGACTGCACTGATTAGTATGTTCTTTGCCTTCTTGTCAAGTCCGACCAGCACCATCTCGTCCTTGTCCATTTCAGAAAGCTTCTTTGGCACCTTTTTGGTAGGATCAATGGTGGAGGCCTTAATGGGAATATAAGGTCCCTCCTCCACGACCATGAAGAGTCGAGGGTTGACTGCTTCCATGTAAAATCTAATCCTTTCCTTCCAGATAGGAAAGTTTAGCCTGGTGCACACTGAGATCTTGCCTGAGTACTTGAGTCCGTCCATAGTAGATATCTGCCTTCTTCTTGACACTAGTGGCAGGAACTTACTCGAGGTGTTAACCCCTTTGATGAGCAACCTCCCTCTGATACCACTTGAAAGTCCACCTAGTGTCAACTACCTTCACCTATGGGGGGGAATAGGTGTCTTGCAGCATTTTTGCGGAATTAAAACTATACCTGCACAAATAAACAAAACAACACAGCACAGAAAGACACAAGCAATTTATAGTGATTCCCCGATTTGGGTACGTCCACTTTCTCCCTTCGACCTATCTCCCAACAAGGGACGACTCGGTCACTTCACCAACCGGATTGAAATCCAATCCATACACTAACGGAAGGAACCCTTCCAAGCGAAGGAGTCACCACTCCTCCACCACGGGTTGCACCCAACCCTTACAACGAGGAACCTACATTCCATTACAACAAAATTAAAATGGAATGTATAAAATATACAAACTTATTATGGAGGCTAGGTGTCCCTCTTCGTTCGATGACGCGTTCTTGATGAAGACGAAGAGTCCACGACCTTAGCTCTCACTTAGAATGAATCTCCACGAAACCGACGGCGGCAAGAAGAGCGGCGGCTTGGCATTCGGGATCGGCGGCGGCAAGAAGAGCGGCGGCTTGGCGTTCGGGATCGGCGACGGCAAGAAGTGTGGCGGCTGAGCTTTAGAGATCCAACCTTCGTAGCAAAGCTAGCAAGGTCTACCAACGGTCACACTAGGATCGATCGTCTCGATCGATTCGGAAAGGAAGGTATTCCTGATCAACGAACCAAGAGACAAAGGATCTCTGGATAGACACGTGAGATGCGTAGCTTGGCTGAGCTTCTGTCGCCGGGAGATCAGGAGGTATCCACGATCACAGGCGGCGACTATCTTCCCGAGTGACGATGGCGGCGGCGGAAGAGAATTCCGCGATCTAGGTTATGTCGGCGGCTCGGTATTCTTTCTTGTATGTTCGTGCTATTACTGCTCAAAATACCGATGTATTTATACAGTAGGTCATACAATATGACCGTTGTGGGACCCACCAAAAGAAACCCTAGCTCCGGTTCAAAACAGCGCCTGAAACTTGGTCTGGTCCAGCGAGTACCAAAATTTCACCTAAGGCAAATTCGGGGAGAATCATAGGTGATTCTCGACGAATCGGCGAGAATCACTTATGATTCTCGCCGAATTCTACTTGGCAGAATTCTGGCTGAAGATCTAGCCAACCGGAGAGAATCGGCAAGAATCAATATTCATTCTCGACGGATCGGCGAGAATGCAAAGTCATTCTCGTCGATTCGGCGAGAATCAACTAGTGATTCTCGACGATTCTGCCTTAAGCTGAAATCAAGGCGGTGTTGAGACAGACGGCTGCAATCGGTAAGAATCAGCGAGTGATTCTCGACGATTCGGCGAGAATCACTAGTTCTCGTCGAATCGGCGAGAATCACTTAGTGATTCTCGACGATTTCTACTTAGACGATTTTTCGTCTTTCCACCCGTGAGCTGCTCTTTGTCCCATCCTTGCTCCTTGTCTGCTCTTGATCTTTCTCAGCCCTGTACTTGAAAGTAAGTACACTCCAATAGAGAGAGTACACGTAGGCCAACACACTGATCTGCTCAACGAGGGATTACGTTGCGCAGACCCGTGTATATTGACCCACTACACCCTGACATTGGTGTGTACTTAGCGTGGAATAACTGCAAGCACAACTTGAAAACAAATGATCAAATACAATGTCAATTCACCTTAGCTGGTCCAGGGGCTTCTTCAAATCAGGTACATTGTAGATACAATACCCAACAGCATGTGCATGGGATCCTCCACCAAGAGGTGGAAAGCGTAAGCGATTCCAGTGGTCGAGTCTGCATCTAGATCCGGAACTGTATAGTACGGAATATGCATGTTGTGTGAAGCTCATCTGGACTGGTAATCTGGATTTATGATGCTGCAAACCGGAGAAGACTCGGTGTATAAATAGTTTAGCCTGCGGAGAAGGTGAGTACGATTGTGAATTGTGAGAAGGATGCTTTGTATAGCTCCTTTGGGTTGATGGGATGCTTTGTATAGCTCCTTTGTTTGGATGCTCGACACGAGTTGGTTGATGGTATGGAAAGCGGCACTATGTGTCGGTGTTATGAGTTGGATTGCGGACACCTCTGAGTGGATGGGCGCGAGAGGTCTTCAACGGGGGTTTGGAGGTTGATGCCCATGGCCAACAAGTTAAGAACCTCTGAATGGGTGGGACACCCAACAAATTCAGTGGGAGGACCGTTGTGAGCGGTCGATTGGTAACAATGCATGTTACACTACTTTGGTAGGTCGACCTATAGTACTCACTAGTTGTCGTAAGTTTAACGCCTCTGAGTGGGTAGGGTGCTTGAGGTCTTAAACAGGGGTTTGGATACTTATGCCCGGCTAACAAGCTAATCACCTCGAATCGGTGGTGGAACCTAGAGGTTTTCGGTACACCATAAGCATGCCCTGAGTGTACGGAGCGTCTGGCACGAAGGCTAGTGTTTGTGATGTGATTGTGGCAGATATATATGTTGTGATTGTATTGCATGCAGGGAAGGAACCACTGCCCCGGGTAAGGAGTAGGGTCATTATAATTGGTCAGCTGAATGATGACTGTTGCTTTGTTGATCACCCTTAGGGTGGACGTTCATATACAGGTTTTGCGGGCTAATTGGAATCAGCGGGCTGAAGCCCTTGCTGTTGCTGCTTGTAGGCCCTTGAAGGCTGTGCGAAGCTTTGAATTTCATGTGTGGCCGGTCTGCGTGCCGATGTATGAAATCATATTTGTAAAGAGAAACTTGTAAGGCCTTAAGGCCGTGAGCATTTGAGTTGTAAACATTCCTAGTGTTATCTATATATAAATGAGTTGTTTATATATTTATAGTGGACATTCATTGGATGAGTTCTTATAAGCTTTAAACTTCCGCTAGAATGCTCTGGGTTAGGGTGCGATGGTATTTTTGTATTAACATGTGAAATCGTCGTCTGTTTGTGGTATATAATGTGGGGCCCTGGCCGGACCTTCTATTATATGTTATTTAACGGGTCGGGTTGTTACACTGGGAACTCATTTCCAACAAACTGAGCCAAATTGTTGCGAACTAACTCGACGACCCGGTCGGAACGAAATACCCTGGACCGTCTTAGCTCTCGGAATGGTCGAGTGCGCACATAGTCAAAAGAGTAGGTTGATTGTACACAAGGAGTTTTAACGTGGAAAAACCCTCAACTGGGTAAAAAACCACGTGACTGGATCTGTGTCGGTCAAAGTTCACTATTTCGTGGCAGTTACAGCTTGTTTGTGAAGTCGAGGGTGACAGGCCACCTCTCGTTAAAAATTGCACTTCGCGATGGTGGTTTTCAGATAGCGACTTACTGATTCTGGATGGGGGCGGAGCACCTGGACTTACAGTTGCAGGGGCCTCTTAGAACTTAAATGATTTGGCTTCGTCGGATGGCTTTGACTTGACCTGCTTGTAGCTCGGGTACGGCTTGGGTGCGACTAGGGTGCGACTAGGGTGTGGCTTAGAGGCTGCTCATAGGAGGAATTCGGCAGAGCTTCAACCTGAGGAAGAAGAAGACTCGAAAGAGAAAGGTGAGAAATGAGGAGGCATGGGGCTCCTTTTATAGGCTTCGGGTGGTAGTTATGGTGGTTACGCGGCTATCCGCACACCGTAACCACCATCATGAATATTTTGGGTATAGTTTAAATGCGTGTATTTCGCTATTTGGAGGTCATTTAATTAAATTATAAAATATTAACTAAATCCCCCCCCCACTAACCCGGTTATGAGTGGGTGGTTACGTGCAGATTGGACGACGGGTGCGGGACTCCGTAGGTCGCTGGCGAACTTGTCGCCAAGTTCGTCGGCGAGGGGAGGACCGCTGATGGCGATCGGGGAGGGGCGGCCGCTCCCCTTGGCCGCAAGCCGGCGGCCAGGGGAGGGGGAGGCCCAAGCGGCCGCCCCCTTGGCCGCACCGGCGGCAGACAGAGGGGGCAGGGGCGGGCCGGGTGGCCGCCCCCCCCCCCCCCCCTGACCGCACCGTCAGCCGACGAAGGGGGCGACCCGAGAGACCGCCCCCCTGGCCGCACCGGCGGCCGACAGAGGGGGCAGGGGCAGGTCGGGAGGCCGCACCGTCAGTCGACTGAGGGGGAGGCCCTAGCGGCAGCCCTCCTGGGCCGCACCAGCGGACAGCGGAGGGGAGGCATGGGAGGGCGCACCCTTGGTCGCGCCTACGACCGGTGGAGGTGCGGCCCGCGCGACCGCTTCCTCGGCTGCGGCCGTGTCCGGCGCGGCAAGAGAGGGCGGGCGTCCGGGGGGAGGACGGTGAGGCGGGGCTCGCGGCAGTTTGCTCATTACGCGTAAAGGGTCGGTGCGTGGGGAATCAGGCGTGGTGATCGCACGCGTGACCAATCTCATGATCCCACTTCTTTTGAGGTGAAGATCATGAGTGTGTGGTTATGTGCACACCTAATTTCTATAAAATGGGGATCATCCCCAACATCCTTCATCTAAAAGATGCATCTCCAACCGATTGACATTATCTAGGAATGCCGATCTGTTTTGCTCCAATCTTGCTCCAAAAGACCCTCCATTTATGAGAAAATTTTTTGGTCTGCCAATCGGACCTAAATGAAGGTCCGCTCGGCCAATTAAAAGGTGCGAGCAGGTGGGGCCATGATGCACAGATTTATTGTGCACCGCTAACCCTACAAAATTACAAGCTTTTGCTCTTTCTGATTGGTGGGGACCTAAAAAATTGTCCGGCGAGCGGACCGTATTTTTACTCCCATTTATGGGGATCCTCTGGGAGAAAATACCGAACCGAGCATTTATTTTTTAAAAATTAGTTTGGTGTTTTTTATCAAATTTTTATCATAATTTATAACTTCTCTAATTTCTAATATAATTTTCAAATTTTAACATATAATATATCAATAAATTTGTCTTAAATCTACAAAATGAGATCATATTGAATATCTTTTAATTATTATTTATAATTATATTATTAAAAGATTATTTTATTGGGTATATTTTTTTACATATTTTTTAACTTTATATTGGATATATAATAATTATTATTATATATATATCTATACATATATACAAAAGAATATGGACAGCCAATAGGATTGCACGGTGTAACAATGAGGCCCTCCAAAGTAATCTCAACCGTTCATATACGGGCATGAGATTTTGGGGGTCAAGGAGGCTTCAAACCGAAAAGTGATCAACATGAAAGTTGTAGATCTCGGCGATCCGAACAACTTTTATGTTGATCATTTTTTGATTTGGAGCCTCTGTGACCCGTTCATATGCGAGCATGAGATTTTGGGGGTCAAGGAGGATTCAAATCGAAAAGTGATCAACATGAAAGTTGTAGATCTCGGCGATCCGAACAACCTTCATGTTGATCATTTTTTGATCTAGAGCCTCCGTGATCTTCGATTTGGGAATCGAAAAGTCTGGGCGGCGAAGCCCGCCGGCGGGGCGGGCGAAGCCCGCCGTCCCGAGCTGTGTACTGTCGCGGAGGGCACGGGGAGCCCCCCGTGCACTATCACTCGTATATATATATATATATATATATATATATATATATATATATATATATATATATATATATATATATATATATGCAGTCAATCTACTGCAAAATGCTCTAAATCAATTAACTTTATATAATTATTATAGTTATTCTAATTATGTTATTTAAAGAACGTGATACAATGAAAATCTCTAAATATAGAGATCTCATTGAAAATGCTCTAAATCAATTGTGACAATTCTCCAATTAAGTTCTGTTCAATTCTCTATTACCCTTCTGTCAAAAAAATTTCTCTATCATCCAATCATACAAGTGTGGAGAGAGAAACAGGAGTCAATCCACGAATACAACACTGGACTCGAGAAGATAAGTAGGACAGCCAACACGATTATTGCGGTCGCCAATCATTCATCTCCTGCAAAATCAGATGTATAATGTATCACATCAATTTTATTTTATTTAACCAATAAATTGTTTTGGCGTGGGGAGAAGAAAATCTGGAAAAGTGAAAAGAGCCGATGACAATGACAAAGGTTTGGGGTTCAGCTGCAGTTCAAGCGTATTATTACAATAATATACTAATATATAGGATATTTATAGCCCTTCGTCAACTATAACCTCTAGCTGATTGTACAAATTAAACTCACAAAGTTAATATATAACAAATGATCATCACTTAAAAAAGTAACGCTCTTTCTGGTTGGGCGGAATTAATGCTTAGTAGAATGCTTTGAGTTCGCAAAGTAATGCTCCTGTCTGCTTTTATGCTTTGAGCATGCACACAAAAACTGCATATAATCTTGAACAGAAAAGATCTAATCAACAAAAAATATGAAGAGTTTATAAAAAGTGGTGTTATAAACACATCATATTTGGCTATGGAATGGACAGTCAACGGCTATATACAACCCAATATCGATATGCACAGCTCAATTACACTATGTACAATCCAAATTGTTATTTGCAAGTAATTACCAATAAATAAGTCATTTAAGTATGTAAACAATTTTAAAAACATTAGTGGTAGAAATAAATTCATTAAAAAATTCGTTGCACAAACTATTTGAGTCCAAAATTAATATATGAAGTCAAAAATCATATTTTTAATCTTGTTCAATGAAAATTTTTAAACTCCCTCACTACTACATTTTTTTCAGCAACCCACCGCCTTGAAACAAATACAGTGTAAATGTTAGATTATATGCAATAAGACTAAAAAAAGTAGAAAATACAAATTTTACTCATACATAGAGTAATTAAGATAAGTCGTTGGTCATTCAAAAAATTCAAAATGTGTTCAATAATCTACACAAGAAACATTAGAGAGAAATTAATAATTATATTATTCGTAGATATTGCTTATGACTATTAATTAAAAAACAATTGTACCTCATTTTCAAGGATCCGTAAAACTAACTATTTCTTCTGTTTTTTTTCCATATTATCGGTTTCTCTAAATCTTGAAATGAATGTCAAGTCTCACTCTTCAGAAATGGTAGCATGATATCGTCTCCACACAGTGATTATTGGAGATAAGGGACAATCCTCCTGCATCATCAATTGAATAAAATGAATGTCGTTCACAAATCAAATAAAAATATTTTTTTGACTCGCCGAAGGGGAAGAGTGCAAATGTAAAAATGTGAATGACTGAAATTTCGAGTAATGGACAACTGCAACATTATAACAAGAAACAATCACTAGGCTCATGTCCGACATTGTCATCCACTGGTCCAACGGAGTCGGTTCTGTAGTGCAATCCAAAGATGAAAGTAGTTTTGTCTGCCTCATATTTTCATTCATCGACACATGCATCTTTTTGACCGCATAATGTGAATAAAAATCCATAACGTTTGGAGTTACTTTTCCTTAAATTCTTCTTCGGCCTATTTTTGTGGACATGCGGGGAACCCGATCTATCACAACCTAGAATACTCTCGATCTAGGTCTTCCAATAAGTTTATCAGCTCTTTGAACTACAACCACAAAACCCAACCCTTTAGCACCATTGCGAGCTCATTCAATCAATTCCTCTTTACTATGAAAAGTGTCAATAATAAAATGCAACCCAACATCTGCGTTACTGCCTTTACATGAGTCACTCAAAACCAACGTATTCCCTAGATTCATTTTATCTTATACGAAAACCAAACAAAAACATTACACTACATAACACAGAGGAAAATAAAAAACATTATCATTTTACCATGAAATTTGTCTGAATCTGCTGAATATCCACTAAAATTCGATGAATACCGTTAAAATGTGGTGAAATCAATATCGAAATTGAGGATCATGGAGGTGCCCAAGTTCTACAAAACATTAAGATCTTTTTAGAAGTTGAAATCCACTTATTACATACGAAAAAAATACCCAAAATCACCTACCTTTAGAGGTTGGAGAACCCTAAAGAGGTATTCTGGAGTTGCAGGGAATGTCCAAACAATGAAGATGAAGTCGCCAACAATCGCGGACGGGAGTTGCAAGTGCAATTTTTTGTCGCCACGAAGAGGGGAAGGTTGATCTTGTACAGTGAGAAGCAGGTGCGAAGCAGCAAATGCTTGAGTAATGGTCGATGCGGAGTTCGCGCAGGAGAAATGCATGGAAGGTTGCTGCGGAGTTCGCACATAAGGAATGCACGATGGAGTTTGCCGGGAGGTTGCTGCGGAGTTTTTCGGGAGATCACTGAGAGGTTGCCTGCGGAGTTCATCGGGAGATTGCTACGGAGTTCGCCCAGGAGGAATGCACGATGACAATGGGAAAACCCTAACACGGGTTAGGCTATCCTTAGAGGCAGAAATAAGAGGGAGAAAAAATTGTGTTTAGATATTTACTGGAGTACATTGTGTTGGGGCTCCGCTCAAGATAGTCCACAAAAGCTCATCGGTATGGAATGACTATTTATAGTATCTCCAGTGTATAGTTTTTCCCTAGAGTGACATGAAACCCAATGGATAATTCCAAGTCAATCTCGACACGTGAGAGCATATATAAATGATGCATGCCAATGGTTTTGACGGATTAAACTATGCGCTCTTGGGTTTGACAATTAAATTAGATTCGCAGCGTGCGGTTTCTCTACTTATCACTATCGATATCTCAAGCAATTAATGACACAAAACTTTAACAACGCAAAGGGGAGCTACCCTTTTTAGAGATTGAACAAGGGCTATATGTCAATGTTCGCTCAAGCGAATAGGACCTACCCAATCCAGACAGTTAGCAATTCAAATTAAAGTTATCCGCAAACATTCACAAACCCAACAAGAGAGGATTCAGACAAAAATAGCGATTTTAAAGCAGTCCAAAATTGATCCCAAATTAATTTAAAACGAGATTAACCAAATCACTTGAACTCGAGGAGAAATCAAAGATAATGAATCCGATTTCTACTAGCGTTCACGAGATCTACCCAATCCTATTTTAATTTTATGAAAATATTCGGAAGGAACACGCTTAAAAAATCAGATTTAATTAAGCATGAAATTCAATATAAATCATGACTAAATACCAGTCTTCTAATCCACCAAACCTCACAAATATTATAGAAGAAATCACACAAAAGAGGTTTAGGAATCGTTACCCAATCCCAAGATAATCCGTCCACAAGAGGAGTGGAGGAAAGAGCACACGACAGTGAATGAATCTATTTCCACGCAAATCCTCGGATTCGCACCGGACGATTAAATCGCAAGTCATTCTTCCTTTTACAAAACCTAGGAGAGGGAAACCTTGATGGCCAAATATATGGAAAGAGGAGAGAGGAAAGGTGGTGGCCGAAAAATCTACCAAAGTGGAAGGAGGGGTTGTTCAGGTTTTGATGGAGGTGGGTGCTCGGGTTAGGTGGTGGAGGAGGGTGGCTGACATATTTGAAGGGGAGGAAGAAGGGTGGCGGCTAGGAGGTGGGGCCGAACCCTAGGTTTGTTGTGGTGGTCGGCGGGTTTTTGTAGAGCAAAGGGAGGTGGTCATTTTTTCTTTAGGGATGTAAAGGAGAGGGAGATCTTGGGGAGGAGTAAGGAAGGAGGAGAGGGGGAGAAGGAGAAGGTGGCCGAACCACTAAGAGGTGGAGAGGGGGAGAGGGGGAGGACGGCGGCCAAGAGAGAGGGAGGAAGGAGGAGGTGGGTCGAATTTTGCCTAGGAGGGGAGGAAAATCTCAATAGATTTTAGGGTTTCAATTTCTTATCATTCTTCTTACTAAACTCTTCATAACATGACCTATATATAGCCTACACCACTCAATCTCCTCCATACAAATAAAATAAACACTTGATGGTTATATGCATCCATCATAAACATGACATAACAAATACAATAATTAAATGCATGAAACAAACATTAGATGGTTATAAGCACCCATCATATAAAAAAATGAAATACAATAATGACATGCATGAAAATAAAAAAAAATGCTTAAATTAAGAATTGCTAATATAGAATTATAAAATAAATATTTATAATTATATATTTTTATTTGATGGAGTCGGCGGATGTCGAGCAAAACATGTAGCGTTGACGACATTGGCGAAGAACGATGTGGTAGAATTCCACCTTCGAGCTTGCGGCATCGATCGTCCTAATCAACAAATTCTCTATGTCGGGGATCAACGGCCGCATCAGCAACATCGCTATCAATAAATTCCATAACAATCTCGTCATATGTCCATTGTATACCCCGAGTCGGGAAATGGATGGTGTATGTATTGTTCAACCAAACATGAAGCACTCAAAACCGTGTCTGTCACACTTGTCAGAACATATTGGACGTTAAATAAACAAGTTGTATGCATGCATAAGAATAAACCGAAAAACTCAGCAACATCATAATAGAGCCAAAAGTACAATTACAGTACAAGTACCAACACACCTATTATCTCATGACCAATTAAAGAATAAAAATAGTCCAAAAAAAACAAGTGAAACAAAGGAGAGCTAAACAGTGCTCTAATCAGAAGAAAATCACAGTAATACTCTAGGAATCATCATCCATCAGATCATTCTTGTCAGGATCCCAATCTGCACATGCTCCTCCATCAGCAATAGCTCCTGTATTTTTCAACAGAGAATTTCATTTAGAATGAATTCCAACTTTTGAAAAAGTACATATATCTAGTTTTATTTGTAAGAACATAGTACTTTAAATTTAACTTAAAAGACACCTAACATAGAGTATTATAGGTTCTATCTCAGAATCCAATATTCGATCTTATGGACTTCTGGACATCACAGCTGTATCTGTGTTCCTACGTAGAATATCACGGTTACTGTTCTTCTAAAGTTAACTAGAACTCATCAAATGTGGAATGGAACCAATCAACATAAGAAGAGCCAAACCAAGTTAGATCGTGTTTTCAAATGTTGAATAACACTCTCCTTCAAGGTAAGGAAGATGAATCTCGATGAAGTTGTTAACATCAAATGTGGAATGAAACAACTTACCAGATTCATACTTAGCAACCCTGAACATCAGCGGAGCACAACATGCTTGCTTTGATAAAGGAAAGAGGAAAGAATCAAAATGTTTGGACTAAGGCTGAACTGAATCGCCTAACCTTGAACTAAGGCTGAACTTAAATTTTGTTGAGTCTCATTTCCCCCACTATTTTGATTAACCGGTCTTTGGGCATTCCTTTCATCAACAGATCAGCTAGGTTATTCTTCGATCGCACATCGATCAAAGTGATAACGTCTTGTTCTTTCAGATAATTCAATAGAGCATGACTCAGTCGTATATGTCTTCTCTTAGTATTAAAAAGAACATTCTTGATGACTTCGACTACTGCCTGATTATCATAGTATAGGCTTAAAGAATTTACTTGTAGCCTAGACAAGGGAACGTCTAGAATCAAATTCCCGATCCATTATGCCTCTTCACTAGCCGAAGATAAGGCAAACAACCTAGCATCCATAGACGACAAATCTATACAAGTCTGTCTTTTGGATTTCAAAGTAACAACAGCTCTACCTATAGTGAATATAAATCCACTGGTAGACTAACTATTATAAACATTTGAACACCACGAAGCATCGAATTATCCATCCACAGTATGAGGGTAACTAGTGTAGCATAGAGCATAATCTTTGGTACCTCTATGGTGTTGGGTTTTTTATATGTCACGACACTTGTGCGCAGCGGAATAAGGAACAAGAAAACTCCAAAAGAAATAGATCTTGCGATGAACATTGATCAAGATGTAAAGTTACTGTAAATAAAATTTACTTTTGTAGGATTGAGTCACTACTCAACCGAGATGCTCCAAGAAATACGACGAACACTAATGGCTGGAGTTCTGAGCATAAAAATGTATCCACGCCTCTACAGGTGATCCACACGAATGGGAGAACCCTTTGACTCTTGTCACACAAGATCTATGTGGGAGGAAAGCACTCTGTGTCTTCACAGACTGCTAGATCTACTCCAGAAGAGGCGCCGACGACGGGCGTCGGAAACGGGCTGAGCGAAGACGATGGGATCGAGACTTTCGGAAACGATTTTCGTCGGACTTTTTCCTCTCGGGCTTAGCAAAGTGCAGTACTTCTTAGCAAAAATCCTAAGACATCTTCTATTTATACTCAAAAGAATAAACAGAAGAAAGTTGTCGCTATCGATAGTCCCGTAACACATGGAAATTTTTCTCGACGAGTCAGCACTTGACTCAACGAAGCATCGAGTGGACTCAATGCACTCAATGCCTAACTCGATGAATCAACATTTGACTCGACGAATCATCGAGTGAAATCAACGCACTCAATGCCTAACTCAACGAATCAACGCTTGACTCTACAAAGCATTGAGTGGTCTCAACACACTCAACGCCTAACTCGATGTATCAACACTTGACTCGACGAAGCGTTGAGTAGTCTCGACGCACTCAATGCCTGGATGTGCTTGGTCTCAACACACTCAATGCCTGGCAGTGCTTGGTACTTGACTCATCACATATGAGTAAGACTAACATAATCCATTCCTCCAATTTCTAAAAACGCTCTTATTTGCGACTGTAAGACCCCATTTTTTTCTTTTTAAACACCGGGGTCTTAGGCCCAGAACCTCCCCTTTGCGGTGACACCTTCATGCCCTGAAGGGTCATCACCACAAAGTTCCGATTCTGCCAGCCAATTCCATCACAAAAAGGTAGCAAAAGAAGTAGTACAAGTCAGTCCACTAGAAAATCACATATATAGAAATAAAATCTCCACGAGGGGAGTGTCCACATAATAATATATATCAGAGTACTAAAAATACGAGCTTATGCCCGGTACATCATGTCCTCACTGCAAATCACTCATGCGGAAGCAAGAACCAGAATATCTACTCAAGGTCAAGACTCACGATATCGGCTGTATGAACTCCGGAGCTAGACTGCCCCATCTCCAAGCGTACCGGTCTCTGGGGCTGCTCCCCGTACTGAGCTCCACGATTCCCTAAATTGATGCGGTTCAAAAACCGTTAGTCATAAAGACTAAGCCCTATCATCCCCTACCCCTTCCTCCATGGCTCCTAGGTACTGAGCGGAGAGGAAGAAAGGGAAGGACATGAAGGTGGAGATTAAATCAAAGGAACAGGTGGCAGCAGAACTAATCTAGCAATTCTATAATAAGTAATGGCAATAACAGAAAGTAGGAAATGTAACCTTAACTTATGTGCAGAAGCGCATAAGCCAAGGGATCTTCTGCAAGGCTCCCATCGTATAAAGTGTCCCATACCACTTATACGTTGGGGTGTCGGTTATCAAACATCAGCATATAATTATAGAATTTAACCTTAATTTATAAACTTGCCCTCACAAGCTTATAGACCAAGGGGTCGTTTTGCAGGTCCTAATGTATAAGCATCCCATTCCACTTATAATTTAGGTGTCAGGATTAAATGAATCAATTATGCTATGTCATGCAAGTGAGTATGATGGAATATGCAAGTTCAAGTCACACACCCAACTCTGTGCACACGGACCTTTAGTTCCCCCTTTCGGAGCCGTTACCTCCCAGGATACCTCCGTAGTGGCAGACGGGAGCGGTGGGTTGGGCCTCGCCCACCTCAAAACAAGTATAGCACTACCGGCCTGACCTATCGTATGCCTCAACACTTGGTGCACAAAGCAGACTCCTGCGTACTCTTGCCGACTGGACCGCCGGACTTAGCTTTGGCGAAGTGTAAAAACCACACTTGCCGAGTCATCGTACTGGCGTCGGTGCTACGACAACCCAGTACCAAAGACCCACCACCTTAATTTTCTTTCCTTTTATGCACATGCAAATTTAATCATAATCAAACAAAAACCGAGCTGAAGCTCCCCGGACCAAAACGTCCGTCTCTTAACCAATCGAGCCGAAGCTCCCCGGACCATTCCGTCCGTCTCTTATCCAATCAAGCCAAAGCTCCCAACAATCCTCTTGTGCTAACAGTGTTTGTGAAATGTGAGATCCTAATTACTATATTACTCTTTTCAGTTTGTTATTGCAGTTTACGTTAACCCAGGACTGCCCCCAGTATTCCCTGTGAAGGGCTCTCAAAGGGAACTAGGAACTATGATGGTAGCTGAAGCCCATCGTTCCCTTTCGCAAGGCACTTATTGTTATTGGTTGATTCCCTTTATCCATTCCCTTCTCATATTACGATAGACTAACCTAGGGTGATTTTTTGTAACATCCCATTTCCGGCTAGACCCCTAGGAGTCGGTTTGTCGTGACAGAACCCTAGGAAGCCCAAAAATTGAAATACATCAACCGAGATTTCGGGTCACTGGTTGGTCATGCCCGTGACCGACCCGTCACGCCTGTGACCTAGGGCGTGACTCCTTCGACGATCGTCGATCTCAGGGAGACGATCGTCGGGCGCAGAATTTTCAACCCGGGACTGTCACGCTCGTGACCTATGTGTCACCCCCGTGACCTAGGGCGTGACCCCTTCGACGATCATCGATCTCAGCGCGACAATCGTCGAGCGTGGAATTTTCAACCCGAGCCTGTCACGCCCGTGACCTAGGGCGTGACCCCTTCGACGATCGTCGATCTCAGCGGGACGATCGTCGAAGCGCAGAATTTGCGTCATGGCCCTGTCACGCTCGTGACCCATGTGTCACACCCGTGACCTAGGGCGTGACCACCCTTAGACGATCGTCGATCTCAGTTCGACGATCGTTGAACTCAGAATTGGCCACCCGGGCCTGTCACGCCCGTGACCTATGTGTCACGCCCGTGACCAAGGCCGAAACGTCAGCCAGACTGGAAATTTCGGTAACCGACGTCATAATCAATTCTGATTATGGGAATGCACAGCAGGAATATTTATGGGCCGTTTCCGTCTCTAATTATTTAATAGAAAGAGAGAGTGAGGTCCAATAGAAAATCGCCACCTGAATCAGCCATTTCATCTTCCACCTTTTCCTCTTCCCTGCATCATAACCGAAACGTTATTAAGAGAAACATTCATGGCCATGAATGTTTCATCCATTCCCCTCCCCACTTGGAGATCTATAACAGCCTCCTTAGAGCAAGAGGAGAAGGTTACACACTCGATCAAACGGATTCAGATTGCTGCTATTGATGTTGAAGAAGTTCGGGAATGCCACCACCGCGCCATGACAATCCGACGTTCATCTCGCCTTCAAACCGCGAACAAGGTCCTCCTCTACTTCTTCTCTTATGGGTAGATCTTAGGATCTTAGAAATGAAGTTCGTGCTCAACGGAGTCAGATCTATCTCGCGTTTTCATGGAAAAATCATGGAAAAATATGTTTTTGAGTTCGCCAGAAACCGCCACCTCCGGCGGCCATACCACCGCCGACCGATATCCATCGCCTCAACGGAGGTGGTGGTGGTGGTGGCTGGCCAGGGAAGTGACCGGACGGTCGGTGACGGATCAAAGAAAGGTTACAGGAAATATGGTTTTCTGTGTTCTGTTTTCGGGTTCATGTAGAAGATGAACAGTAAAATCAATTTATAATATATAAATTATGTATATAATACATAATGAAAAAATATATTATTTGAGTATATTTTGAGGCTGCAAAACGAGGCACTTAAAGGCCGATTTAGTAAAAATGACCTGTCACAAAAGTCGTAGCCCTTAGAGTTTAGATTAATTTAAAATTAGTTTCAACTCGTTTGGGTAAGCGGTTTGACCGCAGCACCCGTTTTAATGGGGGCTATACCTAGAGTTGGGCAGGAACTAAAATGAATGCCCACGCTTCGTACCTTGCCAAAATGACTTGAAATTTGGGCAGGGGGTTATCCTTAGCCATATCTAGAGTCTGTCCAAAAATGGGAATTTTTGGAGATACTTTATCTAAAGTTTCTGTTTTAATTTAATTAAGTTAGAGGAATATTTTTAAGTAGTCAAATAACCTCCAAACCCTCCCAAATTTTGGTGAGTGGTCCCTGGCTATAAAACTTAGCTCTGTACAAATTTTCAGCTCACTTGGATTAGTTTTGGATAGGGAGTCACCTATTCTTAACTAGGCAATAGTGAGGCATTTTTGAGTAAAAAGTGCACTAGAGGTTAGAATGGTCATATCACATCAACAGAGACTGATATCTTGACCACTGACTTGGAGGGTTACTATAACCCACTTGGAGAGAATGGTGTGGTTTAGGGTTGATTTACCCTAGGATCCATGCTCAAACCCTAAATGGAGGGTTTTGAGGGTTGAGAAGGACATGGGGGCAATTGCTCTTGTATTGCCTTGAAACTCTGTAGAGTTGACAATAGCATGATAAGAATCATTTGAATGGAATGTTGGAGAACTTGGAGACAAGTAGATACCTCAAAACCTTAATTTTAGCTTTAGGGTAAAATACTAATTAAGCACAATCCGTCACTAAACTTTATCCAAAGGCTGTGAAATTAGGGTAGAATAAGTTTTGGAGTGGGTAGAAGCTATAGAGATTTTACTGGAATTTTATGATGTTTATTTCCAGCACTTCATTTGTAAAGTTTATTATAGCCCTAATTGATGTTTTAATTATTTGGATCTTTCTGTTCATTAAAACACCATGCAATCTTGGAAATAAATGTTTTAGGACTGAATGGTTACCCATAAATTTTTGTATAATTTTTAGTTGAGTAAATCCAGTACTTCCTTCACAAATTTTAAAGAAGGGTTTTATGCTTTGAAAATTAATTAGGGATGATATTATTACTGAAAAATTATGAAATTGTGCCAATGCTAATTTTAAGGCTTTATCTACATATTATAATTTATTTATAATTTTTGGAAGAATATTCTCTGTACTTGGTTCATAAATAATGGAAGATAGTAAATATTGCTAAAATAGTTTTTAGTGCCTTTTTGATGATAGAAAATTATGATACTTTGGATTTACCCTATTGCGATAACCTACTATTTATTATAAATTTGCTGGACATCTTGCATGAGAACTTAGGGTAGTTCATGTTCAAACTGGTAGCCCTTGGGATTTTTGAGGAAATTAATTAAATGCCAGATAAATTAGGAAAATTACGACATTCTGGAGTTAGGCTATTTATATCATGATAAGTCTCCAGTAAATAATTTAGGGCATTTGGATGAGTTTTGGGATCATTGCATAACCGGTTCGATATATAGTCTAGGTTGGTCTGCATATAGCAAATTTGTGAATTACAATAGGACATGATCTGAGAAAGTCAATGGAGTTAGTCATTTTGTCTGGGTGGACATTTGTGGATGATGTCACAATATGATGATATGAGGAGTAGAGAGAAGTAGTGATAGCTAGAGTTAAGAGGTGCTCGGGTTCGACGAAAGATCGTCTTTCCCGAAGAGAGGAAGGTTAAAAATCACTCTAGGATAGTCTATCGTAATATGAGAAGGGAATAGGTAAAGGTGATCAACCAATAACAATAAGTGCCTTGCGAAAGGGAATGATGGGCTTCAGCTACCATCATAGTTCCTAGTGCCCTTTGAGAGCCCTTCACGGGGAATACCGGGGGCAGTCCAGGGTTAACATAAACTGTAATAACAAACTGACAAGAGTAACTTAGTAATTAGGGTTTCACTTTTCACAAACACTGTTGACACAAGAATATTGATGAGAGCCTCGGCTCGGTTGGTTAAGAGACAGACGGAATGGTCCGGGGAGCTTCGACTCGGTTGGTTAAGAGACGGACGTTTTGGTCCGGGGAGCTTCGGCTCGGTTTTTGTGTGTTTACGATTAAATTTGCATGTGCATAAAAGGAATGAAAATTAAGGTGGTGGGTCTTCGGTATTGGAGGGTCGATGCACCGACGCCAATACACTGACTCGGCAAGTGTGGTTAGCACTTCGCCAACAGAAGTCCAGTGCGCCAGCCGGCAAGAGTATGCAGGCGTCCGCTTAGTGCACCAAGCGTTGAGGCGTACGATAGGTCTGACCGGTAGTGCTTTACTGGTTTAGAGGTGGGCGAGGCACAACCCACCGCTTTCGTCTGCCACTACGGAGGTATCCTGGGAGGTAACGGCTCCGAAAGGGGGAACTAAAGGTCTGTGTGCATAGAGTCGGGTGTGTGAGTTGCACTTGCATGTTTCATCATACCCACTTACATGTCATAGCATAATCGATTCATTTAACCCTGACAACTTAAGTATAAGTGGTATGGGACGCTTATACATTATGACCTACAAAACGACCCCTTGGTCTATAAGCTTTTGTGGGCAAGTTTATAAATTAAGGTTAAATTATATATATATATATATATATATATATATATATATATATATATATATATATATATATATATATATATATATATATATACTGCTGTTTGATAACCGACACCCCAACGTATAAGTAGTATGGGACACTCTATACGATGGGAGCCTTGCAGAAGATCCCTTGGCTTATGCGCTTCCGCACATAAGTTAAGGTTACTTTTCCTACTTTCTGTTTCTGTCATATTTATTATAGAATTGCTAGATTAGTTCCGCTGCCACCTATTTCTTTCATTAAATCGCCACCTTCATGTCCTTCCCTTTCTTCCTCTCCGTTCGATACCTAGGAGCCATGGGGGAAGGGGTAGGGGATGATATGGCTTAGTCTTTATGACTAACGGTTTTCGAACCGCATCATTTTAGGGGATCGCGGAGCCCAGCACAGGGGAGTAGCCCTAGAGATCGGTGCGCTTGGAGATGGGGCAGTCTAGCTCTGGAGTTCATACAGCCGGGACTGTGAGTCTCGACCTTGAGTACTTTTGTTTTTGCTTCCGCATGAGCGTTTTGTAGTGAGGATATGATGTACCGGGCATAAGCCCGTATTTTTAGTACTCTGATTATTATTCTGTGGACACTCCCTTCGTGGAGATTTTATTCTATATATGTGATTTACTTTCAGTGGACTTGTCTTACTTCATTTATTGTGCTACCTTTCTGTGATCGAATTGGCCGGCAGAATCGGCGCCTTGTGGTGATGACCCTTCAGGACGTGAAGGTGTCACCGCAAAGCGGCGATTCTGGGCCTAAGACCCCGGGTTTTAAAAAGAAAAAAAGGGGGGGTCTTACAAGTGGTATCAGAGGGAAACATCGATCTGAAAAAGGTAGCAATCCACTATCCCTGGGTCACCCCCGCTCGAGTTTAGTTTGGGGACAAACTAAGCAGCGGAAGTAGTGGTGTGCCCATATGGGGATCACATATAAATTGTCCACTTTTATTAAAGATTGAACGTTTTCTCAGTATGGGTTTTTGTTACGCAGCCTCCAGCACAGCCTATGCCACAAGGTGGAGTTCAACAGGCTCAGGATGTTGCACTACCTCCACCGGTCCCCACTCTTTTCCTTCAGTCAGACATGGGACAGACTCTAACTGTCATCCTGGAGGCTTTTAGGGCCCAGCAGGTTCCGGTCCCGCAGCCAAATCCGATGGCCAACTGGCTGAGCATCTTCCGAGGACTGTCTCCCCCGTCCTACTTGGGGATAGAGTCGGCGGTTCGGACGGAAGAGTGGCTGGATATTATGTACGAGATGCTGATCGGGATACGGTGTCCCTGGGAGGAGAGGGTGGCTCTAGTTGTCTCTTGCCTGGAGTACCATGCCAAGAGGTGGTGGAAGACGCTGTTGGACACGACATTTGCCGATAGGGAGGTTGCGGAGGTTACCTTGGAAGAGTTCAGGGCCGCGCTGCTGGAGCATTTCGTTCCGCAGTCGGCCAAGGATGAGTTGGAGGAGCGGTTCTTACAGCTGAAGCAGGGCACCCGGACAGTGGTGGAGTACCATCGGGAGTTCGACCATCTGGCTCGATATGCAGATTCTTACCAGCTGGACGAAGCAGGGTACATCAAGAGGTTCTATAAGGGCCTGCGGGAACACTTGAGGGAGGCTTTGTTGTTTGTATCTGACGGGCTTATCTCCCAGATCTTGGAAATGGCAAAGAGGATTGAGGCTGATTGGCACACCACTCGGGGCCGGAAGCGGCAAGCAGAGGATCAGGGACGGAGAGTCAGAAATGACCAGCGGCGAGGTGCTATACCAGAGGGGAGGAGGACAGAGGACCAGCCTCGTCAGGAAGTGAGGCAGGAGCCGAGGGAGCAGGTGATATTGGCCCCTCAACCTCTTCGGATGCAGGAGATGCCGAGACCCGGGGGAATGGCGTAACCCCCACCAGAGTGCTTCCTTTGTCATCAGATTGGGCACATCCGGAGGAACTGCCCGATGAGGGGGGCACCACCTCCAGCACCACAGGGTGGCCCACCAGCTCAGCATTACGGAGGCCGAGGACGCGGACGCGGTCGTGGATACTAGGAGGGAGATCGTAGACAGGGAAGGGAGCAGGTATATGCTTTGGACCTCGCGCAGCCTCGCAATCCGGAGCAGGTCATAGCAGGTACGCCACAATGCTTCTTTATTTTCATAGAATTTCCCTTTTAGTTGTTAAAACTTAGAACCGCACTAGATAGATTAACAAGGAAAGAAAATTCTTTATAGAACCCTAAGACATCTAATCACCCCAAGTATAGTCTTCATCAGCGGCAAGCCTGCCCGCACGCTTTTCGATACTGGAGCTACTCACTCCTTTGTGTCGGAGACGTTCGTAGAAGGACTGGAAGGCGTGGAGCGATTCACAGGCTCGAGGATGAGGGTGTGACTACCGGATGGATCTGAGCTCCTTACCACGGATCACTGCAATATGGAGGCAGAAATTGGTGGAAAGGCGTTCGAGGCTCCATCGACGATTTTGAAGCTGACCGACTACGACCTGATCCTGGGCATGGTATGGCTGCACTGGAACCATGCCCAGATTGATTGCCAAGCGAAGAGGATCACCGTGAGACACGGGGACTCTTTCATTGTCATCGAAGGTATAAGACCTGCCTCTCATATACTCTTATCTTCGGTACAGGCCGTCAAGGCCCATCTGCAGGGAGACGAGGTATACCAGGTGCTGTTCGAGATAACCGAGGAGAAGGATCGGATTGCCAATATACCGGTGGTTTTTGATTACGCCGATGTGTTTCCAGAGAAGCTGACAGGATTGCCTCCGTACAGGGAGAAGGATTTTCAGATTCAGTTAGTGCCAGGGGCTAAGCCAATTTCCAGGGCTCCCTATCGGATGGCCCCGAAGGAGTTGGCGGAGTTTTGGACTCAGTTGCAAGAGTTGGTGGAGGCGGGATTTGTTTGACCGAGTTCCTCGCCATGGGGAGCCCTGGTCCTGTTCGTGAAGAAGAAGGATGGGACACTTCGCCTGTGCATCGATTATCGAGCACTAAACAGGCTGACCGTCCGGAATACCTATCCGCTCCCACGGATAGACGAATTGTTCGACCAGATGGAGGGAGCCCATTATTTCTCAAAGCTGGACTTGAGGTCAGGATACTACCAGCTGCGGATCCAGGAGGAGGATATCCCGAAGACGGCCTTCAGTAGAAGATATGGCCTGTATGAGTTCACCGTGATGCCCTTCGGGCCCATGAATGCTCCGTCGGCGTTCATGAGCCTCATGAACGGGGTTTTCGAGGCCTACTTGGATGTGTTCGTCATAATATTCATATACGACATCCTGATCTACTCTAGGACGGAGGAGGAGCACACTCAGCATCTGGCACTGACTTTGGAGAGGTTGCGGGAGCATCGCCTTTATGCGAAATTCAGCAAGTGCCAATTTTGGTTGAAGGAGGTGGCTTTCCTAGGCCACATTATCAGCGGAGCCGGGTTGGCAGTGGATCCAGCAAAGATTCAGGCAGTTCGAGATTGACCTTAGTTAAAGACAGCCACCGATGTACGAAGTTTCTTGGGACTTGTCGGTTATTATCGGAAGTTCGTGGAGGGGTTCTCTCAAATTTCCCTCCCCCTCACATCTTTGACAAAGAAGGAGGCACCTTTCGTTTGGACCCCGCAGTGCCAGGCGGCTTTCCAGGAGCTGAAGGACCGACTCATCTCAGCCCCTATTCTGGCCCTTCCATCTAGAAAGGAAGGATTCCAGGTGTATACCGACGCATCATACCAGGGGATGGGAGCGGTGCTGATGCAGAACGGACACGTCATAGCATATGCCTCCCGCTAGCTGAAGACCCATGAGAAGAACTACCCGGTGCACGACCTTGAGATGGGAGCGGTCGTTTTTGCTATGAAGGTCTGGCGCCATTATCTTTATGGAGTCCACTGCGACATCTACTCCGACCACAAGAACTTGAAATACGTGGACACGCAGAAGGAGCTGAATATCAGACAGAGGCGCTGGGTGGAGTTCTTAGCAGACTATCAGTATGAGATACACTACCATCCAGGGAAGGCAAACGTGGTGGCCGATACGTTGAGTCGGAGAGCTGCCACTTTCGAAGACGGGCCCCAGGTTATGTCCATGGAGCTAGTTCGGTCCTTCAGAGATATACAGATATCCCTAGTGTCCGAGGATGATCCAGAGCTGTATAGGGAGTATCTGGCATTGATGGTGGCCATAGATGATATTCGAGACCGCATCCGGGACGGACAAAGGACAGATGCATGGGCAGAGCCGATATTCCGAGCCTTGGAGGAGGGTTCGACAGGAGATTATTCCCTGAGAGATGGATTGCTACATTTCAGAGGTAGAGTATATATACCCGCAGGAGGCCAGATCCGAGAGGATATTATGACGGAGGCGTATTGCAGCCGGTACTCGGTGCACCCAGGGATCACAAAGATGACCGCTGATCTGAAGAAGACGATGTTTTGGCCGGGCATGAAGAAGGACATTACGTACTTCATGACCTATTGTGAGGCGTGTCAGTTGGTGAAGGCGGAGTGCAGGAACCCCGCAGGACTGTTGCAGCCACTCCCGGTGCCGGAGTGGAAGTTTGATGATATAGCTATGGATTTTATACATGGGCTTCCCCAGTCTCGGACAGGGAATGACTCGATCTGGGTGATTGTTGATCGGTTGACGAAGGTGGCCCGCTTTATACCAATCAGGAAGGATGACTCGGTGGGAGTGCTGGTACGGAAGTTCATGGAGCAGTATATCTGATACCATGGCGTGCCCAGGATGATAGAGTCGGACCGCGATGGACGGTTTACATCCAGGGAGTGGCGGTCAGTGCAGGCATATCTGGGCACTGATTGACATTTAGCACGGCCTTCCACCCTCAGACGGACGGGCAGACAGAGCGCACCAACAGGACGTTGGAGGATCTACTACGGTTGTGTATACTGGACCGAGGGGAGCCGTGAGAGAAGATGTTGCCGTTGTTCGAGTTCTCCTATAATAATAGCTACCAGTCCAGCATCAGGATGGCGCCTTATGAAGCCTTGTATGGAAGAAAATGTAGGACCCCACTTTCTTGGGTTCAGGACGAGGATCCGAAGGTGTTGGGATCGGATTTTGTTGAAGACACTGAGGCACAGGTGAGACTGATCAGAGATAGGATGTTGGAGGCGCAGAGCAGATAAGCTAAGTATTATGACGCCCGACATCGTCAGGTGGAGTTTCAGGTGGGGGACCAAGTGTTTTTGAAGATCCAGCCCATGCATGGAGTTTCACAGGTGCGTGGTCGGAAGAAGAAGCTCAGCCCTAGGTATATGGGCCCTTACCGGATCCTGGAGCGGATCAGGCCCCTAGCTTACTGGCTAGAGTTGCCACCAGAGCTGGCAGCTCTACATGACGTCTTCCACATTTCTTCACTGAGAAGGGCTCTACTACGCCCGGAACAACAGATTTTGACCATCGAAGGGCCAGTAGCTTCAGACCGATCTGTTCACTTGGAGCTGGTTCGGATCGACGATAAAGGAGTACGGATCTTGCGCCGCAAGAAGATCCCCTTAGTCAAGGTTCTGTGGAGAAACCACGGTCAGGAGGAGCACACCTGGGAACCGCAGGACCTGATGAGGCAAAAATACCCGGAGTTGTTCAGTCAGGTATACCTCACCACCTCTCAGTATACAATAAATTACCTCCTTGCATTGAACCGGTAGGACTAGGTAAGGGAAATGGAGAACCTAGGCATGCGCAGAAAAGTAGGGGCTAATCTTTTGTTTATTGGGGAGATTGCCTTCGTTTATAAAACAAGTAGTCTCGCTTCGACTCAATAGAAAAACCGTATGGGATGTTACAAGTTTAATTTATTTCGGTAGAAATCCCCGTAGGCTCAACCTCAATTTCGGGGACGAAATTTTTTTTTTGTTTATTGGGATTTGTAATATCCCATTTCTAGCTAGACCCCTAGGAGTCGGTTTGTCGTGACAGAACCCTAGGAAGCCCAAAAATTGAAATACATAACCCGAGATTTCGGGCCACGGGTTGGTCACGCCCGTGA
This sequence comes from Platanthera zijinensis, assembly GCA_039513925.1. Taxonomy (NCBI): domain Eukaryota; kingdom Viridiplantae; phylum Streptophyta; class Magnoliopsida; order Asparagales; family Orchidaceae; genus Platanthera; species Platanthera zijinensis. The sequence goes on from CM077092.1 coordinate 59,241,962, forward strand.
CCGACCCATCACGCCCTTGACCTAGGGCATGACTCCTTCGACGATCGTCGATCTCAGGGAGACGATCCTCGGGCGCAGAATTTTCAACCTGGGACTGTCACGCCCGTGACCTATGTGTCACGCCCGTGACCTAGGGCGTGACCCCTTCGACGATCGTCGATCTCAGCGCGACGATCGTCGAGCACGGAATTTTCAACCCGGGCCTATCATGCCCGTGACCTATGTGTCACGCCCGTGACCTAGGGTGTGACCCCTTCGACGATCGTCGATCTCAGCGGGACGATCGTCGAAGCGCAGAATTTGCGTCATGGCCCTGTCACGCCCGTGACCTAGGGCGTGACCACCCTTCGATGATCGTCGATCTCAGTTCGACGATCGTCGAACTCAGAATTGGCCACCCGGGCCTGTCACGCCCGTGACCTATGTGTCACGCCCGTGACCAAGGCCGAAACGTCAGCCAGACTGGAAATTTCGATAACCGGCGTCATAATCAATTCTGATTATGGGAATGTACAACAAGAATATTTATGGGCCATTTCCGTCTCTAATTATTTAATAGAAAGAGAGAGTGAGGTCCAATAGAAAATAGCCACCTGGATCAGCCATTTCATCTTCCACCTTTTCCTCTTCCCTGCATCATAACCGAAACGTTATTAAGAGAAACATTCATGGCCATGAATGTTTCATCCTTTCCCCTCCCCACTTGGAGATCTATAACAACCTCCTTAGAGCAAGAGGAGAAGGTTACACGCTCGATCAAACGGATTCAGATTGCTGCTCTTGCTGTTGAAGAAGTTCGGGAACGCAACCACCGCGCCATGACAATCCGACGTTCATCTCGCCTTCAAACCGCGAATAAGGTTTTCCTCTACTTCTTCTCTTATGGGTAGATCTTAGGATCTTAGAAATGAAGTTCGTGCTCAACGGAGCCGGACCTATCTCGCGTTTTCATGGAAAAACCATGGAAAAATATGTTTTTGAGTTCGTCGAAAACCGCCACCTCTGGCGGCCATACCACCGCCGACCAATGGCCATCGCCTCAACGGAGGTGGTGGTGGTGGTGGCTGGCCAGGGAAGTGACCGGACGGCCGGCGACGGATCAAGGAAAGGTTACAAGAAATATGGTTTTCTGTGTTCTGTTTTCGGGTTCACGTAGAAGATGAACAATAAAATCAATTTATAATATATAAATAAAGTATATAATACATAATGAAAATATATATTATTTGAGTATATTTTGAGGCTACAAAATGAGGCACTTAAAGGCCGATTTAAGAATAATGACCTGTCACGAAAGTCATAGCCCTTCGAGTCTAGATTAATTTTAAATTTGTTTCAACTCGTTTGGGTAAGCGGTTTGACCGCATCACCCGTTTTAATGGGGGATGTACCTAGAGTTGGGCAGGAACTAAAATGAATGCCCACGCTTCGTCCCCATCCCAAATGACCTGAAATTTGGGCAGGAGGTTAACCTTAGCCATATTTAGAGGCTGTCCAAAAATGGGAATTTTTGGAGATACTTTGTCTAAAGTTTCTATTTTAATTTAATTAAGTTAGAGGAATTTATTTAAGTGGTCAAATGACCTCCAAACCCTCCCAAATTTTGGTGAGTGGTCCCTGGCTATAAAACTTAGCTCTGTACAAATTTTCAGCTCACTTGGATTAGTTTTGGATAGGGAGTAACCTATTCTTAACTAGGCAATAGTGAAGCATTTTTGAGTAAAAAGTACACTAGAGGTTAGAATGGTCATGTCACCTCAACAGAGACTGATATCTTGACCACTGACTTGGAGGGTTACTATAACCCACTTGGAGAGAATGGCGTGGTTTAGGGTTGATTTACCCTAGGATCCAAGCTCAAACCCTAAATGGAGGGTTTTGAGGGTTGAGAAGGACATGGGGGCAATTGCTCTCGTATTGCCTTGAAACTCTGTAGAGTTGACATTAGCATGATAAGAATCATCTGAATGGAATGTTGGAGAACTTGGAGACAAGTAGATACCTCAAAACCTTAATTTTAGCTTTAGGGTAAAATACTAATTAAGCACAATCCGTCACTAAACTTTATCCAAAGGCTGTGAAATTAGGGTAGAGTAAGTTTTGGAGTGGGTAGAAGCTATAGAGATTTTACTTGAATTTTATGATGTTTATTTCCAGCACTTTATTTGTAAAGTTTATTATAGCTCTAATTGATGTTTTAATTATTTGGATCTTTCTGTTCATTAAAACCCCATATAATCTTGGAAATAAATGTTATAGGACTGAATGGTTACCCTTGAATTTTTGTATAATTTTTAGTTGAGTAAATCCAGTACTTACTTCACAAATGTTAAAGAGGAGTTTTATGCTTTGAAAATTAATTAGGAATGAAATTATTACTGAAAAATTATGAAATTGGGCCAATGCTAATTTTAAGGCTTTATCTGCATATTATAATTTATTTATAATTTTTGGAAGAATATTCTCTGTACTTGGTTCATAAATAATAGAAGATAGTAAATATTGCTAAAATAGTTTTTAGTGCCCTTTTGATGATAGAAAATTATGATACTTTGGATTTACCCTATTGAGATAACCTACTACTTATTATAAATTTGCTGGACATCTTGCATGAGAACTTAGGGTAGTTCATGTTCAAACCGGTAGCCCTTGGGATTTTTGAGAAAAATTAATTAAATGCCAGATAAATTAGGAAAATTATGACATTCTGGATTTAGGCTATTTATATCATGATAAGTCTCCAGTAAATAATTTAGGGCATTTGGATGAGTTTTGGGATCATTGCATAACCGGTTCGACATATAGTCTAGGTTGGTCTGCATATAGCAAATTTATGAATTGCAATATGACATGATCTGAGAAAGTCGTTGGAGTTAGTCATTTTGTCTGGGTGGACAATTGTGGATGTTGTCACCATAGGATGATATGAGGAGTAGAGAGAAGTAGTGATAGCTAGAGTTAAGAGGTGCTCGGGTTCGACGAAAGATCGTCTTTCCCGAAGAGAGGAAGGTTAAAAATCACTCTAGGATAGTCTATCGTAATATGAGAAGGGAATGGGTAAAGGGGATCAACCAATAACAATAAGTGCCTTGCGAAAGGGAACGATGGGCTTCAGCTACCATCATAGTTCCTAGTGCCCTTTGAGAGCCCTTCACGGGGAATACCGGGGGCAGTCCTGGGTTAACGTAAACTGTAATAACAAACTGACAAGAGTAACTTAGTAATTAGGGTTTCACCTTTCACAAACATTGTTGGCACAAGAAGATTGATGAGAGCCTCGGCTCGGTTGGTTAAGAGACGGACGGAATGGTCCGGGGAGCTTCGGCTCGGTTGGTTAAGAGACAGACGTTTTGGTCCGAGGAGCTTCGTCTCGGTTTTTGTGTGTTTACGATTAAATTTGCATGTGCATAAAAGGAATGAAAATTAAGGTGGTGGGTCTTCGGTATTGGAGGGTCGATGCACCGACGCCAATACGCTGACTCGGCAAGTGTGGTTAGCACTTCGCCAACAGAAGTCCGGTGCGCCAGCCGGCAAGAGTACGCAGGCGTCCGCTTAGTGCACCAAGCATTGAGGCGTACGATAGGTCTGACCGGTAGTGCTTTACTGGTTTAGAGGTGGGCGAGGCCCAACCCACCGCTTCCGTCTGCCACTACGGAGGTATCCTGGGAGGTAACGGCTCCGAAAGGGGGAACTAAAAGTCTGTGTGCACAGAGTCGGGTGTGTGAGTTGCACTTGCATGTTTCATCATACCCACTTGCATGTCATAGCATAATCGATTCATTTAACCCTGACACCTAAAGTATAAGTGGTATGGGACGCTTATACATTAGGACCTGCAAAACGACCTCTTGGTCTATAAGCTTGTGTGGGCAAGTTTATAAATTAAGGTTAAATTCTATATATATATATGCTGCTGTTTGATAACCGACACCCCAACGTATAAGTGGTATGGGACACTCTATACGATGGGAGCCTTGCAGAAGATCCCTTGGCTTATGCGCTTCCGCACATAAGTTAAGGTTACTTTTCCTACTTTCTGTTTCTGTCATATTTATTATAGAATTGCTAGATTAGTTCCGCTGCCACCTGTTTCTTTCATTAAATCGCCACCTTCATGTCCTTCCCTTTCTTCCTCTCCGCTCGGTACCTAGGAGCCATGGGGGAAGGGGTAGGGGATGATAGGGCTTAGTCTTTATGACTAACGGTTTTCGAACCGCATCATTTTAGGGGATCGCGGAGCCCAGCACAGGGGAGCAGCCCCATAGACCAGTGCGCTTGGAGATGGGGCAGTCTAGCTCTGGAGTTCATACAGCCGGGACCGTGAGTCTCGACCTTGAGTAGTTTTGTTTTTGCTTCCGCATGAGCGTTTTGTAGTGAGGATATGTTGTACCGGGCATAAGCCCGCATTTTTAGTACTCTGATTATTATTATGTGGACACTCCCTTCGTGGAGATTTTATTCTATATATGTGATTTACTTTCAGTGGACTTGCTCTTACTTCAATAATTGTGCTACCTTTCTGTGATCGAATTGGCCGGCAGAATCGGCGTATTGTGGTGATGACCCTTCAGGACGTGAAGGTGTCACCGCAAAGCGGCGATTCTGGGCCTAAGACCCCGGGTTTTTTAAAAAAAGGGGGGTCTTACATTTTTTAACCTTCCTCTCTTCGGGAAAGAGGATCATTCGTCGAACCCGAGCACCTCTTAACTCTAGCCATCACCACTTCTCACTACTCTTCATATCATTCTATTACAAAATCATCCACACCTATCCACCCAGACAAAATGACTAACTCCAACAACTATCCCAGATCACGCCCTATTGCAATTTAACAATTTGCTATATGCAGACCCACCTAGACTATATGTCAAACCGAATAGAAGGTAACCTAGATAATCATCCAAATGCCCTAAATTATTTACTGGAGACTTATCATGATATAATTAGTCTAAATCCAGAAAATGGTAATTTTCCTAATTTATCTGGCATTTAATTAATTTCCTCAAAAATTCCAAGGGCTACCAGTTTGAACAAGAACTACCCTAAGTACTCATGCAAGATGTCCAACAAAATTATTATAAATATTTTGCTATCTCAATATGGTAAATCCAAAGTATCACAATTTTTCTATAATAAAAAGGCACCAAAACTATTTTAGCAATATTTTCTATCTTTCGTTATTTATGAACCAAGTACAGAGTATATCCATCCAAAAATTATAAATTAATTCTATTATGCAGGTACAACCTTAAAAATAGAATTGACCAAGTTTCATAATTTTCCAGCAACAATAACATCCATAATTAATTTTCAAAGCATAAAACCCCTTTTTAACATTTGTGAAAAAAGTACTAGATTTGCTCAACTAAAGATTATACAAAAATTCAGGAGCAACCATTCTGACCTAAAACATTTACTTCCAAGATTTCATGGGGTTTCAATGAACAAAAAGATTCAAATAATTAAAACATCAATTAGGGCTATAATAAATGTTACAAATGAAGTGTTGGAAATAGACCTCATAAAATTCCAGTGAAAGTGCTTTAGATTCTACCCACCCCAAAACATACTCTACCCGAGTTTCACAGCTTTTAGATAATGTTTAGTGATAGATTGCACTTAATTAGTATTTTACCCTAAAGCTAAGGTTAGGGTTTTTAGGTATCTACCTATCTCAAAATCCTCCAAGATTCCATCCAGATGATTCCTATCATGCTAATGTCAACTCTACAGAATTTCAAGGCAATACGAGAGCAATTGCCCCCATGTCCTTCACAACCCTCAAAACCCTCCATCTAGGGTTTGAGTTTGGATCCTAAGGTAAACCAACCCTAAACCACACCATTTTCTCCAAGTGGGTTATAATAACCCCTCTAAGTCAGTGGTCAAAATATCAGCCTCTGTTGAGGTGATTTGACCGTTCCAACCTCTTAGTGCACTTTTACTCAAAAACGCATCATTAATGCCTAGTTAAGAATAGGTGACTTCCTATCCAAAACTCATCAAAATGAGTTGGAATTTTGTACAGAACTAGGTTTTATATCCAGGGACCACTAACCAAAATTTGGGAGGGTTTGGAGGTCATTTGACCACTTAAATAAATTACTCTAACTTAATTAAATTAAAACAAAAAGTTTAGGCAAAGTATCTCCAAAAATCCCCATTTTTGGACAGCTTCTAGGTATTGCTAAGGATAACCTCCTGCCAAAATTTCAGGTCATTTGGACAAGGGACAATGCGTGGCCATTCATTTTTGTGCTTGCCCAACTCTAGGTATAGCCTCTACTAAAACGGGTGCTGCCGTCCAACCGCTTACCCAAACGAGTTGAAATAAATTTTAAATTAATATAGACTCGAAGGGTTACAATTTTTGTGACTGGCTAGTTTTCCTAAATCGGCCTCTAAGTGCCTCGTTTTGTAACAACAGGCCCATTTAATATATATTTCCTTTATATACTATATACATAATTTTATATCATAATGATGTTTTACTGTTCATCTTCTACACAACCCGTAATTGAACTAAAAAAAACTCATTTTTCCTGTAGCTCTTCCGTGATCCGTCGTCGGCCGTCCGGTCACTTCCCTAGCCAGCCAGCCACCACCACCACCTCCGTCGAGGCGATGGCTATCGGTCGGCAGTGGTTTGGCCGCCGGAGGTGGCGGTTTCCGGCGTATCGGAAATTATGTTTTTCATGGTTTCTCCATGAAGATGCGAGATAGGTTCGGCTCCGTTGAGCACAAACTTCTTTTCTAAGATCCTAAGATCTACCCACGAAAGAAGAAGTAGAGGAGGACCTTGTTCGCGGTTTGGAGGCGAGATGAACGTCGGATTGTCATGGCGCGGTGGTGGCGTTCCCGAACTTCTCCTACAGTAAGAACAATAATCTGAATCTGTTTGGGAAAGAGTGTAAACCTCTCATCTTGCTCTAAGAGGGCTTTTATAGATCTCCAAATGGGGAGGGGAAAAGGTAAAGCATTCCTGGCCATGAAAGCTCTCTCTCTTAATAATATTTCGGTTATGGTGGAGGGAGAGGAAAAGGTGGAAGATGAAATGACTGATCCAGGTGGCGATTTCCTATTGGGTCAACTATTCCTCATTTTATTAAGTAATTAGAGAAGTAAATGACCCATAATTACTACTGGTGTAACGTTCCATAGTCAGAATTAATTATGGCTTGGGTTACAGAAATTTCCAGCCTGGCTGACGTTTCAACCATTGTCACGGGCGTGACACGTAGCTCACAGGCGTGACAAGGCTGGGTGGCATATTCTGAGCTCGATGATCATCTCCCTGAGATCGACGATCGTCGAAGGGGGGGTCATGCCCTAGGTCACGGGTGTGACACGACGGTCACGGGCGTGACAGGCCCCGGTTGCAAATTCTGCGCTCGATGATCGTCTTCCTGAGATCGTCGATCGTCGAAGGGGTCACGCCCTCGGTCATGGGCATGACATATTGGTCACGGGCATGACAGGCCCATGATGCAAATTTTGCGCTCGTTGATCGTCTTCCTGAGATCGACGATCGTCGAAGGGGTCATGCCCTAGGTTATGGGCGTGACAAGTCAGTCACGGGCGTGACAGGCCGGGTTGAAAAGCCTGCATTCGCCGATCATCTTCCTGAGCTCGACGATCATCGAAGGGGGTCACGCCCTAGGTCACGGGCGTGACACGTAGGTCACGGGCGTGACACGTAGGTCACGGGCGTGACAGGCCCGGGTTGCAAATTCTTTTCCCGACGATCATCTTCCATAGATCGACGATCGTCGAAGGGGTCACGCCCTAGGTCACGGGCGTGACAAGTCGGTCACGGGCGTGACAGGCCCGGGTTGCAAATTCTTTGCCCGACAATCGTCTTTCTGAGACCGACGATCGTCGAAGGGGGGTCACGCCCTGGGTCACGGGCGTGACCAACCCGTGACCCGAAATATGGGCCGATGGACTTTGATTCTTGGGTTTCCTAGGGCTCTGTCATGGCAGACCGACTCCTAGGGGTCTAGCCGGAAATGGGATGTTACAGCGACCCTATAGGATCATGTTGTGTTGGCAGTTAGACTACGTGCTTTATCACTTTCAGATCACAATGGTAACACCAACTGTCTCCCACTTAATCTTGAAAGTATCAAATAAAAACTTCACAAACAATGAGCGACATCTAACAATATATCATTGCTCCCCAAGCAATTAAAACTCAAAAGCTATTATGATCAATGTATCAGTATTGTCATGTCCCTTTTTCCATTAGATCCGGATAGAACTAGAGGTATAGATCGTGTCACCATCATAATTGTTCAATCCTAGTTTCCTGATCTAGAATGGACTTCCCAAAATCAGTGAGTCCAATATCATATATTGACTTAACCAAGTATGGTCATGCATTTCTCAGTTCCATTCCATTAAGTGGCCCATGGATGAAACTCATGTCATATAGGAAGACAAATCCCATTTCTATCCATACGCAAACACCCAAATGATTCATAACGTACCTAATAACCACTTTTATCATCCAACTTTCTCAAGACTGGACTTTTGATAGCATCAAAGCACACTCTTCCTCACTTGATGAATGTTGTGACTTCAGTTCAAGGAACCACAAACTGTATCTCCACTTGAGTCATACTTATGACATGTTCATGTAACAATCCACAAAGTATTCTTATTGTGGGTCTGTCCAGTACAACTTGTTCACTAACAAATGCCCATGTGATGACTTGATATCACAATATCATGACCTGTGAGAACCGGTCATCAGTCAACGCACATGCTAGTCTTAATGTATCATCATCACCCTTAGTTTCTAAGATGACACGCTGATCAGGGACCATTTAAGAATGAACTTTCTAAAAACATAGGATCTCACATTCCAGTCACCATAAGACTCTTATGGAAGCAAACATTCTAAGGGTATTTATTACATTAAATTAATCTATCACAATAGAAATGAATTTACACAATAAAAAACTTGGCATAAATATGAAATGAAATGTATAGTACTCTATTCATCAAATGAATTATTACAACCGACAAATATACAACCCAAAAGACTCCTATTAGAGCTGATTATTCCGATATCTAATACTCACTGATCTAACATGACCATCATTCTTTCTCTGCGCCAGAGGCTTTGTTAGTGGATCCGCCATATTTTCTTCAGTTGGCACTCTACAAACGTTCGCATCTCCTCAATCGATAATCTCATGAATAAGATGAAATTGCCGAAGTATGTGCTTGAAGCGCTGATGAGATCTAGGTTCCAAAGCAAGTGCAATTGCACCGTTATTGTCACAGTAGAGAACTATGGGACCAGCAATGCTAGGAACTACATCTAACTCGCCAATGAATTTCCTAATCCATACAACCTCTTTCACCGCATTTGCAGCAGCGATATACTCAACCTCAGTTGTAGAATTATCAACTGTCTCCTGCTTGGAACTCTTCCAGCTAACAACTCCTCCATTTAGGCAAAATATAAACCTTGACTGAGACTTTGAGTCGTCTCTATTAGTTTAGAAGATAGCATCCGTGTAACTCTTTATAACGAGCTCTTCCTCTCCGCCAAATACCAAGAACGTATCCTTAGTCCTTCTCAAGTACTTTAGGATATTCTTGACGGCTATCTAGTGACTATCACCAGGATCAGACTGATACATGCTAGCCATGCTCAAGGAATAAGAGATATCGAGTCGAGTACATATCATTGCATACATGATTGATCAAATTGCCGAAGCATATGGAATCAACTTCATGTGGTCCTTATCTTCATGAGATTTAGGATACTGGTCCTTAGATAGTCTCACACCATGATGCATGGATAAGAATCCTTTCTTAGACTCAAGCATGCTGAACCATTTCAATACCTTCTCAATATACGTGCTTTGGATCAAACCCAACAACTTCTTCGATCTATCTATATAGATCTTAATACCAAGTATATAAGTCGCTTCGCTCAAGTCTTTTATAGAAAAGCAGTTCCCTAGGTTATTCTTAATAACTTGTAGGGTCGGTTTATCATTCCCGATCAGTAGTATGCATGTCATCTACATACAATATCAGGAAGACAACAATACTCCCACTAATCCTCTTGTAAACACACGGTTCATCCTCGTTCTTGATAAAACCAAATTCTTTGTTCTTTTTATCAAAATGAAAATTCCAACTTCAAGAAGCATATTTTAATCCATAAATAGATCTCTACAGCTTGCATATTTTAGTGGCTTCACCTGGAGATACAAAACCCTCGGGTTATGTCATATACACTTCCTCAAGTAGGTTTCCATTTAGAAAAGCCATTTTGACATCCATCTGCCAGATCTCATAGTCATAATACGCAGCAATAGTAAGCAGAACTGTGATGGACTTAACCATAGCAACAGGGGAAAAGGTCTCATCATAGTCAACACTATGAATTTTCTTAAAACTTTTAGCCACTTATCGCCCTTTGAATGTCTGTACATTCCCATCTATGTCGGTGTTCTTCTTGAAGACCCACTTGCACCATATGGGTCTTACCCCTTCAGGTGGTTCCACCAAGATCTAAACTCGGTTTGCAAACTTGGAGTCCATTTTAGATTTCATGGCCTCAAGCCACTTCTCGAAGTTCAGTCAACTCATAGCCTCTTGGTAGGTTGCAGGCTCATCATCATGATCCATAAGCAACACATTACCTATTTGAGATACGAGAAATCCATATCTCTCAGGCTCAAACCTTGGTCGACCAGATTTACATAGAACTTATGTTTCTTGAGCAGACTCTCTAGCTACAACATCTTGTAGTCCTTGCTCAGGTTCCAATTCCGGTTCATTCACTATTTGTGGTTCTTGAACTTTTTCAAGTTCTACCTTGGTAGTCTTTCTACTTAAGAACTCTTTCTCAAGAAAGACACTAGTCCTCATGACAAACACTTTGCCCTTAGACAGTAGATAGAAATAGTACCCTTTAGTTTTCTTAGAATACCCCCACAAGATAACATTTATCTGATTTGGGTTCTAGCTTGTTAGGCATTTGACATTACACGTATGCCTCACATCCTTAAATATTAGTGAAAGACATAGTAGGACGCTTCCCAGTCCATATCTCATATGGTGTCTTTAGAACTGTTTTCATTGGAGCACAATTTAGTGTAAAAGCAGTAGTCTCTAAAGAAAAACCCCAAAAAGAAACTGGCAGATATGCATGACTCATCATCGATCACACCATGTATAATAGAGTACGATTTCTCAACTCAAAAACACCATTATGCTACAACGTTCTGGGTGGAGGGAGCTGTGATATAATACCACACTATTTCAGATGATCACGAAACTCATGACTTAGGTATTCATCACCTCGATCAGAACGGAGTGCTTTAACCCTCTTACCCAGCTGGTTCTCTACTTCATTCTTAAACTCTTTGAAATTTTCAAAGGTTTCGGATTTGTACTTCATAAGATACACATATCTGTCTTTTCTGGAATCATCAGTAAATATAATAGAGTAGAAGTACCCACCTCTAGCCATAGAACTCATGGGTATGCATACATCACTATGTATTATACCCAAGAGATCATCAACCCTCTCATTGAAGCCAGTGAAAGGAACTTTAGTCATCTTGCCTAACAAACAGGATTCACATCTCTCAAATGATTCATAATCAAATGAGTCGAGTAGTCCATCTTTATGGAGCTTGGATATGCGTTTCCCATTTATATAGCTCAAACGACAATGCCAAAGGTACATAGGGTTTGAGTCATTTATTTTTAGTCTTTTAGTATTTTTTTATATTATAGATCTGATGGTCTAAGTTCAAAATATTTAAACCATTAAATATTTGGGCTACATCATAAGAAACATCATTCATAAAAATTAAACAATAATTGTTCTAAATTATAAACAAAAATCCTTTTATGTTTTTGTCAAGACATGATATGGATATAATGTTTCTACTTATGGAAGGAACATAATAACAATTATCTAGTTCTATTATAAGCCCACTGGGCAAATAAAGATGGTAAATTCTCATGGCGACAAAAACAACTCTTGCTCCATTGCCCACACGCGGGTCCACCTCCCCTTTAATCAACATTCTTCTCCTCCCAGTTCTTGTACATTTTTATAATTGTGAGAACCACATCTGGTATCCAATACCTAGGATAAAGGAGCAGAAAGGTGTATCTCTATAACATAAATACCTGAAGTGGAAGTCATACCTCCCTTCATTTTCTACAGACCCTCAATATAAGAAGGATAGTTCCTACTCCAATGACCAGCCTTGCTACAGTGGTGGCATTTCCCTTCCTTCGCCAAGCCTTTATTCTTCATTGCAGAAGACTTGGGCTCAAGAGATAACTTAGGTCCAACCTTAGTCTTCTTGTATCCCTTAGTTTTGCCCTTGCCTATATGTACCATCAGTATGGGGCTAGCAGGCTTGACATTCTTCATATTGATCTCGACAGTTCTTAACATGCCTAGGAGCTCTGGTAGTGTCTTGTCAATCTTATTCATACTATAATTCAAGACAAACTGCTCGTAACTGTCCGACAACGATTACAGGATTGGGTCTGTAGCCAACTCTTGGACCAGAGGAAAACCTAATCTTTCAAGGTTCTTTATATACCCAATCATCTTGAGTACGTGAGTCCCTACTAGGTCTCGAACTCACATCTTACACTGAAACATTTTCTTAAGGTGATCGTCAATCTCCTTATAACCCATGTTCTCATGTTGCTTCTGAAGCTCATAGTTCATGATTGCGAGCATGAGGCATTCAACATCCAAGTAGTCATCTTGATACTTCTTATAAGCATCTTTATCAGCTCGGGATACATTCCTAATTTGCTCTTTAGGAGAACCCTATTCCATGATATAGAGCTTACGCTCTTTCCTGAAAACAATTTTCAGGTTGTTTTACAAGTCCAAATAATTTGTCCTGCTCAGTTTCTCCTTCTTAAGGATAGCTCTGAGGGATAGGGTGGAGTGTGATCCACATGCCATTAAAATTCTACAAGTATTAATGCAAAGAAAAACTCAGTACTACATTTCAAAATATATTTTTATTTATTTCAATTAGGGCTTTAATTAAAATTACTCCCACTATTTTAATCAAACTGTTAACCCTTAATATCAATTAAGAGAGTTTATGCGAGCTACTTTCTTAGTGGACAAGATCCATATTTCACCAACACGATAAGTCAGCATTGGCTTTTCTCTCACAATGTAGCTATTTAGGTAGGCAACGCTTGTCGATTGCATCATTATGCAACTCTTGTATGGCTGGTGAATAACTCTTTATTCGCATCTATCATATGGTGCATACCAACCATATGCCTCTGGGCACTCAACCTTTGAGGTCACCTAATTAAGTTTGACCCGATGTCGACGGTGGAATATCACAATTATCCACTCCCACCCTTACCAAGATAGATTAATGCACCTTACTTTGGCAAGCTCACACTTCATTGATTGAGGAAGGAAGAGTTTCATCCATCAGAAGGCATCCAAATACTTAATATTGCATAAGGGACTTTTTAAGATAATTGATTAACACTTAATCATGGTTAACAATTAACCATTGTGCACATCCATGAGAAAAATTTACAGCATACAAAATCCAAATACATCCCAAATATGCACAAGAAAAATCATCAGCACTTGACAAATTGGGCTAAATCTGAACATCTAGAACCCTTCTAAATCTTCAGATTTATATGTATTGCATATGACCAACACTAACTCCACTTACACAGTAGACAAGATCATCTCTCTATGTGAGATTCAAAATCTAACACACTTGGTTTCACAAACCAACAAGAAGGGCGGTTACTGTTAAGGAGAAACACAGATATCACAAAGAAATCACATGTGTTCTTGGTGGGATTCCAAGAATAGATTTGGGCATTTAGAACACTTTTAAATTTCTAGATCTACATGCAATAGATTTAACAACTTTTGAAACAATGATCATCGCGAAACCTTGCTCTGATACCACTGTTGGGTTTTTCTAGACGTCACAACACTTGTGCGCAGCAGAATAAGGAACAAGAAAACCCCAAAAGAAATAGATCTTGCGATGAACATTGATCAAGAAGTAAATTTGTTGTAAATAAAATTTACCTTTGCGGGATTGAGTCACTACTCAATCGAGATGCTTTATGATATTCGGCAGACACTAGCGGCTGGAGTTTCGAGCATATAAATATATCCACGCCTCTATAGGTGATCCACTCAAACGGAAGAACCCTTAGACTCCTGTCACACAAGATCTAGGTTGGAGGAAAGCACTTTGTATCTTCACAGACTGCTAGATCTGCTCCAGAAGAGGTAGCGACGACGGGCACCGGAAACGGGCTGAGCGATGAAGACAGGATCAAAACTTTTGGAAATGATTTCTGTCATCCTTTTTCCTCTCTGGCATATCACAGTACAGTACTTCTTAGCAAAAACCCTAAGACATCTTCTATTTATACCCAAAGAAATAAATAGTAGAAAGTCGCTATTGGCAAACCCATAACACATGAAAACATTTCTCAACGAGTCATCACTTGAATCGACGAAGCGTCGAGTGGACTCAACACCTAGTAGTGGTCTCAACACTTGACTCGAAAAATCAACAATTGACTCGATGAAGCGTGGAATGGACTCACACACTAAACGCATAACTCGACGAATCAACATTTGACTCGACGAAGCATCGAGTGGACTCAACGCACTCAACGCCTAACTCAATGAATCAACATTTGACTCGACGAAACGTCGAGTGATCTCGACGCACTAAACGCCTAACTCGACGAATCAACACTTGACTCGATAATGCGTCGAGTGGTCTCAACGCACTTAATGCCTGGCTGTGGTTGGTCTCAACACACTCAATGTCTGCCAGTGCTTGGTCCTTCATTCATCACATATGAGTAAGTCCAACAAAATTCATTCCTCCAATTTCTCAAAACGCTCTTATGTGCGACCATGTAGGCTCATATTGCGTTGGTAGTGAGACTACGTGTTTGATCACTTCCAGATCACAATGGTAACACCAACATCAGGTATCTCATCAACCTGTTTAAGGCATCCCAATATTCTTTGCCTAGGCTACTGGTAAAGCAACTCAGCATGCCAACAGAGAAGGCGATGTCTGGTCTTATACAACTTGTGTCATACATGAGGCTACTAATGATCTTCAAATACTTAACTTGGTAAATGATGGTCCCTTCATTCAGACTTAACTTGACGTTTGGATCAAATAGTGTCTCTTTAGACCTACAATCTTTATAATCCCAGGTAAAAAGAATTTGCTCTACATAATGAGCTTAACTAAGAGTAATGTGATTCTTGTCTACTCTAACATTCATTTCTAAAAGAGTATCAACAGGGCCAAGGTCCTTCATGTCAAATGTTATTGCAAGAGTGAATTTAATATCCCTTAGTGCAGTAAGATTTGACCCTAGAATCACCATGTCATCCATATGTATGCATTTGATGATTGTTTTATTTGACATTGAGTGGTAATAGAGACACTTGTCTGAGAGACTGGAAGGAATTCCAACGCTCTTTACCACTTGGTCAAATTTTATATGTCACATCTTAAGCACTTGTTTAAGCCCATAGATTTAATTATCTACCTTGCACATTTTCTCTTTTAGATCTTTATGTACATAACCTTCAGGTTGTATCATGTAGATCTCTTCATCAAGCTCTCAATTCTAGAAGATCGTCTTTACATCCATCTGATGAACTATAAAGTTCTTGATATAAGTTAAGGCAAGAAGAATCATAATAGTAGATAGTTGACATATAGGTGAATAGACGTCAAAGTAGTCAATCCCCTCCTGTTGTTTATAACTCTTAGCTAATAGATGTGCTTTATATCTGGCTATAGACCCATCAATGTGCAATTTCTTCTTCAATACCCACTTGCATCCTAGAACTTTAGCTCCTTTCGGCAGGTCAACTAGATGTCAAGTGTTATTTTGTAGCAAGGAGCTCATCTCATCAACGATGGCTTCTGCCCACATTAACGCATCTCTAGATCGCATTGTTTCTTGATAGAAAATTGATCATCCTCTAAGTGGTAGGTGACGAAATTCTCACCAAAATCCTTAGGGATTCTATCTTTTGTAGATACTCTAAGAGGAACAGGTTCCACCTCTAGAGATTGGGGAGTAATGCTAGAGGGGCTAGCTTCAAGTTCTACAATAGATTTTTAAATCATATCAGTAGACCCGGAGACGGTCAAGCCGTGATCTTTGAGAAATTTATGTTCAAATAAAATAGCATATCTAGACTCTATCACTGTATTAGTGGATAGATCCAAAAACCTATCAGCTGTATTATCTTCTGTACTACCTAAATAAACAAAGGTTGTTGTTTTAGGTCCCACCTTAGGTCTCTTAAGGTCTTGTATTATTACATAAGCAATGCAGCCATAAGTCTTTATAGTGTAATATCTACAAGGATGATCGTGTCATAACTCATACGGAGTAGAGTTGGGCTTTGAGTAAGACACTCTATTTAGATTGTGATTTGCGGTTAGAACAACTTACTCCTAAAAGAAATTAGGCATGCTAGTTGTGAGGAGCATAGAATTAAACATCTCTATCAAAATTTGATTCTTATGCTCAGCGATACCATTCGACTGGGGTGAGTAAGGAGCTGTGGTTTCTAGGATTATACCCTCAGAGGCACAAAAGTCTTTAAAACCAGTTGTAGTGTATTCTCCTCCTCGATCACTTCTAAATCTCTTTACCTTTAGATTTAATTGATTCACAACACGGGTTTTAAAGATCTTGAAGGTATCGAAGGCTTCATCTTTTGATTTCAATAGGAAAACATGAAAATATTTGGAAAAATCATCGATGAAGGTAATAAGATACTTCATTCCCCCTCTAGTGACATGACTTCGAAAATCATAGAGGTCAGAATGTATCAATTCTAGAAGTTGTGTACTTCTAGATACTGACTTGAAATGATTTCTAGTAATCTTAGTTTGGATACAAACCTCGCATCAATCAAAGTGAATAGAATGATCTAACGGGATGTTGTGACTTTTAGCTAGATCTCACATTTTTTTATAGTGCACATGTCCAAGTCTATTGTATAATAACTTAGGATCAATTAGAGTTGAACTCACTTGATTAATGCACTCATTATCTAGGCTAAGTCTATACATACCATTGATCATATACGCACAACCAAAATAATGTGAATTAACTGCTAAGATTATTCTACTGTTTTGAGTTGTGAAAGAAATTTCAGCCTTATCTAATAAACTCATGGAAGCTAAATTTTTAGTTAAACTAGGAACTACTCTAACATGATTTAAAATTAGAGTTTTACCTAAAGAGAGGACCGACTCTGCTATCCCAGCATGAGTAACCTCAGTCTCTCCTTCATTGCAGTTTTCAACCTTATCCTGGACTACTCTGACCTCTGAGAGAACACCTCTATCATTTGTGACATGATAGGCAACACCGCTATCTAGCCACCACCCAGAAGACACATTGCAGTGAATACTCCCAATTATAGCCACGAAGGACTTGGGATCAGAGTTGTTGTCCACCATGTTCGCCATATTTTGTGCTGCTTCCTCCTTTTTCTTCTTCGGACCCTTGCATTCGACGACCCAGTGACCCCACTTGCCGCAGTTATGGCACTTGCCCTTCTTTCTTTTGAGAGAAATCTTTTTGACCGCCAACTGTGTAAAGGTGTCACCCTGAGGTGTTGGAGGCTTTCGAGAAGGCTTTCGAGGGCAAGAAACAAAGTTGATAGCCTGTGAGGGCTGAATAACGTGTTTCAAGCTTTTTGCAGCAATGTTTTGATCCTTAATGTAGATGAACCTTTTGAGTTCATCCAGAGTGATCTTCTCCTTCAGTCTGTGCATTTCAGTCTTGAAGGTGAGCCGCTCAGGAGGCAGCTTGCTCAAAATCAGATACACAAATAGATTGTTGTTCATCTTCGACTGATCATCCTCCAACTTGTGATGCAAATTTTCCAGCTCTATGATTTGTGAGGTGACTGATAAGTTTACTTTGAACCTGAAGTTGAAAAACTTCTCTCCAATGAGTGACTTTGGCAGTCCCTCCTCCTTCTTGAAATGCGCGTTCAAGTGATCTCAAATCTCTTTTCCATATTTATATATAGTAGGTTAAGGCGAGACGGGTATTCATGGAGTTCATGAGGTAGTCCCTGCAGAAATCCTCGTCCTTGTTCCACTGGTATTCGTTCACATCCTCACGGATAGTGGAGAAATCACTCTGAACAGTATAGAAAATTTCTCGTTCCTTCATTCCTAGTTGGACTTGTATTTTTCAATTAAGGAAGTCAGTGACGTCGAAAGACTGCAACTTGATGGTGTTGAGCGCACTTTTCATCGACATCGCGTTGGATTTAAACAGAAATTAAATTCTAGAACGAGGTCACCTGAGCTATTTGGAGACGAGTCCAAAACTTCGAGTCCAATCCAGAAATAATTTGCTCCTCCTCTTAGGCTTAGCGTAGTCGCCGAAGACGCAATCTACACAAACAGAAATTCCACAGAATTTGCTTTGATGGATGAGATCTCAAACAACAATGGAGATCCTTCCAATAAAAATTTCTGATTCCGATCCTTGAGGTGCGACAGGAAATTCGTTGATCTGATCATGAACTGAAGACCATTTGTAGGGTCTGGATCGAAGAGAGGAATAGCCACTCAAATTTCCTCTTGTACAACCTAGCTGAATGAGAGCAGTGCAAATCTCTCCTAGATCTGATTTTAGGTGCTCCACTGTAGATCTCAACTAGAGAGGACCAATCCCTGTAGAAAATTTGCATAGATCTCCTCCACTTAGAAGAAGAGAAACTTTCCGGCAGCAGACCTGTGAATTGCAGATGGCAGAAATTAATGAACCAAAACCAAAAAAACGAAAAAAGGACAACATAAATCCTTCTTGTTGATAAGATCTAGATTGGCAAACAGAAAGGATTCCAAGTATTGATCTGACTGCCACAAAACTCAGATCTACCCCTAAAGAGAGAGGTCGACACACAGGAAGAGATCTCCTTTCCGACCGACAGTGAGGCTTCTCGCAATGAACGGAGGCAGATCTGCGAAATAGAATCTGCAGTGGGAACAATGGCGGGCTACTTCTGCCTTAAACTGATGCAGCACCGGAGCAGGATCACACAGATCCACCAAACTACTTGTAAATTAGGAGCACCGCAGAGGCCTTCACCTGAAGTTCGGGAGAAAATGGATCTGAGCGGCGACGGGATCTATAGAGCGGTGGTAACCTAGATCTGCGGCGGTGGCTTTCCGATTAAGCAATCGAAATCCTTCATCCTTCCTGATATGCAACGAGAATGAGATCGCAGAGGAGAACACAAAGGATGATCTTTCTCCACTCCACACCGTGATCCGACGACGAGGAGTTGTGACGAACAATGACGCAGATCTCCTCTAGCAGATCCACGAGCGGGAGAAACACGAGCGACGAAATCCACGGCAGAGATTTGCGATTTTGACGACAGAAAATTGGAAGAGTAGCACTCGACAAAAATAACGATCGAAGGTGAACCTGAGTGGAAAACCCTAACTAAATATCTTGAGAATGTTGGGGCTCCGCTCAAGATAGTCCACAATAACTCATCGGTGTGGAATTACTATTTATAATATCACCAGCGCAGAGTCTTGCCCTAGAGTGACACGAAACTCAATGGATCGTTCTGAGTCGGTCTCGACACGTGCATGCATATATAAATTCCCTAACTCATCGGTGTGGAATGACAATTTATAATATCTGCAGCGTAAAGTCTTGTCCTAGTGTGACACGAAACTCAATGGATCGTCTGAGTCGGTCTCGACACGTGTAGACATATATAAATTCCCTTACACATTGGTGTGGCCATAGCCAAATTAAATGTGTTCATAACCCCGCTCTTATAAATAAAGTATCAAACAAATTATTTGATGTTTTTTAAAATATAGTAAAGGAAAAATACACTAAATAAAAAAGGTTATTCATTTCAATAAAACCAAGAAATAAGTTGAAAAAATATTGAAAATGAGTAAAAATTAATAAATTTTGTTGTAGAAATGATTCGTGAGATTGTGAAGATTTGAATAAACATTTTTAGTAGTTTAAAATTATGTCATAAAGAAGAAAATAGTTTTTAAAAGTTAGTAGACAAATCTGGAAAGGAACAATATTTAAAATATAAGAACAGTAAAAAAATATATGAAATAAAATGAAAAATACAAAAAGAAGAATAAAAAAATTGTAAGAAGGAACGTAAAAAAAAGTTATTAAAATACAGAAATAAAGACTTTACTAAATCATATAACAAAATCAAAATTTACTACTTTATTATCTATGTTTAAACTTTAAATACATTATTTATCAAAACCTTATTATCAAATTTACTGTACTTTTTTTAAAAAATAATCATTTTTACAGCCACTCATTATGAAAAAAATCATTTCATTACAGAAAAACAGACACAGAAGAGTTAAAAAAACAAAAGATACCTAACTTTGAAGATATTGCTTGGAAGTTCCTGTGACTGTGCTCAATCTAGAGCGAGAAGGATGAAGAATGATGATAGCCACAACCTCTGCAAGAAAGATGAAGATTTAAAATGATGGCATTGGCCTTGGTGAACTCAGGCGATGCCATAACCTGCGAGAAGTATGTGATCAACACCTTCTCACTCGGCTTTTATTTAGGTATGTTTTAGGTGTGTATAAAATTATCCTTTATTTTATTCCGGGGAGGGATTAGAAAAGGTGATTGTTATCCGCAAAGCAGTTTTGGTTATCCGCACTATTTTTTTCTCTATCAAAAGTTAGATAATCGCAAAACAGTTATGGCTATACGCACTATTTTTTTTCTCCCCTTATCTTACATCATTTTTGAAAGTCATGTTCAATTTTTCCTGAGATCAAATGAAAGTTATATTTGATGAGCTCCATCTTTGGAGCACTAGCCGCACCTCATTCATGGGTTACGGTTATCCAAAGAGCACTCACTAACGCCGTAATCATCCGAGGCGTAATCGTAGCGGCAACTGCCCTCATCGCCGTCATCGTCGTCGTCATCTCCGTCGTCGCCTCCATCGCTGTCATCACCGCCACCATCGCCGTCATCGTTGCCGCCATCGTCGCGGAAACCGCCTCCATCACCGTCAACACTGCCAGCATCGTCGTCATCGCCGTCGTCATCACCGTCATCGTCATCGCCATCGACGTCATCGTCGCCGTCATTACCGTCATCGTCGCCACCATCGCTATTAGAGATTTGAGCATTTGTGGTTGCAATGTTGAATATGTTCTAAACACATGTGGGCATGACTCCTTTTGAAAATAGATTATTTCGGGCTAATAAATGGTCTTTTTATGACGACGTTTTACCTTAACTAGTATAACATATGTTACAAATGTTTGCATGAATGAGAATGTTGTATCCAATGCTCGTGTTCTCTTTCTTATTGAATGAAGTTGGTGTGAAGGACTTGTGAAAGCAAAGATTCAAAATGTCACAATTTGTGGTTATCAAAAGTTTGATTTGCGGATATAATTTTAACAAAACAGCTTTGTGGATATCAAAAATTTCCGGATAATCAAAATTGTAGTGCGGATAACAATCACCTTAGAAAAAATAAGCAAGAGGTATGTTTAGGGTAGGGAAAATTTTTGGGTGAGCCCGACTCATATTTCTGCAGTGAGCGTTTAAATAGTCAAATGAGTCCCACTTTGCCCTTTCCGCCTGTTCGCAAAATATCCGCCGCGAAATCTTACCCGCTCGGCGTCTTCCCTAGCTTGTCGTGAGCTGTGATAAGTCTTTCCTCCTATTCTGGCGAAAAGCTTTCAACGCCGGCGTCATTCTCGGCTGAAATTCTTCCTTATTCCGGCGACAAGTTCTACCATCTCTCCCGCTCCATCACGCCGACGTCATGGCTGAGGGCACGAGTAACTGCGCCACCCCGCCACAGGAAAATAAAGAGGAGGAGGTTATACCATCTCATGTATCCCAGCCTTCGAATATCTCACTACCATCTTGCATTTTATTCCTCGTGTGTTGAATTTTTTTATTATTATTGTTTGTTATGGTTCAGTTCCGTCCGACCGGATTTTCTGAAAGGGTATGTATTTATCACGCCTTATCTCTACATGTCCGGCCGGAATTACTGCTCTGAACTAGTTCACCAGTTTTACCTATTCCAGTTATCCAGTTCACCAGTTTTACATTTTTTCTGTATTTATTTGTTCTTTTTTTTTCAGGATAGTGCTAATGTAATATTTCCTGTTGTTTATTTGGAGGACCAAGCGTACAATATGTACTATGAGTATGCGCACCAAAAAGGTTTTAGCGTCCAGAAAGAACACATAGTATACTTGACACACACTCGAATTATCAAGGCAAGAGAATATAAATGTTCTAAAGCTGGTCACAAATAATCCAAACCAATAGCTGAATCTCAGGTGAAATTTCACAGACTTGACACTAGACGGGATGTTTGGCATGTATAAATTTCAGTGTTGATAATGAGGGAAAGAATTGGACAGTTGCAAAATTCATGGAGGAGCATAACCATCCACTAGCTGTGAAAAATGAGGTCCATTTGTTGAGGTCTCAACGAAAAATATCAAAAGTTCAAGGTGGCTTACTCAAGAATATGACAGACAATTGCATAAGAAATGTCCGCGCATACAATTTCCTTGCGGATGAAGTAGGTGGTTTTGAGAATGTCAGATTTTGTAAAAGTGATGCCTACAACTTTGTTCAGCGGGAAAAACAAGCCCTTATAGAGAGTGGTGATTCAGTAACCTTGTTGAAGATATTTAAGGACTTACAAACAAAAGATAACATGTTTTCGTATGATGTACATACAAACGAGTTCAACAGACTCACTAGCTTTATCTGGATGGATGGACATAACAAAGTAGACTATGATTGCTTTGGTGATGCAATTATATTTGACACCACTTATCGACTAAACAAATATAATTTAGCATGTGCTCCCTTCATTGCAGTGAATCATCACTGGCAAAATGTGTTCGTTGGAGGCGCCTTCTTGGCCAAGGAAACCATTGATTCATTCTATTGGTTACTTGAAACTTTCTTGAGATTCGTGGGTGGTAAGCAACCATGCACTATATTTACTGACCAAATCAAGCGATGGCGGTCGGTATCTCAAAAGTTTTTTATACGAGTCGGCACCGTTTATGTCAATGACATATTTCCAAAAAAGCACCATCTAAGGTCCAAGCCTTCAATCAACTTCCTTCTGTTAGAGGGTAATTTTACCACTTCATGAGCAAATGTGATACCAAATCCGAGTTTGATGTTCATTTGAGTGCAATGATATCTAGGGGTAATTTGAAAGAGAATAAGTGGTTGTGTGACTTGTACAAGATCAGACATAAATGGTCCACTGCTTTTAATAAAGACATTATCGATCTAGGTATTTTATCAACTCAAAGAAGTGAATCCGCCAACAACAGTCTACATGGAGTTTCCAAAGCTACTAGCTCTTTAGTAGATTTCATCATGGAGGAGATCCGAACATGAAGAGGACTATAAGTGCAAACAAGGTAGCATTACCTTAAAGTTTAAAAACCGTCTCTTATTAAAGCAAGCATCCAAGGTATATACTCAAAAAATATTTCATATCTTTGAACAAAATTGTATGGATGGAGCATTAAATATAAGCATTGTTGATGAAGTTCGGAATGGTGACGATCGCATTCTTTATGTAATAAAGGATTGTGATGGGGGAGAGAATGACAAGCAATGGATGTTTAGAGTAAACGAAAATACATTCAATGCTGATTGCTCATACAGGGGATTTGAAACCAAGGGAATCCTATGTAAGCACATTCTTCGTGTGTACAACTCGAAGAATGTGAAACAAATTAACAGTCAGTACATGTTGAGTAGATTCACCACTAACGCCAAACAAGGGTTGTACTTAGCCAAGAATATATGCTTGAATGACTCACAGTCTAACTTAGTATTTAGATATCATCTACTCTGATTTACCTATGACCTAACTAGGCGTATTGAAAAATCTCAACTTGCAAAGGAGCATGTTCTTAATGTGATGACAGATTTTGGTCGGAGCACAAATGAAATATTAGCAAAGGAGAGCTCTAAAAATGGTTACTGCGGGAAAATACCGAAGACGTTAGAGATTCGGTGACGGTGCGCCCCAAAGGTGTATCGAATGCACGACTTAAAAGTTATTTTGAAAAACAAAAAAAAACTCAGTAAGTATTTTGAGTTAATCTAACTTATTGTTATTAACTTTAACTTTATCTTGACATCATTTTGTACTTCCAATTTATTTTTCAATTTACTTTATGCAGGAAAAAAAGTGATTTCTAAGGAAAAGAAATAAATTTAGTAAAGGCTGGCGGGATCTTACAACAAGGATAATCGAACATCCTTCAAGATACCCAAGTCTGGCGGGATCTCCTCTTGAGCAGCCGAGCTTGAATAAGGATTGAAACTGGGAATGAAGAAATATATGAATGGCTAATGGCCGATTGTATCTCCTAAATTCATCAAGGCTGTCGAAATCCCGAAGGCACTGAGGAATTCTTAGCGACTTTAAGGGAAATAAGAACCAGCAAAGTATGTACTTACAAGAACCTTCAACTGTCGGGCCTCCACCTCAAGGGTACGCTCTTCAAGAGCCAATACGTTCATCTCATTCAGTAGGCGTTTGTGATTCTCATCAGAATAAGTGATGACTAGTTTTAGTCATCGTTTTTGGTATAGTTTAATATGCAAAATTTCTTGTTTAATTATATGTTTTTAGTATATTTATGCTTATTTTGTTTTATTTCTTATTTAATGTCTTTTCTATTTCTATTTTATGTTTTATATGTTATGTCATGTTTGTATGTTAGTTTTATGGTTCGTGTTTTGTTATAATTTGTTATGTTATTTATGTTTAGTTTTATGGTTTATATTTTATGTTTTATAACATGTTATTTATGTTTTAATAACTATTTTATGTTATGTTCATGTTTGTATGTTATGTTATTTTATAATGTTTCTTATTTATGTTTTGTTATAATATGTTATTTATGTTATTTATAATATGTTTTGTTATAATTATAATATGTTATTTAGTATAATATCATATGTTATAATATGTTATATATTTAACAATAGAATTAATGATTTGTTTTGTCTTGTTACTTGTAGGTTCAAGCTCTCCAACACACATGCAAGCCAATCAACAACTTGGAGCAGCCCTTGTCCAATCAAACATGCTACCTGAGCCCTCTACAAGCCTATGGAGCAGCCCACCAATCAACTACAAGCAGCCCATGATGCACCTAACCCCTACCCGAGCCCTTGGAGCAGCCCACTACATGATGTAACACATTTGGAGCAGCCCATGCAGCCTACCCGAGCACACCATCACAAGACCAAGTGCAGCCCGGCCTTCTACAAGCAGCCCACATGATGTGGCCGGCCACCTTCCTCCCCTTTCATTCATGCATGCATCTTTCTCCACCTCATTCACTCTCTCTCCCCACTATTATTAATTTCTTCATCATTTAATATATTGTATTCATGCATTTTCTTCATGCATGTGGCCGGCCACTCACATCTCTCTCCCTCCACATTAATTTCCCCATGCATGCACCTCTCCAATATGCATGGCCGGCCACTATCTTTCCCCTTTTATTTTATTTCTTTTATTCTACATTCACCCCTTCTTTCCCTCTCTCTCATGCTCATTTATTCCATTCATCCCCCCTCTATTTTATTTTATATTTTCCATTTCACTTCCATAAATATAATACATTGCATGTAGCCATTCTCTCTCCTTCCATTTAAAACTCATGCATGAATCATTCCCTCTCCATGTGGCCGGCCACCCTTTGCCTTCCCTCTTCTAGATCCTTCTCCCTCATCTATAAAAGGAACCCCTCCCCCTCTTGTTGATGTTAAGTAGTTTATGGTAGAGAGTGTTAGTAGTTTTCTTCTTTCCTTGTTGCTAAGTAGATTTCTTTCTTCATTGTTGTAATAGTTCTCTTACTAAGTGCAATATTATCTTGTCTTTATTTTGTATTCTCTCTCTTTTTATGCAATGAAAACACTTTCTTCTTCTTTTATTTTGGTTTTCTTTCTTATCATGCGTAGCTAAATAATTTTTGTGCCCGGTCACGAGGATCTTTGCAATGAAATAACGTATCTTTCTTTTTATGTTTGCATTTTGTATTTTTCTATTTTGATCCTTCCTTGAATTATTTTGTGTCGACTCCGTATTCCGGTATACGGTAGTAGGCATCCGTTCTCATATTCGAGTGGCCGAGAGACTCGTGATTATGAAAGATCACTCAAGGAAGGAAGGAGTTGAACGCACCCCTAGAGATAGGATGACGTAAATCCTCCGGATTGGAGTCAAATCCAATAGTGCGGGTCACTTCGATAATGCGACTTTAGGCCATTTTGACTTGTAAAGAGATTTCGGTCAAAACGTCTACAAGTTAGGGGATTTAATGCTCTATCGAGATTACTTCCTAATATCGGATCCGTCACGGTCTTAATAGATTTACAAATGCTAAACTAAATTATTTCGTTATTTTATTTCAAAGTGAGTCGTCGATCGAGCACTCTTTTCTCGTAATAGTTTATTTCTCTTTAAGTTTAGTTTATTTTAATTTTCAAAGTCATTAATCGTTCGGTTGGATAATAGAGTCGTTGTGAGTAATAGTACTTGTCTGCCCCGAGTTTTTATACGACCTTGATATTTTTCATATCCTATGCTATATTTTGATAGGTACACTTGCCTTAATCGAGTATAGATTGGAGAATACGATTTTCTCTATCAATAAGGTGCTCTCTTGTTGGACCCCTAGTTTGGATTTGGGCTATGTTCACTAATATAGGCTGTATCAGACCCACATTGTATAGCCAGGGTCTAGTTTAGTGTCTTAGGTGTCAGTTAGGTCAATAACTCAGTGAGATAAGATCAAGACATTAGAGACTTAGAAGCCAGCAGAGACTGAACAAGGCAGAAATTGACTAAGTGAAAAGAGCTCGACGATCTTCGTTCTGCGTTCGACGATCTCAGAGTTAATCTCTTAATACTGAGATCGACGATTGCTGAACTTAGTTCGACGATCTCTTATCTACTTTCAGTATTGAGATCGACGATCAACCATTTCAGTTCGATAATCTTGAAGCCCAGTTTGGAAAGCAGAATTTCAGTTCAACGATCACAGGGCTCAGCTCAACGATAGAGGATGTTTAAGTTTGACAATTACAGGACTAGATCAACGAAAACTGCCAGATCAACCATTATTCTTTGCAGTTATTGTTTTCCTTTACTGACTGAATATTTTATTGCTTATTTGACTCTGAGTAATTGATGCATATATTCTCGGAATATAGCCGTTCCTTGGCAAGCATTAATTATCGGTATTCACAGAGTTATTATACAGCTATTCATGGGACAGTTAGGGAAATGAATTTAATTCCCTTATAGCCATTGCACAAGTTCCCATAATTTTGGCAGTCAATCAAGGTGTGCCACTTCGAATTTAGATTGGTTTATTCAAAGAAATGACACACAGTGAATCAAGACACAGGAACATACAGAGATTCACACAGAGAACATAAGACAAAAAAAGAAGAACAATTTTCACTTTTTCACACAAGTGTTCTTCTAGGAAGCAAGAAGAGACATTCATCACAATCAGTCTAAGCTTTCTGGAAATCAAGACCTACACCCTGAGCAAGGCGTTGGATTCGTGAACCATTCGAGATCACAAGACAAGCCTTGACATCATCAGGATCACTCTCAAGTCTTCTTTCATTTGTTTTAGAACAGAGAAGACAACTCAACTTTTACTTTCCCCCACTGTATACAGGGTTCTTACTCCCTTCAAAAGTAATTCTTGGTTGTGAGGTCTCTTGATCAAAAAACTTCAGTGGTTTTCCGACACCTGATCAAAAGCCAGAAGGGTTGCAATATCTCCCTGGAAATAGATATTATTTGGTGGTAGTCACCTGATCAAAAACCTGAGAGTGATTCCTACCAGGGTGGTAGAAGAGTGGATGTACCCAGATTTGGGGAACCACTATAAGTTTCTTGTGTCGTCTGGTTGCTCATTTTCTTCTTGCTCTTGTTGATTGCTTTGATAATTAGAATAGCATGCCTATTTTCTTTTTTATTTATTTATTATTGATATCACTTATCTTTTAACTCTTATATAAAAGTAAAAATAGCCAAAAAGTTTTAATACTCTATTCACCCCTCCTCTAGAGTAGATCTGAATAACCTATTTCTTTCAATTGATATAAGAGGATTATCAATTGCCTTAAGCCATTTCTTTCATCTCTTGAAAGTGAACTCTTATCCTCTATTCTACAGACCCAAAATTAGTGCAACTTCATTAACCGTCAGTTTCACGTAATATTTGCCAAGCAGAAATGCATGCTTGTCTGGCTTGTACAGTCAGATAAGCCTATATTATAATGGGATGTTCTGTGGAAGATCCGAGAGCGAAAAAAATTATAGGAGACAAGCATTCGTTAATTGATTGTTTGACTCCTCCGACAAAACACCCAAGAGGGGCTCAGCATGCTTCTTGAAGGTTGATATGACACATCGACTGTTTAAATATGTACCGATTGATTGTCCTGCTGTCTATAATTTTTTGAACCAATTAGTAATAAATACACCCACCCTAAACCCTATAAAAATAATGTAGGTAGGTAGTAGAAACTTGCAAAAATTAAAGTAAACAATCTTTGTACAATTCAGGAGGAATAAAATAAAACAAGAATTCATAAAATTCTAATAAAGACTCCTTATTGAGTGGAGTACTCCTTGCAACTGCAAGAGCACAGAACTCCCATTTCAAAGCAATTGCTTTAGCACAACCATCTGAATAAAGACTCAAAATATTTATGAAATAAAATAATCACAACCATCAATCATCTAAATAAACATTCAAACAACAAAATACTTATGAAATAAAGACTCTTAATTTCTAAAATGATGACCTGAATAACATCATACCATAGAAAAATGCTTTAGCACTAACACCAAATCAAGAATCTACTATATGGAGCCCAGAATCTATTGAACCCTACAAGTTAAGATTATGCTCAGAATAATTTTTCAAGAACCAGAATGAGAATGAAGATGCCTAAAGCTTGGACAAAATGGGATAAACTAAATCAATTTCTGGCCAGTAGGATAAGGTTTCTGGCCGGAGTTTTTATTTACTACATCCAAAAAAATAGGGTTTCAGCATCCAAACAAGAAAATGTCGTGGATGCTGAAACCCTCTATAATCATTTTCCCATTCTTAAACGGTAACATGTAATAAACTTTAAACCTAAATCCCTAAACGAAAAAACCACAAGGGATAAATGGAAAACGAAAAAACCACAAAGGATAAATGGAAGAAAAAACTCACAAACACATGCAAAGGAAGAAGAAGATCCTCTGGTTAGCCGTCCTCTAACAGTTGTCGCCGCGAGTTTTAGCGTTTCTGCCAAAACATTTGCACCGGGCTTAGGAGGTAGGGGAAATGTGATAGCTGCCGCACCGGGAGATAGATGCAGCGCAGACGGAAAAAGAGTGTGCCGGGAGAAGATCGCTACAGAGCAGCGGAGAAAGAGTGCGCCGGGAGAAGAAATCCTTCCGGGGGACGAAGAGTGCGCCGGGAGAAGAAGAGGAGGAAGATCGCGATTCAAAAATTTTGCGAAGAAGAGGAAAGGGCAAAGTGGTACCCATTTGGCTATTTAAACGCTCACTACAGAACTATGAGCTGGGCTCACCCAAATATTTTCCTTAGGGAAGGTAGGCCAGCTTTTTGCAGGTGAGTTGTCTTGTCAGCTTGGATAGCTGTTGGGGTTGAGAATGAATTTGGAAATCCGTGGACTTGGCTCTGCCAAGGGAGAAGGCTTGCGACAGAGATTGCTTGCAAGAGAGTTTACTTGTAGCAATTATTTTTGGGGAGTCAGGAAAGAGGATTGGAGAGGAAAGTTGGAGGGAAATCTGGAAAATACAAAAAAGTAGTATTTTTTTGGAAATAAAGAGAAGATGAGAGGGGGTATTTTGAGGAGTCGAATGTTACACCGTCTATGAAATCGGATTTGCTTATAGTATAAAGATAAAGATATATAAGAAGTTACCGGCCATCACTCGGGCTTCTTTTGCGAAGTAGATTTAGGTTGTCTTTTAATCATTTATATATTATTATATAATAATAATTTATAAGAATCATAGATCTAGTCGTACATCGTCAAAACTATATAATCTTCGTGATCTTATGCCTGATCAGGTCAAGATTCCTTCACAAATTGATCTGCCCCATTACGGACCTCTTAATGTTTGTCGTCATGTGTTTTGTCCACCTAGAAGAGAATCTGAACCAAACACTACCGCCCAAACAAAGCCTTAGGCTTTGTTTGGTTCATTTTTTTGCTCCGATGAGTTTGGACAAAAAACACCACCGTCTTAAAATGCATGTTTGGCATGATAATGATCGCGATCACCACCAAAAAAATAACCAGTTTTGAACATAAAAATGGACTAGTGACAAACACTAGGCTTCGCCCCCTACGGCTAATCGCGATAGTATCTCGATCCAGATATATACGGGGCTCTGCCCCTATCAATAAATTAATACAACATAAAGTAAACATATTATCAATTATTTTACATTAATTCAAATAAAATTGATGAGTTTAATGGTAGCTCCTCAAAAATAATACTGACATGACTAATGATAGCCTTGAAAAGACCACTGACATGTATAATGATAGCCTACTATAGTAGGTCTAGGAGATCTACTGAAAACTTTTCTTTTTTATGAATTTTCATCATTATTTTTTATTTAGGGATATGCTGTAATTATATAAATGGGCATTGCAATTTTTTTTTGAAATATATCATAAGATATATTAAGTCATTTTAGTAAAAAAAAATAAGGCTATATATGACAATTTTGAATGTGGCACCGAAGCCAACTTTTCCTTATAGAAGTGAAAGATGACTTTTCTTAGATAAGATAGGGCGTTCACGAACAACGATTCATAATCATTATGTTCACGTCTCCACCGATGTTCCAAGCAGAGCCTTAACTTTTTTAAAAAAATTGAGTCAAAAAAGTTTCATCTTCAAATATAGCTTTTTAAGAGTAGCACTTTTGAATAGGGGTGCAAATTTGCCCTGGACCGGTTGCTCGGCCCGGGCATGCCTAGGTCTGTGCCCGGATAGGCCCGGGCCCTATTAGGCTTGGGCTAGGCCCAGGTCAATCCTAAGAGGGCACAAAACACCCTCTTATTTAGCCTAGGCCTGGCTCGATGCCCGAACCGGGCCGAGCGCAGTCCTACCCGGGCAATAAGCATGATTATACCCGGCTCAAATGCCAAGTATTTATGGGCATTTTATTAAATGTTGAGCCCAACATTTATGAGCATTTTATTAAATGTTGGGCAGCCATGCCCATCATGTAATGCAGGGTACATGATGGGTGTGGCTGCCGAGCATGTTTGCTGCCACGTTTGACTACAACAAATGTGGCTACAGCTAGCTGCAAAAATGGCATTATTTTTGGGGGTCTGCTTGGGCCCAATTTTATGGCCTCATTAGACCCCCTTATCTTGCAAGGGTCCGGGTCCGACCTGGGCCCAGTTCAAGCAAGGCCTGGCCTGAGCCCAAAAGAAAAATAAAAGTCTAGGCCCTAGGGGTCTAGGCCCAGCCTTGGTCTGGCTGGCCTTATTTGCACCTCTACTTTTGAACTCGCGTATTTCATTTTGAGGAGAGCTAAACAAGCTCAAGTTCAACTCAAAGTCAATTTTATTTTTAAACTATATGTAATATCTTTATGATGATAAATAAATTAATTTTAAAGATTAATTCACTCTTGTGCCTTTGCTTGAATGATTCTGAATATTTAAGCTTTTACTTTCTCGGCTTTTTTGCAGAATGCACCTCCCAATATCCACGTTTTGGCAATCTGCACCCTAAATATTCTAATATTGCACATTACACCCCCCCAATATGCTTTTCCTCAGCAATTTGCACCTCAGGGCTTATTTTACCGGGGTAATGTTGTCTTTATTCAAAAAATAACTTAACCCCCCGTTAGGTCTTCGCCTCTTTCCATTTTCCATTTTCTATTTTACCGAGCCGGACTTCTCTCTGCTTTCGCCGACACCCTCTCGGTTCCCTCACCGTCGATGCCCTCACTGCCGACGCCGTCACTACCGACGCAAAGCATGCTTCATCGCCCAAGATTATCCACAGATTATTCTTTGGCCAACTGAAGGGAGTGTCAGAGCCCGCATTTTCCTCGCCTGACAACCCTCGGTAAAAGCCCGATTTGTTTCCTGTTCATTTTTTGTAGTTTCATTTATTCAAAGTTTACCAATCTTGGTCTTGAGCTTTCTCTCCCATGATATAGCATGAATATCATGATTTCTAAAAGCCATCCCTGAGGATACAGTCAATGGTTGATACCAACTTATTTATGTATAAGGTTCTGGTGGGTGTTCCTGCATACATGCACCATAACTTGTTTATGTTCATTGGGGCTCACTTCATCTTCTTCCTCATTGGGGCAACATATTTTTTGTTTGCTAATTGCTGCATGTTATTTTCTATTTTCTGCATAAGAAAATTCTAGGTGTCCTGCTTCTACACGGGTATAAGACATTTTACTTATTTTTTCGCTATTTTAAACAAACTTCTCTCAAGTTGTCTATTCTTCTCCCTCTTTTTATAGCATTAATTCTCACAGAAGTTTTTGAAATTTTTTAATTAGGTCTTCTCTCAAGTTATTGACTTTTGAAAAGTCGCTACATTTCTCTTTTTCAATGCTTATGAAATATATAGAGGGGCTCTGTACAAAAATGTCAGCAATAATTAAAGTAAGAAAGATAAAGATGTCATATTCTAGGCCTGCTAATCTTCTTCCAAATTTTTATGGCAGGTATACATTTCATCTACAACTCTCTTTTGACCGATTTCTTCAAGCTATGACAGGTATAAATTTCTTCCATTATTTTTTTTATTTCAGTTATAGTTTATTTTAAATTTACTACAGTCAAATTTAGTAATGGTGAGCAATGTTATTATTCTAGATCTATATTGAGAAAATGTTATAGTTGAAGAAAATAGTTTACAAGAGACGTTAAATAGTAGCAGTGATTTAGTGAGTTCCGTAGAAGAATCTGATGACAATGATTTTTCTGATGATTTGGTAGATAGTGATTTTGAATGGGATGATGTAATGTTTGATCAAAGTATCAACTCTGAAATTGAGTTGGTGGAATAGAGGCGGCCAAAAAAAATTATAGCACAAAAGTTGACATACATATTAGAGAGTTTGGTGATCGCTCTTCCTCAATTTCCTTGAGAGAGAAAAGTATTCATGTTTACCAAGGCAATGAAAACGAACACAATTTTCAGTTTCATGTTGGGATGTGTTTCAATAGTTCTTCTGAATTTATAGATGCAATGAGAATGTACGGTACAATACAATAGAAGCCAATTAAATTTACCAAAAACTGCAGTGATAAAATTCAAGTTAGTTGCGATTGTGGTTGGGTTTTGTTTGCCTCCTATATTTCAAAGAATGAAAAAACATTTCAAGTGAAGACAATTAAAGGAGATCATACATGTTGTAGGGTTCCAAGTTCCAAGCATTGTAGTGCTAAATTCCTTGCAACTACATATGAGCAACATATTAGGAGCAATTCAGATTAGCCAGTAAATTATATGTAGGAGATAATGCAAATAGGTAACAAAACTCCTCTTAGCATTTGGAAAATGTATAGAGCAAAAGAATATGCAAGCAAAGTTATTAGTTGCAAAGAACATGAGGAATATGCAAGGTTGTGGGATTATTGTGAGGAAAATTACAAGACCAATCTGGAAACTACGGTTAAAAATAAATGTAAGCATGATGTTGCATCTCAAACTTGCATTTTTAAGAGACTCTACATATGTTGGGGTGCATTGAAGAAAAGGTTTATGAGTGGTTGTAGACCTATAATAAGTTTGGATGGTACACACTTGAAGACACGTACATGTGGAGTGTTGTTATGTGTAGTTGGCATCGATGATAATAACAATGTGTATCATATTGCTTATGCTTATATTTTGACTGAAAATACTAAAACTTGGTGATGGTTTGTTAGTATTCTTATTGAAGATTTGTGTATTGAAAATAGTCATTTCTGGACTATCATTTCGGATAAGCAAAAATGTTTAATAGAAGTCATTGAGGAGTTATTGCCTAATATCGAGCACAGGTTTTGCTTATGGCATATGAACAATAATTTCAAGCAGAAATTTAGAGGCATAAAACTCAAAGATTTATTATATAGGGCTTCATCCGCAACAAGGGTTATTGATTTCAACATTGAAATGGAGAAGTTGAAGGCTTGTGATAAAAAAGCCTATGAATGGGTAATGGAAAGACATGAGAAGCATTGGACAAGGTCTCATTTCAGCACTTGGCTTAAATGTGATATGTTGCTTAATAATTACTGCAAGGCATTCAACAAAGTCATTTTAAGGGCAAGGGATAAACCCATAATAACCATGTTGGAAACAATTAGGGTAATCCTAATGAAGTGACTACACACTTAAAGGGACAAGGTACTCAAAAGCAGTGGAGAAATATGCTCTTCCATCCAAAAAATAATAGAAAACAATAAGAAAATGCACATGACTACATTTTGGGGTAGAACGGGCAAAATAAATTTGAAGTACAAGGGTATGTGCAAGATAAATGGACAGTTGACTTAGGTTCCAACAGTTGTAGTTGCAGATGATGAGATCTCACTGGTATTTTGTGTGTACATGTCATTGCATGTATTTTCTATCAATGGGAAAAAGTGGATGACTACATGATATATTGGTACGAGAAGGAGGTATTTTTGCGTGCTTATGAGCACCTACTAAATCCCATTAATTCTCAAATGGAATGACCATTAGCCAACCTAAATCCTATTGTTCCTTTGCCCATTGTTCGGAGGAAGGTCGGAAGCCCGCCACAACATGCAAGATTAATGGAGAAAGGGGAGCTGGAAACTCAAAAATATGACATAAAGAGACTTGACTTGAAATACTCTTATTCACATTATGGGATGAGAGGACATAACAAAAGGAATTGTAGAGTAGTTCCTATATCCTCGATTGCATCATCAGCTAAAAAACTCAAAAATCATGTATGTAAAAACATTTATATAATTGTGTTATATTTCGTTTAACTTTTTTTTTCACGCAAAATTTATCTTTATGTGTAGGTGTGTAGGACAGATTGAAGAATGAAACATATGTGGGTGATTATATCTTATTTCCTGCTAGTATTTAATATGTCATAAATTATAAAAAATTATATTTAATCAGTATGTTTCATTCTAAAATCTTAATGTTAATTTGCAGGTCCAGGACTACATGCAATTTTGAAAATGAATTTGGTGTTTTGATGGTTACTAAAAAATCTTGCTATTTGTAGGGTTGTATTTTGTTATGAGGTTAACTGCATGTGTTATGATGTATTTTGCAATGAGAGAAACTGCATGTGTTATGATGTATTTTGCTATGGGGCTAACTTTTCTGTAATGATGTTAGTTTGGTAATCTGTTATTGTTCTTCATGTGTTATGATGTATTTTGCTATACATCATATTACATAAATTTTGATGACTTTAATGTATTTTGTAATGTGTTAATTAAGATATATTTTAACGAGTTTGCTAAATTTTGTAATCTGTTCGTCGAATTAAAAAAAATCTCCATTGAAAACCCGATCAAATTTTTTTGCTAAATATTGATGGTTCTAGTAATCCGGCCAGAACAGAATGGAAATCCAGTCAAAAATGAAATTCGACCAAAAACGAAATCCGATCAAAATATATTTTGCTAAATTTTGATATATCTTTGATTGCAAGCATGTTTCATCGGACAAAAATGAAATCTGGCCAAGATGAATTTTGGTTTTTATGAACTTCCGCCAAAAATCCGGGCTACCAAGAAATAATATAGCATACATTTTGGCTTAATCGGACGGAAATACCCCTTAAGATATGAACTAGGGTGCAAAACGCTCAGAAAATGGATATTGGGGCGGGGGGGGGTTTACAAGATGCAATATTAGAATATTTGGGGTGCAATTTGCTAAAACAGGCATATTGTGGGGTGCGGTATGCCAAAAAGCCTTACTTACTCTATCCTAGGTTTAATTCCAACTTATCAGAAGATATATAGTAGGCTCATATATAATATAAGGTTTAACAATTGGACCGGAATTCTCTCCAGTTCAATTGAAATGGATTAAACTGGATACTATCCCGTTAATGGGATGGATTTCCTCTCCCCAATCCAATGGTCTCAAATAAATGTTGTTGAAACCAAAAACTCGGTCTCTGTGGATTTCACCCTTGGGGAAGGGGCGATCACACACTTACTTCTCTCTCGCGAGCCAAACGACTAAGGAAAAAGAACAGGGGACAGACCCAAGGGCTCGGCGTGGAGGTCCCACCACACACCCGGAAGATCTTAGAGCGCTTCCCCTCCCTAGCCAAATGCCAAACTAAGGATACCTCAGAAAGTGCAAGAAGACCCAAACAAGTAAGCATGCCTTCTGAGGTACCCCTTGGGTCTATTTATAGATTTCTGAAAACTGCCTACAAATAACCAATCTCCGTTGTTCCACACAGCTATGTGCAACCTAACTGGGTCTGCCAACAGCGTAGCTCTGCTATTCCAATAGGCTAGAGGCAGGCCAACAAGGGAAGAATGGTAAAAACACATCACAAAAGATTGAGCGAGTGGCCCTCTAGAAACTCTACTCGTCGGGGGCAGCGAGTGTTCGATGGAGCTGGCACTCGCCGCCTCTTCCCATCCCTGGGCGAGTACAGGCCCGACTTGCCCCACTCGTTTGTTGCATGTCGAGCCCCTAGGGGCGAGTGCGAGCCGACCTCCTTCACTTGTATGCTGCTCGCCGAGCCCTTGGGGGCGAGTGCGAGCAGACTTGCTCCACTCACTCGCTGCTGGCCGAGCCCCTGGGGTCGAGTGCGAGCAGACCCGCTCCACTCGCCCGCTTCTCGCCAAGCCCCTAGGGGCAAGTGCGAGACGACCTGCTCCACCCGCCACTTAAACGATCCACCTCACTTGGGCGAGTCGGACTGCTGGACTTTGGCCGATCTAGCTCCTATCAACAACTACTCGTCGGATATGGGGTTGTACACAATCCCCGCTCTTTACATGGTTGGCACAAGCTCGGAATGAAATATCCAACCCCACAATATGCGGCGAGTGCGACAAGAGAGTGAGAATATTTTGATGGGACCCACCAGCGGCTATATATATGCGCCTGCGTACCTGGATGACCTTTGTCATTCCTCTTACTTGAGTCTTGCATAGATACCTCTCTCCAAAGAGAACAAAGAGAAGCTTAGCCACACCCGCGAGCTCAACGCCACTAGCACTGCTGCGGTGGTCGGCATGTCTCCCAACGCTGAATTGCGCGAGTCGACGAAATCCAATCCTGCCAAGAAGGCCAAGTCCATCCCGAAAGATGTTGAATCCATCTACCGCGACCTGGAATCCACCTTGACTCCCAGGCTCGCCTCCTCCAATCCAGCTATCGACCTCAAGGGGATAATGGTCATCGATATTCCAGCCGATCCCGAGAGCCATCAGACCAACGCTGAGACCTGCACGCCGCGAGTCCACACCCCACATGATGACTTGCGGCCTCAGACTCCCCCCGACACTCGCCTGCTGGACAAATCACCTCCCCTTGGGACCACGGGTCTAGACTCGCTGAAGTCCAAGTCACCAGCTCATACTCCTGTACAGCCCACACATACTCCTGCACTCGAGGAAGAAAGTGCCGGAGACATCCCAGTTCACAGCTTCAACCTCATCTCCCCAGGAATCCATCCTCCGGATCGCGGTAAGAACTTAGCCTTATCTCCTTCACACACCGCTCAAGGACTGCCGAGCTCGTACCATAAGCTCCACTTTCACAAGAACATTTTGCCTAGGCATCTTTGCTACACTCACACCCTCTTTCTACCGGAGTTGATTGTTTTTTTTACAGGGATTCTTGCTCTGTCTGAAGTCGAGGAATCTTCAGAACAAGCTCGACACTTGCCACCCCCTGATCCTGGGGTGGGAAGCTTCCTAAATGACTCGTTGGATCCTGCTGAGCTAAGGCGGCGAGTAGTAGAGGTGTTGAAGAAGCAGTATGCCGCCTTGCTCCAACTTTGAGCAGACAACGCATATAGCGAGTAGAGACAACATACGCTAGAACGGGACTATGTGCTGCTCGCAGATAAGATAGAACACGGCTCGACGAGCGAGATGATGTCTCCCACCCCAGTTATGGAGAGACTTGATGACAACCTGCAGATCTTTGGTCGGGACATGGACCTGGTCCACGAGTTCCTCAACCCGCGGCGACCTCTGGAGCAGAGGGCGCGAGGCTGGGGTGGATGGAAATGGCTCCCTAACTGAGCCTACCGGCCCTCTCCCCCAGCACCCCCAGTTCATGCGTGTTGACTGAACTTTCTTCTGCTTGTTATGAACTTCCTTCTTCTCAGGGCTGCGAATGTCCCTGTCTGTAATAACTTGAACATATTACTTGAAATAATATGATGTGCCATCTAGGTTAAGCTCGCACTAGGATAGGCCAGGTCGCTGGGTCGGCGAGTCGGAGTTGGCGAGTTGGGGCTGGCGAGCTGGACTGACCGGTCAGCTCGGCCATGAATCTTGTTTTCTATAAATAGGCCCCCTCACCAACCCCTGGTCCATCACCTTAATTGCACTCAAAGCCCCCTTTGCTGCCCTTCTTGCTACCTGCTCTCGCATCCCAACCCTTTTGTAAACATGGGCAAGGCGCGACCTAACGCCGACGGGCGGTCCAAGTGTGCTTGGCAATTTGCCGACTACTGCTTCTTTGAGGGAAATACCACAAAGCACGAGCTCACCTCCTTCAAAGCTGAGTACGTCCCCCCTGATTACGAGGCGCGCCAACCTACAGAAGGAGAGGCCATCAACACTTTATATTGGGACGAGCTTGTCTTCCCTATCTCGCACTTTGAGGTGGGGTTATGCCTACCACTCTGGCCGGAAATCCGCCAGATCCTCAAGTACTTTGACGCGGTGCCCGCGCAACTGAACCCGAATGTGATCGCCATGATGGTCGCATTTGCCTTCTTCCTCCGTCGAGAGCAGATTGAATTTAAACTGCCTGTCTTCCAAAAACTCTTCACCTATTGCGCGACCAGCGATGGGGTCGCCTTCCTGATGGGCTCGCACATCAAGATTCGCGAGACTGCGAATAAGAACCACAATTGGGTATCCAAGGTCATCTTCTTCAAGGGCGACCTGGGAAACATTCCCTTCTCCCCCAGCAGAAGAGCGAGGAGGTATATCGGCCTCCTACGCTATCAGGCGATGACGCTGAGCTGCACAAATTCTTCCTGAGGAAGGACTTTGAAGTTTCCTTCCTGCGGAGGGGCATCGACTCGCTTCCCCCCATCCTCCCTGGTGAAGGTACACTTTTCCCTTTGCTCCTTACGAGCTCACTTATGATTGTAACTTTCTAACCTAAAGTTATTTCCTGCAGGGGAGCAATCAATTCCCAAGCATCCACCCCATGCGGACTCGGGACTCTACCCGGACCTGCTCATGCGCGAGCGAGCAGCCGTGGCGGCCTGCCGAGGCGAGCTAAGGTATAACGGACCCTCCTCCAGCCGGACATGACCTGGCCTCTAAGGGTCCAGCTCGCCTCGCCGGCCTCCACCGCCAAAGAAGATGAAGGCTCTGGTGGTATCCAGAAAACAACCACAAATCTATATAAGCTCGTCGGAGACTACGCCTGAAGGGTCGCCAACGAGCTTGCTGAAGGACTCGCCGAGAAAAGACCTGGAGGGTGGCGAGCCCTCTGCTCTGCCTGCTGCAATGGAGACTGTGGCTCGCAAGCTGGGCTTGCCGAAGAGCCACCCCTCTTCGGCTTTTGGGGAAAGTCAAAAGACTCGGCCGGCGAGCCGATGGTACGATGGGATGAGCAGACCTACAAGGTTTCCATCTCATCATTCCATCCCTCCAGATCGGGGGGTCAACCTGCCTCCGGGCATGCCTACGTGCTGGGCTTCGACCTGTACGGGCGCTAGGATGCTGAGGCCTACAAGAGCCTGACCCTTGGTCAGCTTGGCCGCAAAGGTCTGCAGGCTCAGATGCGGGCCTTGGAGCTGCAACACATGGTGGTCCGCTGAGGGTTCAGCCTCAACCACCAGCTGCTGAAAACTGAACAGGAGCTCGACCTCGCTAAGGACAACACCGCCGACCTGGCGGGGTGACTAAAAGTCGCTGAGAACCTTCTCGCAAAAGTCATTGGCGGGATGGTAAGTGGAGGCTATCCCCTTCCTTTTCCCTTAGTATTTTTTCACGTATATTAATCTTACCTTGCCCTTATTCCTAGGATGCCGAAGCAGCAAGCAAGCTGTGAGCTCGTGCCGCCGAGCTAGAGATGGAGAACAATAAACTGAGGGAGGAGAACAAAGGGCTCAAGAGCGAGCTGATCCGGCAGATAGACATTTTCTTCCCCCAGTCCGATGGCGAGCCGAGCATCCCTCCCAAATGGCCAAAAGTCTATAGTGAGGCCTAGGTCGCCGAGAGGTTGAGGATCAACTCCATCAGCACCGCTGACTATACCTTCCAGATAATGAAAGACAAGGAGGTGCTGGTGGAGGGATGTGAGGAGGTCACGGCGAGGGGCCTTGTGTCAAATCTGTTCCCGCCGGCTACCCCTCCCAGCGAGAAGGAGGAGAGTTTCGAGTCGCTCTTCAAGGACATCAAACAAGGACGGTCGCACGTCCTAAGGGGAGGGTGAGGAGGACCACCCGTCTGGAGGGGAGGGCGAGAGCTGACTCGCACCTCCTGCTCATTTTTGTTTTTTATTCAATTGTAATTCTCTTCCCTCCTTTTTGTAACCTCGCTGAGGCGAGCTCTCTATTTTGTAACAATATCATGTTAATGAAAAGAGAATTTGGCCTGAATTTATCTATCTTTTTTTTTGAACTTACATACTGTAATGTACTCTCCTGCGAGCTGCCCTCCTCCATAGAATGACCTCACCGGGGTGGAGCGGACCTCTAGAATGTATTTGAGATAGGATTCGTACCCACAGAGAGACCTTGGGAGCTCGCCAATCCCGGAAAGTCAAGAGGCGGATTACTTGCCCAGCTCGCCCACGAGCACTCTTCTTTCTCGTCATTGTCAAGTTGAGGTTGTAAAAAATTCCCAAGTAAAATTTTAAGAAGATGGAAATGTACCGCCGAGGAACGCCTCCTCTCGCCTTCCTTAGTAGATGTTGATACCACCTCAGCTTGCCATCGCCTTTGCCGAGCTGGGCCCGCGAATACCTACCTCGGCTTGCCGACCTACCGAGGTATCGGCTCGTCATTCTGCCGAGATCTTTGCTCGCCATTTCTGACTATTACCTGCTTAGATAATGCCACCCCTTTAGTATTGTCGAGATCTCTACTCTCCACTACCAGCTCGCCTATAGGTTGTTGGGACAAACTTTATTTTTTCCTTGCGATCTTTTTCCTCCAGCTTCTGTCTCAAGCTCAATTTCAACTGCCTTATGCTTAGCAAGAGCAGCCCGTGGACTGATTCTAGGGTGATAGCTATGTCCACTAAGGATCCCGGCCCTGCCAGCTAGGTCGAAGCCTGACAGCG
This sequence comes from Platanthera zijinensis, assembly GCA_039513925.1. Lineage (NCBI taxonomy): Eukaryota > Viridiplantae > Streptophyta > Magnoliopsida > Asparagales > Orchidaceae > Platanthera > Platanthera zijinensis. The sequence continues at coordinate 59,283,662 of CM077092.1, forward strand.
GGAGCATCTCGGGACTTGGCTCCAGAGTAGGAAAGATGTCCACCGAGGATCCAGACCCTACCAGCTAGGTGGAAGCCCGACAGCGAGAGAAAACTCGATACTTGGCTCCAAAGAAATAACGATGTCCACCGAGGACCCCTGCCCTGCCAGCTAGATGGAAGCCTGACAGCGGGAGAAAGATCGGTACTTAGCTCCAGAGCAACAACCATGTCCACCGAATACTCCTGCCCTGCCAGCTGGATGACAGTCTGACAGCGGGAGAAAACTCGGGACTTAGCTCTAGAGTAACAACAATGTCCACCAAGGACCCATGCCCTGCTAGCTAGATGGAAGCCAAATAGCGGGAGAAAGCTCGGGACTTAGCTCTAGAGAAAAAACCATGTCCACCGAGGACCCCTGCCCTGCTAGCTAGATGGGAGCCTGACAGCGGGAGAAAGCTCGAGACTTAGCTCCAGAGCAAACACCATGACCACTGAGGACCCCTGCCCTGCCAGCTAGATGGGAGCCTGACAGTGGGAGAAAGCTTCGGACTTAGCTCCAGAGCAACAACCATGTCTACCGAGGACCCCTGCCCTACCAGCTAGATGAGAGCCTGACAGCGGGAGAAAGCTCGGGACTTAGCTACAGAGTAACAACCATGTATACCAAGGACCCCTGCCCTGCCAGTTAGATGAGAGCCTAACAGCGGGAGAAAGTCCGGGACTTAGCTCCAAAGCAACATCCATGTCTACCGAGTACCCCTGCCCTGCCAGCTAGATGAGATCCTAATAGCAGGAGAAATCTCGGGACTTAGCTCCAGAGCAACAACCATGTCCACTGAGGACCCCTGCCCTGCTAGCTAGATGGAAGCCTGACAACGGGAGAAAGCTCGGGACTTAGCTCTAGAGCAACAACCATCCGCTGAGGACCCCTGTCATTCCAGCTAGATGGAAGCCTGATAGCGAGAGAAAGCTCAGGACTTAACTCCAAAGCAACAACCATGTCCACCGAGGACCCTTGCCCTGCCAGCTAGATGGGAGTCTAAGAGCAGGAGAAAGCTCGAGACTTAGATCCAGAGCAAACACTTTTTCCACTGAGGACCCCTGGCCTGCCAGCTAGATGGGAGCCCGACAGCGGGAGAAAGCTCGGTACTTAGCTCTTGAGCAACAAGCATGTCTACCGAGGACCCCTACCCTGCCAGCTAGATGAGATCCTGACAGCAGGAGAAAGCTCGGGACTTAGCTTTAGAGCAACATCCATATCTACCGAGAACCCTGCCTTGCTAGTTAGATTAGAGCCTGACAGCGGGAGAAAGCTCGGGACTTAGCTCTAGAGAAACATCTATGTCTACTGAGGACCCCTTCCTTGCCAGCTAGATGAGAGCCTGACAGCGGGAGAAAGCTTGGGACTTAGATCCAGAGCAACATCCATGTCTACCGAGGACCCCTACCCTTCCTGCTAGATTAGAGTCTAATAGTGGTAGAAAGCTCAGGACTTAACTCCAGATCAACAACCATGTCTACCGAGGACCCCTGCCCTACCAGCTAGATGAGATCCTGACAGCAAGAGAAACTGTTGGATATATTGGAAAATGTGTACCTGATTTGAAGAAGCCTAACTTAGCTCAATGATATACATCAAGGTGTATTTGATGTTATTTTGAGTTGACATGTGCAGGTTAAGAATGTACTAAAATACAGGATAAATATTCTAAGTCCATATGTCGACAACAGAAGAAGCTGTGTAGACACTTCAGAATAATTGTGTCGACACTTGAACAAGACTGTGTCGACACAGAGAAAAAGAGTCGACAACATTTGTGTCGACACCGGGAAGCAGTGTCGACTCACAGAAGTTTAGTCGACATCAACTGTGTCGACACTGAGAGGCTGTGTCGACACACAGAATTGCTAGTCGACAATATTTGTGTCGACACCAGAAGACTGAGTCAACACACAGAGGCAGAGTCGACAACATCTGTGTCGACACATTCTCAAGATACATTGTCAAGAAGCTAAGTCGACATCAAGACAGCTTTGTCGACATCACCAGAGGCAGTGTCGACACTTAAGTTACTTGTGTCGACACATCTTGACAGATGGTCTCGACACTTTTTGACAGACAGTCTCGACGCTTTGCTGACAAAGACAAAGGTAGAAGATCTGTTTGAAGACTTGACAGCTGTGGGTTACAACCGGTTTACTAAAGCTGTCAGACTTGTCAGAAGTTAGTTAGAAACCGGATCAGCCGGTTACCAAGGAGGAAGTCTATATATATAGACAGATTCAGAGGAAAATACACACGACGACACATTAATCATCTATTGGGAGATAAGATCTCTAATCAAGAAAGTGCAAGGCACATAAGAAGATCTTCGTGAGAAGATCTAAGAAGACATTCTGACATGTACAACCACTCAGGATCAGTCTAAGAAGAATTCTTTCAAGAATTCTGAAGTATTATCAAAGGTGTTGGATAGAGAGGGATCCAGCCATTTTGAAGACAAGAAGGAAGCTGTCACAGGTTTCTCAAGAAGCTGTCAGGAAATCATCTCAACTAAGTTCAGATTCAAGAAGCTTTGAAGAAAGCTAAGATCCAGTTGATTTCATCCATCAGCTGATCAAGTGCTGTCTTGTTCCTTCTCTGTCAATAAGGGCAAGATATTATAAACTCTTTTTCAAATTCTGTAGGATCTATTTTTATAGATCTGAGTTGTAAGCCTATGTTATAAAGGCTGAGTGTAGGAGATTTATTCTCTGAGTGGTAGGGCTGTTTATGCCTGAGTGTAGGAGAATGTATTTCTCTGAGTTGTGGGCCTTGTGGCAAGTCTGAGGTAGGGCTTATTACCCTGAGCTGTAGGAACCTTTCAGGGTTCTGAGTTGTAGGGACCTTTCAAGGTTCTGAGCTGTAGGATCTGAGGATCTGAGATAAAGGTGGAAGTTAGGCCGAATCTAGCACACTGCTAGATAGGTGAAGGGGGAAAGTGGATGTACCCAGACCTTAGGGAACCACTATAAATCTGTGTGCAATCTGTGATGTGTGCATATTTGTGATTGTTGTGCAGTGTTTGCTGAATTCTCTTATAGTCAGTAGTTATATTCTGCCTTAAGTTAAAACAATCATTAGAACCTATTCACCCCCCTCTAGGTGTTTAGGTAGTCTTGAAAGTAAAACTATCAAGTGGTATCAGAGGGAGGTTACTCAAAGAAGGACTTAACAGTCTGAGTTAGATCCCTAAGGCAGAATCAAGAATCAAGAAAATGGGTTCTGGAGAGAATCACAAGGAACTAGGGTCAATGAAATTACCCATCTGCAGGAAAGAGATTTTTGGAATCTAGAAAGAAAGGGTTAGGTTGTTTATGGAGGCTTCTGATCCAAGGATATATATCACAGTACAGGAAGGCCCCTTCATTCCAATGAAGGTATCAGTTCTTGATGCAAATATTCAAACTCCAAAGAGTTATTCTGAAATGACCAAGGATGAGATCATCCTGGCAACACTAGACAAAAGAGCACAGAACATTATTGTAAGTGCTATAGATGATGCCACATTTCAAAATCTGATTCACTGCAAAACCTCCAAGGAAATGTGGGACACTTTGATTATCTACATGGCGGGTTCTGAAGAAGTTAGACAAGTGATGCGAGTAAAATACGGCAAGCGTACCGGTCGCACAAGTAATAAAGTTGGGAATGAATCCCCGGATGTCGGTCTCTTGAGGAATGCAATTAGCGTCGAACGATTTAGACTCTAAAACTATTATTATGAGAGTTAATTGAAATAAACATAAAAAGAAGGGGCTTTGGTTGGTGGTCTTACGACCGATTACACTAACGTAAACTATGCGGGTCGCAATCACCGCTTCTCAAGGCGAGATGGATGTAGCGGCCGCGATGCCGTACTTCGATTGGTGAGTGGATGGAAGTCTAGCGAGTGAGGTGATTAGTGCGGAGTGAAAATGAGTGAAACGAACATGTGGAGTGGAGCGAGATGGAGCGAGGCGCATCAAAGAATAATTCTCATAAGCAAGATGAAACACAAACGATCAAATTAACACTAGAAATTGATGTTCATTACATGCATAAACATTCCATGCAACAAGAAAAGATAGAAAATGCAAAACCACGAGATTGAAGATCCACCGCGGTTGTTGGCCGGAGGTGCAGGTTGTCAATCCGCTTCCAAGCGCAGTCCGAGGAGGGCTTCCGGTACCACCGAGCTATCACCTCGAGGGCCTGTAATTCCGTTCTCTAGGTATGCTTTGTCTTCTTCCTTGGTGGAAAGCTCGGAGAAGAATGCTTCAATGGCCGGGAGGATCACCGGAGGATGCGGAATGCTTTGGAATCGCCGGAGAAGGTTAGGGATGAAGGTGGAGGCGAATGGAACTGCTGGAGGGCGAAACGGCGGACTGGCGGAGGTTTCGTAACAACGTCCGTACCCTAATTCGCGGAACAGGGCTTTTTATAGCTTGCAGAATAAATAGGGCGCACGACCACTGGCGCACGACCAGTGGTCGTGCGCGACCAAGGTCAGCGCCCGTGCACGAGCAACCTGTAGACCTGCATCAGAAAATCAATGGTCGCGCACGATTAGCAGCGCACGATCAGTGATCGTGCGAGGCAATGCTGATGATCGTACGGAAATAGCCAGACAGAACTTTGTAAAATGGGTATGACTGCGCACGATCGGCGGCGCACGAGCAGTGGTCGTGCGCGGTATGGCAAGTGATCGTGCGGAAGGTTCAAGACAGGGATTTCACAAATGAGTCCGGGCTGCGCACGATCAGTGATCGTGCGCCAGGAGGTCGATGGTCGTGCGTGGGTAAAAACGCACGACCACTGACTCCTTTGCCAAAAAATAGTGAAACGCCTATCCCGAATGCCCTCACGATCCCCAAACCTGCAGGAAAACTGCACGGGACATCGATCGTGGCAGCCACAGCAAACAATAATAATCATAGCAAGAATGTAAATGCACACAAGCACAGAAATGGGCTAAAAAGGTGCACAGGGCGTGGAATGTCATAGCTAACCAAAAGGAGTACTAATGACGCTTAAAGATAGTGCAAAGCTGAGGAAAAAGGCATAGATGAGTCTAGAATAAGGTATAAAATAGGGACTCATCACACCCCCATACTTAACCATTTGCACGTCCCGGGCAAATAATCACCTTGTGGACTCAAAAATGGCTAGCTGACGTAGTAATTTCAAAATACAGTATGACGAGAAATCGAGAAACACAAGTGCAAAGAAAATATAATAGAAGGAGTTTTTAATCATGCTATGCAATTTATAATTTTCGATAAACGTAAATAAATACTGTCACTACTCAAAGATTGAATTTCCGGAGAATCGCGCGGTCATGTGTAGGAAGAAAATAGGCAAGTCGGATGGTGGAGCGTTGCCAAAGAGCGGGGCTCGTGATCACCTCCAAAGGAATCCACCAATGTCGGGGACCATATGCTTGCCCGTTCACACTTTCTCCACGATGCTAGTTCGACTCGAGCATAAATCCGTAGGACTTTAGGTGAAGAGTTGGGGCTTGGGTGTAGACGTAGGTATGTATAAAAAAGATGAAAACGAAGGCTACGCACAACCCAACGGAGCTCGCACAATTACAGATTTCCCACTAGCAAAATGAATGCGAGTGCACCACACCCCCAGACCTGGTTTTTACAACATGGGTGTGTGCACCGCCTACCCCAAAACAGATTTCTCAAAAACAGATTTTCATTTATACTTTTTATTTTCTCTTTTTCGTTTCTTTTTCACAATTTTTGCTTTTATAAATTTTTCTTTTTCAAATTCTTGAATTTCAGCAAATATAACAAGATGACAAATCCACATTTTTCACAAAACCACTTCCCACATCAACAACCCAACGATAAAATGCTTGGAACTAGAGCTCGACGCGGGTGTGCGACTAGGATTGGCTTGAGGCATTGGTGAATTGAGTGTGGAGCTGAAACAAAAGGAAGGTAGGCTCAACGGGGCTAGCGAGGGCTATATTAGGACGGGTGCAAGGCTCAACCATGCCAAAGTGATGGCCTACATCACGCTCACGCTCGACTAACCGTGCACCAATGCTTCAAAAGTAGCCTGGGGCAAGTTCTTAGTCACCGAGAAAAGTGATCCGTCCTCCCGACTCGAGCAATACAAAGCTAGCGACGCCTACACACATTCCTACACTACCGAGTGATTACTCCGGATTCATAGATTTGAGTAGGACAGACAGTATTTACGAGTGCAGAAAAAAATATAAATTGCAAGCATAAAGAAAAACTAAATCTATACAATTTCTACACAATGTGAGCACTCGATTAGGAGCACTGCACGAGTTTCGAACTACTCTAAATCAAAATCCTACGTCAGCACCACCATCTTAAAGTTTACACAAAATAATACATCAACTCGAGCCGCACGTGTGGTCAAGTGCGCGCTCATGTGGGTGCCAAAGTGTGTGCAGCAAGAGTCAAAAACAATGAAGCAAAAAGGAAAACTACTGGCATGCAAAATTAAATGTGCTCGTGGAGTGCACAAGCGGCTCTTCCCCCCAGACTTGAATGAAAACACAAACAAGTAAAATAGACATTCAACCAAGGAATGAAATCTGAAGCGAGAGAGAGTACCTATGCTCCAAAGAGGGGAGCATGCCAGAAGATTGCGTGATGATTTGCGGGAGTTGCTGCTTCGCACAAAAGATAAGCTGAACCTGCGAATTAGGCCGAACAATAGAAAATACAAAAAAATAGAATACATAAAATAAAAAGCATAAACGAGGGGACCAAAAGGTCCAAGCTTGGGTTGTCTCCCGAATAGCCCTTTTGTTTACCGTCCTTAAGGTGGACCAAATACCTGTATTAGTAGTTGTATATAATGTTTTTGCAGCAAAATAAAAGCTACAAAATAGAGAGCGAAATAAGGTCCCAAAGAAACTAGGAAAATAAGCAGGAAAAGCGAGGCAGAGCGGCAAAGAAGCAATCAGCTATATGCCGATTTGTGGTAAGTCTTTCCGGTGGAGAGCGAAGGAGAAGCAGAATTTTTCATAGCATCTTGTGAAGGGGATTTCCCCATGCTCAGATGGTGCGTGTCTTCGCGCCGGAAGGAAGAATAACGCTTATCGCGCAAGCGCTTGGCCTCCTTCAGCTTCTCAACCGATGGAGACTTCCAAGGAGTGGATTCCACAGTTTTCCCAGATTTTATGATCGATGGCGTCATTTTCGGCACCGCGACGGCGATCGGATCAGCCCAAGAGACAGAACGCTTAGCACAGTCATGAATATTATTACAAGAATACATGTCTAGGGATTTCTCTCGCATGGAACTAGGAATGTCATGCTCAACAACAGCATCGGTGGGAAATGGCACGGTCGCCGTGTCTTTGGTGCACTCGAACATCTTCGTGGTCAATAAGTCATTCTTCTCATCAGTCGTCTCGGTCAATCCTCCCTTTGTTTTCTCATCCGTAAGGGTTGCCTTCAAAGCTTGGATTCCAGAATCTTCCTTGAAATCTGCACTACTGAGAAAAACGTCGTTTTGAACAAGAGAGGGGTGTACGGAAGTATCATCGAGGGCGAAATCTTCGGCCGGCCAGGTGACGCGTCCTTTGGAAAAATCCAGGGATGCGCCACTGGCCGTCAGGAATGGGACACCAAGTATCGGAATGGAGTCATTTTCTTTTGGTCCCATGACCTGAAAATCAGTGGTAAAATGTTTGTCGTTAACCTCGATCTCAACTTCCCTCACACCACCTTCAGTATCAACCACATTTCCATTAGCTAAAATAAGTGATTTCTGGTCTTCGGTGTTTATTTGCAATTGCATCTTCGCGACATCCTGCAGAGTGAGGATGTTGCTAGATGCTCCGGAATCACAAAAAGCAGTGGTTTCAACATTGTTGATCATACAGCTAATCACGAGCTCGTTGTTATTCCCCAGCCTTTCCTCCCCAAGGCTTTTCCCTTGTTCGTGGGGATTTTTTTCGGTGTTGCTTGGGAGAGTACCATGAGTGTGCTCGGAGACCATTTGAGCCAATTGGCCCAACTGTGCCTCAAGCTTATGCATTGAAGAGGCTTGGTTTGTCATGTTCATCTGGGAAACTTCAACAAATTTTTCAAACATTTCAGCCAATGAATTGGTTTTTACGGCGGGGGCCCTTGGGGGTAATTCGGGTGAGGCGGCCGCGGTTGGCTTCCGGAGGCGGAGGCATCATTTTGATGCTGCCCCGGTTGCCATCGTTGGCCCGATGCATTTTGATTCCACGAGAAGTTCGGGTGATTTCTTGCACCCGGATTATATGCATTTCCATAAGGCGCGCCCCTGTTTTGATTCGCGATAAAATTAACAGTTTCATTGGAAAAGGCGGGGTCATACGTAACCTCTGCTCCAGGGCACTCAAAGCTATGATGATCGGTTCCTCCGCATCCTTGACACGAAATGGCCAACACCGGAGCAGCAGCAACGGGCCTTGATGCTTCCACAGCAAAGACTCCACTTGTCCCACGGGGGGTATTCCTTCCTGCGGTCCAAAAGGCGCTGTGCGTGGCGGTGTCCTGCAAAAATCTCAAAGCATCCTCAGGAGCAAGGTTCATAATTGTTCCACCAGAGGCGGCATCAATCATGGCGCGGTGTTGAGGTTCGATGGAGAAGTAGAAGCTTTCCACGAGATTCCACGTTTGGAATCCGTGGTTGGGGCACTTCCGCAGCAACTCATTGAAGCGCTCCCAAACTTCCGCTAAGCTCTCCTGGTCGTTTTGCCTGAAATTAACGATGGCACGTCTCAAGCTCACGATACGGTCGACCGAATGGAATTTGGCTAGAAACTTTGTGGTAAGAGCCTCCCAGGTCATGGCAGTTCTAGGAGGAAGGGCATGAAGCCATGACTTGGCTTTGTCACGTAGAGAGAAGGGCAAGAGACGGAGCTTGACCGTATCATCAGGAATCCTAGCATAGCGGAAAGTAGCGCAGATTTCCGAAAAGTCTGCCAAGTGAAGATGGGCATCCTCCGTGGCCATTCCGGAGAACTGTGCGTTGTTCCGGATGATGTTAAGAATTGCTGGTTTGATCTCGAACTGCTTGTTTGCGATCGCCGGTCCGAACCCAGGGTAAATGCTCCCTACAGTGGGAGTGGTGTAGTCTCTCATGGTTCGGACATGCGGCGGATTCACCTCATTCTCATCCCCGTTCCGGTTATCATGGAGGTTCCCTCCAACACGAACTCCGTTGTCATTGTTCAACTGATCTCCCATTGTGATTGGATTGATAGCAACGGCACGCCTTTGCGCACGAAGAGTTCGCTCGATCTCAGGATCGTAAGTAACGAGATCTCTTGCAGCACGTCCCTGCATCCACTGAAGCAACAAAACAAAGAAAAAAAAATCAAAAAGCACTAACCCTTATACCAATACTTCCAGAAATCATAATAGTTTAACAGTTGCATTCCCCGGCAACGGCGCCAAAAACTTGATGCGCGTAAAATACGGCAAGCGTACCGGTCGCACAAGTAATAAAGTTGGGAATGAATCCCCGGATGTCGGTCTCTTGAGGAATGCAATTAGCGTCAAACGATTTAGACTCTAAAACTATTGTTATGAGAGTTAATTGAAATAAACAGAAAAAGAAGGGGCTTTGGTTGGTGGTCTTACGACCGATTACACTAACGTAAACTACGCGGGTCGCAATCACCGCTTCTCAAGGCGAGATGGATGTAGCGGCCGCGATGCCGTACTTCGATTGGTGAGTGGACGGAAGTCTAGCGAGTGAGGTGATTAGTGCGGAGTGAAAATGAGTGAAACGAACATGTGGTGTGGAGCGAGATGGAGCGAGGCGCATCAAAGAATAATTCTCATAAGCAAGATGAAACACAAACGATCAAATTAACACTAGAAATTGATGTTCATTACATGCATAAACATTCCATGCAACAAGAAAAGATAGAAAATGCAAAACCACGAGATTGAAGATCCACCGCGGTTGTTGGCCGGAGGTGCGGGTTGTCAATCCGCTTCCAAGCGCAGTCCGAGGAGGGCTTCCGGTACCACCGAGCTGTCACCTCGAGGGCCTGTAATTCCGTTCTCTAGGTATGCTTCGTCTTCTTCCTTGGTGGAAAGCTCGGAGAAGAATGCTTCAATGGCCGGGAGGATCACCGGAGGATGTAGAATGCTTTGGAATCGTCGGAGAAGGTCCTACCGATGGTAGGGATGAAGGTGGAGGCGAATGGAACTGCTGGAGGGCGAAATGGCGGACTGACGGAGGTTTCGTAACAACGTCCGTACCCTAATTCGCGGAACAGGGCTTTTTATAGCTTGCAGAATAAATAGGGCACACGACCACTGGCGCACGACCAGTGGTCGTGCGTGACCAAGGTCAGCGCCCGTGCGCGAGCAACCTGTAGACCTGCATCAGAAAATCAATGGTCGCGCACGATCAGCAGCGCATGATCAGTGATCGTGCGAGGCAATGCTGATGATCGTGCGGAAATAGCTAGACAGAATTTTGTAAAATGGGTATGACTGCGCACGATCGGCGGCGCACGAGCAGTGGTCGTGCGCGGTATGGCAAGTGATCGTGCGGAAGGTTCAAGACAGGGATTTCACAAATGAGTCCGGGCTGCGCACGATCAGTGATCGTGCGCTAGGAGGTCGATGGTCGTGCGTGGGTAAAAACGCACGACCACTGACTCCTTTGCCAAAAAATAGTGAAACGTCTATCCCGAATGCCCTCACGATCCCCAAACCTGCAGGAAAACTGCACGGGACATCGATCGTGCCAGCCACAGCAAACAATAATAATCATAGCAAGAATGTAAATGCACACAAGCACAGAAATGGGCTAAAAAGGTGCACAGGGCGTGGAATGCCGTAGCTAACCAAAAGGAGTACTAATGGTGCTTAAAGATAGTGCAAAGCTGAGGAAAAAGGCCTAGATGAGTCCAGAATAAGGTATAAAATAGGGACTCATCAACAAGATAGAAAGTCTATGCTCAACCAAGAATATGAGAGTTTCAGACAAGGGAAGTCTGATAACATAACTGAATGCTACAAGAAATTCTACAGGATAGTGAATGAACTAATGTCCTATGGAAGGGTCTTCAGTACCTATGAACTGAATGACAAATTCCTAAGATCCTTGACAAAGGATTGGGACACCAAGATTTGTGCCATAAGAGAAGTGGCCAAACTAGCAGACATTTCTCCTCCAACCTTGTTTGGAAAGTTGTTATCATATGAAATGCAACTAATGACTAGGAAGGAGGAAAAAAAGAATTCAAAAGGAGAACATAGATAAAGGTCTGTGGACTTCAAGGCTGAAGCCACTAGAAAGAATAGGAGGATATCTCCATCTCCTCCTAAGGAAGTTGTTGAAGTTAACTCAGAAAATTCAGACAATAAGAACTCAGAAAGTAGTGATTCAGATGCAGATTTTGCTGCCTTTACAAGGCAGTTTCAGAGGTTCTTGAAGAAGAAGCAGTGGAAGTCAAGGCCCTCCACATCACAGCCAGTTGATGATTACTATCAGAGGAGAAAATCATCAATAAAGGAGATGAGCAGAACTAAGCCCAGCAAAGCTACTACATCAAAGATTGTTTGCTATTGCTGCAATAGGCCTGGACATGTGGTGGCTGAGTGTCCAGAAAAGAGGAAGGAGTCAACAGACAGAAAGAAGACTCAACTAAAGGGCAAGAAGGAGAAATCCTTTGTTGCTAAGAAGGAGAAGAGTCTTACAGATCAATCCTCCTCAGAGTCATAATCTAAAGCTGAAGCATACATTGGACTGTATGCAGCTAATGAAGAAGATGAGTTTATGCAATTGCTAAACTCCATCTATAAATAAGAAGATCATCAATGTATGGGACTGATGGCTGGATCAGAAAAAGACATGTGCCAGAATCAGTCGGGTCCCAGTAAGGTACATTGTCCTTCTATAAAATCAGTTTATAGTACTAGTGCAGAATCAGCTACATTTGCATCAAGTGATGTAGATGGATCTGAATCTGAAGGAGATGTTCATCAGTTAATAGATAAGTATGAGGAATTATTGTAGGCTCTTAAGAAAAGAAAGAACCTAGTCAAAACTTAGGCTCAGGAAATTGCTGATCTTAAGGTGGCTGCATCTGAGTTTGAAAAAGTATTGGATCGAAAGTTAAATGAGATTGCCAAACTGAAAAATATAACTATTATTCAGATGGGCACAATCAAATATAACAATGATCAAGTTAAAAGTCTGGAGGCCAGACTGAGAATAGAGAAAGAGTTAGTGGCTAGTTACTCTAAGCCAAGATCTATCTTACCTATAATAGATGAGTTTGTGGCTCAAAAGGGTAAGGCGGGATTAGGCTTCAAAGGTAACACCAGGGCTGCCCAATTCAAGAGAAAAGGCAAAGCTCCTGTCCAGCCACTAAACCTTAAAGTCCCTGTTATGTTTAGAATGGTACAAGTGTCTTCTAACAAATATGATCTTAAAAATATTCATGGTCATATTAAGACTGATGTTCTAAAAAACAAGGGTGTTAATGCCAATAGGTCTGCCCATGTTCATAAATCCAATGGTTATAAGAAATCAGTGGGTGAAGCTGCAGCAGTACCAGCACTGGACAGAAATTTTTTTGCCAAGGGTATATCTAGACCTAGATACAACAAATATGAATGTTAGTGTTGTGGCAAGAGAGGCCATTTTGCCTTAGACTGCTGGCATAACACAAGTGTAAGGAAGAACAATAGTCTACCAGTTAGAAGAGCTGCTGGTAGTTTTTATGTGAATGGTGCTAACCTGAACCAAGGACCCAAGACTTACTTGGGTTCTAAGGGAAAGTAATTCTGTATTGCAGGAAAGTCCAAGTTATCATGCCCCTATATGGTACTTGGATAGTGGTTGTTCCAGGCACATGACTGGAACAAAGGGGCTGCTGAAGGAGTACACATCTGTCAAGGATGGGCCTAAAGTTATCTTTGGTGGATCTGAAAGAGGGATCATCAAAGGGTTTGGTAACATTTATTCAAACCAAATTACCATCACTCAAGTGGCTTATGTAAAAGGTTTGAAACATAATCTGATAAGCATAAGTCAACTGAGTGATCTTGGATATGACATTTCATTTGTTAAGGATGGATGTCATATCAAAAGGTCAAGTGATCAAAAGGTCATATTGACTGGGTATAGAAAGAGAAATGTTTATTGTCTTGATTTTGTATGTGAGAACAAGGTTTCTCCTATCTGTCTTATAGCTGATGATAATGCATCTCATTGTGTCAAATGGCACAAGAGGCTGGCCCATCTTAACTACAAGATAATTAGCCAACTCTTTAGCAAAGAGTTAGTGAGGAATTGTCCTCAAGTTAAGTGTATAAAGGAAGGAATATGCTCAGCTTGTCAAAAGGGCAAACAGACAAAATCCTCCTTTCATAGCCTTGAAAACAAGGATTCAGTGAGGTGTTTATACCTCTTATATATGGATCTTTTTGGTCATATGCCAGTTCATAGTCTAGGTAGGAAGGTCTACACTTTTGTGGTTGTATATGACTATTTTAGATATACATGGGTGTTCTTTCTGAGACAAAAATCAGAAACCCCAAGTGTCTTACTTAGTTTTATGAAATAAATTCAGAATGAACTGAACAGTACAGTGGTCAAAATCAGAAGTGACCATGGCACTGAATTTCAATCTGAAAGAATGATAAAATTATGTGAAGACTTTGGGATTTTCCAAGAATTCTCCTCACTAAGAACACCACAGCAAAATGGTATTGCTGAAAGAAAGAATAAGACATTGATTGAAGCTGGTAGAACTCTATTGAGTGACACTTCTCTTCCACAATATTTCTGGGCTGAGGCAGTAAACACTGCATGTCATGTGATCAATAGGGCTTCTATCGCCGAGAGCCACAAAAAGACTCCTTATGAAATTATGAAAGGTAGAAAACCAAATCTATCCTACTTTAGGATCTTTGGTTGCAAGTGCTATATACTTAACAATGGCAAGTCTTATCTAACTAAGTTTGCTGCCAAATCCCAAGATGGGATATTTGTTGGGTACAACATCAATAGTAAGGCTTATAGAGTCTACAACTTGACTACTCAAGTTGTAGAAGAATTTGTACATATTGTATTTGATGAAACAAGTTTAATCAACAGTGAGTTGACTTGTAGATCAAATAATCCAACAGGTATAAGCAAAAGGATGGACAAGCTTTCCATTGCAGAAGCATCAAATGCAGATGAAGTATTGGAAAATGAAGGCTACTGTCCAGGGGGAGTACAAGACTCAATAGAAGCTGATGACTACCAAGAGGTACAACATAATGAATGAGCTGGAGACGTTCAACCTGAAGGAAATCTACCTCCACCTACAAGACATCTAAAAGACCATCCAACAAATCAAATTATAGGTGATCCAAGACAAGGAGTGCAGACTAGAAGCAGAAATCTGAGCACAGTCATGCACTCAAGTTTTCTATCTCAACTGGAGCCTAAGAAATTTGAAGAAGTCATCCAAGACCAACACTGGATTAATGCTATGCAAGAGGAGCTTAATAAATTCAGAAGGTGCAAAATCTGGGAGTTAGTTCCTAAACCAAGAGACCACAACATCATTGGCACAAAGTGGATCTTTAGGAACAAGTTGGATGAGAGTGGAGTAATTGTGAAGAATAAAGCAAGATTGGTTGCTAAAGGATACAGGCAGGAAGAAGGGATTGACTTTGATCAAACATTTTCCCCAGTAGCAAGACTGGAAGCAATCAGAATGTTCCTTGCCTATGTAGCATATCAAGGTTTCAAAGTATACCAAATGGATGCGAAATCAGCATTCCTGAATGGTGATCTAAAAGAAGAAGTCTATGTAGAGCAACCATCAGGTTTTGTAGATTCTCTTAAACCTGGTTATGTCTATAGACTTAGGAAAGCATTGTATGGGTTAAAGCAAGCCCCAAGGGCTTGGTATGAAACCCTGTCTACTTTCCTTATTGAGAACAAATTCTCAAGAGGTAAAATAGACAAAACTCTATTCCTAAGGGAATCAAAAGGTAAGATAATCTTAGTCCAGATCTATGTAGATGACATAATTTTTGGGTCTACAGAGAACAACCTTTGCAAAAAGTTTGCAAAACTTATGCAAGGGAAGTTTGAAATGAGCAGTATGGGGGAACTTAAGTTCTTCTTAGGACTCCAAGTAAGACAGACTGAAGATGTCTTGTCCATATCCCAGTCTAAGTTCACCAAGGAATTAATTAAGAAGTATGGTATGGAATCATCCTCCACCATGAGAACTCCTATGGGAACAAATATTTCAATATGCAAAGATGATGCAGGTAAGCCTGTAGATGAGTCTTTGTATAGAGGAATAATTGGCTCTCTATTATATCTCACTGCTAGTAGACCAGACATTATATATACTACATGTGTCTGTGCTAGGTACCAAGCTTGCCCTAAAGAATCACATTATACTGCAGTCAAAAGGATCTTGAGATATCTTAAGGACACACCTAATCTAGGCCTTTGGTACCCTAGGAATGGAGATTTTCTACTAACAGGCTATTCAGATGCAGATTTTACAGGCTGTAGAGAAGATAGAAAGAGTACTACAGGTACATGTCAATTCTTGGGAGGAAGGTTGATATCTTGGAGCAGTAAGAAGCAGACTAGTATGGCAATATCCACTATTGAGTCTAAATATGTGGCTGCAGGAAGCTGCTATGCACAACTATTGTGGATTCAGCATCAGCTAAAGGACTATGGTATTCAAGTAAGTAGAACACCTTTATTGTGTGATTCTAAGAGTGTTATATCTATTGCAAACAATCCTGTTTCACATAGTAGAACTAAGCACATAGAGATTAGATACCATTTTCTTAGAGAACATGTAGAAAAAGAGAACATCTCATTAGATTTTGTTAAAACAGATTATCAAATTGCAGATGTATTTACTAAGCCACTGGATGAAACTAAATTCAATAAATTTAAAATTGAATTAGGAATGATGGCCATAGGTTAATTTACCATAAAATTAACTAAGTAAAATGGTGTCGACACATTCAGTGATAAAGTGCCGACACAGAGAAGTCATGTCGACTAGTCAGGGAAATTGTGTCAATACATGAGAAAATGTGTCGACACCTAGGGGTCAAGAGTCGACTCATCCAGAAATGTAGTGTCGACACATCCAGTATAATGGTGTCGGCACTTACAGATTTTGTGTCGACTCTTATACTAAGAGTCGACACATAATTTCTGATGCACTACTAAGTATCTCCCGTGTTGACATATCATCAATTAGTGTCGACACAAAGTAGTCAACATTGATGTCGAGACAATAGAAGTTTGTGTCGACACATTCCGACTGTGTCGACACATTTAGACTATTTTTGCCCGACTTTTGACCTTCTTTCATTAGAGGGTATAAATAGGTCGAGAACGTATTCTGTCGACACGATCTCAAGGTTTTCGAGACTAAATCCCTATGTCGACAATCTCTCTTCTCTTCTCTCAAGCTTTCTCATCTTTCCAATGGCGCCAAAGGTTGAAGACAACATCAATGAGGGATATGAGTTGGTTAGGGCTGCATTCGACAATGCCGCGCCAGAAATCAAACAGGTGATTTCTCTTCTTACTGACAAATGATTGGAATACCTTGTTTCTGAACCTTCAAAGATTTGGAAGAAAGAAATTGTCGAATTCTATACTACTGCAACTTTGGATTCCACTGGTCTCAAGATAAAATCTACAGTTCATGGGACTAAGGTTAAAATTACTCTCAAAAGTATACGAAAGATTCTTCATCTACCTAGCATTCAAGATGAAGAAGAGGTCCCAACCTCAAAAACAAGGGAGGCTCTCCATTGGTGTGGATTGGATCCAACCATAAAGATTGGAGAAGCCATCAACCGAAAGGGAATGAATCAATAGGGAAAGTTTCTATCTGAGATAGTGGGAAAAGTAATTTTGTGTAAACAAGGAGGCCATTATAGGATATCTGCCATGATGTTCACTCTCATGACAAGGATACTCTACAAGATTAACACAGACTAGTCTGCAGTTGTGTTTAATAAAATCAAAGAAGGAATAAAGAAGCCAAACTTGGCTAGAATCATGAGTCTATACCTGACTGGGCTCATTCCAGAGGTCATGCAACAGATTCCTGGGTCTAAGATTAATCATATGAGAAAAATGGACATGAGATTATTCTCCATGTGGGATAGAGTTCTGTCCAAAGAGGTGCCTGATGTGGACAGGCAAGACACACCTGAGACATCACTTGGACATGATCAGGGCACTGAACAACTTCAAGGAGAACAAGTTAGAAAGCAGGCTTAGGACCAGACTGAGTCTACTCAAGTCCAGAAAGAAACATTACCTGCACAGGTGCAGGGGGAGCCAGTTCATTTTCCTGCCCAGAACATTTCTAATCCTGAACAGTTACAGGGGGAGTCAATTTCTGAACAAGTACAAGTGGAAGAAAGAGTAAACTTATCAGAAGATTTGAACACTGCTGGCCTTGATGACTCATCTTCTGCTCAAGCACAAAAAGAATTCACTCTAGATGAGTTGTTTCCTGATGATGGAATTGCTACTGATAGGATTGAGGAGGAGCAAGATGTTGAGGGGGAGCGAGTGAATGTTGAGGAAGAACAACATGTCACTGAGACAGAAGTTCCTACAACACCTCCTGAAAGAGTTCATATTGAAAGTTCTTCAGAATCTGAGACAGAAAAAGCCAGGGAGGCTAAGAAAAAGAAGCTCATGGTCTTCAAGAGAAGAAGTTAAAGCTATAAGCAAGGTCTCTAGACTGCAAGTCACCAATCTCCTACTGAGTTTGATTACAATAAGTTCATGGTGAATTTGCAAGTGAAGATGGATGAGCAAAGAAGAGCCTTGGAAAAATATGTAGATGAAAGTAATAAGTCACTTCAGTTTGATCTTGCCCAAGACATCAAGTCAATTAGATTTGAGGTAAATCTGAATAAAAAGGAGATGACAGATTGCTTCCACAAGGGAGGTAATGCTGTGGTATATCTAGCTCAATAGCACCAAACTATCCTTGGTAAGGTGGATGACATTGCATTGAAACAAGGATATGTTCTAGAAAATCAGCTGAGAATGAATGACAATATGACTGAATCTCACAATGAAATTCTGACTGAGTTAAAAGATACTACAACAAAGCTAGCTGCTGCAAGGACTAAAGATATGGAATACTTTTATCAAAAGCTCAAAGATGCCCTAGATTCAGTTCAAACTGCAATAACCACCTCACAGAAAGAAATATCTGCTAAGCTTCAAACATTAAAACCATTCTTTAAAGAGGGTGTGAATTATCTTGATGGCCAGATAAGGTTTCAAAAGAATGATCTTAGGGATCATATTGCTAGAGAAGTCCTAAAGGGGGAGAGGGTACTCACTCATGCTAGCTCAGAACATGCCAAGTGGGTTACCAACAGTGTCAGAGCCACATTGGGATATCCACCATTGTGTGATGATGATGCAATTGCTGAGTCAGGAATACAACGAGGTCTACTTGAAGGCAATAAACCTGAGGTTGCCCAAGTCATATACCCCCTGCTGATCTTGAATTGATTCATCAGCAAGTACAGGCCATGTACAGTCCTCCAAAGGAGGTTACAAATGTAATTATTGAAAAAGTAGATCAGTCAGGAGCCAATTTGAAAGATCAACAAGATGCTCAATTATCCAAGAAGAGATTTAAAGAGCAAGCTGAACAAAGACCTGATTTTAAGCAGTGGAGCCCCACCTCAAGGAACATTATACTAACTGCCTGGAAGGCTGTGAAGGATCAAATGCATGAAAGAGGAAAGTGGTATAATGAAATTGAATGACAAAAGTATGAGGCCAGGCAGGAGGCCATAGTACAGTTCAGAAGAAAGGCTAAGATGGGGAGGCTACCACCTGATGCTCAGGAGCCGAGCAAGTATTTTTCCAAGCCCTTTCATTACTTTGAAAGGCAAAGGCTCAAGGAGGAAGCTCAAAAGAAAGCTGAACTGAAAGGCAAAAAGCCTGCTAAAGGCTCAGATTCAATCAGGAAAAGGAATTGTCATCCAGGAGCCGGATCAGTCTTAGTTTAAGTTTATCAGTTCTTTCACCTGATTTTAAGCAGTGGAGCCCCACCTCAAGGAACATTATACTAACTGCCTGGAAGGCTGTGAAGGATCAAATGCATGAAAGAGGAAAGTGGTATAATGAAATTGAATGGCAAAAGTATGAGGCCAGACAGGAGGCCATAGTACAGTTCAGAAGAAAGGCTAAGATGGGGAGGCTACCACCTGATGCTCAGGAGCCGAGCAAGTATTTTCCCAAGCCCTTTCATTACTTTGAAAGGCAAAGGCTCAAGGAGGAAGCTCAAAAGAAAGCTGAACTGAAAGGCAAAAAAGCCTGCTGAAGGCTCAGATTCAATCAGGAAAAGGAATTGTCATCCAGGAGCCGAGCAAAGTCGTATAGCCTCCCATTTGTTATGGCTTGGACCTTTTATGGCCGATATCGGTGCACAGACTCCCTTTTTTATATTTTCAGAGAGAGGGAATTTATATATGATCTATTCGAAGCTGCCACAGGTATGCGGATGATGCATAATTATTTCCGCATCGGAGGAGTAGCTGCGGATTTACCTTATGGCTGGATAGATAAATGTTTTGATTTCTGTAATTATTTTTTAAAAGAAGTTATTGAGTATCAAAAACTTCTTACGCGAAATACCATTTTTTTTGAACGAGTTGAAGGAGTGGGCATTATTAGTGGGGAGGAGACAATAAATTGGGGTTTATCAGGACCAATGTTACGAGCTTCTGGAAAGCACTCTGCTGGCCCGACACTGACACTGAGAGACGAAAGCTAGGGGAGCAAATGGGATTAGATACCCCAGTAGTCCTAGCCGTAAACGATGGATACTAGGTGCTGTGCGTATCGACCCGTGCAGTGCTGTAGCAAAAACGTTAAGTATCCCGCCTGGGGAGTACGTTCGCAAGAATGAAACTCAAAGGAATTGATGGGGGGCCGTACAAGCGGTGGAGCATGTGGGTTTATCGACCCTTTGTCTTAGGAGATTAGTTAGTTCTATTTCTCGATGGGACCGGGAAGGGATATAACTCAGTGGTAGAGTGTCACCTTGACGTGGTGGAAGTCATCAGTTCGATCCTGATTATCCCTAAACCCAATGTGAGTTTTTCTATTTGGACTTGCTCCCCCGCCGTGATCGAATGAGAATGTATAAGAGGCTTGTGGGATTGACGTGATAGGGTAGGGATGGCTATATTTCTGGGAGCGAACTCCATGCTAATATGAAGCGCATGGATACAAGCCTTCAGCCTTGGAATGAATGACAATTCCGAATCAGCTTTGTCTACGAACATGCTCCACCGCTTGTGCGGGCCCCCATCAATTCCTTTGAGTTTCATTCTTGCGAAAGTACTCCCCAGGCGGGATACTTAACGCATTAGCTACAACACTACACGGGTCGATACGCACAGCGCCTAGTATCCATCGTTTACGGCTAGGACTACTGGGGTATCTAATCCCATTTGCTCCCCTAGCTTTCGTCTCTCAGTGTCAGTGTCGGCCCAACAGAGTGCTTTCACCGTTGGTGTTCTTTCCGATCTCTACGCATTTCACCGCTCCACCGAAAATTCCCTCTGCCCCTACCGTACTCCAGCTTGGTAGTTTCCACCGCCTGTCCAGGGTTGAGCCCTGGGATTTGACGGCGGACTTGAAAAGCCACCTACAGACGCTTTACGCCCAATCATTCCGGATAACGCTTGCATCCTCTGTCTTACCGCGGCTGCTAGCACAGAGTTAGCCGATTCTTATTCCTCAGATACCGTCATTGTTGTTGAGGAAGAACAACATGTCACTGAGACAGAAGTTCCTACAACACCTCTTGAAAGAGTTCATATTGAAAGTTCTTCAGAATCTGAGACAGAAAAAGCCAGGGAGGCTAAGAAAAGGAAGCTCATGGTCTTCAAGAGAAGAAGTCAAAGCTATAAGCAAGGTCTCCAGACTGCAAGTCACCAATCTCCTACTGAGTTTGATTACAATAAGTTCATGGTGAATTTGCAAGTGAAGATGGATGAGCAAAGAAGAGCCTTGGAAAAATATGTAGATGAAAGTAATAAGTCACTTCAGTTTGATCTTGCCCAAGACATCAAGTCAATTAGATTTGAGGTAAATCTGAATAAAAAGGAGATGATAGATTGCTTCCATAAGGGAGGTAATGCTGTGGTATATCTAGCTCAATAGCACCAAACTATCCTTGGTAAGGTGGATGACATTGCATTGAAACAAGGATATGTTCTAGAAAATCAGCTGAGAATGAATGACAATCTGACTGAATCTCACAATGAAATTCTGACTGAGTTAAAAGATACTACAACAAAGCTGACTGCTGCAAGGACTAAAGATATGGAATACTTTGATCAAAAGCTCAAAGATGCCCTAGATTCAGTTCAAACTGCAATAACCACCTCACAGAAAGAAATATCTTCTAAGCTTCAAACATTAAAACCATTCTTTAAAGAGGGTGTGAATTATCTTGATGGCCAGATAAGGTTTCAAAAGAATGATCTTAGGGATCATATTGCTAGAGAAGTCCTAAAGGGGGAGAGGGTACTCACTCATGCTGGCTCAGAACATGCCAAGTGGGTTACCAACAGTGTCAGAGCCACATTGGGATATCCACCATTGTGTGATGATGATGCAATTGCTGAGTCAGGAATACAACGAGGTCTACTTGAAGGCAATCAACCTGAGGTTGCCCAAGTCATATACCCCCTATTGATCTTGAATTGATTCATCAGCAAGTACATGTCATGTACAGTCCTCCAAAGGAGGTTACAAATGTAATTATTGAAAAAGTAGATCAGCCAGGAGCCAATTTGAAAGATCAACAAGATGCTCAATTATCCAAGGAGAGATTTAGAGAGCAAGCTGAACAAAGACCTGATTTTAAGCAGTGGAGCCCCACCTCAAGGAACATTATACTAACTGCCTGGAAGGCTGTGAAGGATCAAATGCATGAAAGAGGGAAGTGGTATAATGAAATTGAATGGCAAAAGTATGAGGCCAGGCAGGAGGCCATAGTACAGTTCAGAAGAAAGGCTAAGATGGGGAGGCTACCACCTGATGCTCAGGAGCCGAGCAAGTATTTTCCCAAGCCCTTTCATTACTTTGAAAGGCAAAGGCTCAAGGAGGAAGCTCAAAAGAAAGCTGAACTGAAAGGCAAAAAGCCTGCTGAAGGCTCAGATTCAATCAGGAAAAGGAATTGTCATCCAGGAGCCGGATCAGTCTTAGTTTAAGTTTATCAGTTCTTTCAAATGTTTTGTAATGATCTATTTGTTAATCCAATCAATGTAAACAAGCTGTAACAAACATTTCTAAATGACTAAACAAAACCTTGTTCCGTAATCATTTCTTCATGTTCATCTTTATTCTGTGATGAATCTGTGGTTAATGTTTTGTTTATAAAAGATTCCTGTTGTATTATGCTCTAGTACATCATCATATTAAATTTTCATAAATGGTGTATATCATTAGCTAAAAGGGTTATGACTTCTCCAAAAAGAAGACTAACTTAGCTCAATGATATACATCAAGGTGTATTTGATGTTATTTTGAATTGACATGTGCAGGTTAAGAATGTATTAAAATACAGGAAAAAATATTCTAAGTTCATATGTCGACACCAGAAGAAGCTGTGTAGACACTTCAGAATAATTGTGTCGACACTTGAAGAAGGCTGTGTCAACACAGAGAAAAAGAGTCGACAACATTTGTGTCGACACCGGGAAGCAGTGTCGACTCACAGAAGTTTAGTCGACATCAACTGTGTCGACACTGAGAGGCTGTGTCGACACACAGAATTGCTAGTCAACAAT
Source organism: Platanthera zijinensis (assembly GCA_039513925.1). NCBI lineage: Eukaryota > Viridiplantae > Streptophyta > Magnoliopsida > Asparagales > Orchidaceae > Platanthera > Platanthera zijinensis. Next base: position 59,306,512 of record CM077092.1, read on the forward strand.
ATTTGTGTCGACACCAGAAGACTGAGTCAACACACAGAGGCAGAGTCGACAACATCTGTGTCGACACATTCTCAAGATACATTGTCAAGAAGCTAAGTCGACATCAAGACAGCTTTGTCGACATCACTAGAGGCAGTGTCGACACTTAAGTTACTTGTGTCGACACATCTTGACAGATGGTCTCGACACTTTTTGACAGACAGTCTCGACGCATTGCTGACAAAGACAAAGGTAGAAGATCTGTTTGAAGACTTGACAGCTGTGGGTTACAACCGGTTTACTAAAGCTGTCAGACTTGTCAGAAGTTAGTTAGAAACCGGATCAGCCGGTTACCAAGGAGGAAGTCTATATATATAGACAGATTCAGAGGAAAATACACACGACGACACATTAATCATCTATTGGGAGATAAGATCTCTAATCAAGAAAGTGCAAGGCACATAAGAAGATCTTCGTGAGAAGATCTAAGAAGACATTCTGACATGTACAACCACTCAGGATCAGTCTAAGAAGAATTCTTTCAAGAATTCTGAAGTATTATCAAAGGTGTTGGATAGAGAGGGATCCAGCCATTTTGAAGACAAGAAGGAAGCTGTCACAGGTTTCTCAAGAAGCTGTCAGGAAATCAACTCAACTAAGTTTAGATTCAAGAAACTTTGAAGAAAGCTAAGATCCAGTTGATTTCATCCATCAGCTGATCAAGTGCTGTCTTGTTCCTTCTCTGTCAATAAGGGCAAGATATTATAAACTCTTTTTCAAATTCTATAAGATCAATTTTTATAGATCTGAGTTGTAAGCCTATGTTATAAAGGCTGAGTGTAGGAGATTTGTTCTCTGAGTGGTAGGGCTGTTTATGCCTGAGTGTAGGAGAAGGTATTTCTCTGAGTTGTGGGCCTTGTGGCAAGGCTGAGGTATGGCTTATTAGCCTGAGCTGTAGGAACCTTTCAGGGTTCTGAGTTGTAGGGACCTTTCAAGGTTCTGAGCTGTAGGATCTGAGGATCTGAGATAAAGGTGGAAGTTAGGCCGAATCTAGCACACTGCTAGATAGGTGAAGGGGGAAAGTGAATGTACCCAGACCTTGGGGAACCACTATAAATCTATGTGCAATCTGTGATATGCGCATATTTGTGATTGGTGTGCAGTGTTTGCTGAATTCTCTTATAGTCAGTAGTTATATTCTGCCTTAAGTTAAAACAAGCATTAGAACCTATTCACCCCCCTCTAGGTGTTTAGGTAGTCTTGAAAGTAAAACTATCAGAAACCTCGGGACTTAGCTCCAGAGTAACAACCATGTCTACCGAGGACCCATGCCCTGCCTTCTAGATGGAAGCCTGACAGTGGGAGAAAGCTCGGGACTTAGCTCCAGAGCAACATCCATGTCTACCGAGGACCCCTGCCCTGCTAGCTAGATGAGAGTCTGACAACGGGAGAAAGCTTGGGACTTAGCTCCAGAACAACAACCATGTCTACCGAGGACCCCTGCCCTGCCATCTACATGAGATCCTGACAACCGGAGAAAACTCGGGACTTAGCTCACAAGAAACAATCATGTCTACTGAGGACTCCTGCCCTGCCAACTAGATGAGAGCCTGACAGTGGAAGAAAGCTTTGGACTTAGCTCTAGAGCAACATCCATGTTTACCGAGGATCCCTGCCCTACTAGCTAGATGAGAGCCTGACAACATGAGAAAGCTCAAGAATTAGCTAGACTCTCTCATTCGTTCGTTCACTTCATTGCGAGAGACTAAGAGTGTCAAGAAAATTCATATTAGAAAGAAAGGGGTGTTACGTACACAGTTCATGAGTAGGAGCATTTCAAGTCGTCACCAATAACTTAAGGCCCACCCATTCCGGCTTCCTCCTTAGGTTGCCTCTCCTCCTCCTCCCCAGGGCTATCGCCATAGTTTGATGCTGATTGGGTAGAGGAGGCCTCTGGCCCTACCTCCAGCCTGGGGGGTTGAACTGACCCTGCCCCCCCCCCCCCTTGGAGATTGTCTCCTCCGTGGAAACCTCTTCGTTGGCCTTGGTCTTGCCACTCCGTCTGCCTCCAACAGTGCTGGTTGTTCGGCTCCTGACGCCCCCACCTAGGCTACTGCTATTGCTGCTGCTGCTCCCTATGTCGGGGTTTGGGTCTTCTCACCTTCTAACCTCAGCCACCTCCTGACCCCTTCTCCGTGGCCCACCGACCAACTTCTTCGTGAACTCAGGGTTTGACGCCTCCCCGTCGACTTCCCCGGCGCCCTCTCCATTAGCTCCTCGTAGGAGAGAGGCGACACCCTCTTCAAATCAATCCCGAAGAAACCCTGTTGCAGCCCTAAGGTGAAGGTCATCATCAAGGTGTGACCTGGAACCTCCTGGACCTGTGTGACCTCCTCCTGGAACCGGTCCACGTAACTCCCCTGCATCTCGTTCACCCCCTGCTTGATGTGGAACAGGGATTCTGACTCCTTCATCTTTTTGGAAGTGGTGAACCTCAATATGAACCCCTGGCGCAGGTCCTCGAAGCAGTAGATTGAGTTGGCTTGTAGCTGGTGGAACCATTCCCTCGTCTTTTCCTTGAGGGTGATGGAGAAGAGTTTGCACTTGAAAACATCCTGCATTTGCCTTATTGAAACCACATCCTCGAACCATTGGATGTGCTGGACCGGGTCATCCTTTCCGGTGTAGTAAGACATCTCCGACTCCCTGAACCCTTCGGAACTGGAGTAGAAGAAACCAACTCGCTAAAGGGGCTTCCTCCCCCTGCTAGGAGAGCCGGAGGTTCTCGCACCCCCACTCGCCGAGCCGGGTAATAACACGCTCCCGAGGAGATCGCCCTCCCTCCCATCCTCTACAACCTCCTTCTCAGCTCGCCGAGCCGGGGCATCCTCTCCTAGATCCGGGATATCAGCGACTAGGACAGCTGGTGTCGAGCACTCGGAACGCGCGCCGAGTGCGAACTTGAGGAGGACAAGTACCTCCTGCCGGAACTCCTCGAACATCCCCATCGTGGCGAGAGGGGGAGGGGGTGGAGAGTCGGCCCAATCTGAACCTTTCTCTTCTTCTCCAGTCATCGAGCCTGCTGAAGTTTTTTGGCGCTGACCACTCTCCATGCTCACCGCACCAAAAATTTTGAAACCGAAAACTCGGTCTCTGTAGAGTTCACCCTTGGGGAAGGGGTGATCGCACACTTACTTCTCTCTCGCGAGCCAAACGACTAAGGAAGAAGAACATGGTACAAACCCAAGGGCTCGGCGTGGAGGTCCCACCACACACCCGGAAGATCTTAGAGCACTTCCCCTTCTTAGCCAAATGCCGAACTAAGGATACATCAGAAAGCGCAAGAAGACCGGGACACAAGTAAACATGCCTTCTGAGGTACCCCTTGGGTCTATTTATAGATTTCTTAAAACGGCCTGCAAATAACCAACCTCCATTGTTCCACACAGCTATGTGCAGCCCAACTGGGTCTGCCAACAGCGTGACTCCGTTGTTCCAACAGGCTATAGGCAGGCCAACTAGAGCAGAATGGTAAAAACACATCACAAGAGATTGAGCGAGTGGCCCTCTGGAACCTCTACTCGCCGGGGTGGCGAGTGTTCGATGGAGCATGCACTCGCCGCCTCTTCCCAGCCCTGGGCGAGTGCGGGCCCAACCTGCCCCACTCGCCCGCTGCTCGTTGAGCTCCTGGGGGCGAGTGTGAGCCGACCTGCTCCACTTGCCCGCTGCTCGACGAGCCCCTGAGGCCGAGTGCGAGCAGACCTGCTCCACTCGCATGTTGCTTACCGAGCCCCTGGGGAGAGTGCGAGCCGACCTTCTTCACCCGCCCCTCAAACGATCCACCCCACTTGGGCGAACCGGACTGCTGGACTTTGGCCGATTTGACTCATGTCGACCACTACTCGCCGGATATGGGGTTGTACAAATACAATTTAATCATATGCATTTTATTTCCCTTTCTACCATCGCCAATGTTTTCACTCCATGTTGCTTATCTTCCTGCAATCGCCGTTGCCTATTTTCAACTTCAGAAAGAGAAGTACTCAACAGACGTTCATGCTACCTCATTCATTCCATGTTGCTTATCTTCCCGCCATCGCCATGGCCGTTGCCGCTACTTATCTCTCCCGACATCCCCATTGCCACTGCTTATTTTCAGCTTCAGAAAGAGAAGTACTCAACAGATGCTCATGCTACTTCATTCATTCCTGGTTCAGGAATTTCAGGTCCTATTAAATCCCGGCTTTGTGTAATTACTAGTTTCTGCTCACCACAAATTTGTGTTCGACAACAAAAATCTATAGAAAAAGCTTCTGAACTTTCCGGATATCAATGGCGGGAACAAGCCGGGAAGAAACTAAGCAGGAAGAAACGCAGTAGGGAAGAAACACAGCAGGGGGCTAATTCTCGTTGACAACAACCACCTCAATGTGAAACAACCTGGAAAGAGGATAGGGAGGAGTTGTTGGGAGAGATAAGCAGCGGCGAGATGTTGGGAGAGATAAGCAGTGACCATGGCAATGACAGGAAGATAAGCAACAGCGAGGGAAAACATTGGTGAGGGTAGAAAGGGAAATAAAATGCCTAATATTAGAGATAAGCAGCAACGAGATGTCGGGGAGTAGAGCTCTCACTTAAAACTGAAAATCGTGAACCGAATCGAAATCGAATCAGAATGCAAAGAACCGGATTGAACCGTTCGCAGATTATTCAGGTTTCGGTTTGAATTTTGTGACCGTAAACAAGAATGATCCGAGTGTTGTTCCTTCATTTTATTATCCGGACCGGAAGCAGAATCAGAACCACAATATAAATGTCTTGATCTGTTTCAGAATTTTTAGACCATTCGGACCGGAGCGAAGCAGATCGGAACCACAATTCATTTATTATTATTATTATTATTTATAATATGTATTTATTATTATTATTTATAATATTAATAATATATATTTATTATTTATACAACTAGACAAATAAATACCTGTTCATTTTTTTAAACTTTCTGGCCAAGCTTTCCTACAAATTCTTGCTTTTAAAACCTTGTTTTGTGTCCCCACAGCTTTTAAATACTCCTTATCGTCTGCTCCTTAATGCATGTACAATAGAGGATCCGGATCCCCTAGAGTTCCTGCGGGAACTTTAGGGGATGGAGTTCCTATTTTGCGAAATAATGGAGTAAAATCAGAAAAAAATGGTTAACATGAAAGTTGTAGATATCCGCGAGACGAATAACTTTTATGTTGAACATTTTTTGATTTGAAGTCATTTAGACCTCCGATTTGAGCCCCGAAAAAACTGAGTCCGAAAATAATTAACTAACATTTTTTGATTTGAAGTCGTTTAGACCCCTGATTTGGGTCCCGAAAAAACTGAGTCCGAAAATAATTAAGTTAATTATTTTCGGACTGAGTTTTTTCGGGACTCAAATCGGGGGTCTAAACGACTTCAAATCAAAAAATGTTCAACATGAAAGTTATTCGTCTCGGGGATATGTACAACTTTCATGTTAACCATTTTTTCTGATTCCACTCTATTATTTCGTAAAATAGGAACTTCACCCTCTAAAATTCCTGGATTCCAGGGGATCCAGATCCATTTACTGAGGTCCTTTTACAGAAGTAGGAAGCCACTCAATAGATGTCAAATGTCCATTCATCCACCGTATATCAGCTTTTGATTTATGTTTTATTATTTTCAAATGTCATCGACTTTGGTCAAAGCTGTCATATCTCATTCTTCAAATAAAATATCATGCATTATCTGCTTCATACTTGACCATCTTCGTCATTGTTGGCTTCATATCTGACAATTTTTGGTCTTTGTGCCGGCCACAACCTATGGAGCAATATTTAGGTCAGGATTCCTGACGATGCTCATGCTCCTCCACCAATGAGGAGCTTGCAATGGAAGTGGGACCCACGCACTTGTGACTTGTGTCATACACTTTTGCGCGGGACCCATGCAGTTTCTAGCTCCTCATTGGTTGTCCTACTTTTCTTTAGGTCAGGAGTCCTGACCTAAAAATTAATCCAAACGATGCCAAGCATTTGCCTCTTATAACAGAAATGTCAGCCCTATTTTCACAAGCTTTTTATGATAAAGCACCTTGGTCATGCTTCCCATGATGTCGGCGTCACTTAACATGATGTCGATGCGCCCGTAGTTATCCACCTCGAGGGCCACGATGGCAGGTACCTGCAGCTCTCCCAGACATCGCCTAGAGCGTCCTGAATGTCTGCATGTGATGGCAACATTGGCATCTTGGGCGGCGAAGAGGCGTGTAGCAGCCTCTCCGATCCCGCTCACACCGCCGGTGATGACCGCTACCGTGCCTTCCGGCCTTAATTTGACAAAGGATTTGGCGACGATTGTTGAAGAGGACTATTTTTTCTTACAAATGTGGTCTGCAGTTTGAAAAGAAAAACTACTTTTTTACAAATCATGGCATGCATATAGCTGAAACCATCCTACATTTAACAACGCTCTATTTATATTATTGTTGCGGTCAAATCAACGCTCCTGATAGATTGGATTAAACTAGGTCGTCTTATCCCTGAAGCTGTCGAACATGCACACAGCCACAAAATAAACAAGGAAGTACATAAGATGATTTTAACATGGAAAAATTCCTCAAATGCGTAAAAAATCACGTGACCGGTTCGGTGCCGGTCAAACTTCACTATTGGCGATGGTTTATAGATTGTGAGTGAAATCAAGGGCGATTGGCCGCTCCTAGTTACAATTCAGAGATGAGAGAGAATCTTGTCGTGCTTAGTAGACGACTTATTGCCTCACACGAAGCTTAGTTCCTACTACTTTCTGGCAATGGTGAACGTTCTCGGACGTGATCGTATTGTTCAATACTGCTGCGAAGTTCGTAATGATCTGTTGGTGGAGGCTTGCGGGATGCTACGCTCATAGGGGAATTCTCAGAGTAACCGCTGTGATATCTTCTTCCTTAGAGCGTTGTGAACTTAGACGAATTCTTGGGTAGCTCGGCGGAAGGAGGTGGCTCGTAGGAGGATTTCGGCAGAGCTCCGACTTGAGGAAGAAGAAAATGTTAGAAATGAGAGGGGCATGTGAGCTTTTTTATAGGCTCCAAGTGGTGGTTACTATAGTTACGCGGTTAACCACACACCGCAAACCACCCAATTACTGAGTGCAGACCGTATTTAACATAGTTTTAAACACGTATTATTTATATAATATTTTCTACATGCAGACCATAATTATATAAATAAATCACTCACTAACGATAGTGGTTAAGCGGGTGGTTATATGAGTGGTTACACACGTAACGAACGTTGGTGATCGCGATGGAATGATCGGTCGTTGGAGAGAGATTGCCATCAACGGTAGATAACCTCTTGGCTACAGGCGACCACCGGGGAAGGAAAATGAGCCGCGACTGACGGAATGACCGACCACGAGCGAGCAAGGAGGGAGACCGGCCTTAGCGCCGGCTGCACTATGTGGTTGCATGCGCGGGTGGTTGGACTTGGTGTCGGCCGTGCTTTATGGCCACGGTGCCGGTTTTCTATGGCACATGCGACCGACCGAATGCGCCTGGCTAAGGGGGGAGGCGAGGTCGGCCACGGCTTGTGGCATCGACCGTTCCACGCGGCCACTTTCCGGTGGATGTAGAGAGCGTCTGCAGTGTGCAGCCGCGAAGGTCGGTCGCGGCGCGCGACCGCATCTTGAGTCCACAGGAGAAGCCCGGCCCGCCGGCTGGGAAAGCCGGCAACGGCGTTGGTCGCGCCTCGCAACAATGAGTTTGTGGTCGTGAAGTACGATCACGGCCAACCAAGAGGCCGGTCGAAAGCCCCTTGGACTGAGGGGGTCGACCGCAAAGGAGAGGAGGTGGACAACCATTTTGGATGATCGCGGGCGGTTTTCGTGCATGGTGGGATCCCATATGCGAATCGTGCGAGAGATCGTGCATGTCGATCGTGCCCACGACAGTTACCCCATGACCCCCCACTAAATTAAGGGGAAAGGGAGGTCCGGCTAACCGCACACCAATTTTATTATAAATTAAGTTTGACCCCGTCATTTGCCACCAAAATCCTCAGTATTCAGAGCTAGAGGGAGAGAAGAGTGAGGATTTTTCATGAGTGACTAGACTCATGATAGCGACGAACAAAGAGATACTGGAAAAAGCAGATGATGGCGGTGAACACATCAAGGTACGTTGTGAAGGGGAAGAGTTGTCGAGCGGAAGGTGTACTAATGTGACAGTCGTCTGTACGCGGAGAGGACCCACACACACCCATGAGCGGAGAGGATCCGTGCACGCCCATGCGCGAAGAGGACTCGTGCACGCCTATGTGCGAGCCTGCGCGTATGCCGACACGTACCTGCCCGCGTGGTAGTGCATGCACATGCAGGAAGGACTGTGCGTGTGACTCCACACGTGCTAGCCCGCGCGCAGGCCCCCGCATGCGCTCGCGCGCAGGTCCACGCCCGCGTGCAGGCCCGCGCCCGCGCCCGCGCGCAAGCCCCCACACGCATCCGCGCCCGTGTGCATCTGCGTGCAGGCAAGGCCGAGCGCACGCCTGCGCGCAGCTGTACGCACGCCTGCGTGCGGCCGTGAGCTTGTTTGTGTGCTCCAAGGCTTGCACACACTTGCATGGTTTTGCTTGATGTATCCATACGAGGGCTCTCTGTTAAGACCCTACAGAATGATCGTCGTACTTAAGAGATAACTTACTTTTGCCATGCACAAACATTTTTTGGCGTTCTTTTACATAACTTTTGATTTTTCTTTTTGCCTACTTTTGCGTATAATATATGCACACCAAAAACACAATATGATTAATATATTCATGATTTCTTATTCTCAAATCAAGGAGTGCGGAACACATGCTCCAATAATCTTCCTCTTTTGATAATAACAAATTCACTTAGAAAGAAACTAGCTAAAACCTATAGTGATGTTTAGATAATAGTTTTTATAATGTTAGTAATAATTGATAGTAAGTTGATTTTTAGTTTTTTTTAATTTTGCATTATAAAATTAATTAATTTAGTTCGAAATATCTAAAATTTCTAACTCTAATCTTAACATAAAAAACGAGAATCAAGAAGTGATTTTGTGAAAATATCTACGATTTCAGATTCAGTTCATATAAATCTTATTTTCACATTATCTTTTTAAATATGATCTCTAATGCAATGATGTCAGACGTCTATGTGTTTAGATCTAGAATGAAGTACATGATTGTTTGTTAGATCAATTGCACTATTATCATCACTCCTTTACTCTACACTATGTTGATGTACCCCAAAGTCTTCTATAGTTTGTTTCATCTATAGGTCTTGTGCACAACAACTACCTAGTGCAATATATTCAGCCTCGGTGGTGGAGAGGGCAACATAATTATGTTTCCTACTCGACCATAAAATAAGTGAAGGGCCTAAGAAGTGACAAGTGTCACTTGTGCTCTAACGATCTAATGAACATCCATCATAATTTAAATCAGAATAACCATGTAAAATAAATGAATCATTATGAGGATATCATAAACCTAATTTCGATGTACCGATAAGATATCTAAAAATTTGTTTAACAACTTTTAAATGTGATTTTTTGGGATTATCCTGAAATCCAACACATAAACAGACGACAAACATAATATCATGTATAAATACAGTTAAATACAATAATGATCATATCATCCTTCTATATAAGGTTTGATCAATAGAAACTCCACTTTCATCTTTTCCCGATTTTAATGAAACACTCATAAGAGTACTAACTTGATTAAGGTTTTCAAAACCAAATCTTTTAAAAACATTATGAATATACTTAGATTGATAAATAAAAATATTACAATGTTTTTGAGTAATTTGAAATCCTAGAAAATATATAAGTTTTCCTACCATGCTCATTTCAAATTCATTTTTCATATCTAAATTAACTTCATTACACAACTCTTCATTAGTGGCTCCAAAAATAATATTATCAAAATAAATTTGTAAACTACTAAATCAATATCAACATACTTAATGAAAAGTGTACATCAACACTTCCCATTTTATAATCATTCTTTAACAAATATAAAGTTAGTTTTTCATACCATGCACGTGATGCTTGGTTTAAACCATAAAGTGCTTTTTCTAACATATAAACATGATCAAGAAATTTTTCATTAACAAAGCTGAGAGGTTGTTGCACATATACTTCTTCCTTAATGTACCCATTTAAAAATGCATTTTTAATATCCATTTGAAATAATTTAAATCTTTTAAAACTAGGAAATGCAAGAAAAATCTTAATTGCTTCAAGACGTACTACTGTTGCAAAAGTTTCATCAAAATCTATCCCCTCAATTAGTGCATATCCTTTTGCTACTAATCTAACTTTGTTCCTGGTGATCATAGATTTACTATCTAATTTATCTTTGAAAATGCATTTTACTCATACTATAGGATGATTAGAAGGTCTCTCTACAAGTTTCCAAATCTTATTACGTTCAAATTGGTTAAGTTCATCATTCATAGCTAAAAATAAAGATTCATCATTTAAAGCGGTTGAAACATTTTTTGATTATTTATTGAAAAAAAACATAGGTTTGAAAATAAATTATTCGGTACATTGACCACAATGTTCCAGATTTGAAGAAGGCCCACAAGTCAAAAATATACACAAACCTGTATTTGATATATGTATAAGTTTACTTGTGTAGGATATTGGTAATTAAGTGATTAGACATATTGAGAGTATCAGAAGTTTGGCTGGGAAGAAGTTAGAATGGTCAAGAAAGACAAGAAATAGTCTAAGTACAAAAGCATTAAGTGACTGCACATCACTCAATGCCAAAGGACAAAAAACATTGACAGTTTAACCCTCACTCAAAGCCTCAGTGGAGAAGCACTAAAATTTGTCTAAGTAAAAAAGCGTCAAGTGAAGAACTTACACTCGATGCCTTCTCAAAGAAAATCTGTTTAAGTATAAAAGTGTTGAGTGAAAGACTTACACTCGATGCCCTCTCAAGAAAATCTATAAAGCGTCGAGTGAAGGACTTATACTCGATGCCTTCTCAAAGAAGAGGTTGTTAAGTACAAAAGCATTGAGTCAGTAAAACAGCATTGAGTGAAGGACTTTCACTCAACGCCATCTCAAGAAAGGTGTTAAAGGACAAAAGCATTGAGTGAAGAACATTCACTCAACGCCTCAGCGTTAGGAGGAATTTGGCTAAGGACAAAAGCATCGAGTGAAGGCTGAAAGTATCTAGCATCTACCTAAATCACTTAGAGGGGGGGTGAATAGGTGATATTTGCGTATTTTTGCAGAATAAAAATAATCTAAAATAACAAGCACACAAACGCAGAGATTTTATAGTGGTTCCCCGAGTTGGGTACGTCCACTGTCCCTCCTCGCCTATCTCCCATGAAGGGCAGATTCGGCTACTTCACCAAACTCAGATTTCATCAAATCTTACACCTCGGAGTCGCAACTCCTACACCTCGGAGACGAAGCTCCTAACACTTGGAGAACAAACTCTCCTACAACTCGACCCGCAAATCGGATCTACACACTCGATCCACAACCGGATCTACTATCTCGATCCACAAACGGATCTATAAAACTCGGAGAAAAATATCCTACACAATTTAAAGATAACATTATAATAATAATATACGACTACAAGTCTTGATCTAGCGTTCTTGGAAGGCTTGATCTTGAATCTTGGAGAATTCGGAAAACTTGAAATCTTGGATCTAGAACCTTGATCTTCGACCAACAAGGACTGGGAAAAACAAATCTTGAACGAAGAAGAGATCCAGTCAACGATATCGTCGGCAAATAAGATGGTTGTAACGCCCCTAATTTTTCGATGTTTAATTTAATTATTTTATTGGCATAAAGTTGACGTCAGGGCGTTACGTTGACCCTTAGTGGGTGGTTACCATTGTCAGAGTGTGATTTTGCTCATTAGTATCTGAGGTTTTGGTTTAGGAGTATTGGCTTGGCTAATTTCTCCTGTGTTTTGATATTCCCTTGCAAGTTAGGGTTCTGACGTAGCTGGTTTCCAACATTCGGAGAGCGATACAGACACAAAGTAGACCTACCAAGCCCAACACGCCTTAGTTCTACCGCACCTACACAAGCATCTATCGTCTCGATACGGATCGGCTCAAACGCAGCACATAAAACCACAAGTGAAAGAGATCGACTCTAAAATAACGATAAAAAAAGTCAGATGATTCCCCAAATTAACAAGAAGGTTGCCACTCCTTTTTGAGTTTAAAATCTAGGCTATATGCAAGGGTTTACTCAAGCGAATACGACCTACCCGATCCAGATTATAGAAGTTTGTCAACGATGAAATCAATTTCAGAAATGGCAAGCGATGGTATTAAAAATCACGGAAACAACGGTTGTTCAACCTCCACACAATACTAAGCAAGAAAACAAAAGGATCAGGGAAGAGATGTTACCCAACCCAGTTTCATGAACACACTAGATAAGGTGGGAGAATCACTCTCTCCACGGATCCACCGGCGTCGCACTAAATGGGGCTGCAACCTTCTTCCTTGGAGTTGCACCAAAGGAAACCACGCCGGAGTCGCACCGATTAGGGTGGAGGTAGCAAGGAGCCAGTGCCTTCACACCACTAGGCGAGGCTATGGAGAAACCCCATGGCTGAAACTCTCAAAGAGGGATTTTTTTGTTCTCTTCTTCTCATTCTCATAAAAAGGGGCTCCTTATATAGGAGTTACAAAAACACATCTAACCATCCAAGATGAAGATGAAATCTCATCCATCCGGGCGGCTAAATACACACAAAATGTTTTGTTAAATGCAGGAAATAAATGTAAAAAAGTCCCTAAATGAATATAAAATTATTAACCAAGCTTGGAATAATTTTATATTCTCTCATATAAAAATAAAGTAATTAGAGCATGATATTTTAATTAAAATAGTCTTTAAATGGGCTTATCACGCCATGGGCGGAGGTTGTAGCGTTGTCTTCCATTAGCGTCGTCATGACTCTGAAGGTCTTTATGCTGTAGCGCCTCAGCAACTGGATCATCATCAAGTAGAGGTAGCGGGGCGGCGACATCAATCCTCCCCCGCTCAAAATCACGTATCTCTGATACGTGGTCCAAGAGATAGCAATGGAGAAGAGCAGCATCCAAGCATCGAAGCTCTGTCTCGAGGACCCAAGAGTCGTCCGAAGGGGGGCGGTCACGCCAACAGACAAGGAAGAGGTAGGTAGCACCATTAGGAGTAACAAGTGGCTCAGCCACCAGGATATTATTTGGAGTAAGGAATGTCTTGGGAAACCTGGGAAACATGTTAGCAGTAGGAATAAAGGAATGCAACTCACCATCCGAGGAGATACCTCTGGGGACCGTAAAAGAGAGATCATCCGAACTACCACTCCCCAACCATTAGAAAGTTCAGTGGAAGGAGAAAACAATAAATAATTCAACTCTAGTGGAGGCAAAACAAACAACGTCAAATCTGAGACATTAAAAATGGGGGAGATACCCCAATCAGCAGGTAAATCCAAAACGAAAGCATTGTCTCCTAGCTTCTTTATAATCCGAAAAGGGCCTGCGCTCTTTGGTGCTAACTTTTTAACGGTGCCAGTTAGCAGTCGTTCGGGAACTAACCAGAGTAAGACCAAATCGCCAATCTTAAAGTGTGACACTCTCCTATGTAGATTAGCGTGCACTTGATAGGACTCTGATCGCCCGCGAGCAGACTCTTATTTAGGTGGTTGGTTCGATGAGTCGACCGTCGCGGACTTGCTAAAAAGCGAGTTTTTAATGAAAGGGGGGAAGCACACCTATCGCATGTAGTACTCGATATTCAGGAGAATACCGAGGTCATATTGTTCTCGGGGTCGGGTTGATTATTCCTACTCCTCTAGCAGGACTATTATTTTACTGAAAGTAAGGTGGATTTTTATTTGTCATTAAATACGGAAATAATGGAAAGCTGAAAATGACTTAAATTATTCGATGACGGGTTAACGCTCGGCACCGAATCAGATTAAGACTAAAATAACTTTTAATAATTATTGAACTTAGTTTTCAAATTAATAAAAGGCAACTTGTCTGTGGAGGTTCCATAAATATGAGCACACCTATCTCTAGGTAATATCGCTCACCTAAACATTAAGACTATTCGACCGAACGCTAGTCCGATAAAGGATTTCTCTTAATGCCCGCTTTACGCTAAGAACCCCGCTATTGGGTGGGGAACCCAATTCGGTAGAACTACGCTTCTCCTCTCTCGAGGGTATGTACGCAATTCTATTTACCTAAGGGGGATCGATACATACGCACGACCTCTCGGCTAGCTAGCGTATGGATAACAGAAATAGAGCTCACACATCGATATGTGGTCCTACGCGTCGTTAACCCGTGGCAAACCTTAAGTCCTAAAATTAAAGTGAAAATGAAGAACTTTAATTATTTCAAATCATTTTATATGTCCCAATGCTCTTCGATGCCAAGGGATAATAACGATTAGCCACTCATCGGAATGGGGACGACATTATAATTTTGATGAGCCGCGAGTTCGAGACTAAACGCTAAAGGATTATAAGAAGAAAACATAAACAACACAACGTTAGAAAAATTGAAAAGCTAACTATAATGAGAACTCACGCACACTTCAAAACCATAAATTAAATAAATAAGGGCAAGTCCTACTCGAATGAGTAGGCGGGAAATGAAAACACGCCATTTAACTCTTAACGAGTAGGCGGAAATAAATGCAAGTACAAGTTCTACTCAAATAAGTAGATGGTAAATGACAAGTCCTACTCGAATGAGTAGGCGGGAAATGAAAACACGCCATTTAACTCTTAATTAGTAGGCAAAAATAAATGCGCACACGCACACACTCTACATGAATTGAAAGAAAGCAATAAAATTATCTCCTACACACACGCACTCTACATAATTTGAGGAAAGCAATAAAATAAAGCATGAAAATATATCTCATACACTCACACACTCTACATATTTGAAGAAAGCATAAAAATTATTCTCATACACTCACACACACAACATGGAATTTAAAAGAACAAAATAAAAACCTAACTCATACACTCACACACACACAAATAAAAAAAACAAAATGAAAGTTACCTAAAAATAAAAACAATAACTTTTTTATTCTTAGAATGTGTTAGAAATGAATAAAAAGACAAAATAAAATTAAAAGGAGCAAAAAGTTTTGGAAATTAAAGTTAAAACCAAAGTTGTTTAAAAATTAAAACTATAGCTTTTTCATTCTTAAGAGTTCATAAAAGTGAATAAAAAGAGATAATAAAATTTAAAAGAGACAAAAAGTTTTACAATCTAAACAAAAACTAAGTTAAAGAAAATAAAAATAAATTCTAAAACCTCTTTTACAAACTCATGAGGATGTAAAAGCTATACTTTTAAAGTATCATAAAAGATAGAAAAAACTATCCTAATAACATTTCATTTTGGAAATAGAAAGACTAGAATAAAACCTAACATGATGATAAAAACAAAAAAAAAACTAAACCCATACACACACACACACACTTTTCATA
This sequence comes from Platanthera zijinensis, assembly GCA_039513925.1. NCBI lineage: Eukaryota > Viridiplantae > Streptophyta > Magnoliopsida > Asparagales > Orchidaceae > Platanthera > Platanthera zijinensis. The sequence continues at coordinate 59,322,039 of CM077092.1, forward strand.
AAGAGGAAAACTAGGATAAACTTAAGGATAAAAAGAGAAAGAGATAAGCCACCCAAATGAATTTTCATGCCATGTAGAGAGAGAAAATCCAACATTTTTATTATAATAATGAAACTATTACAAAGCTAAAGCTAAAGCAAAGCCAAACATAAAAGGGAGGGGAGAAATCTCCTTACATTACAAGTGAATCCACAAGGGCAGCCCACAAAACACACTAAAATAGCTCAAAAAAGTGAACCCTTGTGCTAAAAAAAGAACTTTTATTTATAGACAAAATTCGGCTTGAAGGAGAAGCCAAAAACTGATGACTAGCCATGTTCTGGAAGCAGCAGGTGGAGGAAGCAAAATTGATTTTTGCTGGCTGGAGGCGTTGAGTAGCTGAGTAGATGGGGTTGAGTGTCGACCAAATGAAGGCGTTGAGTGTCGAGTAGCGGGCGTTGAGTGTCAAATAGTGAAGGCGTGAGTGTCGAGTAGATGGCGTTGAGTGTGTTCTGTCTCGATGATGTTGAGTGTTGAGTAGCTGACAGCGTTGAGTGTTGAATAGTGAAGGCGTTGAGTGGCTGACATTGACACGGACGTGTGCAACTTTGATACGGGCGTGTCTTCAGATTTTCTTTGCAGACATTTTTTTCTTGGAAAAATCAAAGTAACAAGCTATGTCACGGGCGTGAACCATGTGACACGGGCGTGTACTTTGAAAAATTGACAATTTTTGGAAAATTCTAAAAAAAATAAAATAAACTAAGTTAGAACAGTTTTTACAAAAAGAAGCATATTATTAAAGAAAAATAACATAAAATAACTAAAACAATCTAAAACTACTTAAATTAAATACTAAAAAATGCGTATATTTATAACTCATCAAATACATACTTAAGATTTTGCTATTCCAGAGCAAAAGTTTGAGGTGAACTTATAAGGAATAAAAAAACTCTAAGTTTAGCTACCGCTTAATTAATTATAATAGAGATCTAAATAAACATACGGGGTGTAAGAGTTAAGTTCTAAAATTATGTAGATGATTTAAATAAGGCAAAAGTTTTGGCCAAAAGACTTCTTGATGTAATCAAATAAAAAACAATAATTGTAATGGTTAGCTTAACAAAAAATAGCTCGGAATTATATGAATTTAGCTTATAAGAGTTTTATGGGAAATAATGCAATTTACAAATTATGTTCTCAAAAAGATTTTTGAATTAATTCTAGAGTCGTGAAATTGGCTAATGGGGTTTGGCGGTTTATGAAGTGGCTTGGATTTTGAGGCGAGGTAATTTTTTCTCGAACCTCAATTTTTTTCTTTTTGGATTATTAGGAAAATGAAATCTTATTTTCCTAATATGATTTTTTTTCTTTTTCAACTTCATAATAATAAAATTAACCCAATATATAGGTGTATGAGTAATGAATTTTATCCTCTTACTCCATAACATATAGTCTTTTTAAATTATTGAGTGCCTATGTTTTCGGAACGAAATCTTATTCCTATTGACATAGGATCTTTTAAGGGTAAAATTTGTATCATGCTAAGTAAGACATGATAAATAAGGGGAGAAGAGAAAACTATATTTTTAATTAAAAATTTTTGAGAGCAACCTTTATAAATTATACGTTGCAATTTTTCAGAAAGCTAAAAGTAAACATAATTGAATTCTATAGTCGTTACTTTCTAACATAATACACGTGCTCCTATCAATGAAAAATTAGAAGTAGTGCCTAAAACGAATTCGCTATTTTTAACAAAGCATAATGAATTCTTTAAAACTTATCCCCGACTATTTAAATTTTTCAATCAATAATTAACAAACGAATAGCGAACAAAGAATTAATAAAATTCACATATAAATAAACTCAAAACAAAATTTTTGGATAACAAGAAAATTAAGAATTGTATATTTGATTTATTTGTTTTTAAAAATAATTTTTGAATTTTTAAAGTTATTATCTTTTTTTGTATTTTTGTATTTATTTCTTTATTATATATATACTAAAGAAAGGAAAATGCGAAAATAAAAAAAATTAGATTTTTAATTTTTGCGATTTTTTTATTTTTATTTTTAATAATAAAATTTTCATTCTATTTAACAAAATTGGGAGAAAAAGAGAAGTTATTTACAAGAATGAGAGAGAAAAAAGGAGAGAGAAGAGTATTTACAAAAAATATTTACAAAAATTTATTTACAAAAAAAATATTTACAAAGTAAAACAAAATATTTTTGGAATTTTTATTTTTATAATGTTTGTTTTTTTTGTTTTTGTTTTGGAAATAGAAGTGCAAAGAAGAGAAGTGCAGAAAAGAATGCAGGAAAAGCACGAAAACACCCCAATACTTAGTTCCAACATTATCCCCAATATTGTAAGATAAGTATGCGGAATAAGAAAAATGATAAATGCTATATGTACAAAAAGAAAGAGGGAGGGTAGAAATGTCCCTGATGCGTGTTCGGGGAAGCCCATTTAGAAACCCTGCATTTATTAGAAAAAGTAGCAAACATAATAAATAAAGAGCAAAAAAGATTGACGTGGGGTGCCTCCCATGAGCGCTTTGTTTATAGTCGTGTAGCTTGACTATATTGGCGGGTATATATATCAAGGAGGGTTATGGTTTCGTTATGCTCGATCACAGGGTCGCCCGCTATGTATAACTTTAACCAATGACCGTTTACTTTAAACGAACCTCTTTCAGGGTGGGAGATGAGTACGACCTCATATGGAAAAACTTTTTCAACTTTGAAGGGACCGGACCAACGATATCTAAGTTTACCCGAAAAAAGTCTAAGACGTGAATTATAAAGATGGACAAGATCGCCCGGAGAAAAAAATTTTGGGGACTTGATTTTTCGATCGTGATATAACTTAGAACGCTCCTTATAGAACTTATTGCTCTCGTAAGCGTTTGAACGCCATTCATCGAGCTCGTTTAGTTGCAGTTTCTATTCTGAGCGGTTAAGCTGGCGTCGGGGTTTAAGAGTTTTAAAGCCCAAAGAGCGCGATGTTCTAGTTCTACGGGTAAATGACACGCTTTGCCATAGACTAATCGAAACGGAGTACAACCGGTTGCGGTTTTGTATGCCGTACAATATGCCCATAACATGTCGTCAAGTTTAACACACCAATCTTTCCTATTTAGTGAAACGGTTTTTTTATAATATGCGCTTAATCTCTCGATTTACTACCTCGACTTGGCCACTTTTTTGCAGGTGGTAGGGGGTGACAAGTTTGTGCGTGACTCAGTATTTAGCTAACGTCTTAGCCATAACAGCGTTACAGAAATGCGTTCCCCTATCACTAATAATTGCGCGAGGCGTGCCGAAGAAAGAAAATAGTTTTTTAAGAAATGTAACGATGACTCGCGCATCGTTGGTGGGGAGAGCTTGCGCTTCCGCCCACCTCGATACATAGTCGACTACCACTAAAATATACATATTTTTGAAAGACGGAGGTAGGGGGCCAACAAAATCTATGCCCCATAAATCGAAGACTTCGCATTTTAAAAATAAATTTTGGGGCATCTCGTCCCGTCGAGAGATGTTGCCTGACCACTGACAGTTATCGCATGCGCGCACAAAATTGTGAGCGTCTTTGAAGAGAGTGAGCCAAAAGTAGCCCGCCTCTAGTTCCTTTCGAGCGGTCTGGTTGGCTTGATAATGCCCACCGGCTGGACCCTCATGGAAGTGCCTAAGAATTTGCAAGCACTCCACACCCGCAGTGCATCTTCGGACCGCTTGGTCCGCACAGATACGAAAAAGAAATGGCTCCTCCCAACAGAAAATTTTTAAGTAAGAAAAGAATTTCTTCTTTTGATGACTTGAAAACTCTTTTGGAAGCACCCGCGCTACTAAGTAATTTGCTAAATCTACGAACAAAGACGAAGATGACGAAGAATTATGAATGGCTAGGAGGGGTTCCTCTGGGAATCTATCATTTATTTCAGATTCGACGATCGCTTCCGCACCCAGATTTTCCAAACGGGAGAGGTGGTCTACCGCTAGATTTTCCGCGCCCTTCTTATCCCGGATCTCCAAATCAAACTCTTGTAGGAGGAGAATCCATCGAAGAAGGCAGGGCTTCACATCATTTTTAGCTAATAATTATTTAAGGGGGGAGTGATCGGTAAATACGATAACTTTAGATAACGTTAAATACGAGCGAAACATATCGAAAGCGAAAATGATGGCTAAGAGTTCCTTTTCCATCGCGTGTAATTTATTTGTGCGGAAGTGAGCGTCTTGCTAGCATAATAAATTGGATGAAAATGTTTTTCTACGCGTTGGCCAAGAACGGCACCTAAGGCAATATCACTAGCATCGCACATAATCTCGAATGGTAGGGACCAATTAGGGGCCATTAAAATTGTTGAGGTGATAAGTTTTTGTTTTAATAAATTAAAGGCGGACTCACATTCGTTACTAAAGATGAAACGTGCTTCCTTTTCCAAGAGGTGAGTTAGCGGCTTTGTTATTTTTGAAAAGTCTTGAATAAATCGTCGGTAAAAGCCCGCATGACCTAAGAAACTCCTAATAGATTTTACGTTTGTTGGTTGCGGAAGTTTTTCTATGATTTCTACCTTGGCCTTATCTACCTCCATCCCCTTAATCAAAATCTTATGACCGAGGACCAAACCTCCTCGGATCATAAAGTTACATTTTTCCCAATTTAGAACAAGGCTTGTGTCCTCGCACTGTTAGAGTACACGATCTAAATTTTAAAGGCAATCGGGAAAAGAGCGTCTGAAAACAGAAAAGTCATCCATAAATACTTCCATAATGTCTTCTACTAGCTCGCCAAAGATCGCTAGCATACATCTTTGGAATGTAGCCGGCGCATTACAGAGTCCAAATGGAATTCTTCGGTATGCGAAGGGGCCAAACGGGCAAGTAAAAGTTGTTTTCTCTTGGTCATCAGGGGAAATAGGGATTTGGAAAAACCCCGATAAACCATCAAGAAAGCAATAATATTGATGAACAGATAAATGCTCTAAAATCTGGTCCAGAAACGGTAGTGGAAAATGGTCCTTGCGAGTGGCATCATTAAGTTTTCTATAATCGATGCACACTCGCCAACCCGTAACAGTACGAGTTGGGACGAGCTAGTTATATATGCTCATTTGCCACTACGGTTTGACCGCCCTTCTTAGGCACGACATACATGGGACTAACCCATGCACTGTCCGAAATAGGGTAGATAATCCGCGCATCTAATAACTTAATAATCTCGGCTTTAATGACATATTTCTTGTTTGGGTTAAGACGTCGCTTCGGCCGAATCGTTTTGCGGCAATTATCGTTAAGAAATATTTTATGAGTGCAAAATGAGGGGTTAATCTCCTTTAAGTCAGGGATTTGCCACACAATTGCGTGGCGATGTTTAAGTAAAACTTCCAATAAATCGGATGTCTCCGAATCACTCAAGTCCGAAGAAATAATAATGGGAAGCGTATCACCTTTTCCCAAAAAAGCGTATTTGAGTGATTCAGGTAAGGGTTTAAGATCTAGGGTGTGCGGTTCTTCTAGCGAGGTTTTAATTCCTATGTCTTTCTTACCAATTGGTTCGAAAGGCAAGTCTATAGAGGTATCCTCATCGCATTTAAAATTTTCGAGCGCATAAATATCGTCATTTAAAAATACGGACTCAAAAACGGGAGAAGAACGATCTCCAAAAAAGGTATCTAAAGAATAACAGAAATCGCCGCTCGATGACGAATTGTCCATCGAGGGATTAATAGAGAAAGTAACTTGATCATATCCTACCCGGAGGAGAAGATGACCATTACTAACATCTATTTGTGCGCTGGAGGTGGCGATAAAAGGGCGACCAAGTATTATTGGTACCTCGGCGTCCTCTTCTATGTCTAAGATGATGAAGTCTACCGGAAAGGAAAACTTGTCTACTCGGACAAGGACGTCCTCCACTACCCCGATTGGGAACTTAACCGAGCGATCCGCTAATTGGATGCACATATTCGTAGGACTAGGAGTATCCAAACCTAATCCTTGAAAGAGCGAGAACGACATCAGATTAATGCTAGCCTCTAAATCAGCTAAGGCGTATTTACTAATATATTGCAAAAAAGGCACATGATGGAAAACCGTCCCGGGTCATTTTGTTTTGTGGGCAATTTATTAGTAAGAGCCGCTGAGCAGACAACGTTTAGAGATATATGCGAAATATCCTCTAATTTACGTTTATTAGAAAGTAATTCTTTTAAAAATTTTGCATACTTGGGCATTTGCAAGATAGCCTCGCAAAAAGGAACATTAATATGAATTTGTTTTAATAATAAAATAAATTTTTCGTATTGCGCGTCCTTATGCTCGTTATTTAACTTGTGCGGATACGGCAAGGGCGTATTAAAAATAATTTTTTCATTTAAATTTGGTAAAGGTAACGTAGACGAAGAAGAGGGAAGATGGGTCGGAGGAGAGATATGTACTTGAGGATCGATCCGTTTTGGATCGACCACCTCCTTACCGCTACGGAGGGTTATAGCATTGAGGTTCTCCCGAGGGTTGGGCTCTGTATTCCCTGGCAGCGCCCCTTGCGCACGTTCCGACATAAGTCGCGCCAATTGTCCAACCTGTAATTCTAAATTTTTTAGCGATCAGGTGATGTTTCGGATATCGGACTCGTTTGACGTGACATATTTATTAAAATTTTCCTCGACTGGAAAAGGCCTCGGAGGAGGAGGAGGAAACGGGGGCTCAAAAGAAATAGGCGGGCGTTGCGCATTGTTCGGGTTGCTCCATGAAAAATTCGGGTGGTTCCTCCAACCAGGATTATAGTTATTACTATAAGGATTGTTTTGGGGAAGGAGGGACGAACCTAATTTCCCATGTAGTCCACAAAATTATCGACTACGTAGACGTTAGAGGGGGGAGATCATTATTATAACTGGCCCAAGGAGAACTAGAGGAGGAAGCAGACATCTCCGCAACCTATTTTGTTAGCCTTTCAACTTGAAGGGATAACAAAGCCGTGGCATCCACTTCAAAAATGCCGGCCGCAAGCTTTGGGCATCCCCACGGGATGTTCCACTGATAGACATTCATAGCCATTTCTTCAAATAAACCATGGGCGTCCTCGGTGGTCTTATTGTTAAGGGTGCCCCCGACAGCCGCGTCAATCATTTAACGCATCTAAAAATTAAGGTTGTCATAAAAAGTTTGTACCTGCAACCACGCTGGCAGCGCATGGTGCGGGTACATGCGGAGGAATTCCTTAAAGCGCTCCCAAGTCTCATAAAGAGACTCGGAGCCATTTTGAATGAACGACGAAATGTCTGCCCGCAATTTTGCAGTTTTTGCGAGCGGAAAATACTTCGTTAGGAATTTTTCTGCCAACTCAGCCCAGGTCGTAATACATCCTCGCGAGAGGGAAATTAACCACGCCTTGGCTTTGGATTTGAGGGAGAAGGGAAATAAGGGCAGACGAATGGCATCATCAGTGATACCATTAATTTTAAATGTGTCGCAAATTTCCAAAAAGTTGGACAAGTGGACATTAGGGTCTTCATCTGGTAGTCCATCGAACTACACAGAGTTTTGGATCATTTGGATTACACTTGACTTTATTTCAAAATTATTATTCGTCACCGTAGGGCGAATAACACTCGACCCAGTATCGTCCAAATTTGGTCGGGCGTAATAAGATATTGTACGCTCCGCGACCACATTTGGAACATGGTCGGCCATAAAAATAGCTGGGGGTTCTCCGATAGATTCTTTGAGTTCTAAAGTTTGATCTTGGAGTTGAGATCGAATGCACACAAGGGTGTAGTCGATCTCAGGATCAAAATCAAAGGTTTCAGAATCCGAAGGTTGTCCACGGGTCATACACCCTAAAAAAATAGAAAAAGAAATTAAGATAATTAAAACAAAAGGGGGGGGGGGGTAATTTTGTTATTGTTTTTAAGTGATTTTTTTTAAGAGTTAAAATATATTTTCTTTTCTTTTTTTTTGAAAAAAAGTAAAATTAATAGTATCCCAGATTCAAAATAACAATGCCAAAAAGACTCCCCAACAACGACGCCAAAAACTTGATGGCCCGCGAGTAGACTCTTATTTAGGTGGCTAGTTCGATGAGTCGACCATCGCAGACTTGCTAAAAAGTGAGTTTTTAACAAAAGGAGGCAAGTGCACCTATCGCATGTAGTACTCAATATTCGGGAGAATATCGAGGTCATATTGTTCTAGGGGTTGGGTTGATTATTCCTACTCCTCCAGGAGGACTATTATTTTACTGAAAGTAAGGTGGATTTTTGTTTGTCACTAAAGACAGAAATAAAGGAAAGCTAAAAATGACTTAAATTATTCGATGACGGGTTAACGCTTGTCAACGAATTGGATTAAGACTAAAATAACATTTAATAATTATTGAACTTAGTTTTCAAATTAATAAAAGGCAACTTGGTCGTGAAGGTTCCATAAATATGAGCACACCTATCTCTAGGTAATATCGGTCACCTGAACATTAAGACTATTCGACCAAACGCTAGTCCGATGAAGGATTCTTCTTAATACCTGCTTTACGCTAAGAACCCCGCTATTGGGTGGGGAACCCAATCCGGTAGAACAACGGTTCTCCTCTCTCGAGGGTATGTACGCAATTCTATTTACCCAAGGGGGATCAGTCCATACGCATGGCCTATCGGCTAGCTAGCGTATGGATAACAGAAATAGAGCCCACACATCTATATGTGGTCCTACGCATCGTTAACCCGGGGCAAACTTAAGTCCTAAAATTAAAGTGAAAATGAAGAAATTTAATTATTTCAAATCATTTTATATGTCCCAATGCTCTTCGATGCTAAGGGCTAATAACGATTAACCACTCATCGGAATGGGGACGACTTTATAATTTTGATGAGGCGCGAGTTCGAGACTAAACGCTAAAGGATTATAAGAAGAAAACATAAACAACACAACCTTAGAAAAATTGAAAAACTAACTATAATGAGAACTCACACACACTTCAAAACCATAAATAAAATAAATAAGGGCAAGTCCTACTCGAATGAGTAGGCGGGAAATGAAAACATGTCATTTAACTCTTTATGAGTATGCGAAAATAAATGCAAGTACAAGTTTTACTCAAATAAGTAGACGATAAATGACAAGTCCTACTCGAATGAGTAGGCGGGAAATGAAAACACGTCATTTAACTCTTAACGAGTAGACAGAAATAAATGCGCACACGCACACACTCTACATGAAATGAAAGAAAGCAATAAAATTATCTCCTACACACACACACTCTACATAATTTGAGGAAAGCAATAAAATAAAGCATGAAAATTCATCTCATACACTCACACACTCTACATATTTGAAGAAAGCATAAAAATTATTCTCATACACTCACACACACAACATGGAATTTAAAAGAACAAAATGAAAACCTGACTCATACACTCACACACACACAAATAAAAAAAATGAAAGTTACCTAAAAATAAAAACAACCACTTTTTTATTCTTAGAATGTGCTAGAAATGGATAAAAAGACAAAATAAAATTAAAAGGAGCATAAAGGTTTGGAAATTAAAGTTAAAACCAAAGTTGTTTAAAAATTAAAACTATAGCTTTTTCATTCTTAAGAGTTCATAAAAAGTGATAATAAAATTTAAAAGAGACAAAAAGTTTTACAACCTAAACAAAAACTAAGTTAAAAGAAAATAAAAATCACTTTTGAAACCTCTTTTACAAATTCATGAGGATGAAAAAGCTATACTTTTAAAGTATCATAAAACCTAGAAAAAACTATCCTAATAACATTTCATTTTGGAAATAAAAAGACTAGAATAAAACCTAACATGATGATAAAAACAAAAAAAACTAAACCCATACACACACACACACACACACACTTTTCATAAAGAGGAAAACTATTATAAACATAAGGATAAAAAGAGAAAGAGAATTTTCATGCCATGTAGAGAGAGAAAATCCAACATTTTTATTATCATAATGAAACTATTACAAAGTTAAAGCTAAAGCAAAGACAAACATAAAAGGGAGGGGGGAGAAATCTCCTTACATTGCAAGTGAATCCACAAGGGCAGCCCACAAAACACACTAAAATGGCTCAAAAAAGTGAACCCTTGTGCTTACAAAAGAACTTTTATTTATAGACAAAATTCGGCTTGCAGGAGAAGCCAAAAACTGATGACTAGCCATGTTCTCGAAGCAGCAGGTGGAGGAAGCAAAATTGTTTTTTGCTGGCTGGAGGCGTTGAGTGTTGACTGGCAGGAGGCGTTGAGTAGCTGAGTAGATGGGGTTGAGTGTCGACTGGATGAAGGAATTGAGTGTCGAATAGTGAAGGCATTGAGTGTCGAGTAGATGGCGTTGAGTGTGTTCTATCTCGACAGCATTGAGTGTTAAGTAGCTGACAGCGTTGAGTGTTGAATAGTGAAGGCGTTGAGTGGCTAACATTGATACGGGCGTGTGCAACTTTGATACGGGCGTGTCTTCAGATTTTATTTGCAGAAATTTATTTCTTGGAAAAATCAAAGTAACACGCTATGTAACGGGCGTGCCCATGTGACACGGGCGTGTACTTTTAAAAATTGGCAATTTCTGAAAAATTCTAGAAAAACAACATAAACGAAGTTAGAACAATTTTTACAAAAAGAAGCATATTATTAAAGAAAAATAAAAGAAAATAACTAAAACAATCTAAAACTACTTAAATTAAATACTAAAAAATATGAATATTTACAACTCATCAGACTCGTATTGTGAAGCCAAGGTAGCCCGTATATGTGCTTGTAGGTCCTGAATGTGTTGGGTGAAGGATTGTGCAAACTGGTTTGCTTTGTACGCTGGGGGAAACAGAACCAAGTACGTTGGCACCGGGGCCTTGTACCCGTGAACAATCTCGTTTGGAGACATACCCGTGGAACTATTTTTGGAATTATTGTAGGCTAATTGGGCATGGGGAAGAAGTAAATCCCAAGTACCTTTGTGATCGCTTACAAGACATCTTAGAAGATTTCCCAAGCTCTGATTAACCACTTTTGTCTGCCCATCGGTTTGGGGATGATAGAAGGCGGAAAGCAATAATTTGGTACCCATTAAAATCCATAGCATTTTTCAGAAATAACTCGTAAACTTGACATCTCTATCCAAGACTATTGTCTTCGGCACTCCACGGTGGCTAACAACATTAATAAAATATAATTTTGCAATGTGAGACGCATCATTAGTCCTACTATACGGAAGGAAATACGCCATTTTAGAAAACCTATCAACAACTACGAAAATAGAATCGTGACGTCGAAAGGTGATGGGAAGGCTTAAAATGAAATCCATGCTAACGTCTTCCCGTGGTATGGAAAGGATGGGTAGTGGGGTGTATAACCCAACATTAGATTTAGTGCCCTTAGAGACTTGACATGTACGACGACTACTCACTACTCCTCCAACCATTGCCTTAAGTTTAGGCCAATAAAATTTCTCTTCAATGAGTGCAATGGTTTTATCCCGCCCAAAGTGCCCACTCAAACCGCCGCTATGTAATTCCTAAATAATGTGATGTCATAACGAGGAATGCGGAATACACAACTTCCCGTGCCTAAAGAGATAACCGTACCGAAGAGTAAAAGCCAAAATAGTCATGGGAGAGCTGTCCTGGGCAGATAGATACATCTCTTGAAAATCCGGGCAAGTGGCATATTCATCTTTAATGCGCTCGAACCCTATAACGTGGACTTGCATGGTGGATAGCAATAGGGTAAGGCGGCTAAGAGCATCGATAATGTGATTATCGGACCCCTTAAGGTGCTTGAGAGTAAACGTTGTTCAAACATGTATCCTTGTAAGAAGGCTACCCACTTAGCATGACGCGGACTGATTTTGTGCTGACCGTTTATGAAACGCAAAGCATAATGGTCGGAGAGGATCATAAATTCCTTGGAGAGAATATAGTGCCTCCAATGATGCAAACAATGAACAACATCATAAAACTCCCTATTGTAGTTTGAATAATTCAACTTGGCGCCCGCTAAATTCTCACTAAAGTAACGGACTGGGTGACCTTCTTGACTTAAAACACCTCCTATTCCCACCCCAGATGCATCACATGTAAGCTCAAAGACCTTGGTGAAGTCAGGTAGACGTAACACCGGTGCCTCAGTCATAAGCTTCTTAATATGTTGGAAGGCAGAGGTGGCAAACTTCGTCCATATAAAATCACCCTTCTTCATGCAATCACTAATAGGAGCCATAATGCTACTAAAGACTCGTGTGAAACTGCGATAGAAAGTAGCTAATCCTTGGAAACTACGTACCTCTCGTAGGCTAGTGGGTTCGGTCCAGTCCCTTATCACTTGAACCTTTCCAGGGTCAACTCGTATACCCTCAGACCCGATTATATAACCTAATAACTCTATCTCAGGAACATATAAAGTGCACTTCTTAAAGTTCAGAAATAATGTCTCCTCCCATAAGGTGGAAAGAATACCTGCATGTGGGAGATGTGCTCGGCAGCGGTGATGCTATAGACTAGGATATCATCGAAATAAACTACCACAAACTTCCCCATGTATGGCTAAAAGACGTGTGTCATCATCCGGGAGAAGGTGCTGGGGGCATTGGATAACCCGAAGGGAATCACAAGCCACTCATATAATCCATCCTTAGATTTAAACGTAGTCTTCCACTCATCTCCCTCACGAATCCTAATCTGGTGATACCCACTCCGTAAATTTAAATTCGAAAAGATGGTGGCACCAAATAAGACATCTAAGAGGTCATTTAATCGCGGGATAGGAAACCTATACTTGATGGTAATCTTGTTGATAGCACGGCTATCAACGCACATCGGCCATGTTCTATCCTTCTTGGGGGCAAGCAGGGCTGGAATGGCACATGGACTCATACTAGTCCGAATGAACCCCTTCTTTACCAAATCCTCAATCCGGGTCTGTAGTTCCTTATGGGCAGCGGGATGGAGTCTATAATGGGGCTGGTTGGGTAGGGACGAACCAGGGATATAATCTATCACATGCAGTATATCCCAAAGCAGTGGTAACGATGAGGGTAGCTCATCCGGGTAAACGTCCTTATATTCTTCTAACAATACCCGTAGCCCCTAGGTAAATCACCCATCACTCCCGAATCAATCCTCGTACTCATATGTATGAGTGCATACATCACTCCATCAAGAAATGGATCCTTCATAAAATCTTTCCTACCCACTAGACTCAGCGCCTTCCTCTCAACTGAAACAATGGTGTCCTTAATCGGCCCTACAGGATCCTTTGGAACAATCAACCTCAACGTAATGACCTTGCCGTTAAATTTAAATTCGTATGTGTTGGCTCTCCCAAAGTGTGTCACATCATAGTAATAAAGCCAAGGGCGGCCTAACAATACGTGATAAGCGTCCATAGGGAGGACATCACACCACACCTCATCTGTATAGGACTTGAATGAGAGGGGCACTAATCAACGCTTGGTGACCGGAATGGTAACCATGTTATTCAAGCTACCTAATATGGAGTTGGGTGGGGCTGTGTGGTCAGTGCCATACGCATAATGGCATTTTCAGAAATGACATTCACACAACTACCACTATCAATAATCAACTTGCATAACTTCTCACCACTCTTAAAAATCAAGGAAAATATATTCGTTCTCTTCTAGTCATCTAGCAGGCGAGAAGTGGTCAAGATACAACGCATCACCATAAGGGGGGAGTCATCCTCCAAATCACTAGGGACTCCATCTAGATCACTCTCTTCAGCGGCCTCGTAAAGTAGATTAGCGGGGTCGGTAGCAGAATCTAATAGGGCTATGGCCGTAGTCTTAGTTGGGCATTCAAAGGAAAAGTGGCCCTGGAAACCGCAGGAATAACACGTAGTATTGGACTTACTAACCTTTCCTATGGGGATACACTCACTGGAGGGATTCCTAGCATTCCTAGCCGTGATAACTACAGGTTTAGACTCGTTGGACCGAAACTTCCCGTTGTCCTGATATGTGGAGGAGGATTCCCCAGGTGTGGACTTTCCCTTTGCATTGGAATAACGAGAGTGAGCCTTAGAAGCTAAATGTTTTTCAATATCGAGGGCGGCATTAAAAGTTGTGTTCAAATACGTATGTCCATAGCGTAGGAGTTTCTGTTTGATATCAGAAGATAGTCCCTTACGAAATCTAGATAAGGTGACCTCGGGGTTCTCCTTAAGATCACAACGCACCATATGGTCCTTCAACTCTCCCATATATTCAGCTACCGAATTTGAGCCCTACCGCAGGGTGGCAAGCTTATCAAACATCTATGTGCGATGGTACGCGGGAACGTACTGATCGGTCAATAGGTTCTTCATTACGGCCCATCCAATAAGTGGGACCCCATGCCCGGTTCCTAGCCTATGCTCCTCGTTCAGCCAATAAGTTTTAGCATGACCAGTTAACTTCATCCTAGCAACCTGGATCTTTTGCTGGTCCGTAAGAGTGTGCCACTCGAAGTAGCACTCAATATCTATTACCCAAGTAAGGAAGATCTGGGGATCTCCCAAACCATCATAAGTGGGGGCGTCGATCTTAATGGCTCTAGTAAGATTGATGTCATGTTTGGGGCAGTGTTCTCAAGGAGGCACTCAGGGAGAGTCTCCATCAGAATCCGAATCATGGGCCGGTTGGTGCCGGTTGGGCTTCCCAACATTATCGGGTGGTGGTGGCGGCCCTTGGTTTGGTAGATGAGGACCTCCTTGATTTAGAAGGATTTGTGCTAACATGGTCTTAAGCTTGGTCATATCGTTACGCAATCCCTCTATGACCTCAGCATTGGGATCCTCGTGTTCATTCGCAGCCATCCTAGACGACGAAGGTGTAGTGTACTCCGTTCCTAGTCTAGTGCGCATACAGGTTTATAAAATATTTTGGAAAGATGATTTTTCCTAGGGCTGTACCTATACTGAAAACAAAATATTTTTATAGTTTCCCGAAGTGATTAAAACGTAGAGCATGCAGATTTTTTTTAAGTTTTCGCTAAATAATAAACATTTTAGAGCGCTATTGGCAGACAAGAAATTTTTTTTTTGACTGCGCGTGCTTAGAAAACTCAAGAGAGGACGTGTCAACGAAGAAGTTGCGACGACCGCCTCTGATACCAAATTGTCGTAGAGGGTGTCCGACATTCGGAGAACGATACAGACACAAAGTAGACCTACCATGCCCAACACGCCTTAGTTCTACTACACCTACACAAGCATCTATCGTCTCGTTACTGATCGGCTCAAATGCAACACATAAAACCACAAGGGGGAGAGATCGACTCTAAAATAACGATAAAAAAAGAGTCGGATGATTCCCCAAATTAACATGAAGGTTGCCACTCCTTTTTTAGAGTAAAATCTATGCTATATGCCAAGATCCACTCAAGCAAATAGGACCTACCCGATCCAGATTATAGAAGTTTGTCAACGATGAAATCAATTTTAGAAATGGCAAGCTGATGGATAAAATTTAGAATAAATATATTTCCAAATTCTACAAACTATAGGCAAGAGCACATATCGTTCATAGTATAGGATATTTAAGAATATCAAGTGTCGTATTCTTTCGGGTCTGTTGAGTACTTTTACTCACACAAATTTATATTATTTTATCGAGTATTAAAAATAGAGAAAAATTAAATTAAAAGATAAATTTCTATGCAATGCAAATTAACACTTGATCTAGAATCTCTTTAGATTAAAATAGACTTTCATAAAATTATAAAAATAGGAGCTCCTAATCACTTACCTTGACCGTGGAGGTTCCAAGAATACAAAAGCGTCTCTCTCGAGCTCATGCTTTTGACTAACCTTAGGTTGATCGATTAAGACCCCTCAGCCAGTCGAAACCCCTAAGCTTGCTTTAAGTGGTGAACCCCACTATTGGATTTGACTCCAATCCGGAAGATTTATGTCGTCCTCTCTCGAGGAGTGCATGCAACTCCTTTTATCTTTGAGCGATCTTCTCGTATCCGCAACCTCTCGATCATTTAAGATACGGATCTAGGATCGAAGAACATATCCGCGAAATATGAATTCGAGACAAAATAATTCAAAGATAAATCGATAGCGAGCAAAATAGAGAGCTTGACAATATTGAGAAAAATAAAGAAAATTTATTTCACTCCAAAGTTATTCATGATCAAGTGCTTATGGATATTTAGCTACTCATAATTGAAAAATACATTCTATCACTATGAAATAAAAGAGTACAATTACGCGAAAGAAAAATCTAAACTATATTGCAAATAAATTAAAATTGCATAAAGTAAAACTAACTCCGAAGATATCCCGAAAATAAGCCACCCAACCTTACTTTCTACCCCAATGGTGGACTCTCCTCATCATTTCCCCTTGGCCATTATTTATAAGAAAAAAGAAAGGATTAAAGACACATGAAAGGTTGGAAGGCCAAAGGTAAGAGGAGGAAAATAAAGTGGTAATAATAATTAAATATTAATGAAATATATGAAAAAAAAACAACCAAATTAAATGGGGAGTTTCATAGTTTATAAAGAGGAGATGGATGGTGGACATAATTATCAAAATTAAGGTGGAGTTGAAACATCAAATATTTATTAAATAATTTAAGAGGAGGTAAATGGAGGGAGGAAATAATGAAGAATTATATAAAGGTGGTGGTTTCATGGAATAAAGATGAGATAGCGGTTTCATGGAGAAATGAAGAGGGGAAGTAAAGGGTTATAATAATAATAATAATAATAATAATAAAGTGCATGTATTTAACGGTGGCGGTTTTGACATGAAAAAGTGACGGCGATGGCGTTGTGCATGAAAATAATTGAATGCCTAAGACTTGCTTGGCGCTGGTAATTTTGAGAGTTTGCGATGATGGCGTGGCGGCATCAATGCATAATAATATATTTGTCATGAGCTTGCATGAAGAAGAGCTCAATGGGTGGTTGCGACGTGGAACGCTTGATCGGCTTGAACGAGTGCAGCGAGACTTTGACTTGGTTTCACGTAGACTGCATGAATTTCTTGTCCAACGTGATGACTTCGGTAAATATTTCTTTTGCAAACGTCGGGAGCGCGACCACGACAATAAACCTACAAAAACAAATATATATTAAATTAGTAAACTAAAATATAAATTAAATGATTTATAAATGAAAATACATAATTTATTATTAATTTTATATTAATTATTAAACTATAGTAAATACTAAAAATAGGTATAAATCCTACAAAAATAAATAAGACTTAAATTATTTAACAGATATCAAAAAGATATAATTTTTTAACCAGATTAAATAAAATATGATTAATTAAAACTTAATATTAAACTAAATATTATAGTAAAAATACATGTAAATATTACTTATCAAATACCCCCATACTTAAGGTTTTGCTATTCCAGAACAAAACTTTGAGAAGTACTTATAAGACATTAATATAATTTTTATAATTAAACTAAAAATTTATTAAATCAAAGGGAAGTTAAATATAAGTTTTAGAGATTTAAATATTTAGTCCAAAACTATGAAATTAAAATGTGAAGAGCACAGATATTTAGCAAAAAATTCTCAAATAAATTAATTAGCTTTCAAAATTAAGTAATTTAGCAAACAAAATTAGAATAAAAATTATTAACACTTGTAACTAAAAAGAAGCTTGAAGGAAGAATTCACACTACTATTTATGCTCTCTTAATATTTTAATTTACTTCTAAAACAAAAAGAAAATTAGGTTATGGGGATAAGGATAAAGAAAAGGTTTTGGATTGGGGGTGATGAATTTTATCCTCTCACCCCACAAAATTTTTTCTTTGATATTTGCATATGTTTACCAAAAAAAATGATGGATTTTATCCTCTCATTTTCCATGACATATGAACAAATATTTTTTTTTTCTAAATAAGAACAAAAATTAAATTGGAGTAATGAATTTTATTCTCTTACTCCTATTTTTTATTTTGGGGATTGCATATGTGTACCAAGGGATGATGAATTTTATCCTCTCATCTCTATGACATATGATCTAACAATAAAAAAAATTGCATATGTGTACCAAGAGATGATGAATTTTATCCTCTCATCCCTATGACATATGATCTAACAAGAAAATTTAAAAACAAAGGGGAGGTTACACAAAATTTAGGTTAAATTAAAATAATTAGAGAGCAACTATAGTAATTTAGAGTTTCCTAAAAATCTTTAAGCATAAGTGTTTATAATTAAATTCAAAAATTGTTAAACTAAGCACTATAAAGTTGAAACTAATTAGAATTAAGAGAAAAAGAAGTAAATAAAATACTCTAAACAAAATTAATTCATAAGTTTATTTCTAAAAATTAAATCACTAAAAATTAATCTAACAAACTATGATAAAATAAAAGACTAGCAATTTAAAAATTATAAAAATTCTATAAATAAACTCAATTATATTGATGAAAATCACATAAAATTAAGTATGAGTATATTTATTTATTTTTTATTTTTATTTTTTTGTAATATAATCCTAATTTTTTTGTTATTTTTGGACTTCCCGAGGGCTACCCAGTGACGGGTTCGCAAGGTACTAGGCAATTTTGTGGGATGAAAGCCCAACACGGCCCTTTCCAAGAAATTAATTTTCGATTTTCTAATTTTTTTTTATTTTTGATAATAAAAAGAAAACAATTTTTTTTGTATTTTTAAAGATTTTCTTCAAATTTTTTTGAAATAAAAGCATGAAATGGAGTCCACCCCCATACTTAAAAATAAACATTGTCCCCAATGTTTACAAGCCAAGTAGGAGGGGAAAAATGCATTAAAAAGTAAATTGCAATGATTTAATGATAATCAAGGGGTGTCTCCCAAGAGCGCTTTTCTTTTTCCCGTCTTTAAGCTAGACGGTTTGGGTTAAGAAAATGGAAAATTAAAATTAAAGTGAACGGACAACTCCCTTTATTCATGCTTTGGCAAAAATGCCAAAGTTGCTTGCCCGGCTACTCCTCCGCTTTCTTCTTGATTTTCCTTCTTACAGTTGACTTGAAAATTTAGATTCAAATCACCGATCCATACCTGAGGTAATTTGAATTTTTGTAGAGGAGCGGCAAATGGATCGTGGATGACGTTTAATTGCAACGGCTCCTCTTCTACATGACAATCGTTAGTATAAGGAAAATCAAAAGTAAGCGTTTCAGAAAAATCTTCGCAAGGAGGAGGCTCTTACGAAGGTATAAGATTAGGCTCCGGTTGTTTATTTTCTAAAATTAATTTTTTATCCAAAAATTTACTGGAAATAAAATCATTGGACGCATCAGGATCAAATATTTTTGCTCCTAAAAAGTCATAAATTGTGCATGGAGGAGAAAAATTGAAAGTCGTAGGAGGAGACACATGTTCTTCTTCTACTTCGTCCGGTGTGCCAATAAAATTAATAAATTTTTGATATAATAATTCTTCTTCCTCCTTTGAATAAGAGACCAAGGGGGTACATGAAGATTCATGTTCCACCATAGGTGAAATATTTAAAGAAGGAGAAAAATTAGTAGAACAAGTGATAATTTCTTCTAAATTTTGGGGAGTATCAACATGAAATTGTGTAAAGTCCTCAAAATTAGAAGAAGTAGTGTGTGGTGTGATAAAAGAAGGATAAAAATTCGGATCTAAATAATTATTCTCATCACTCGGGAAGTTTCCCGGTTGATCTTGCGAACAAGAAAAACCAACATCCGAGATGGAAGAAGAATTTTTTAAATCAAAATAATTATTCATATTTGAATTCGAAAAAGTATTTTCATGAAAATTAGAATGATTGGAAAAATTATTTTCATAAAAATTAGAAAAAGAATTATCATAAAAGTGAGAATAGTTATTTTCATAATTATTATAAAAATTATTTTCATAAGAAAGATTTTTATAAAAATTATAATGATAACAATATTCACTTTGATGAGAACCACCACAATAATAACAAACAATTTGGCGTTGTCTTGCGGCTTTCAAAAGATTTACTTTGTGTGTAAGCTCGGCAATTTTAGCGGCCAATTGTGATAATATTTTTTTATAAAAGAAGAAAAAAAAACAACCGTTAGCTAATTGAAATGAATTTGAAAAAGAAAATTAAAAAGAGAAATGGTGATAGAGAAAAAGAGGGATAAAAGTAATACAATTCGCGTTTTCAAAATATCAACAAAAATTCCCCGGCAACGGCGCCAAAAACTTGATGGATAAAATTTAGAATAAATATATTTCCAAATTCTACAAACTATAGGCAAGATCACCTATCGTTCATAGTATAGGATATTTAAGAATATCAAGTGTCGTATTCTTTCGGGTCTGTTGAGTACTTTTACTCACACAAATTTTTATTATTTTATCGAGTATTAAAAATAGAGAAAAATTAAATTAAAAGATAAATTTCTATGCAATGCAAATTAACACTTGATCTAGAATCTCTTTAGATTAAAATAGACTTTCATAAAATTATAAAAATACGAGCTCCTAATCACTTACCTCGACCGTGGAGGTTCCAAGAATACAAAAGCGTCTCTCTCGAGCTCATGCTTTTGACTAACCTTAGGTTGATCGATTAAGACCCCTCAGCCAGTCGAAACCCCTAAGCTTGCTTTAAGTGGTGAACCCCACTATTGGATTTGACTCCAATCCGGAAGATTTTTGTCGTCCTCTCTCGAGGAGTGCATGCAACTCCTTTTATCTTTGAGCGATCTTCTCGTATCCGCAACCTCTCGGTCATTTAAGATACGGATCTAGGATCGAAGAACATATCCGCGAAATATGAATTCGAGACAAAATAATTCAAAGATAAATCGATAGCGAGCAAAATAGAGAGCTTGACAATATTGAGAAAAATAAAGAAAATTTATTTCACTCCAAAGTTATTCATGATCAAGTGCTTATGGATATTTAGCTACTCATAATTGAAAAATACATTCTATCACTATGAAATAAAAGAGTACAATTACGCGAAAGAAAAATCTAAACTATATTGCAAATAAATTAAAATTGCATAAAGTAAAACTAACTCCGAAGATATCCCGAAAATAAGCCACCCAACCTTACTTTCTACCCCAATGGTGGACTCTCCTCATCATTTCCCCTTGGCCATTATTTATAAGAAAAAAGAAAGGATTAAAGACACATGAAAGGTTGGAAGGCCAAAGGTAAGAGGAGGAAAATAAAGTGGTAATAATAATTAAATATTAATGAAATATATGAAAAAAACAACCAAATTAAATGGGGGAGTTTCATAGTTTATAAAGAGGAGATGAATGGTGGACATAATTATCAAAATTAAGGTGGAGTTGAAACATCAAATATTTATTAAATAATTTAAGAGGAGGTAAATGGAGGGAGGAAATAATGAAAAATTATATAAAGGTGGTGGTTTCATGGAATAAAGATGAGATAGCGGTTTCATGGAGAAATGAAGAGGGGAAGTAAAGGGTTATAATAATAATAATAATAATAAAGTGCATGTATTTAACGGTGGCGGTTTTGACATGAAAAAGTGACGGCGATGGCGTTGTGCATGAAAATAATTGAATGCCTAAGACTTGCTTGGCGCTGGTAATTTTGAGAGTTTGCGATGATGGCGTGGCGGCATCAATGCATAATAATATATTTGTCATGAGCTTGCATGAAGAAGAGCTCAATGGGTGGTTGCGACGTGGAACGCTTGATCGGCTTGAACGAGTGCAGCGAGACTTTGACTTGGTTTCACGTAGACTGCATGAATTTCTTGTCCAACGTGACGACTTCGGTAAATATTTCTTTTGCAAACGTCGGGAGCGCGACCACGACAATAAACCTACAAAAACAAATATATATTAAATTAGTAAACTAAAATATAAATTAAATGATTTATAAATGAAAATACATAATTTATTATTAATTTTATATTAATTATTAAACTATAGTAAATACTAAAAATAGGTATAAATCCTACAAAAATAAATAAGACTTAAATTATTTAACAGATATCAAAAAGATATAATTTTTTATCCAGATTAAATAAAATATGATTAATTAAAACTAAATATTAAACTAAATATTATAGTAAAAATACATGTAAATATTACTTATCACAAGCGACGATATTCAAAATCACGGAAACAACGGTTGTTCAACCTCCACACAATACGAAGCAAGAAAACACAAGGATGAGGGAAGAGATGTTACCCAACCCGGTTTCATGAACACACTAGATAAGGTGGGAGAATCACTCTCTCCAGGGATCCATCGGCGTAGCACCGAATGGGCTGCAACCTTCTTCCTTGGAGTCGCACCGAATAAAACCACGCCGGATTCGCACCGAAGTAGGGTTGAGGGAGCAAGGAGCCGGCGCCTTCAAACCACTAGGCGGCGGCTAGGGAGAAACCCCATGGCTGAAACTCTCAAAGAGGGTTTGGGTTTTTTTGGTTCACTTCTTCTCATTCTCATAAAAGGGGGCTCCTTATATAGGAGTTACAAAAACATATCTAACCATCCAAGATGGAGATGAAATCTCATCCATCCGGGCGGCTAAATACACACCAAATGTTATGTTAAATGTAGGAAATAAATGCTATAATGTCCCTAAATGAATATAAAATTATTAACCAAACTTGGAATAATTTTATATTCTCACATATAAAAATAAAGTAATTAGAGCATGATATTTTAATTAAAATAGTCTTCAAATGTGCTTAGCACACCGCGGGCAGAGGTTTTAGCGTTGTCTTCCGTTAGCGTCATCATGGCTCCGAAGGTCTTTATGCTATAACACCTCGGCGACTGGATCATCATCAAGTAGAGGTAGTGGGGCTGCGACATCTGGTTCATTTTGGAATACGGTGGAGCCTTTTTGGGAATGATGATATTTTTACTTTGAGAGATTTTTTCCTGAGTTTGGTTTGTCAGATTTTAATTCCGACTTCTCCATTGGATTTGTAGCGTCGATATTTAGCTACGGTGCGATTTTCATTGAATTCCATATTGGTGCGAATTTTGAGTCGTTTGGACGATTAAATAATGATAAATTATTATTATAATACTTATATCTATAAGTATAAATAGCCTTGCGATAAGACGGAAACTCTATTCATCGTCTTCTTCTTGAAACTGTCGACTTGTTTGCGTAAGAGAGAAAGAGGCGGTCTTTGGAGAGCCTTCAACCGTCGATTATAGGAGCTCCGTTGTACAAAATCATCATCGGAGAGTAGATCCGGATAGCTCTCACCTAAATCTACGTTTCTACGGTAAGTTTTTTTTGTTTCATGGATTGTTAGAGGTTTATGTTGCGGTTTTGACCTTCCATCCTCTCGAAAAGTTTTAGGTTTTTCTGCTTAGGTGTTCTACCGGCTAGATCCGTGAGGAGGAGTGCTGGTGTTGCCAAAGTTCGATAAGGTTTGTGGCAAGTGGTGGTTTCCCCCTTGCTTGTTCTTGATTCCACTGTTTTTTCTTGATTTTCTTTCCTCCCTGTATAGAAATTGGGATTAGAACAGGATTTCCTCCTTGTTAAACCTTGTTTGTTATAGATCTTGAGGCAGGTGGTGATTTACACCCTTGCCAAGTTTTCAACTTGCTGTATTCTTTTCTTGTAGGCCGTATGGTACTTAGCATACCAGTGAACCTGTAGTCTTGGTGAGGGAGAAACCCTATTACTGTTACAGAAGAATTCTTTTCCTGTGTTGGGCTTAGCTGTTAACTTGATATTAATCTAGGTCTAGCTGTAGCCAAAATAAAAAAAGATATAGCTAGAATAAGTCTACTAAGCTCTGTTTAGATATGTTAGCTTTTCTGCCAGCTGTCTGGGTCCTGGCGTTGAGTGGCGTTGAATTGCTGTGAGGTTAAGTGTAAAAGCGTTGAGTGTGCTCCATACACTTAACGCAGCATTGAGTGTGCTGAATGCACTCAACGCCATCGAATATTTTCATAGTCTAAGTCAAAATCGTTGAGTGTGCTCTATACACTAAACACGACGTTTAGTGAGCTGAATACGCTCAACGCCATCTTTGAAATTCTTATTCTAAGGCAAAAGCATTGAGTGTGCTCTATACAATCAACGCGGTGTTGAGTGTGATGAATACACTCAACACCCTCGTTTAAATATGAAGCAAAGTTAAAAGCATTGAGTGTAACTGCACTCAACACAGCGTTGAGTGTGTTTAATACACTCAACGCCATTGTCTTATTATGGAGTCTAAGTGTGAAAGCATTGAGTGTGTTGAATACACTCAATGCGGCGTTCAGTGTGTTGAATACACTCAACGCCATCGATTTATTTTGAGCTCAAGTGAGTGGGCTGACTACACTCAACGCGGCGTTGAGTGTGTTGAATACACTCAACGCCATCGGTTAAAATTTAAATTCTAAGTTAAAAGCGTTGAGTGTGCTAAACACACTCAACGCGGCGTTGAGTGAGCTGAATACACTCAACGCTATCCTGTAAAATTCTGTCCAAGTATAAAAGCGTTGAGTGAGTGTTATACACTCAACGTGGCGTTGAGTGAGCTGAATACACTCAACGCCATCCTGTTTTTTGGTTAGCATCGAGATCATGGACGACACTCGACATGGCGTCGAGTATAGTCGACGCTTTTATATGGACTTAGTTTTATTTTTTTGCTGACTCATGGTATATCACCATTAGGCTAGTTTTGCTAAATAAAATTAGTCTAGTGCCTGCTGTTTTCGTCAAGTTTGGTCTTAGGCCAATTATTTTTTATTTGGGATTTATTCCTCCATTTATTGTGGGAGAAGTCCAATGCTTGGTTATGGGTTTTTTCTATTTCTTGGCTATGATTATCGGTATGTTAGCAGATCTTCTGACCCTGATGGGTTTATGACTGTGGGTGTGTTGGTGGAGGTGTCTCCCCCCCACAGGTGCTGGTTTTTCCCCGGTTTGGGAGTGTTAAAATATAAGCCCTCCTTTCCTTAGGCCCTTGTGAAGTTTTCTTGTCGGTGTGTCAGCGTATGTGTCTCCCCCCATAGGTACCGAATTATGCTGGTGAGTTTGCTCACTAATATTGAGCCGACCCATTTCTTACTTTTATATCTTTATACTATAAGCAAAGAGTAAATCCTCATGGTGTAAAATTCGGTGGACCAAAATACCCTCTAAAATGGTGTAACATTTATTCCCTAAATACCCTCCAGGGCTTAAACTTATGGGCATTTCTGTAATAGGTAGGCAATCCTTGAGGGCCGGCTTACTGTTGCCCCTCTAAAAATCACGATACCCGCAATTTTTTCCTCACTTCTGCGCAGTGCATCGCGATTCTTCCTCCTCTGGCGATCATCGCACGCCTCCGCCAGGAAGATTATCTATATGGCGGAGGTGGATGCTCGGGCTGCTGTATGTGGTACCTTCACGACGGTTCTTCTGCGCAGGTAGGGCATCGCTCCTACGACCTCACGATGCTTCTTAGGATCTTTTGCGCAGGTAGGGAATTGCAATCTCTCCTCCCGCGACACCACTCATCTGAAGCCATCCTTCCATCCCTCCGCCTTCGTCGTAGAAGCCTTTCATCGATGAAGATCCTCGCGCTTTAGAAAATTCGGAACCATTAAACAACTCCCG
The DNA here is from genome assembly GCA_039513925.1 of Platanthera zijinensis. Lineage (NCBI taxonomy): Eukaryota > Viridiplantae > Streptophyta > Magnoliopsida > Asparagales > Orchidaceae > Platanthera > Platanthera zijinensis. The sequence continues at coordinate 59,347,564 of CM077092.1, forward strand.
CTCCCTCACGCCCGCTCAACCGCACGCAGGCTCCATCTCGCGAAAGAATTCCCAATCCCTCCTCTCCCTGCTCGATGACTGCTGCCGCCACCTCCATCAACGATAGAGGACGACCACTGCTACTTCTCCCATGCAATGCAAGAATCGCCTTTACCCTCTTCTACTCACCCAGATGTCTTCCTGAACGGAACGCAAGTACATCTTCGACTTCCGATTACGATTCATACAACATCTTCTCCGCATTCCCTGCATCATACGGCAAGGCCATTTACTTACTTCTCCATGTATCTAGGTTTTCTTTGAAGCCCCTGCCGCAGCCGCTTACGCTCCTCTTCCTGGCATTGTGTGATTTATCTAATGAATTTACTTTCAATAACCATGAAAATCTGGCATCTTCATACGTGAACTTAAAGATGTGTTTTGAAAGTTTGGTTAGTGTCAACTCTTTGAAATTTTGGTTTCCCTTCCAGGAGGCAGAGAATTATGGAACATTTTGGAAAGATTTTTAACTCAGAGCATCATTGGTTGTTTATTATGCCATTTTAAATTGTCCAGATTGATTACACAAGAATTTATTTAATGCATCAGTTCATTCACATGCTGTTAATGTGAATTTATTATGACTTTTAAATTTAGTTTTTTGCTTCAAACACGTCTATTTATTTCAGCTTAATCACCTTCTCCATTCTCACTGATTTATGTTGGTCTGTCACAAGTGTTCATACTTTGTTTTCTTTTTCAGCTATAAAAGTTTTCTTTAATTTTGTGTTTCCTAAAATTTTCCATAGAAAATAGAGGTAGATATATCTCCCTACAAATTAAACATCATCAGTGCCAACTTTTTAATGTTCGCCAGTGGTTTTTAATCTTTCATTATCAAAAGCATCCAGCTATTACTTATTATTCATATGTCTGCGGCTCTCAATGGGCAGATATCCACAACCTCGACAATGCAAGCTGCGGGGTTTCATCCATCACCCAATTATGATAATTTACTTAATGAATGAGAAAAATCATAGCCAACCCACAATCGTTTACTGCAAAAAACCACTGCATAGTCGTTGCGGTTTGCTACAGAAAACCGCTGCATATTCGTAGCGGCTTGCTACCAGGAAAACCCGTTCAAACATGCATTAGATTGTTGCAGGAAACAACAACAAAGCCGTTGCGAGGACATGGAGAAAACCACAACAAATACATTTTTAGTTTTGACAACTTCCTAATGATTGCATGTTGGAAGCGATTAACAGTGGACACAACGACACAAGAATTGGAGCAAACAACTTCTTTAATTATAATAACAAGGATTACAAAGAAAATATATAAAAAAAACATGATTCTCAAGATACAACTCAACACAAGCAACACATTCACACTACCCAAATTTGGGTATTACAAACTTCACTCCTGGACACTTCTAATCACGGAGCTGCTGTCCGCAAAATTGCAGTTCGCAAAGCTTAAAAAATCTGTCCGCAAGCTTGTTCACAAGAAATTTCTGTCCGTCCAACTCTCCAAAAGGAGTTCTGCTGTCCTCCAATAAAGTAAAAAGTGGCTGCCCGCCAATAGCTGTTCACAGCTTAGAGATGCAGTCCACCAAGCCCCTTATTTGTTCGCAGAGTTATAGCCGCAGTCCGTGCTCCTATTCATGCGATGTACCTTGCAATGCTTTCTGCACACACTACTTTTCACGCCACCAGCACTATATATAAGCATAACATGCCAATGGGAGAAGTCCACGTGGCCCACCAATTTAATGCAGGCATCCGCCCATCAATTACGCCTCCGCCATGCACCGTTTCACACTTTCACTTATATATATTAATATAATATAATATATTAATGTATTAATATATATATTATCATATATATATAATCCCCGTTGACTTCGGTCAACCTCAAAAATTTCACCAACAATCTCCCCCTCAAAAACGGCAGCACATGCCGAGTTTGCTTTTGCACTTTAGGAACGTTTCGGTCTTCAACGCCTTCGTCAATATGTCCGCTATCTGCTCTCCTGTGGGGCAATATACCAACTCCACCACCTTCTGCTGCACTTGCTCACGAATAAAGTGGTACTTTGTCTCTATATGTTTGCTACGCCCATGCAACACTGAGTTCTTTGCTAGCTGAATCGCGTACATGTTATCAACATACACCGTTACAGGAACATTTTGTGGATGGTGCAACTCCTATAAGAGATTTCTCAACCAAATCGCCTGACAAGTACAAGCTGCTGCTGCAATGTACTCGGCTTCACAAGTCGATAGAGCAATTGTTGCTTGCTTCTTCGAACTCCACGAGAACACAGCTGTTCCCACATGAAATGCATACCCAGAAGTGCTCTTCCGATCATTAACATCACCACCATAGTAACTGTCGGAGTATCCTACCAACTTTAACTCTTCTGCAGTTGAGTACATCAAACTATGATCTCTCATCCCATTCACATACCTCAAGATCCTCTTTGCTGCTGTGAAGTGATCTTGCTTCGGCTCCTCCATATATCTACTAACAACTCCAACTACATACATGATATCAGGCCTAGTGAAAGTCAGGTACCGTAGACTTCCAACTAGACTCTTAAACATCGTAGAGTCAACAACTACTTCCTTAGAATCCTTCCACAACTTCATTCCCGTATCTGCAGGAGTAGAGATAGCCTTGCTATTCTCCATCCGGAACTTCTTCAGAATTTCCTCAGCATATTTCTTCTGAGAGATGAAGATCCCATCTTCACTCTATTGAACTTCGATGCCTAGGAAATAAGTGAGTTCTCCCAGGTCAGTCATCTCGAACTCCTTTTTCATCGTCTTCTTGAACTCTTCAAATATAAGAGGGTTATTGCCTGTGAATATCATGTCGTCAACATACAAGCATACGACCATGATATCACCATTTTTCTCCAACTTTGTGTAGAGTGCATAGTCATACGGGCTCTTCATGTACCCGTTCTTCTGAAAGTATGCATCTATTCTTTCATTCCAAACACGAGGCGCTTGCTTCAACTCGTATAACGCCTTCTTCAACTTGTGGACCTTCTTCTCTTGATTTTTCACCTCATATCCAGGAGTCTGCTGGACATACACATCTTCCTCCAAGTACCCATTCAGGAAAGCAGACTTGACGTCCATCTGACAGATCTTCCACTTATACTGAGCAGCTGGTGCGATGATCAGTTTGATAGTGTCAATCCGTGCAACTGGAGCAAAGACCTCGTCATAGTCCACTCCTTGGACTTGCCTATAGCCTTTCACGATGGGTCTTGCCTTGTGCTTATCCACTTCTCCATCCTTGTTCTTCTTCACTCTATACACCCATTTCACACCAATGGGTTTATGACCTGCTGGCAGAGTGACTAACTCCCAGGTATCAATCTTCTTGATGGATGTTATCTCTTCATCCATTGCTTTCTTCCAAGTCTTCTCCTGAGCTGCTTCATTATACGAGTATGACTCACAATCTGCTAAAAGACAATATAAATAAAAGTTAGCATGAATCGGCTCCATCTCCTCGTAGATCTCCTCCAACCTTCTCATCCTAAGTTGAGAACTTTCAGAGTTGCTCCTGCTAGTGCTTGCTCCATTAGAACCGCTTTTGTTGGTGCTTACTCCACTAGAGTATGGAGTTGAAGCTCCACCTGAATCTCTGCTCGGTGGTGATGGTGGTTCAGCTCCACCATCTGCAACTTCAGCTTCATGACCACCTTCTTCTTCATCATCATTATAAAACATCCCCTTGATGCTTCTCTCTTTCTCATCCTAGCTCCAACAACTATCTTCCTCAAATAAGACATCTCTTGAGATGATCGCCTTCTTTGTCATAGGATTATATAACTTGTAAGGTTTACTCATCGGAGCATAGCCTACAAATATACACTTATCGCTTTTGTCATCAAGCTTCTTCCTCTTCTGATCAGGGATGTGAGCATAAGCTACACACCCAAACACTCTCAAGTGTTGCACACTTGGCTTCCATCCACTCCATGCCTCATATGGAGTCTTGAACTTCACACTCTTCATTGGACATCTATTCAGCAAATACACAACACATTGTACTACTTCAGCCCAGAACATCTTCGGTAATTTCTTGCCCTTCACCATACTTCTCGCCATGTTCTGAATTGTCAAGTTCTTTCTCTAAGCAAATCCGTTCTGCTGAGGCGAGTATGCTACTGTCAACTGATGAGCAATCCCATACTCCTTGCTGAAAGCATCAAATAATTTAGTGGTGTACTCACCACCTCTATCAGTCCTGAGCACCTTCAGTGGTTGTCCACTCTCTTTCTCTGTCATCGCTTTGAACTCCTTGAACTTGTCAAGTGCCTCAGACTTCTCTTCAAGAAATAAACCCAACACTTCCGACTAAAGTCATTAGTGAAGGTAATATAGTATTTGCTTCCTCCAACTGAGGCAATATAAAACGGACCAACAATGTCCGAATGAACCAGTTCAAGCTGTCTCCTTGCTCTACGAGACTGTCCTCCTTCAAAGCTCTGCCGCTTCTGTTTTCCCTTCATACAAGCTTCAAAGATCTTTTGTGGTGGTAAGATCTTAGGCAAACCTTCCACCATCTTTGCATGTGACAGAAGCTTCAGACCACTGAAGCCTAAGTGACCCATTCTATGGTGCCACAACCAAACCTCTTCTTCTACTTCAGTTCTTGCAAGACATGTTGTCTCCTCGACATCCATCCTCAACGTAAAGAGACGATTTGTCGTCATCTTTACCTTCGCCACCTCTTTTTCTTGATAGTTATGCATAGTCAACGAACCATCCTTCAACTGAATGCAGTATCCTCTCTCCACAACCTGTCCAAGGCTTATGATGTTACTTATCAAGCCGGGGACAAAGAATACATCGTTGAGATACACCTTCTCTCCATTGAGGGTGACCACTATCAACCCTTTGACTTCTACAGAGATCTTTGAAGCTTCTCCAAAGCTAACCTCACCACCACTTGGTTCAAGGTTTGTGAACAACTCCTTCTCCCCACACATATGGTTGCTAGCTCCAGTGTCCAGGTACCATACTTCATTTCTTCCTCCTTCCGCTCCTCGGTAGGTCAAGAACATCATCGAGTCGCCACCCGTATTACTTGCTTCGGCATAATGATTGGTTTCTTCTCTCTTCCTCGGAGCCCAACAGTCATAACTCATGTGCTCAAACTTGTTACAGTTATAACACTGAACTTGGGCTATACCACCACAGCCTCTTCCTCGGCCTCTTCCTCTTCCTTCTTTCCATCCTCCTTGAGGTCGCTCCGCCTCTCTCTGATGATTCTGATTTCTCCCTTGATCTCTTCCTCCTCTTCTTCCTCTACCTCTTCCTTGGTGGCACCACGTTGACAACCTCCTCTTCCAAAGCTCTCTCCAAAGTTCAACTGAGTCTGGAGTGCTTTTCCCAAGCCACTTGACTCTTCATCGTCTTACAACATACAGTACTCATGGGCTTGCAGAGACCCCATGAGCTCATGTACAGACATCTGGGTGAGATCTTTATCTTTTGATTCTTCAATCGCCACCACAACGTTATAGAACTTCTTTGACATAGACCGAAGGAGCTTCTCCATAAGACTAACGTCATCGATCACCTCTCCATTGTGTTTCATCTCGTTTGTGAGCGTCCGCAGACGGGTCACGTAGTCGCAAACCTTCTCCGAGCTCTGCATCTTCATTACTTCATACTCCGCACGAAGGGACTGGAGCTTCACCTTCTTTGCCTTATCCACACCTTGCATGGAGCGTTGCAATACCTCCCATGCCTCCTTTGAACTTCTCGCATCAGAGATCTTCTCAAAGGTCGCCTCATCGACCCCTTTGTATAATAAAAACAATGCCTTCTTGTCTCTCTTCCTTGCCTCTCGCAGTGCTGTCCTCTGCGCTTTGGTCAACGCCGCCTCTGCTTCATTAGTTTGCTCTTCATATCCATCCTCAACTATCTCCCATAACTCCTTTGATGCTAGCAGCACTCATCTGGATGCTCCAGTTCCCATAGTTCGTCTTCGTTAACTTGGGAACTTTACCCGGCATAGCATTTACCATCTCCATTGCTGCAATCTCTTCAACTCTTCTGAGTTACTACCAAGGTTCAGAACCTCCCTCTGATACCACTGTTGGAAGCAATTTACAGTGGACACAACGACACAAGAATTGGAGCAAACAACTTCTTTAATTATAATAACAAGGATTACAAAGAAAATATTAAAAAAAACTTGATTCTTAAGATACAACTCAACACAAGCAACACATTCACACTACCCAAATTTGGATATTACAAACTTCACTCCTAGACACTTCTAATCACGGAACTGCTGTCCGCAAAATTACAGTTCGCAAAGTTTAAAAAATCTATCCGCAAGCTTGTTCACAAGAAATTTCTGTCCGTCCAACTCTCCAAAAGGAGTTCTGCTGTCCTCCAATAAAGTACAAAGTGGCTTCCCGCCAATATCTGTTCACAACTTAAAGATGCAGTCCGCCAAGCCCCTTTTTTGTTCGCAGAGTTATAGCCGCAGTCCGTGCTCCTATTCATGCGCTATACCTTGCAATGCTTTCTGCACACACTACTTTTCACGCCACCAGCACTATATATAAGCATAACATGCCAATGGGAGAAGTCCATGTGGCCCACCAGTTTAATGCAGGCATCCGCCCATCAATTACGCCTCCGCCATGCACCGTTTCACACTTTCTAATATATATTAATATAATATAATATATTAATGTATTAATATATATATTATCATATACATACATATAATCCCCGTTGACTTCGGTCAACCTCAAAAATTTCACCAACATTGCAGTCTTCTAAAACAACGCAGATGTTTCTCTCTTATTTAGGGCCTGTTTGGGAGGGCTTTTTTAGCTCCTTTTCGTTTTTTGGAAAACGCTATCACACTTAATAGACCGTTTGGATTGTCTATCGGTGGGAAAAGCTACCGCAAAAAACTCCATTTGCTCATCTTTTGGAAAAGTCACATGTAACCTACTTTTCAAACTTTTCGAAAAGCACTTTCTCATAAAAAAACATTTCTCTTAAAAAAATCTACAACTTGATTTTTTTGTCTTGACGCGATTTTTTTTCCGAGCGTAATTTTTTTGCCCGGGTGTTTTTTTTTCCCGGCACGAATTTTTCGCCCGGGCTCGAATTTTTCGCCTGTGGACGAATTTTTCGCCCGGGCGCAGATTTTTTGCATGAGCTAGCATTTTTCGCACTGGTTGGCATTTTTCGCCCGTGCTGGAATTTTTTGCTCGAGCGCGCGGTTTTTGACCCCGGTGAGTTTTTTTTCGCCCGAGTGCGGTTTTTTGCCCGTGCATGATTTTTTTCCCCGAGCGTGTATTTTTCGCCCGAGCCGGTTTTTCGTCCGACGTGATTTTTTTCGCTCGGGTGCGTTTTTTTCATCAGGGTGCTATTTTTTATCGTTGCACGATTTTTTTCACCCGAGCCGATATTTTTGCCCGGGCGCGATTTTTTTGCCTGGACGCGCTTTTTTCGCCCGGACTTGATTTTTTTGCACCGGCGCGATTTTTTTACACCGGCGCGATTTTTTCGACATCGCGTGATTTTTCTCCCGCGGGCGTTTTTTTCGCCCGGTCGCGATTTTTTCGCCCGGTCGCGATTTTTTCGCCCGGGCGCGATTTTTTCGCCCGGGCGCGATTTTTTCGCCCGGGCGCGATTTTTTCGCCCGGACGCGAATGTTTCTCCCGGACGCGATTTTTTCGCCCGAGCGTGATTTTTTTCTCCCGGGCGCGATTTTTTTGATCGGGAGCAGTTTTTCCCCCGGGCACCATTTCTTTCGCCCGGTAGCGAATTTTTCGCCTCGACGTGATTTTTTGCCCGTTCGTGATTTTTTTGCCCGGTCGTGTATTTTTTTCGCTTGTAAGCTATTTTTTTCGCTTTCGAGCGGAAATATTGCGTCCGTGCGAAAAATTCTCTTCCGTGCAAAAAAATCGCGTCGAGGCGAAATTTTCCCGCCTAATCGAAAAATTAGTGTCCGTCCGAAAAAATCGCGCCCGTCCGAATAATTTGCCGTCTTCCGAAAAATTTCGTGCTCATCCGGAAAATTCGTGCCCGTTCAAAAAATTTGCGTTCGTCCGAAAAATTAGCATCCGGCCGAAAAATTGGGACCCGGCCGAAAATATAGGGTTTGGCCGAAAAATCGGCGCCCAGGCAAAAATATCGTCCCCGGGCGAAAGTATCGCGTACGGGCGAAAAATTCACGCCAGGACGAGAAAAACCACCACCCGGCAAAAAATTCGCTCCCGGGCGAAAAAAACCTGCCCCGGCGAAATAATTGCGATTTTTTCCCCCGGACGCATATTTTTAATAAAAAAAGTTACCGCAACGGAGATTTGTCAAACGATTTATAAAGTGTTTCTCCTTTTTGAAAAGCTCTGCAAAAGAAGTTTATCCAAACAGTTCTCCTTTTCTAATAGACATTTTCCAAAAGCTCCTTTTCCTACCATCCTTTTGTCACCGCTCCTTCTCCTTTCTGAAAAGCCTTCCCAAACAGGCCCTTAAACGCATCAAATCTCAGTTGATCTTATTTGACCTTTCAGTTGATGTAATTTAATATTTTGGGGCACATTTTTATACTTTGTACACTCACTATCTTTAATACTCCTGCATATGATTCTTTTAATATAACACTTCTTCTTGCAACCATACATTCCATCAAATTTCAATTTCTTCCTACTACTCAGAAAGCTTGCTTTATAGTTTTCAACATTCTAATAATGCATCATGGTTCAACTTTTCAGCATTAACAGGTGTTTCCAAAATTGGTCATGCAAGAAGCCACAATGAAAAAAATATTACACAATATCACAAAGAAAGTATGCTCATCAAATAATGCTTTTAACAATGTTGTATACTTCTGTCTTTCAGCCATCTCACAGTAATGCAAGAAACACACTAAGGTTTCATTTGGCGCAGCTGGTGGAGATGGGGGTGGGAGGAGACGGGCTGCTACTCGAACTTGAGGTGTGGAGCTGTTGAACGAAATAGGGTTTTTTTCCCCGTTTCTCACGGCGCGGCGGGTCCAGCCGGAGCAAACGCCGCCGGAGGGCGTTTGTTTACCCGCCGTCCGGCGGCGTTTGCCCTAAACGTCCGGCCAAAACGCCGCGCCAAATGAAGCCTAAAGGACATGCAACATGCTACAGATTATTCCTCTTGGCCAGGAGGTTCCATTAGTAACACGCATATGTGATGGAAACAACCAGCAAAAAGAAGCTCAAATGATGAGAAAGAAGCGGATAATGAATCCTCCAAAATAGACATTATATTGAAGAGTAGAGCAATACAAATGACGTTGTGCTGGAAGAAATGAAGAGAGACTAGGTTATGACTTAAGAAAGCAATGGTAGCAAATAGGGTGAGAGGAATCTGCTTTTGAGCTGCCCGGCCGAAGGTCACCCCAGCCAAAGTGATCTCTTTCCATGATTTCTATGAGATCATTTTAACTCAAACTGATCTCATTTTAGAAATGATTTTCACAGTTATTTACATGTTTCCCAACTGATCCAAAAAAATGATTTTTTTCATGATTTATTTATGATCGGTTATTTTTGACTAATTTCTTATGCTATGCTTCTGATTGTTTTTGATAATACCATTTTAATTTTGGTAAATTATTTTGCCTCCAAACTAAAATCAAATGAGACAGCTTTACTTTCAAGGGGATGGGGGTGATTGAAGTGCTGGAACCTGAACAAAAGAAGGTGATCCATCCTTCATGTGTTTATGTTTTCATGATAAAACATGCATAATAGTTGTGTTTATACATTTGATGGTTTTAGAATAGGAACACTATAAGTTTGGGGGTTGATTTAGTTGGACAAAATCGAGGAGGGTCCGATCTTCACTACGTGTTGCAGTAAGGAGAATGAGAGCAATGAAAGTTTTGTCGCGCGGGGCATGGGGTCTAATCTTCACTGCGCTTCATTAAGGTAGTTTTTAATGATTCAAGTGTTGCTTCATTAATAACATGTATTGTTTCAAGATAATTACATGCAAATAATTTCTTTTCTTTCCCAGTATATCCTCAATAATAGTTGTGTTTAATAGCATGTATTGCGATCGACATTTCCTTCCCAGTATATCCTGCTCATCCACATTATCACGTTCTTATCACATTCAAGTGCTGCTTCATTAATAATTGTGTTTAATAGCATGTATTGCGTTTGACATTTCCTTCCCAGTATATCCTGCTCATCCCAATTATCACGTTCTTATCACCTTCACTATTAGTTATGTTTTTAGTTTGATGGAATAATCGATTCAAAATAAAATTTTGATGGTTAAAATTCTGAAAATTGTGTTGGATACATTCTTATCACCTTCATTTAGTTATGTTATATAGTAATTTATATGTTGAATTCATACTTGGATAAAAAAAGTACACAGGGTTCTCCCCAAATAATTAATCATATGATACATATTATGGCTCATCACCTTCTCCCAACGACCAATGTCGTCCGCCCCTGACCAATGTCGCCTCCCCCGACTAATGTTGCCGCCCCCGACCAATGTTGCCTCCCCCGACCAATGTCACCACCCCCGACCAATGTCGCCGCCCCCGACCAATGTAGTCGCCCACGACCAATATCGCCCCCCACGACCAATGTCGCCCCCACGACCAATGTCGCTTCCCCCGACTAATTTTGCCTCCCACGACCAATGTCACCCCCACGACCATTATTCTCTCCTCGATAAATGTCGCACCCACAACGAATGTTGCCCCCATGACAAATGTAAACCCCTCGACAAATGTCACACCCACGACAAATGTCGCACCCTCGACAAATATCGCACCCACAACGAATGTTGCCCGCACGGGGTCCCCCGTGCACGACTGCTTGTACTTGTATATGCATCTTATGAAGCTTAGTTCTTTATTGCACCTGGTGTGAGTACCTTACCCTTGGACTGGGTAAGTTTATCGTTTACCACAATTTTTATTTCTTGATTTGATAAAGGTTTTGTCAGCTAATCTTGGATTTGGGGTTGGTAACCCTTTTTCCTCCTTGTTTATTGCTTTTACTGACCTTCATATCACCACTTGTATATTTTTACTGAGGTATTCTTTTCTTGTGAATGTCTCAGGATTGGAGCAGTAGCCAGTTGAGCGGCTAAAAGTTTTGGATTTAGGGTGGTGTTCTGCAGCTGTCTATTCCTCACCAGTTGTGAGATAGTTGTTGTTATTTACTTTTCCTTTAGTTCAGACATACATTGTTTTGGTGGGTTCGTGTCAGGTTGTTGACGCCCACATGATTTTGTTTAATGTTAAGTACTTGCTAGCTGCTAAGTCATTTTTGTAGGATTTATTGGTTCCTACTTGCTCTTTGGGAGGTTTTATGCTAGGTTGCATGTTAGATATTTTAAAATTATAAAAATATCATTTCTATTACCACATTCATGTCATCTTTTAAAGCTAATGTCACCATATTTTAACTAGTGTACAAACTATTTCAATACTTATATAAAAAACTTAGAGGTATGCATTTCATGAGTTGTCCTTTGTGATGTTTATGCTCATGTAGGGTATTAACCATTGTAAATAAACTATTTTTACGCAACGTATAATTATGTATTTAATTGTGGAATAGTGATCCACTTAGCTGAGGGATACGGCTAATTATTTTACTTTACTGGATTTTCTTAATAAATACTCATGAATTTCATATAAAATGTAGAGTTGGAGTTTTGCCTGAGCGTCTGCAGTTATCCCCTACATGACGTGGCATCACGACACGTGTTTTCTCTTAATATGATATACACTTAATTTCGGAGAAAATGCGGGTTGTGACAATGGTTGCGCCAAGTTACGGCCGATCAGAAGAGGTTCGCGAAACAGAGGGTCGGGTGATGGAAATCTATTTCGGGAAGATTGAGATTTTTTTTTTGAAGTTAGGTTTTTGGACCCCCTTTTGATTTTGAAATTATCTTACATATTTATAGAGTGATTCAAAATCAAATGGCTATAAAAGGTTTCCAAAATTGAAACCTAGAAAATTACTGTACATGGCCGTCTATTTCGAACCAGAAAAAAATCGGAAAAACGACAAGTATTTTTCGGCGAGTTTTGTTGAGTATCAGTATGATACTCGCCGAATATGAAGATGATATTCGCCAAAAATGCCTTGGACAGAATAGAAGAAAAGTCGACATAAGGCCCAACATACCCGACGAGTATCACCTAGGATACTCGTCGAATTTAGCGAGTATCACATGGGATACTCGCCGAATTCGGCGAGTATCACCAGTGATACCAGTGATACTCGGCGAATTTGCCTTGGCGATTTTTCTTCTTTTTTGCGTATTTTCCCTAAGTATATATGACGAATTCGACAGGCATTAGGAAGCATACACGACGAATTCGGCGAGTATCAAGGGGATGCTCGACGAATTCGACGTTTATGACTCACCATACTCGCCGAATTATACTTAGATAAAATTCTCCATTTCTAACTCCTGGTCTTGGGCCTTCCTTGATCCATCTCCTATACTTGGAAAAGATGTACACCCAATAGAGAGATTACACGTGAGTCAATACATTGGCTTACACAATGAAGAATTACATTGTATAGTCCCGTGTTTAGTGACCCACTGTAACCTTACATTGGTGTGTACTTGGCATTGTAAACCTGCAAGTACATAAATGAAATGCAATATCAAATATAATCTCAATTCATCTTAGCTTGACTGGACCCTTCTTTAAATCATGGTTATTGTGGATACAATACCCAACAATCTCACCCTATTTGAAGAAGCCAAAATCCTACAAGCTAAGATGAAATGCTCATACCAAATAAATTTAAAATAAAACTTGAAAAGATAAATGAAAATAAAAAGATAACATCGTGCATTCCAAGACAATTAGATAAATCAAATATATATATATATATATATATATATTATATATATATATATATATATATATCAAAAGTGTTATAGATCAGGGAGGGCAACCCACTACACACGACAAAGAAATATATATAACAATTTAGGTCTTCTTGTTCTTCCTTTTCAACAGCTGTCTCTCAAAATATTTTATGGGCTTCAGATAGTACTTTGGAGGAGGAGGAGGCATAGGATCAACATTCTTGTACTTCCGAAAATGAATCCTCCTCCTGGTGCAGGCCTCTTTGTATTTTTTCCATTCTTCTGGACTATAGTGATCCTGATGCTTCTCCACTGTCACAACCCGCATTTTTCTCACTATTTATTAAATCAGAGTAAGAGAAAATCTACGCGCTGTGATGCCACGTCGAGCAGGGGATAACTGCCGACGTTCAGGCGACACTCCAAATCCTTTCAAATCATGACTTTATTGATTATAAAAAAAAACTGATTTATTTATGGGCCGTATCCCTCGGCTCAGTGGACCAAAGAGTCCACGGTTTCAAAACTGATTTTTTTATACGTAGCGGAAGATACTTCATTTATGACAACATCCTAAATGAGCGCATAAGTGATCCCGAAGGACCCTTACGCTGAACCAAAACTCTAGTTTTAATTTATACATATATAGGAAAATTCATTTGTTATACGTAATTATGAAAGTACGTTAAGTGAGTTCTTTTTAGAAATCATGCTGATCATATGCTTATACATAATATAGTTTTACTTTTAGCTTTTAAAGTAACTAGCAACCTAGCATAAAACTTCCCAGAGCAAATAGACTATCTCCCAGAAAGGGTAGCAGTAAGAAGAAAACATATCTAGTACAAAAAGGTAAAACTACCAGGGGCGCCAACAGCTGACACGAACCCACTGGCAAGTATGTATGTCTGTAGAAAGTGCAGTAAAACTACCTCACAATGACTCAAGAGAGTCTCAACAGGCAACAAAAGGACCTCCAACAGCACCACAGCAACAGCCACCTACTGGCTACCGCCCAGAACCTGAGGCGTTCAGAAGAAAAAATAGAACACCTCAGAGCAAGGAATGCAAGTGCTAAAAAGGAAAGTAAGGTAAAAACAGGTAAAGTAAAGTAAGGAGAGTACAAAGTAGAGTAAAAACAACAATGCCCCAGGAAGGGCGAAAAGCAAACCTGCACCATGTGCGGGTAAACAGCAACTACTCTGCCTAAAAACCTGCAGAGTCAACATGGCCATGATGCCAAAAAAAAATGCTGCAACACCTACGGAAGAAACGCCTAACATCCTAAATTGTGAGAGGCGGCAGTAGCAAAAACAAGAAACTTGGTATTAGGTTGAAAGCGTTCCAAATCGCCCAACCACTAATTCCGAGTCAACAAATTGCTCAAGGGTTGACACGTGAAGGCACAAAAGACCCATCACTCACTTGCCCAGAAACTACTCGGGTCAAGGTAAAGAGTGTGGTCAAGGCTACATCACGCCACACAACCCCTAAAAGAGCCATCCACCACCACTACTGACCACAACCCACGAATCGGCCTTCGAAAGGTAACAGCCGACAAGGGACTCTCGATACACGAGCAAAACACTCGGGGAGATATCAACGCTAAGGAATTAGTCGTTGCGATTACGCAACGCCGCTGCGAGTGAGTACACTCACTCGATCCTAAGCCTAGCGTACGAGCACCGACATCGGGTCGCACGATTAAAAGACGCACGACCATAGGCCGTGCGTGCACAATTACACCTAAACGCCTCGATTAGGCAAACTAGGAAAAATCCCAAAACCTAGACCTGTACCTAGGCCTAACATGAACTCAACCCGACGCTAACCCATATCCACACTACACACCTACCGCGACGCCGTCCTAAATCGGAAGCTACTAGCGGGAGGATAAAAATCCTAATTTTCTAACGCGTTTTCAAAAGGGGTTAGGGTTAGGAGAATTTCAATTGAAGATTTCTAATTGCACGAACAAAAGAAATTATCAAGGAATTTAACAAAAAGGGAGGCCAAACGGCGAAAAGAGGGGAAGCACTTGCCTCGCTAAATCACCAAAAATTTCGCCAGCACAACGGCGCTATGGCGGACGCCCAAAAATTCCGGAAGCTCCCAAAATACACCAAAACCACCAAAGCAACCTAAGATAGCAACTAATCAAGAGAGGAGAACAAGAATATCCAAAAAAAATCAAAAAAAACCAAATGGAGATTCAACGAAAACATGGAGGAATGACGAATAGGTTACCTCGGCTCGAAGCTCTCGGCGAGGGGAACACAGATCCGGGCTCGGATCGGGAAGGGGAGGCCGGAGCGGCCGGCGGCGGGCGGCGGAAGGTGCGGCTAGGGCTCGCCGTTCTCTTCTTCCGCTCGGGTCGGGAGCTCGCACAGGAAGAAAATAAAAAAAACGAAAAAGGGGGGGGGCGGTTTGCTGGTTCACGGGAGAGAGGGCCGGCTGGGGTTTTATGTGGGGGAGGGGAGCGGTTTAGGTTAATTAAAAACCTAACCTAATACTAACCAAACCTAATACTAACCATAACCTAATACTTAAACCATAACCTAATACTTAAACCATAACCTAATAACATACAACCCCAAATAACTATTAATACACATAATAGTATACACCCTCGCACGCATGCACACGCCCGCGTACGTACATAAATATAAAACCTAGCACGCAAGAGCACGCACGAAATCGTACCCCTCCGCGCACACATACTAACACGAACGCCGACACGCACACGCAAACATACTCAACCCCGCGCGCACGCACACGCGCGCGCGCACACGCGCGCACGAGCACGTACAAAATACCGGCACGCATAAATCGCGCGATAAACTACACATGCGCCAAGAGGCATGCCGTCACATAGAAGAATGACGACTCGCACAAACATAACTACCGCCAAAACGACGCGAAAACGCGACGTCCTCGGATTTCGACCAAAATTGCACCGTAGCTAAATACCCGGGCTACGAGAACAACGGCGAAGTCAAAAACGACTTCCGACGAACAAAACTCAAGCTAACCTTGCCCGAAGCCAAACACGAGAATTCCCTGAAAGGCTCAACCGGGTCTCCAAAACAGACACCGGCTAGCTGGGGAAACCCGCAAACAGGCTAAACCTCTAAGAACACCTAACGAGGTACTCTAACAACGGCTCGAGACGGAAAACGTCAACGTAACGCCGAAAAAGGATTTAAAATAAATCATCGAAAATTCGGGGGCGTTACAGTCACTCCCCCTAACAAAAAGTTTCGACCCGAAACTTTGCGAAAACTACTCCTACAACAGAAGGAAAGAAACCAACCACTAGAGAGGAAACGTACCCGACAACTCAGGGGAACAAATGAGGGTGAGCCTCCCTCATAGCCGACTCTAGCTCCCAAGTCGCGCTCTCCAAATCCTGATTCTTCCAAAGAACCTTTACCATAGGAATAGACTTCGTCCGCAACACTCGAGTTGAGCTTCCAAGATGCGGACCGGCACCTCGACATACGAAAGATTGGGCTCCAACTGGGGCACAGCGTCCAAGACTTGCCCACTGCTCCGCACGCACTTCCGCAACTGGCTCACATGAAAGACATTATGAACCCCCGGGAAGCTAGCTGGCAGATCCAGCCTATAAGCAGCCACACCAATACGCTCCAAAATCCTGAACGGGCCCACAAATCTCGGATCCAACTTCCGATTCTTGCCAAACCTCTTCACTCCTACCATCGGAGACACCTTCAAGAAGACCAAGTCATCCACTGAAAACTCCAAATCGGACCTACGCCGATTGGCGTTCTTCTCATACCTCTCCTGAGCCACTCGAAGCTTCTCCCGAATAAGTTTCACGGAAACCTCCATCTCTTCGAGTGCATCAGGACCCAAAACAGGCCTCTCACCGGCCTCAGCCCAAAACAAAGGGGTTCTGCAGCGCCTCCCATACAACGCCTCGAAGGGAGCCATCTGTAGACTCTCTTGGTAGCTGTTGTTGTAGGCAAATTCCATGAGCCGTAAACGCTCATCCCATGCACCTCCATGATCAAGAATATAGCACCGGATCATATCCTCCACAATCTGATTCACACGCTCGGTCTGCCCGTTGGTCTGCGGATGGTAAGCTGTGGAATACCTCAAATCAGTGCCCAAACCCTCCTGCAAACTCCTCCAGAAACGCGATGTGAACCGAGAGTCTCGATCTGAAACGATGCTAACCGGAACGCCGTGCAATCTGACGACCTCATCCAAATACAACTCAGCAATCTTCTTCATCGAGTAATCGATCTTATAAGGTACGAAGTGCGCACACTTCGTCAATCGGTCCACGATCACCCAAACAGAATCAAACCCTCTCGGAGATCTCGGTAAGCCTGTAATGAAATCCATCGAGATGCTTTCCCACTTCCAAGTCGGGATCTCCAAAGGTGCCAACTTGCCACCAGGCCTCCCATGGTCGGCCTTCACCCGCCTGCAAGTGTAACACTCCGAGACAAAACGAGCTATATCACCCTTCATCCCATACCACCAGGCGATCTGCTTCAGATCATGGTACATCTTCGTAGATCCCGGGTGGTAGGAAACACTGGATCCGTGAGCCTCTTTGCAAATCAATACCCTGATGTCTCCAACTGCGGGGATGCAAAACCTGCCGCGGTACTTCAAAGTACCCGCCTCGTCGATGGAGAAATCTGGCAACTCTCCCCTCTCAGCTCTGAGGTACAAGTGCAACAAATCCGGATCCTCTTTCTGATGCAATCTGGTGAGAGAAATCCATGACGGCTCTGCCACTACCAAACTGCTCTGCAACTCACAGCGTCCTGCGGTGATATCCATCAATAGAAACTCCTCCACTAAACGATCCGCGGTGAGATTGAAGACTTTCCCCGTCTTCCGGCTCAAGGCGTCGGCCACCACATTGGCCTTGCCCGGATGGTACTGAATCTCAACATCGTAATCAGCAACATACTCAAGCCACCGCCGCTGGCGCAAATTCAGCTCCTTCTGAGTGAACACGTACTTCAGGCTCTTATGATCGGTAAAGATCCTGCACTGGGCCCCATAAAGTAAGTGTCTCCACAGCTTCAAGGCAAAAATCACCGCTGCGAACTCGAGGTCGTGCGTAGGATAGTTCCGCTCATGAATCTTCAACTGACGAGACCCATAAGCGATCACCTTCCCCTCCTGCATCAACACGCCACCGAGTCCAACGTGCGAGGCATCCACATAAACGTCATAGTCCTGTCCCTCCGCCGGTAAGGTCAACACAGGGGCAGAACATAACCGGCTCTTCAGCTCCAGAAAGGCCTCCTCGCACTTATCACTCCAAACGAACGCCGCATGCTTCTGCGTCAGCTTTGTCAAGGGCGCTGCCAAGGTAGAAAAGCCCTCGACGAACCTCCTATAATAGCCGGCCAACCCCAAGAAGCTCCTGATCTCCTTGGGTGTGCTCGGCCTACTCCAATCCATCACTGCTGAGACCTTCTCCGGGTCCACTGAAATACCATCTTTGTTCACCACATGACCCAGGAAGGAAACCTGAGGCAACCAGAACTCGCATTTGCTCAGCTTGGCATACAACTGATGATCCCTCAAGGCGGATAACACCAACCGCAAATGCTGATCATGCTCCACCGCATTTCGAGAATAAATCAGAACGTCGTCAATGAACACGACGACAAACTTGTCCAGAAAGTCCTTGAACACCCGGTTCATCATGTCCATAAATGCTGAAGGCGCATTGGTCAGCCCAAAAGACATGACCAGGAACTCGAAATGACCATGCCTCGATCGGAAAGCCGTCCGTGGGACATCCGACTCTCGGATCCTAAGCTGATGGTAACCAGAACGGAGGTCTATCTTCGAAAATACTGAACTGCCACGCAACTGATCAAATAAGTCGTCGATTCTGGGCAGTGGATACCTGTTCTTGATGGTGACTTTGTTCAACTCTCTATAGTCGATACAAAGGCGCATCGAACCATCCTTCTTCTTCACAAAGAGAACCGGGGCACCCCAGGGCGACGAGCTTTGCCTTATGAAGCCCTTCTCCAATAACTCATCAAGCTGAGTACGAAGCTCCTCCAGCTCTCGCGGGGCCATCCGATACGGCGCCTTGGCAATCGGACGCGTACCAGGCTCCAAATCAATCACGAACTCCACATCCCTGTCTGGAGGAAGACCGGGAAGATCGCTAGGAAACACGTCAGGAAACTCTCGCGCAACCGGAATCTCATCCAACAGCGGCACACTGCTAACAGTCCCCAACACTGAGACTAAACAAGCAAAACAACCAGCAGGAAAAACCCTCTGAGCACATACCGCAGAAATCGCCGGAGAGTCCCGACGCGAATCACCGAAAACACTCCCGGGCTGACCGCTGTCCTTCCTGAAATCCAAGCGCTTTCCCCTGCACTGAATCACTGCATCATATCGGGACAACCAGTCCATACCCAGGATGACATCGAAATCCTCTAAGTCCAACACCTTCAGATCAGCCTTGGCCAGATAATCCCCCAACAAAATAGGGCAGTCCAGAATGCCCTGATCTGATATCACGGATTCACCCGAGGGGAACTTGACGCTAAAGGCACCACCAACACGATCAACAACCCACTGGCACCGCTCGACAAAGGCCCTAGCCACAAAAGAGTGGGTAGCACCTGAGTCAAATAGAACGCGGGCCCAGCGGTTCCTTACCTTAAATTTCCCTATACACAAACAAAACCATAAACGCACAAGCAATAAACAAAACCATAGCAACACTAAAACTGCTACAAAAGAGAAAGTCGAGCGAGGGGGGGGGGGGGGGGGGTTTACCTGAAATGACCTGCGTCGAAGCCTCAGCCTCCGCTGAAGATACCACATTCAGCTTCCCTTTACCCTTGTCCACCGGCTGAGGCGGAGGTAAAGCCTGGAGCGGAACGGCATGTAGAGCGGACTGAACCTGAGGGCACCTCGACTTAATATGGCCCTTCTGGCCACACTGGTAGCAAACACGATCCTTGGACCAGCACTGAGCAGCATCGTGACCGGGTCGCTTGCAGACAGGACAAGGAACATCCCTCCTAGGTGCACCCTGGATAGCATGCACATGCTCCTTCTTCTGGACCCTTGCCCTCTTGAAGCACCTCTCAGCTGGGTGGCCCGGATGGCCACAGAAACTGCACACTACCTTGCTCTTCTTCTCAGAAGCAGCACCAAGAACCAGGGGACCCTTTTCCTCAACTGACCTCCTCTTCTCGCTTCTCGCCTGCTGTCCGCGCTGCTTCGCGTTCTCGATAGCCTCTACCTTCAAAGCGGCCTCAACTGCTCCCGCATAAGTAACTGCGCCATGAGCAACCGCAAGCTGCTGGACATCGCTCCTGAGGCCACCCAGAAAACGCTTTGCTCTGTCCTCCTCAGTAGCCACCAAACTCGGAGCAAATCGACTGAGTTTGCTAAACTCAATCTCGTACTCGTTGATGGTGAGCTGACGCTGCTTCAGATGAAGAAAGTCATTCATCAGCCTGTCTCGCTCTACTGACGGTAGAAACTTCCTCATCAGCAACTCCTTGAAAGAACTCCAGGAACATTCTCCGACCATGCCTTCCTTCTCTCTTAACCACCAGGTCTTTGCCAAACCCTTCAGCTGATAAACGCCCAGCATCACCTTCTGATCATCTGAGATACCTGAATAGTGAAGCATCTCCTCCATAGTGATCAGCCAGTCGTCCAATACCATGAAATCCGCCTTCCCATCGTACGTGGGAGGGCTCAGCCTCTGGAACTAGGAGATGAAAGTCATCCCGGGGGGCACCACCACTGGAGGCACGAGAGGAGCAGGGGGGGCAGGAGGGGCTAGAACAGCTGTACCCACGGCGGGGTCCTGAACTCCCGGAGTCTGACCCGCCGCTCCGGATAAAAAGGACTGCATCTGGGCCTGCAACTCCACCACCTGCCTTGATAAGGCCTCGTTACTCTGCCTCAGGCTTTCCACCAACGCATCACTTTGAGCACCGGAGGACTCACCCTCAGACTGGGGAGTCGACCTCGTCACTCTACGCTTTGGCGGCATACTATAAGGAAAAATTAAAACATAACAAACGATTAGAACTTAGCTAAACTCCTAGGATTAGACAAAAGGTACAGACAATACATACATAAATATGATCTTCTACTGCTACATTTGCTCTGAGATTTTATTTTATTTAATACAAAAGGAATGATATGCTTAGCCTAAGATGGTTCACCACCATCACACTAACTCTTGTGCCTAGATCGGGAATGCATGAATTGTATTATTTTGACTCAAAACTATGTGTGTACACATGTCATCCTGCACGTCTTTAGCTTGGCGCGTTGTGCTTATGCGATGTTATGCTATGCATGATTATGCTATGCATTCTAAAAAGGCCCTAGTGCATGCCATGGCGGAGTACACATGAAAATGTTATGCATCCCATACTACATAACATTCTCATGCGACTAAAAAGAAAACGTGCTAGTCGCAGTCATGTGGTGAGGTTATGCATCCCATACTACATAACCCTCACATGTAGCCCCTATGGTGGATCCATATACGAACACATATTATGCATCCCATACTACATAATATGCCCCGTATACTTCATGTTATGCTTATGCGTGTAGTGCAGTGTTCGTGCTTCAGCCAAAACGTGCCGATGACATGTCGGTGTGTGTATGATATGACTCTAAACATCTAACACAAACAAAGGAAGGTTGCCCGACCAATTGTCAAGCAACCTCCCTCTGATACCAACTGTCACAACCCGCATTTTTCTCACTATTTATTAAATCAGAGTAAGAGAAAATCTACGCGCTGTGATGCCACGTCGAGCAGGGGATAACTGCCGACGTTCAGGAGACACTCCAAATCCTTTCAAATCATGACTTTATTGATTATAAAAAAAAACTGATTTATTTATGGGCCGTATCCCTCGGCTCAGTGGACCAAAGAGTCCACGGTTTCAAAACTGATTTTTTTATACGTAGCGGAAGATACTTCATTTATGACAACATCCTAAATGAGCGCATAAGTGATCCCGAAGGACCCTTACGCTGAACCAAAACTCTAGTTTTAATTTATACATATATAGGAAAATTCATTTGTTATACGTAATTATGAAAGTACGTTAAGTGAGTTCTTTTTAGAAATCATGCTGATCATATGCTTATACATAATATAGTTTTACTTTTAGCTTTTAAAGTAACTAGCAACCTAGCATAAAACTTCCCAGAGCAAATAGACTATCTCCCAGAAAGGGTAGCAGTAAGAAGAAAACATATCTAGTACAAAAAGGTAAAACTACCAGGGGCGCCAACAGCTGACACGAACCCACTGGCAAGTATGTATGTCTGTAGAAAGTGCAGTAAAACTACCTCACAATGACTCAAGAGAGTCTCAACAGGCAACAAAAGGACCTCCAACAGCACCACAGCAACAGCCACCTACTGGCTACCGCCCAGAACCTGAGGCGTTCAGAAGAAAAAATAGAACACCTCAGAGCAAGGAATGCAAGTGCTAAAAAGGAAAGTAAGGTAAAAACAGGTAAAGTAAAGTAAGGAGAGTACAAAGTAGAGTAAAAACAACAATGCCCCAGGAAGGGCGAAAAGCAAACCTGCACCATGTGCGGGTAAACAGCAACTACTCTGCCTAAAAACCTGCAGAGTCAACATGGCCATGATGCCAAAAAAAAATGCTGCAACACCTACGGAAGAAACGCCTAACATCCTAAATTGTGAGAGGCGGCAGTAGCAAAAACAAGAAACTTGGTATTAGGTTGAAAGCGTTCCAAATCGCCCAACCACTAATTCCGAGTCAACAAATTGCTCAAGGGTTGACACGTGAAGGCACAAAAGACCCATCACTCACTTGCCCAGAAACTACTCGGGTCAAGGTAAAGAGTGTGGTCAAGGCTACATCACGCCACACAACCCCTAAAAGAGCCATCCACCACCACTACTGACCACAACCCACGAATCGGCCTTCGAAAGGTAACAGCCGACAAGGGACTCTCGATACACGAGCAAAACACTCGGGGAGAAATCAACGCTAAGGAATTAGTCGTTGCGATTACGCAACGCCGCTGCGAGTGAGTACACTCACTCGATCCTAAGCCTAGCGTACGAGCACCGACATCGGGTCGCACGATTAAAAGACGCACGACCATAGGCCGTGCGTGCACAATTACACCTAAACGCCTCGATTAGGCAAACTAGGAAAAATCCCAAAACCTAGACCTGTACCTAGGCCTAACATGAACTCAACCCGACGCTAACCCATATCCACACTACACACCTACCGCGACGCCGTCCTAAATCGGAAGCTACTAGCGGGAGGATAAAAATCCTAATTTTCTAACGCGTTTTCAAAAGGGGTTAGGGTTAGGAGAATTTCAATTGAAGATTTCTAATTGCACGAACAAAAGAAATTATCAAGGAATTTAACAAAAAGGGAGGCCAAACGGCGAAAAGAGGGGAAGCACTTGCCTCGCTAAATCACCAAAAATTTCGCCAGCACAACGGCGCTATGGCGGACGCCCAAAAATTCCGGAAGCTCCCAAAATACACCAAAACCACCAAAGCAACCTAAGATAGCAACTAATCAAGAGAGGAGAACAAGAATATCCAAAAAAAATCAAAAAAAACCAAATGGAGATTCAACGAAAACATGGAGGAATGACGAATAGGTTACCTCGGCTCGAAGCTCTCGGCGAGGGGAACACAGATCCGGGCTCGGATCGGGAAGGGGAGGCCGGAGCGGCCGGCGGCGGGCGGCGGAAGGTGCGGCTAGGGCTCGCCGTTCTCTTCTTCCGCTCGGGTCGGGAGCTCGCACAGGAAGAAAATAAAAAAAAACGAAAAAGGGGGGGGGGGCGGTTTGCTGGTTCACGGGAGAGAGGGCCGGCTGGGGTT
This sequence comes from Platanthera zijinensis, assembly GCA_039513925.1. Taxonomy (NCBI): domain Eukaryota; kingdom Viridiplantae; phylum Streptophyta; class Magnoliopsida; order Asparagales; family Orchidaceae; genus Platanthera; species Platanthera zijinensis. Next base: position 59,371,350 of record CM077092.1, read on the forward strand.
TTATGTGGGGGAGGGGAGCGGTTTAGGTTAATTAAAAACCTAACCTAATACTAACCAAACCTAATACTAACCATAACCTAATACTTAAACCATAACCTAATACTTAAACCATAACCTAATAACATACAACCCCAAATAACTATTAATACACATAATAGTATACACCCTCGCACGCATGCACACGCCCGCGTACGTACATAAATATAAAACCTAGCACGCAAGAGCACGCACGAAATCGTACCCCTCCGCGCACACATACTAACACGAACGCCGACACGCACACGCAAACATACTCAACCCCGCGCGCACGCACACGCGCGCGCGCACACGCGCGCACGAGCACGTACAAAATACCGGCACGCATAAATCGCGCGATAAACTACACATGCGCCAAGAGGCATGCCGTCACATAGAAGAATGACGACTCGCACAAACATAACTACCGCCAAAACGACGCGAAAACGCGACGTCCTCGGATTTCGACCAAAATTGCACCGTAGCTAAATACCCGGGCTACGAGAACAACGGCGAAGTCAAAAACGACTTCCGACGAACAAAACTCGAGCTAACCTTGCCCGAAGCCAAACACGAGAATTCCCTGAAAGGCTCAACCGGGTCTCCAAAACAGACACCGGCTAGCTGGGGAAACCCGCAAACAGGCTAAACCTCTAAGAACACCTAACGAGGTACTCTAACAACGGCTCGAGACGGAAAACGTCAACGTAACGCCGAAAAAGGATTTAAAATAAATCATCGAAAATTCGGGGGCGTTACATCCACTCCGAGCTCATATAAGGCAAAGGTGTCTAAGATTATTCCTTTTGAAGTTGGACTCCAAACTTCATCCATCTCACGGTTAGGTCCTTCTCTGACTTGAGCTGGCCTGGCCGGTTCTGGTCTAACTTCAGAAGTACCTTCTCCAAATTTCCTATTGTAACACCCTATTACTAATTTGGGTCAGGATCACTATGTCAATAGGATTGTTGCTTTGACCTTATTATAGAGAGAAAAGGCCAAATAGTTAAGTCTAAGGCTTAGGACTTAGGATTAAAGATTTCCCCAAGACCTCCTAGTTCAGATGCAGAAGCCAAGAAGAAGAATTGAAGTTGTCGTCGAGCTCAAATCGATGAAGCATCGAACTCAGTTCAACTATCTGTGAGTTCAAGCTAACAAAGCATCGACCTCAGTTCGACGATCTCTGAGCTCAAGTCGACGAGGCGTCGAACCCAGTTCGACGATCTCTGAGCTCAGATCGACAATTCATGTCCAAGTCAAATTCCAATCTCTCTGAGCTCAGTTCGACGATAGTTGAGCTCAGATCGACGATTTCTTTTTGAGATCGATGATTTCTGGGATTTTGTCAGCTTGTTGAGGATTTCAAATCAGAGCATTTATTGCAGAAGATTTCTAGCCATTATAATAAATCTGGAGCAAGTTTCAAGGAAACAAAGAAGGAATGTAATTAGGTTGTTTCCTCCAGAGACAGTTGACAATTAAGGAAAGCATTTATGACTTTGCTAACAGCTATTTTTCAAGATTTTATGACTGGAGTTCTTATCTTCATCATTTTAGAGAGAACAATAGAACATACAGCAGAATACTCAAAAAGGATACAGAGGCACACAGAGAAAAAAGAAGAAGATCAATAACTCAGAAAAACTGAACAAGTTTTCTTTCTGATTCCTGCTGATCAAAAGTTTTCTCAAGTCTTCATTATTCACACTCCAGACAACAAACATTTCAGTTTTGCTGAAATCATCTAGTACTGGAGCCATCATTTCATTGAAGACCTATCACCCTTACAAAGCTTCCAGTTCCTGAACTTCTGCTATATTTCAGGGGGAGCTTTGACAATATCTCATCCACTAGTTCTTCTCTTTGATAGTTGACAGAGAAGACAACTTCACCCTTTTTCTTTTCCTTTCCTATAAAAGGGTTTTTAAACTCCCTTCAAAAGTTTTTCTTTGGTTCCTGAGACCTGATCAAAACTCAGTGGTGGCAAGACACCTGATAAAAAAATCTGATTTGGTTTTTGAGCACCTGATCAAAAGCTCATTGGTGCCCAGGACACCTGATCAACTCATCCTGTAGTGGATTCCTACAAAGGGTGGTAGGAGAGTGGATGTACCCAGGTTTTGGGGAACCACTATAGCTCCTTGTGTCTTCTGGATTGCTTGCTCTTTCTTGTGTTGTGTGCTGTGAATTATTTCTTTTGTAGTTATTTTATTTTAGTTTCTGCTTAGCACTCTACACTTTTTAAATTAAGTCTTCCACTGCTAAAATAATTTTTAATTTACCAAAATTATTTTAAATCACTCTATTCACCCCTCTCTAGAGTAAAGGATTGATCTACCCTCACTTTTAATTGGTATCAGAGGGAGGTTGGTTGCTCAACCAACTTGGTTGCTCAGCCAAATTGGTTGTCAATACAGACTAACATCTGAACCAAAAGATCTATCTTAAGATCCATCCTTATAGAGGGTTATTTTTATTATATCTATTTTTGTTTAAATTCATGGCACAAAACAAGGATTATGCTAGCACCAGACCTCCAGTGTGCAATCTCTCCAAGTTTGCACTTTGGAAGGCAAGTATTAGATTATACATGAATTCTATTGATGAAGATATATTTAATTCTGTTTTGACAGATTGCTCAAAGCCTCCTGCAAGCACAAGTTCAAATGCTGTTCCACCTCCTTCAGGAACAGATGCAGATATAAAGAAATGGAAGGTTACTGATGCCAAAGCTATGAACATCCTGGCACAGACAATGTCTGATGATATCTTTCAAAAGGTAGCTGAATGCAACTCAGCTAAGGAAATTTGGGAAAAGCTATCTGAAATTGTATCAGGACCAACTGATGAAAGGAAAGACAGAAGATCTCATCTCATCACCCATTATGAAAATTTCAAGAAGGCAGAAAATGAGTCAGTAGCTGACATGTACAGCAGACTAAGATTAATTGTCAGTGAACTCAAAACTTTGGACAAGGAGATCTCTCTCACAGAGATCAATGACAAAATTCTAATGTGCTTCCCCAGCACTTGGGATTCAACAATCTGGCCAATCAAGGATGCCAGAAGTCTGAATGAGATTACTACAGAAGCTCTATTGGGAAAGCTCAAATCTTATGAGCAGCTCATCAAAAATAGAGAAGAAGAACAAAAGACAATTTCTCCAGCAGTCAGAAAGGAGAAATCAATTGTTTTTAAAGCCATAGAACAATAGCCTGAAGACAAAGTCACAGGCAATGAAGAACTGATGAGCCTCCTAGCCAAGAGGTTATACAAAATGGCCAGGAAGGACTTCAGAAAAAGGTCATCCAGAGGACAAGAAAAGCCAAGGTATGATAAATCAAATAATAAAGAGATTATTTGCTATGGTTAAAGGAAACCATGCCACATACTGCCTGACTGTCCAGAAAATCAAAATAAGGACAAAAAGGATAAGAGGGAAAAGAGAAAAGACAAAGACTCTAGAAGAAATCATCATGACAGATCCTCTTCCAGCAAGAACAAGCACATTAGGAAGGGATTTGTTGCTGAAACATGGAGTGCAACAGAAGAATAATATTATGCATCATCAAGCTCAAGTGATGATGAAGATGATGCACAGGAAAAAGAATTTTGCATGATGGCAATCAATGCATCTCAAAACAATACTGATTCAGAACATGAATCTGAATCTGAATCTGAACCATAGCTAGAAGAAGATCAGGTAATTGATTCATTTGATTTTAATTTTAAGGACTTCAAGTCTGAATTTAAAGCACTGTGTTTAGATCTACTCAATTCTGAGAAAGAAATTATCTCTCTCAGAAATCAATTATCTGAATACAGTACCTTAAGTTCAGATAACCTCAAACTCTCAGATGATTTAGAATGCTGTAGAGAGCAGATAGCTTCACTGAAAAGTGAACTATCTGAGGCCAAGAAGTTTGAAGAAACTCTCAATGGGAGAAGTATCAAACTGATGGACATCACAAGCACAGTAAACTCAAGACTCAATAGTACACTGGGCTTGGGTGCTTCATCCAGCCAAGCCATTGTGTTAACAACTCCCATTAAGTTTATCTCTGATAAAGGAAGAGAAGTTGTGGAGGTAGCTAGAAAAAATTCTGATCTACCCAAAAAGAACAAAGTTCAACAGATATTGTCGAATAGAGCTCGACGATCTTCGAACAGAGCTCGACGATCTTCAAATAGAGCTCAGCGTTTTCATGTTGAATCGTCGAACTCAGGTCGACGATCTCTGATCTCTGAACACAGGCAAGATCGATTGCTGAACAGAGCTCGACGATCTGACCCAAGATCGTCGAACTCAGATCCACGATCATCGTACGGAGCTCAGAGATTTTACCAATTCTCAAAGGGTACATCAAAAGTTGATTCTAGATATCCTACATCTCAAGGGTTCAACCCTTATACTGAATGGATAATTCCTCCTAGGAGATATCATCCTGAAGGGTATAAGAGTCAACAAGAGATGTCTTTCATTTCTGATTTCAAAGGTTATCAAACTAGACCCAAGGTAAACTGGGTCAAAAACAAATGAAATGCTATTTGTGCAGGTGAAGACCTATCCAACCATGGACCAGCATTGGTATCTTGATAGTGGGTGCTCCAAACACATGAAAGGAATCAAGGATAACCCGACATCCTTCAAGGCTAAACATGGACCCAAAGTCATGTTTGGAGATTCAAACTTTGGATAGACCAAAGGATTTGGTGCAGTCCAAATTGGATCAGTAACATTCAATAAGGTAGCATATGTGGAAGGACTGAAGCACAATCTTATCAGCATCAGTCAGCTGTGTGATGAAGGCTACCAGGTCACATTCAACAAGTCTTCATGTTTCATCAAATCAGAAGACAACACAACTGTGTTGATAGGTAACAGAAGAGGTAACATCTATCTAGTAGATTTTCATGCAACCAAGGTAGACATCTGCTTATTTAATTCTCTTAGAAAACCTAATGAATTATGGCATAAGAGATTAGGACATATCAACCTTAGAACCATTGCTAGGCTATCAAAGGGTACATCAAAAGTTGATTCTAGATATCCTACATCTCAAGGGTTCAACCCTTATACTGAATGGATAATTCCTCCTAGGAGATATCATCCTGAAGGGTATAAGAGTCAACAAGAGATGTCTTTCATTTCTGATTTCAAAGGTTATCAAACTAGACCCAAGGTAAACTGGGTCAAAAACAAATGAAATGCTATTTGTGCAGGTGAAGACCTATCCAACCATGGACCAGCATTGGTATCTTGATAGTGGGTGCTCCAAGCACATGAAAGGAATCAAGGATAACCCGACATCCTTCAAGGCTAAACATGGACCCAAAGTCATGTTTGGAGATTCAAACTTTGGACAGACCAAAGGATTTGGTGCAGTCCAAATTGGATCAGTAACATTCAATAAGGTAGCATATGTGGAAGGACTGAAGCACAATCTTATCAGCATCAGTCAGCTGTGTGATGAAGGCTACCAGGTCACATTCAACAAGTCTTCATGTTTCATCAAATCAGAAGACAACACAACTGTGTTGACAGGTAACAGAAGAGGTAACATCTATCTAGTAGATTTTCATGCAACCAAGGTAGACATCTGCTTATTTAATTCTCTTAGAAAACCTAATGAATTATGGCATAAGAGATTAGGACATATCAACCTTAGAACCATTGCTAGGCTATCATAGGAAAACCTTGTTAGAGGACTACCTTCTAGTCCCTACAAGAAGGAAGGACTCTACAGGTCTTGTCAGTTAGACAAGCAAACTAAAAACAGTTTTAAGTCACTTAATAAGAGTGATTCACCTATGATTTTGTATTTATTACATATGGATCTATTTGGACCCATTTCTGTAAAAAGTCTAGGAGGGAAATCTTACACTTTAGTAGTTGTAGATGACTTCTCTAGATTCACATGGGTGTTCTTTCTGAGAAAGAAGTCTGATAACTTCAAGTGTTTGACAGAGTTTCTCAAATGCATACAGATTGAGTTCAATACTCACATAGCCCTAATCAGAAGTGATCATGGAACAAAGTTTGATTCTATTCTTATGCAAGAGTTCTGTCAGAGGGAAGGGATCAGGCACACTTTCTCAGCTCCTAGAACTCCTCAACAGAATGGGGTAGCTGAAAGGAAGAATAGAACCCTTATTGAATCTGCCACAACATTGTATACAGATGCTCACCTTCCTCTATCCTTTTGGGCAGAGGATGTGAACACTTCAAACTATGTTTTGAATAGGAGTTTGATACATAAGCTAAAAGGCAAGACTCCCTATGAATTGCTCAAAGGGAAGAAACCTAAAGTTGATTTTCTTAGGATTTTTTGTTATATCTGCTACATTCATAACAATAACAAGAAACACTTAGCAAAATTTGAAGCCAAAGCTGATGAAGGAGTGTTTCTGGGATACTCCATGATCAGTAAGGCCTATAGGGTTTTTAATAAATCATCTCCTAAAATTGAAGAGACTGTGCATATTTCTTTTGATGAAACTAACATGTCTTACAAGGAGAAGAGCACTTCTACCATAGACCCTTTGCAGGTACATTCTATATCAGAAAATTTGGACAGGCTACATATCATTGAACAAGATCCATCACCTTCATCCATTCAATAAGAAGCTGAAAGCAGTGAAAATGAAGATGACAGTCAGATCTTAGCAATCCATGGTGACAATCTAAATGAAGAGCCAGTTATTGTTCCACTAGAGGAAACAACAACACAGGTTGGTGAACAATCAACACCCATTGTTGATTTAGTAACATCAAGAGACCATCCAATCTCTCAAGTGATTGGAGACATCTCAACTGGTGTGCAAACTAGAAACCAATTCAATCAAAATTTGATGCACACTTGCTTTCTCTCTCAAATTAAACCTCAATCCATACAAGATGCAGAATAAGATCCAAACTGGATCATTGCAATGCAAGAGGAATTAAATCAATTTGAAAGAAACAAAGTTTGGGAGCTAGTGGCAAAGCCAAAGAATCATCCCATTGTTGGAACAAAATGGGTATTCAAGAACAAGCTCGATGATCAAGGAGTTATAGTAAGAAATAAAGAAGGCTGGTTGCTCAAGGATACTCTCAAGAAAAAGGCATAGACTATGACAAAACCTTTGCACCAGTTGCAAGGTTGGAGGCCATAAGAATCTTCCTGGCATATGCAGCTCACAAGAAGTTCAAGGTTTATCAAATGGATGTCAAAAGTGCATTCCTTAATGGTGACATCAAGGAAAAGATTTATGTAAAACAACCCCCAGGTTTTATCTCTCTAACTCACCCTGATTTTGTTTATAAATTGCATAAAGCATTATATGGTCTCAAACAAGCTCCAAGAGCATGGTATGAGACCCTAGCTTGCTTTCTCTTGAAAAATGATTTTAAGAGGGGTAGAGTAGACCAAACTCTTTTTATTAGAACCCATAAGTCCAATATCCAACTAGTATAAATCTATGTAGATGACATTATCTTTGGTTCTACTAATTCAAATTTGTGCAAAAGGTTCTCCAACCTAATGCATTCCAAATTTGAAATGAGTAGCATGGGTTAGCTATCCTTCTTTCTAGGATTGCAAGTCAAACAACATGCTGATGGCATCTTTATTTCTCAAACCAAGTATGCAAAAGAATTGGTTAAGAAATTTCTTATGTCTGAAGCATCCTCTATAAAAACACCTATGCCTACAAATGCTGTATTAGATGCTGATGAACATGGGAAATAAGTTGATCAGACAACATATAGAGCAATTATTGGCTCCTTATTGTATCTTACAGCTAGTAGACCTGATATAATGTTTGCTATATGCATATGTGTTAGATTCCAAGTCAGCCCTAGAGAGTCACACCTTACATTAGTTAAGAGGATTCTTAGGTATGTTAAAAGTTGTCCAAATCTAGGTCTCTTGTATCCAACTGATTCAGGATTTTATCTAACAAGATTTTCAGATGCTGATTATACTGGATGTAGAGTAGACAGGAAAAGCACTAGTGGAACTTGTCAGTTTCTTGGTGACAGACTTGTCTCCTGGTTTTGCAAGAAACAAACATCTGTGTCTACTTCAACTGTTGAAGCTGAATATATGGCAGCAGGTAGCTGTTGCTCACAGATATTGTGGATTCAAAATCAGCTCCTACACTATGGCTACAACTTAGAAAAGTCCAAAATATTTTGTGATACCACTAGTGCTATTTCAATAGCTCAAAATCCAGTCCTCCATAGTAGGACAAAACACATAGATATTATGCATCATTTCTTAAGAGATAATGCAGAGAAGAATAGAATTGAATTAAAATATATCCCAACTGATTTACAAAGGGGAGATATTTTCACCAAGCCCTTGGATTAAAAGAAACACACCTTCTTCCTTAATCAGTTAGGAATGTTAGATGGAGGAAGTCTTAATTAAGTTCCAAGACCTTTAAACCTAAAAAGAGACAAGACTAGGTTAAAATTTTTTTTGGGGTTTCCTAGTGTCTATAAGTTTTCTATGTCTCTGAACTACGCTCGACGATTTCCCTGAAGATCATCGAACGGAGCTCGGTGTTTTCCAGATAGTGCTGGACTATCCTTTTCGGTCAGTGATATCGATCATCGTTGAATGACGGTCGACGATGTTAAATATCATCGAACGAAGGTCAACGATGTTGAGACCCTTCAGTTTCCCCTAGAGCCGTCGATCGTCGAACCGAGTTCAACGATCTTTCCTTTTCAGCATCGAACCCTAATATAAAATCATTTTTCTGGCATCATTCTCCTTTGCGCTTTTATACCTTCTGCAAGAACTTTCTTTCCCTCCAAACTTCTCTACACTTGATCGTGTTTGTTTTTGCAGGAAACATGTCAGTTTCAGTCGCCGTTTTAGCAGCAATGAAGTTCGATACTGGGTTTGACATTGATATGGATTTGTTTGAAGGGACTGATCAACTTTTCAAGGATATTCTGCAATTATTTAAGGAGAAACAACTTGTGAACATCATGACAACCAGAATCAAACTAGGAGCAAATGTAATCAAAGAGTGGGTCTATACTGCCAACCATCTGGATCAACATACAGTCATTGGCACCATCTCAGGAACTCAGGTATCCCTAACCCCAGCCATTCTTATAGAAATTTTTGGGTTAAGTACTGGACATGATAACATAGACCTATTAGGGGTAGAATTTTCTGATATGTTAGACAGAATGGATCACAATTATTAAACCCTAATAAGTTATTGAAGAAAAATTTGTCTACGGAGTATAGATTTTTAGCAGACATTGTAGGCAAAGTAATTTTGGCCAAACACTCAGCTCATGACACAATATCAAGACATCAGTTCTGCTTAATGGCTGCCTTAGTAGATAAGAAGCATTTGGATTGGGGAGCTATCTTCTTTGATTTGATCAAGAAGAAAATCAATAAGAATTTTGTGAATTTTGGGAGAATTCTGGGGCCTATTCCTGCAGAATAGGTGCCCTCAGCTGTTAGTGTCAAATGGAATGCATATCAATGCTTCCAAGAGACTTTCCTCTGCTCTCTTTGGCAAATGGGAGAGGAAGATTGTCAAACCAAGCAGGGGTCCTGCAACACAAACTTCTTCAGGCATAAGGACTGTTTCAGTCACTCTTCCTTAGACCACTTCCCTAGTAGAAGTGTTGGCATCCACCTCAATTTCCTCTCCTCTATCTTCCCATCTAGCTACATCTTCCATATTCTCTCCCCCTCTCCACCTCCAGTTACTTCATCCATTTCTCCATCTCATATAGCTTCTTCACCTCCTCCAGCCATTTTCCAAGAAGATTTCCAATCTCTACCTTTCTTCTCCTCCATTGACTTAGAATCATCCTCCCACATCCTTCAATCTCCTAGATGATTCATTCATGGATGATTCCCCCTCTTCACCTCCAAACATCCCATCCACCTCAACATCATTCCAACAAATGCTTCATGACATCATCTCTCAACCATCCATTTCACCTACCATCTCCTCATTCCTACCAACAGTCACCATCCCAGCTCCATCTATTACATCCATCCCCATCTCTCAACCCTCCATACCACTTCACCCAGCATCCATTCCATCCATCTTTGCAGCACACCCCTCTACCTCTACTCAGGTTAACCTTGAGCAAGTAGACCTTCTTCCTCTAGCAGATAGACTGTATGAGTTGTATGCCCCCAAGCTAACACTCTTACTGAATTCAGCCTTGGCTCCCTTAGTCAAGAATCTGACTGATTTATCTGTTAGACTCTCTTCTTCCTTTTCCTTTCAGGCCACCCCTTCTTCTGGGGGACTAGATTCAGTTCTCACTGAAACTAGGCAGGGGGAGATGCCTTATGAAGAAGTGCTGCCTTCAGAGAATTTTTCTTCAAAAATGTAGATTTCAGAGAGTCCAGCTTCAAAACAAGTTTCAGTTCCAGCTTCAGCTTCAGCTCCAACCATCAGTCCCACAGTAGATATACATTCCTTATTATCTTTATTTGATTAAATTTATAGCTGTTGTCATCCAGCACCTCTCCCTGCTAAAGATTTAACCAGGGCTATTATTCCCCTCTCCTGCTGTCATCTAACCCTGATAGAGCTGTATATAAATTCTGTTAAAACTGTTGAGAGTGATTCTGTGGTTCTTGAGTCTGCTGCTGCTGCTGATGTTGATTCTTCAGAGGCTGTTGAAGAGCCAGTTTTTTCAGTTACTGAGACTACTTCTTTAGTTGGTGTTCCTGTTGTTACTGCTACTCCTGCTATTTCAAGTGCTGATGTTGATATTTCCTCTACTGCTCCTTCTGCTTCTGCTCCTATTTCCACCTCTAAAGCAGCTTTTAAGGAAATAGATGTCTTATATGATGAGCCTCAGAGTTCTAATGAGGATGATGAATTCAGAATTGACTCAGATGATTCCTCTGCAACTATTGCAAAGAAGAGGAAAGCCAGAAGCAAGGCTATGAAAAAGGTTCAATTGAACAAAGCTACAACTGATCATGACATACCATATTATATTCTGCACAATTGCCCTATTACTGAGCATTGAATGCAATATTCTAAGAACTAGTTGAAAGCAATGAAGAAGAGAAGAAAGTATGACAAAGGAACTTCTCATCCTCCTCCTCCTTCTCTAAGCACAGGATCTGGTGGAGTCTCAGCTCCTCAAGCTTCCAACATTTCTCAACCCCAGCAAACCAATCAAGGAAGATCTCAATCTAGAGGTTATCAGCAAATAGGAAATCAGCCTAGAGGAAGACAGTTTAGAGGAAATAAAACAGACTATCAAGTTTATTCTAGAGGATAGCCCAGACAACAACCTCATCAAAGGAAAGGACAAGGCCAAATTGACTCAACTACTGGTCCCTTTCCTTACAAGCTCAAAGAAATTTTTCATTCAAAAGCTCCTCCTACTAACACCATGAACAGGTATGAGCCACCAGTACCTTTTGAAGATCTAGAGAACAATCTAGCTTCCTGGACAGCCAAACTTAAAGAAATGCCTGCTCTAGATCAGATTAAGAAAGCAAGAGAGAAGGGCCAAGATACATCCAATATATCTACTTTATTAGAACAAAGAAGACAGGAACTTGAAAGATACAGCTCAAAGAGATTCTTCAACACTGAGGAATACATGCAGCTACATCCTGAAGCTGTAGTTCCTAGGAGCGAAAGCCAAAGGACTCTTGGTGCTGCTGATGATTTCAGATCAACGAAAGACTCAGAAAATCCAAACAGAGAAATCATCTTCAGGAAAAGAACTGTTGACAAGCCTTAATCTGGATGTAAGCTGAAAAATATATTATATCTCTGCTGAACTATTTTCTTGCTGTGATATAATCATATCTGTAGTTCTGCGTTGTTGTTTTTGTATTTCTATTTATTATTGTTTTCTATAACTCTTGTAAATAGTAATCCTAACCCAAATAGGGGGAGATTGTTGGAACACCCTATTACTTATTTGGGTGAGATCACTATGTCAATAGGATTGTTGCTTTGACCTTGTTGTATAGAGAAACGGTCAACTAGTTAGGTCTAAGGCTTAGGACTTAGGATTGAAGATTTCCCCAAGACCTCCTAGTTCAGATGCAGAAGCCAAGAAGAAGAATTGAAGTTGTCGTCGAGCTCAGATCGACGAAGAGTCAAACTAGTTCAATTATCTGTGATTTCAGGCTGACAAAGCGTCGACCTAAGTTCGACGATCTCTGAGCTCAAGTCGATGAGGCGTCGAACCCAGTTCAACGATATCTGAGCTCAAATCGACGATTTCTGTCCAAGTCAAATTCCAATCTCTCTGAGCTCAGTTCGACGATAGTTGAGCTCAGATCGACGATTTTTTTTGAGATCGACGATTTCTGGGATTTTGTCAGCTTGTTGAGGATTTCAAATCAGAGCATTTATTGCAGAAGATTTCTAGCCGTTATAATAAATCTGGAGCAAGTTTCAAGGAAACAAAGAAGGAATGTACTTAGGTTGTTTCCTCCAGAGACAGTTGACAATTAAGGAAAACATTTATGACTTTGCTAACGGCTATTTTTCAAGATTTGACGACTGGAGTTCTTATCTTCATCATTTTAGAGAGAACAATAGAACATACAACATAATACTCAAAAAGGATAAAGATACACACAGAGAAAAAAAAGAAGATCAATAACTCAGAAAAACTGAACAAATTTTCTTTTTGATTCCTGCTGATCAAAAGTTTTCTCAAGTCTTCATCATTTACACTCCATACAACAAACATTTCAGTTTTGCTGAAATCATCTAGTGTTGGAGCCATCATTTCATTGAATACCTATCACCCTTGCAAAGCTTCCAGTTCCTGAACTTCTGCTACATTTCAGGGGGAGCTTTGACAACATCTCATCCACTAGGGCTTCTCTTTGATAGTTGACAGAGAAGACAACTTCACCCTTTTTCTTTTCCTTTCTTGTAAAAGGGTTTTTAAACTCCCTTCAAAAGTTTTGCTTTGGTTCCTGAGACCTGATCAAAACTTAATGGTGGCAAGACACCTGATCAAAAAATCTGGTTTGGTTTTTGAGCACCTAATCAAAAGCTCATTAGTGCCTAGGACACCTGATCAACTCATCTTGCAGTGGATTCCTACCAAGGGTGGTAGAAGAGTGGATGTACCCAGGTTTTGGGGAACCACTATAATTCCTTGTGTCTTTTGGATTGCTTGCTCTTTCTTGTGCTGTGTGCTGTGAATTATTTCTTTTGTAGTTGTTTTATTTCAGTTTCTGCTTAGCACTATACACTTATTAAATCAAGTCTTCCACTGCTAAAATAATTTTTAATTTACCAAAATTATTTTAAATCACTCTATTCACCCCCATCTAGAGTGAAGGATTGATCTTACCCTCACTTTGATTTCCTTTTCTTTAGAACCCGAGCCACTGATAACGCAACAATGACAGCATCAGTAGTAGCTTGAACATCTGGAATCATAGTTGCAGTAGCAACAACATGAGCCTGAGAGAAGTCCTGTGAGTGTGTCTAGTATTGAGTGTAGTCCGAAGCCGGATAAACATCAACATGAACATGCTCAGTAGGAACTGGAGGAGGGAATAACTGTCCATGTAGCCACACAGTGTTATCATAGCTATAATCATTTGCTTGTTTGAATTGGTCGAGCATAGTCTTTTCAACACCAGCAATCTTAACTATAAGGGCTTCCTCCCCCTTTTTGGCTTCGAGAACAATGGCATTGCCATACATTTGCATAGAGGAATCATTGTGTTCCATAGATCTGTAGTATTCGTTAATCATGGTACTAGTGTTTTTTTCAAGAGTTGCTAGACCATCTTTGTTTGTCTTAAGACCACTAATCATAAGTGTGATTGCAGTAGCAACTTTTTCATACTTTTAATCAAACCTTTCCTCTAGCTTATCAAATTTCACTTGAACTGCAGCAAGACCATCAAGCATAAACTTCTCTGATTGCTTAACTCTTTTGACCACTTTCTGCAACGAGGCATAAATTTAGCCTGTTGCCTAGCCAGCATTTCTTCAAAAACTTTCAGCAGCTGATCACTTGAATTGGGGCTTGGAGCATCTGGCAACACTGGAAGAGAGACATTCGCAGCAATCAACCTTGGTCCTTCTGAACCTAGAGCAGGGGCATGCATATTGACAGATACTTCCTCATCAGATAGGTCAACTATGCCTTCGGGTACCAACGACATCCTGCCTAGTCTCTTGTCCAGGTTGCGCATGAGTCTGGCAACCTCTGTGGACACAGATATACGAGACCGGGTTGCCTCCCCCTTAGACACTACAGTAGAGACAGTATTAGGGAGAGGAGAAACCAGAGTGTCTACAGACATAGGAACTGAAACCATAATGGCACCACAGCCAACCTCAGCAACAACATAATTTCTATCTACAGACTTATCAGCAAACACCACATCCTCATCAGCAGTCTCAATCTGATAATCTTAACTGTCAGATCATTTCTATAGCATCATCATCAACCACATCAACATAGACATCCTCATCATGATCAGAAGGAGCTGGATCCTCTTCCTCAGCATACACTTCTGAATCCTCAACTGTCTGAACCTCAGAAGCGGAAGCAGAACACATGGCAGCAACCACTGCTAGGATATACCCTAACCCTGAGTATGGAAGCACTGTAACTGTATCTAAATGAGAAACTATCTCCCCCTCAATTCCTGCACTCTATCCAGCAGGAATCTCACTAGGGTGAGGAGAAGGGGTTTTGTCATCAGGAACAAGATCTTCCTCCCCCACTGGGGGTACTGGGGCTCCCCTCACTAGATGATTCGCCTATCCCACCTCGAGAAGATTGTAGAATATATCTTCTTTAGGTGATGGATATGAACTCCTATAGTCATATCAAACCTATCACCATCATGCTGATTCAGGTATAGGGTGATAATCCTCCCAAAGTTGGGAGTGCATATGCTGTAATTTATCTTCGAAAACAATAGAGCACCCCAATCCAGCTTCTTCATGTTGATTAAAACAACTAGTATCTTGAACATCTCCATGGACAGATAGTTGTGCGAGACCGTTTTGCAAATTAGCACCTTGCCAATTATGTCCGAGAGGAGTTTGCCTTCCTCACTCATTCCTTTTCGCTTGATGGCATTGGTGCTCCCGTGCAAACAACAGAATGATAATGTTATGGCAAAATCTGCCTTCTCTAGGTAGTCGATCTAATCACAGATGGGTAGCCGCAAGTACCTAGAGATCCGGGAGGCATTCACCTTCACTTTGATTTTCTGAACCTTGCTTTTTATCACAGAGTCCTCTTGATGTAATTTGGCATTATTAAAGAACTCCAAGGCTTCCTTGTCGAGCACCTTGTGTGGGTGTTCGAGGATGAAGGAGAGTCAAGCGGTCTCCAAAATCAGAATGACGTTCCTAAATTCGTCTGAGGCTTGAGTAAATCCTGCGCGGACCAACTCACCTCCCCCTTAGCAAGCCACTGGTGCTTCTAGGAGCCAATGTAAACTATGGAAAATTGGAATTTTTGATACTCTGGAGAGCAAATTGTACGGGTCTGAGGAACCTTCTGGTGTCAATGCAAGAACTGTACTGAAAATCCTTTAGAAGGCTGTAAGAACTGAAGACTTCATTGTAATGAAGAGACGACAAAAATCGGAACGTTTCTGTTGGCAGGCGGCAGTGAAATACGCGGTAGCCGACGATAACACACTGTAGGCAGCGACAAGCTTGAAACTAGGGCACTTCGACAAGCTTTCAACGGTCGATGCGAGCTAGGGCACGAAAGGAGGGCAGCGATCGATAGGAATCGAAGAATCAGGAGCCGAAGTGTTGAGTAGAGCAGTCGTGTGATCGTCAGGTTTCGGTTGCTTTAGAATTCGACGAAAACCGTGCGTGCCCTCCCTTTCTATTTATAAATGAATATATATATACACCTATTTTTAAATTGCATTTAGACTGCTCGTACCACAAAATTGATTGTCGAGTATTCGGATCCAATATAGACAATTTAAAATATTGCCCCAAATAGACTTCTCCGAAATTAGCTGTTGTAGGAGTCCGATTCGGCGAGTGTTGCATGGATATGTGACGTGTCAGTCAATATTCAACGAATTGGACTAGTAGAAATGCCTGCTTTTTTGAAAACAAACCCGAGACAAATTTTTCTTGCTTGACCTTCTTCACGAGTCCTTGTTCAACATACCAAGCTCTATTTTGAAAAACAAGAACTTGGTCTCGTCCAGCGGATTCGTAAAGATATCGACAACCTACTTGTACGTCGAGACATAGTTGAGGGCTATGTCCTTGTTCTCCACATGTTCCTAGATGAAGTGGTAGCGCACCTCGATGTGCTTGGTCCAGCTGTGGGATACTGTATTGTTTACGGTTGCAATAACGCTGGTGGAGTCACAGAACATCAGAATTTCTCTGAACTTCAAGTTATAATCTTTGAGTTGATTCCTTATCCATAGAAGTTGTGCGCAACAACTACCCCCAGAGATATGCTATGATTCGGCAGTTGATGTTGCCACACAATTCTGCTTCTTACTACTTCAAGAAATAAGCCGTCTTCCGAGGAATTGGCACGACCCAGAAGTGCTTTTCTTTTCATCCCTGCTACCTGCAAAATCACTATCTGAAAAACCGATTAGCTCGACGTTATTACTTCTTAGGTACCATAAGCTATGATTAGGTGTACCCTTAAGGTATCTTAAAATTCGCTTTGCAGCGACGTAATGAGATTCCTTAGAGTTCACCTGATATCTAGCACAGACAGATGTTGAAAATATTATATCTGGTCTACAGGAAGTCAGGTAGAGTAAGGATCCAATTATTCTTCTGTGCTTGGTTTCATCAAAAGGTTTCCCTTTCTCGTCCTTATCCAGGGACATAGTTAAACCCATTGGAGTCCTCATAGAGGTTGCGCTCTCCATTTCGAATTTCTTAAGAAGCTCCTTGGTGAATTTTGTCTGAGAGATGAAAATTCCATCTTCAGATTGCTTCAGCTGAAGTCCTAAGAAATACTTCAGCTCTCCCATACTGCTCATTTCAAACTTTCCTTGCATAAGTTTGGAAAACTTTTTGCAAAGGTTGTCTTCTATAGAGCCAAATATGATGTCGTCGACATAGATTTTCACTAGCAAAATCTTGCCTTTAACTTCCCTAAGAAATAATGTCTTGTTTATCTTTCCCCTTGTGAACTTGTTCTCAAGAAGAAAGCTAGACAACGTCTCGTACCAAGCTCGGAGAGCTTGCTTTAAACCATATAGGGCTTTATTTAAAAAGTAAACGTAATCAGGGAATTGTGAATTGACAAAACCTGGGGGTTGTGATACGTATACTTCCTCTTTCGGATTCCCGTAAAGGAATGCGGACTTCATGTCCATTTGGTAGACGGTGAAGCCTTTGAGGGTAGCATATGCAAGAAACAACCTGATCGCTTCGAGTCTAGGCATTGGAGCAAAGGTCTGGTTGAAGTCAATCCCCTCTTCTTGTCAGTATCCTTGAGCTACAAGCCAGGCTTTATTCTTGATGATTACTCCGTTCTCATCCATCTTATTTCTGAATATCCACTTGGTGCCTATCACATTCTATCCTTTGGGCCTGGGTACTAGCTCCCAGAGTTTGTATCGTTCAAACTGGTTGAGCTCCTCTTGCATTGCCATTATCCAAGAGGCATCTTTATTCGCTTCCTCAAACTTCTTTGGTTCATTCTGAGATAGAAAGCTTAGATGCAAAACTTCATTAGCATTACCTCTTCTAGTTCTTACACCTTCGCCTGGCTCTCCAATGATTAGATCAGTTAGGTGATCTCGTAGGTATCGGAATCCTAGATTCCTTGCCCTTCCTTTAGCAAGACCTGCAGCATCTTTTTTAGCCTCTCTGGGTTGAGGCAATTCTTCCTCTAGGGGTTCTTCATCCACCAAGCCTGGATCGACGATCTTGACTGAGCTTGGATCGCCTTCCTTGACAGCTTCATCCAAGCTTAGATCCTTGAACCTGGTACCTGTATTTGCACCAATAACACTAGACGAGATGCTATGGAGAAGGCTTGTCTCATCAAATACAACATTTATAGACTCTTCTACCACCAGAGTTTTCTTATTAAAAATCTTATATGCCTTACTATGGCTACTATATCCTACGAAAATACCTTCAAAACATTTTTCACTAAACTTTGTGCGGTAATACTTCCCACTATTAAGTACGAGGCATTTCCTTCAAAATATTCTAAAGTAGGACACAATAAGTTTTCTGCCCTTCAATAGCTCATAGGGGGACTTACGATAACTTTTGTTGATGAGTGCTCTTTTTTGCATGTGACAAGCCGTGTTGAATGCTTCAACCCAGAAGTATTCTGGAAGTGAAGCATCGTTCAACATGGTTGTACATGCTTCAAATAGGGTTCTGTTCCTTCTCTTAGCTACTCCATTTTGTTGTGGAGTGCGTGAGGAGGAGAACTCATGAAAGATACCTTGACTTTCACAGAATTCTGTCATGACACCAGACTCAAACTCTGTTCCGTAGTCACTTTTGATTTTGACCACTGAGCAGTTCAGTTCGTTCTGAATTTGTCGGACAAAATTAGTGAAAGATGCGAAGGTGTCTGATTTGTGTTTCAGAAAGAAAACCCAAGTAAAACACGAGTAGTCATCAACGATTACTAACGTATAGACCTTACCTCCTAATCTGTGAATAGGCATTGGACCGAATAAGTCCATGTGAAGCAAGTATAAGTTTCGAGAAGAATCTTTATCAACAATACCCTTGAAGGTAGCCCATGCCTGCTTTCCCATTTGATAGGAGTGACATGGACTCTCTTAAAGGCACTTAATTCTGGGGGCATCGCGCACTAAGTTGTAAGAAAATAACATATTTAAAGTTTTAAAATTAATATGTGCTAATCTTTTGTGCCATTGGTTACATAGAGAAGCACTACTTTTTGCCATAAAACACACTCGGGTAGAAGTGTCTAAAAAAAGAAATTTTAAATAAAAAATATTTCTGCTCCGAGTGCCTGTTAAAACTATCTCCAAATTTGCAGACGATTTTATCAAACACTTGTCCTTGCAGAACTCAACGATGTAGCCTTTGTCACATAGTTGACTTATGCTTATAAGATTATGGTGTAATCCTTTAACATAAGCAACGTCTGTAAAAGAGACTACGCCATTGGAAATCATACCATAACCTTTTGTTGTTCCCCTGTCTGAACCTCCAAAGATGACTTTTGGTCCGTCTTTGACTGGGTATAATCACGTAGAAGGCTTCTTGTCCCAGTCATGTGCCGAGAGCATCCACTGTCCAAATAGCAGATCAGAGTTCTATTAGCCTTTGGACATTCCTACAAAAATAAATCAGTTTACCTTAGGAACCCAAAGGTATTTGGGTCCTTCGTTCCTGGTCAGCATACTCCCCCTAGGAACATTAGCCTTGTGAGTGGTCGGTCTCGCATAGCTAAGTTTAGGAGTTACAAGATTGGCAGGGTTATACCAATAATCTGCGCCAAAATGACCAATTTTGCTGCAGCACCAACAGTCGAATCTGTTGTACCTTCGTTTGTACTCTTGCTTTATCCTTAGAACATGAGGTCTAGCAGGGGTAGCATTCTTAGAGGTGGAGGCCTCCTGGTTGCAGCATACACATGGGCTTCTAATCTCCTTAGCCTTAGGCACACCAAATGTAGCTTTTGGTGCCTTCTTATTATTATGGCCATACACATATAGACCATAACTTTTCATCTGAATTTCCTAAAACGGTGCTTTGAACACGCTGACACCAAAGTCATGAGGATGGGTCCATCCCTGGTATCTGTTCTTTGGCTCTACATGAGTAGGCCTAGCATGATGACCATAGGACGACTCAAAGTCAAACTTGTTCGTCAGAAAGATTGCTTTCCTGAATGAAGGTTGATCCATGGGTGGCTTCCCCTTTTATTTTGCACTAGACTTCTTGGCAGCCTTACCTTTTCCACTGATGTGTCCAAGAGCACTATCCTTCTTCTGAGCGGAGAACTCATCTATTTGAGGAAGAACAGTCTTCGGCTTGGAGTAACTCTCAACAAGTTTTCTCTCCACCGTGAGCTTTTCTTCCAGCTCATCAAGATATTTCTCCTTCAATTTTAACGTCTCAGCCGAGTCCTTGAGTTCCTCTTTCAAGGAGTGGACTTTATCTCTGAGAGGAAGTAATTGTGTAATTTCTTCCCTTAAATTTGCTTCCACTGCCTTGAGGGAGGCAATATCTTTAACTTGCTTTTGGACTACCTTTCGGCATTTGTCAAAAGCCTTTAACAAGTGCTTGTGTTGAGCCATCAACTCTGATTCGTTCTCATCAGAGGAGTAGTCTTCATTACCATTGGAGGAAGTTTCAGATTCTGAAAGAATGGTGTGCGAGTTTACCTTCCCATGGTATTCAGAGTCACCCACTTCTTCGTCAGATTCATCCATAAGCCCAAAGTAAGCTTTTTCATTTTCAGAACTTGACTCGCTCGAGTCACTATCGCTGAGAGTCTTTTACTTTTTGATGATGAGGCTCTTTTCTTCTTTGTTCTTCCCTTTGAAGGATCTCCTCTCGTCCTTCCTGGAGCTATCCTTCTTCTTGTAAGGACACTCCACAATCATGTGACCTGACTTATTGCAATAGTAGCAAACAACGTCAGAGGAAGAAAATTTATTAAGTTTCGATTTATACCTGTCCTCCTTATTGTAGATGTTCTTCATATGATCACTGTTACGATGTGATCTCCTAGAATCTGAAGAGAAAGAATTATTCTTCATTTGTCTCCTCTTGCTCAGCAGCTTCTTGAACTGCTTGGAGATTAGGGAGAACTCTCCGTCCGATAGCTCAGAGCCTGATGTGCTGGGCTCAGAGTCTTCAGGAGTGTCAGGAGCTCGTGTACTTATGGGTGACAGAGCTTTGGACTTCCCTGAACCTTCGGCCTTTAAGGCTTTAGACTTCTCTTTGCTTGAAGATCAGTTGGCTTGCTCCTCCTTCTTTTTGGTATTCATTTGGAGTTCGTAGGAGAGCAATTTGCCGAAAAGATTCTGAGGGTCGATCTCTAACAACTTCCCAAATTCTTTGTTGGTGACAACTTTTGTATCCTAGTCCTTTGTTAAGGATCCAAGGAATTTGTCATTCAGTTCACCAAGAGTGAATTCACGGCCATAGTTCCTGAGGCCGTTGAATATCTTGAAAAACTTCTCAACACAGTCAGCTATGGAGTCATTGGCACCTTGCTTGAAGGCTTCATACTCCTGATTCAACAACAATCTGCGATCGTCTCTCACTTCTTCAGTACCTTCCATAAGTACAACCAGGTAGTCCCACATCTCCTTGGCAGATTTGTAGTGGAATAAGTTCTGGAGCATTGAGTCATCCACTATACTAGCTATTATATTCTTTGACTTCTTGTCCAGGGAGACTAGGGTAATCTCATCCTTAGTGAGATCCATCATCTTCTTGGGAATCTGAATTGCTGGATTTATAGTTGAAGCCTGAGTAGGGATGTGTGGTCCTTCCACAATCTGAAAAATTATCGGATCTGCAGCTTCCATGTAGAACCATACTCTTTCTTTCCACATGGGAAAGTTCTCTTTGGTGCACACTGGTAGCTTCATGGAAGATATATCTTTGCTTTGATCCATGTTGACTGTGCAGAATCTCTTAACGCTAGATTAGGGATCTTGATCAAGGTGTTAGCCTTATCGACCAAAATGCCCTCTGATACCAATTGAAAGTATCTAACATCTACCTAAATTACCTAGCGGGGTGGGGGGGGGGGTCAATAGGTGATGTTTGCGTCGTTTTGCAGAATAAAAATAATCTTAAATAACAAGCACACAAACGAAGAGATTTTATAGTGGTTCCCCGAGTTGGGTACGTCCACTGTCCCACCTCTCCTATCTCCCATGAAGGGAATATTTGGCTACTTCACCAAACTCAGATTTCGTCAAATCTTACACCTCAAAGTCGCAATTCCTACATCTCTAAGACAAAGCTCCTACCACTCGGAGAACAAACTCTCCTATAACTCGATCCGCAAACCGGATCTACACACTCGATCCACAACCAGATCTACTCTCTCGATCCACAAATGGATCTACAAAACTCGGAGAAAAAAATCTCCTACACTATTTAAAGATAATATTACAACAATAATACACGACTACAAGTCTTGATCCGACGTTCTTGGAAGGGTTGATCTTGAATCTTGGAGAACTCAGAAAACTTGAAATATTGGATCTAGAACCTTGATCTTCGAACAACAAGGACTGGAGAAAAACAAATTTTGAATGAAGAAGCGATCTAGTCAACGATGTCGTCTCCGAAGAAGATGGTTGCGCTAAGTTACAGCCGATCGGAAGAAGTTCGCGAAACAGAGGGTCCGCCGACGGAAATCTATTTCGGGAAGTTTGAGATCTTTTTTTATTTTTGAAATTAGGTTTTTAGATCCCATTTTGATTTCAAAATTATCTTAGGTATTTATAGAGTGATTCAAAATCAAACGGCTATAAAAGGTTTCCAAAATTGAAACCTGGAAAATTACTGTACATGGCCGCCGGTTTCGAACAAGAAAAAAAATCGGAAAAACGACAAGTATGTTTCGGCGAGTTTCGTCGAGTATCAGTATGAAACTCGCTGAATATGAAGATGATATTTGCTGAAAATGCCTTGGATAGAATAGAAGAAAATTCGACATAAGGCCCAACATATCCGGCGAGTATCACCCAAGATACTTGCCGAATTTGATGAGTATCGCATGGGATATCGTTGAATTCGACGAGTATCGCCAGTGATACTTGGCGAATTTGCCTTGGCAATTTTTTTGCTTTTTTGCGAATTTTCCCTAAGTATATACAAAAAATTAGACGGGTATCAGGAAGCATACACGATGAATTCGGCGAGTATCAAGGGGATACTCGACGAATTCTACGTATATGACTCACCATACTCGCTGAATTTTACTTTGATAAAATTCTTCATTTCTGACTCCTTTTCTTGGGCCTTTCTTGATCCATCTCTTGTACTTGGAAAAGAAGTACACCCCAATAGAGAGATTACACGTGAATCAACACATTGTCCTATACAATGAAGGATTACATTGTATAGTCCCATATTTAGTGACCAACTGTAACCTGACATTTGTGTGTACTTGAAATTATAAACCTGCAAGTACATAACTAAAATGCAATATCAAATACAACCCCAATTCATCTTAGCTTGACTTGACCCTTCTTCAAATCAGGGTTATTGTGGATACAATACCCAATAAAGACCGTTCACTCAACGATTATGGAGTTATCTATCAAAGCTCAAATTTGTCAAAACTTATGGGATCTCTCAACACCTGTAAAGATTCAGAAAATATTCTGAGTCAATTGGCATCGTGTCAAATTTGATGATGTCATTCTTAATTCAAACCGATGCAAATCGTGCGCTGAAAACAGAGATCGCCGTATTGATCAGACAATGCTATCCTGGAATTAATCAATAATTAAAGCTGGCCATGCCGCTTTACAAAGAGGGATATATCCATTGCTGGTGTCGATGTTTAAAAGCGAAGTGGGTGACATTTTTATAAGAACTTTTGCAAGAACTTTTGCCAATCTCTCTAAACCCTAATTTTGTAAATGACAGCCAACAGATCAGAGAAAATTTCTCATCATCTTCACGCCTACTATTCCACACAAAGGACATCTTTCTCAAGCTTGAAGAAGAAGAACTCTGCTAGATACAACACAGTACATGCTGAATAAAATCTGAAGAATCATCTTTCTATAGTTGTGCTGAAGAAGGGCTGTCTGTTGATTTAGGCAAAGAAGAAGAAGACTCAGAATTTTTTTTGAGTCAATTTTTTTAAACACTTATTCTATCTTATAGGATCTCACTGAGATCTGAGTGTAGGCCTATTTTTATAAAGGTTGAGTGTAGGACTGTGATTAGTCTCAGTTGTAGGAGTGTGAAGCACTCTGAGTTATTATAACAGCTCCCCTATAATGACCGTATAATATGGGTCCGGCCGGGGCCCCACAACATATAAACGCCATAGATTAAGCATTAAAAGATGATATAAACTACCCAAACTCAAAACTCATAATACAACAACGGAAACATACAACTAAACAGGAAGTTATCCACTAATCCATGAGTATCAAAATGGCCTTAAGGCCTTACACATCATAAGTCCAAAACTTATAGACAACATAACAATGTGCATGAGCACTCCTAGGCTACCTCAGCATACAAGCCGGATTACATTTCATGAGCATAACATTCAATCAAAATATAAGTAAATATAAGAAAGTTCGCTTCATGAGGCTTATGCCTTTTTTGCCGGCGAGCTTGCTCCTGCTTGCGATCCTTGCCCTGTAAAAAAATTGTTGTAATGTGGGTCAGCAAAGGCTGACATCAACTGTATAACTAACACATGATCATGCATCATCAATCAGGTACTTTCATTTTCCCCTTCGGCGTTCGAGCCACAAACACATGTGTACCTCCAATTTCCCCAAACGGCATACAAGCCACTACACAGAACTCTTGTAAAGGCCCCACTCGCTCGTGGGTCTCAAAACTTTGGCTTGCCTAAAAACTCTGACTTCTCACATCAGTATTCCGCCATTCAAACAAACAAACCGATGCTAAGAACCCTCACAGGACCCCACCCGCTCGTGGTCTTTATTGCCCGGGCTTGCCCAATGCTTAACATTCTCGTCAGTTTTACCGAAGGAGATTTGTCTCGCCGGGACACTCTCCACACATGACTTTCACATCACAGGCTAGCCAGCCGACCATGGAGACAAAGTCAAGCCTTCACACATCACAAAACATAGCCTTACCACCCTAATCCACCTTTCGTAATGTAACGTTCCCGTGTGAAAGATAGGGTAAGCTCTGAAAAACTCTAGAGGGGGGGGGGGTGAATAGAGTTTTTAAAATCTTCTTGATTTTTGCTGAAATAAGAAGTCTTTAATAAAATATGTTACTATGATATAGGTGTATGAGTATACAAGTGCAGTAAATAAACTAGAGAAAAGATAAGTAAGCTACACAACAAAACATATCACAACACAAGCACACAGGAAGATCACAGCCATACAGACAACACAAGAATTTTATAGTGGTTCCCCAAACTTGGGTACATCCACTCTTCTACCACCCTAGGTAGGAATCCGCTACAGGTTTTGATCAGGTGACTGCCACCAAGTAGCTTTTGATCAGGTGCTCAAAAAACCAACCCAAGTCTTTTGGAAGGAGACTTGCAACCAGAATAATTTTGAAGGGAATTAAAACCCTGTACAGAGGTGGGGAAGAGAGGTTGATGGAAGTCTTCTTTTCTCAAGTCAAAATTAGAAGACTATGTGGATTTTGTGGTGTTGTCAAAGCTCCCCCTAAAATCTTGAATGGTTAAGGAGTGGAAGCTTTGCTAAGGGTGAGTAGGCCTTTTGCGATATGATCAACTTTCCAGAGATCCTTTGACTGATTTGAATATTCTTATCACTTGTGATCCCTGAAAACAAAGAAGGTGAAGAAGAAAGACTCTTGATTGTGATTGTTGTTCTTTTTTCTTCTTTTGAGAGCAGTTGATTTTCTGAGAACTGTATGCACTGCACTACTTGTTGATCTCCAAGAGTTTCTGTATTGACTTCTTTCTGGCAGAGAGATGATCAGATTGATAACTGTCTCTAGGTCGAATTCAAAAACCTGCAATAAATGCTTAGCCGAAATCTGGGAAATGAAAATGGCAAGTATGCTGTCATATATTCTATTCTATGTCTGTCCCGAGATATAAGCAATTAATTCCATGGAGGATATTTGCCATCAATGCTGCCAGTAACGGCTCGATTCAAAGGATATAAGTGCATTGATTATCCAGGGAATTAACGGTCTATAATAGATATAAAAAAAGGAGACAAAAAACGAAAGAATAAATAACAATATGTATAACATTTTTCGTCGACCAGAGAACAGCTTTCGTCGACCTGAGATCAGCTTTCGTCGACCTGTGATCAGCTTTTGTCGACCTGTGATCTGCGAACAACTACACTGCATAAACTGACGGATACTGTGCTCTAAGTTTGTCGACCTGATAATGTGAAATTAGTCGACCTTAGAACTTGGTCAAACTGACAGCATTGAGATAATAACACATCTGGCGTTGAGTCGTTTGAGAGTGTTGAGTCATTGATAGCGTTGAGAGCGTTGAGTGATCTTTGGCTCTGAGTAAGCTTTGGCTTTGAGTGAATTATGGTGCTGAGTCAATTATGGCGCTGAGTAATCTTTGGCGCTGAGTAAGCTTTGGCTTTGAGTGAATTATGGCGCTGAGAGTTGAAGTGTTAGTCAACCTGAGAACAGAGTTCGTCGAGCTCAGCTCAGGGAATTTTATCTCTGAGTTAGTCAAGCTGAGCACGACTTTCGTCCACTGAAGATCGACGAACGTAGATCTCCTTTTTCTAAAACTTGAATTCTCTAAGTCTTGAGTCTTGGGCAGTGTTGGAGGCTGGTCCTTTGTACTGTTGACTCTAAAGACTTGACCTAGACTCTAGAAACACATAAGACTTGACCCTTCTATACAACATGGGTCACACCCTAAGAAGAGAACCTAGACCAAATAACTTAGGGGTTCCAACACCGTGCTCCGAAACCATCTACTGTCACAACGGAGCTAACCTTGTCCGGTTCTAACTACACGTATTCGTGTGAAATAAGGGAAACATACATGACAAACAACATCTTACCGTAACGGATTTCTAGCAAAATCCTTAAGGCTCACTATGCAACATCACTGAGTCGGACTAATGGTCGCGACTACGGCTTCACCCACAATGCCTAATCCACTAGCGGAGCGGATTTCTAATGTAATAACATGCCCGGGATGGACAAAATCAACCCAGTGGCACCTCTTGAACCAAGGCAACCCGAACCCCTCTCATTTGAGAGATCTAGTGCCTA
This sequence comes from Platanthera zijinensis, assembly GCA_039513925.1. NCBI lineage: Eukaryota > Viridiplantae > Streptophyta > Magnoliopsida > Asparagales > Orchidaceae > Platanthera > Platanthera zijinensis. Next base: position 59,398,257 of record CM077092.1, read on the forward strand.
AAAGCATGAAAGAAGACAAGAAGAAAATGGATGCCATGCACGCATCCTAAAACCGAGAGGAGAAATGTCATTACCTTACGACTCCTCTTCCTTGCCATGGGAACCTTGCTTTGCACGGATGAAAACATTGGCCTCCAAGTCTTATTCGTAGATCTGGACTCGAAATAACGATCGGAGCTCCGAAACTCCGTCAATGGCGGAGAAAGCACTCCTTCGTCCTCCGCTCTCCAACTCACAAGCCCTAAGTCAACTCCAAAAATGAGAAGAATATGACGGAGAAAATCGTTCAGCCCTACATAAGCCCTTTGGGCAGAGGATCCTAGGTCCTAGGATCAACTTTGATGTGAAATCAGACGGCTTTAAAGCCAATCGACGAAACCCGATAATCCGTCTCGACATTCGTCAACATCCATTATTCGCTCGACGTTCGTCGACCTATCCGAGAACTCCTTTCGTCAATCGTCGAACTCTATACATGAACCACAGTCGACGAACGCTATTCGACATTCGTCAAACGTCGTTCGACATTCGTCGAACCCTAGCCAACACTATTTTTCGTCTCCCACCTCTGTTCAACGAAAACCTACTACTTATGGGGTGTTACAGTTGTAGGGTCCTGGAAGGATCTGAGGTAAGGCTTGTGCTTGAGGTATGATCTTTGTGAATATCTCGGGCAGGAGACTAGCTAGGTCTCTAAGTTGTTGGAGTTGGAAGACTCTTAGGTATAGGGCTGTCAAGCCTGAGGTAAGAGACTCGGGATTTTCTCTGAGGTAGGACTGTGAGTAGTCTGAGCTGCAGGAGTGAAGAGCACTGTAAGTTATATGATACATGGAGGGATCTGAGGTGTAAGATCTATTTGATCTGAGTACTAGAGGAGTTGGCCGAATCTAGCTCACTGCAAGTTTGGTGAAGGGGAAAAGTAGATGTACCCTAGATAAGGGAACCACTATAAAATTCTCTGTGTTGTATGTGTTCTTGAAAGCTAACCTACTAACATAAATGTACAACCCAATATCCAGCGAGTGGGATCGTTTGGAGCCAGATAAGCCAGATCAGGCAGTCCAAGTCCCACGCAAGTCGGAAGGGAGGCGAGAGCCTTGTAGCCTCATCTACTCGCCCAAGAGTGGGTGGAGCGGGTGTAGGGCAAGTGGAGCACATGGGCTTACACTCGCCCCTAGTTCTCAGCAAGTAACGGGTGAGTGGGGAAGGCCAGCCCCACACTCGCCCAGGGCCAGAAGAAGGAGGCGAGTGCCAATCCAATTATGCACTTACCTCCCTAGGACATAGGCTTGCACTTACCCCTAGTTCTCGACAAGTAGCGAGCAAGTGGGGGTGGCCGGTCCCGCACTCGCCCAGGGCTAGAAGAAGGCGATGAGTGCCAGTCCAATTGAACACTCGCCGCCCCAAGCGAGTGGAGGTTTTTGGGGTCCACTCGCCCAGTGATCTATGTTGTATTTTTACCGTTTCACCCGCACTGGCTTGAACATAGCCTTTCAGAACAGCGGAGGTACGTTGTTGGCAACCAACTTCAAAAAACTATAAATAGACCCAAGGGGGTACCTTAGAAGGCAAGCATTCAAGCATTCCAATCATCTTATTCTCTGATCTTCTAGTGCTTTCTAAGGTGCCCTTAGCACAACGTAGGCTAAGGAGGGGAAGCGCTCTATGATCTTCTGGGTGTGTGGTGGGACCTCCGTGCTGGAGCCATGGATCGGTTATAGTTCTAAGTCTTTGGTCATTTAATCTTGCTAGGGAGAAGTAAGTGTGAGGTCACCCCTTACCCAAGGGTTCGAACTTCACGGAAGCCGAATTTTGGTTTCAACATTTTGGTGCGGTGAGCGTGGAGAGTAACTAGTTCCGAAAATACTTCATGAGCTCAATGACTTGAGGTGATTGACAGGGATCTAACAGGGCCGACTCGCCACCCCCTCCTCTCACCACCCTCGAGATGTTCGAGGATTTCTGGCAGGAAATGCGGAATATCATCATGATCGCACTCGGCACGCGTGCAGAGTGCTGGACCTTAACCGTCCAAATCGTCGCAGCCCCAGCCTTCGATGAGGATGCCCCGGTCAGGTGACCCAAGTAGGAAGTTGCATAGGGGAGTGAGTGATGTCTCCTAGGGCGGGTTCTGTTCCCCGGCTCGGCGAGTGCGGGTAGGGTTGGCGAGATCGATGCACAAGATCACCCGACTTGCCTAGCAGGGGAAGACATCCCCTTTAGCAAGTTGGTTTCATCCGACCCAATTCCAGAGGGGTTTCAAGAGCCAGAGATGTCCTACGACACTGGGAAGGATGATCCAGTTCAACACATCCAATGGTTTGAGGATGTAGTTTCTATCCGGCAGATGTTAGATACGTTCAAGTGCAGGATCTTTTCCATCGCCCATAAAGAGGAAGCGAGAGATTTGTTCTACCAGCCGCCGGCCAGCTCCATCTACTATTTTTAGAACCAACACTAAGGGTTCATGTTGAGATTCACCACTTCCAAGAAGAGAAAGAAGGAGTCCGAGTCCTTGTTCCTCATTAAGCAGGGAGTGAACAAGACCCTGTGGAGTTATATTGACAGGATCCAAGACGAGGTCCTCGGGGTGTAGGAGATGCCGAGTCACACCCTTATGGTGGACTTCACCCTGGGCTGCAATAGTAATTATTCAGGATGGAGTTTAAGAGTGTGCCGCCTCTCTCCTTTAAGGAGATGATGGAGAGGGCAGCAAGGGAAGTTGATGGGGTACCATCGAACCCTGAGTTCGCAAGGAAGTTGGCCAGGTGGGCCGCGGAGGAGGAGCCGAAAGGTGGCAGGGGCCAGGAGGCGCGGAAAGCAGAACCCTAGCAGCGGGAGACCCAATAGCAGCTGTAAGAGCAACAACCGAGGTGGAGGCATCAGGAGCCGAACAATATGCTCGGCTGGTGGTAGGAGTGGCAGGACCAGGGCCAGCGGAGAGGTTTCCATGGAGGAGATACCCGCTAATGGGGCTAGGGCTAGTTCAACCCTCCAGGCTGGAGGCAGAGCCAGAGGCCTCCTCTCCCCGATCAACATCATGCTATAGTGATAACCCTGAGGAGGAGGAGATCCTAACAGAGGAGAAGGCAAGGAGGAAGGGCGGAGCTGCCCTACTGTGACTTCCATCAGGAGGAGGGACATGCCACTGCCACGTGCTCGTAGTTCCTCGATGTAAGGGGAAATAGGGAGCAACAATAACAACCCCACAATAAGATTCTCTCTGGCTCCTGTCGTACTAACCAGATTTTGCAGGGTTAGATGATTCTTTCCGAGCTTGGGGCAATCTAGCAAAGAGTGGGGATTGTGTACAATACCATATCCAACGAGTGGGATTGATAGGAGCCAAACCAGCCAAATCAGGCAGTCAAAGTCCCAGGCGAGTTGGAAGGGAGGTGAGAGCTCTACAGCATCACCGACTCTCCTAGGAGGGGGTGGAGCAGGTGTGGGGCGAGTGGAGCATGTGGGCTTATACTCGCCCTTGTTTCTCGACAAGTAGAGGGTGAGTGGGGCAGGAAGGGTCCGCACTCGCCTAGGGCCAGAATAAGGTTGCGAGTGCCAGTACCATCGAGCACTCGCTGCCCCAGGATGTGGGCTTACACTCGCCCCTATTTCTCGGCAAGTAGCAAGCGAGTGGGGGTGGCCGGGCCTGCACTCGCCCAAGTCCAAAAGAAGGCGGCGAGTGCCAGTCCCATCGAACACTCATCGCCCTGAGCGAGTGGAGGTTTTTGGGGGCCACTCGCCCAATGATCTATGTTGTATTTTTACCTTTTCATCCCCGCTTGGCTGCCTATAGCCTTTTAGAACAATACATGTACGCTATTTGCAGACAAACTTCAATATCTATAAATAGACCCAAGGGGGTACCTCAAGAGGCAAGCTTTCAAGCATTCCAATCTCCTTACTATCTGATATTCTAGTGCTTTCTGAGGTGCCCTTAGCTCAACATAGGCTAAGGATGGGAAGTGCTCTAAGATCTTCCGGGTGTATGGTGGGACCTCCGTGCTGGAGACGTGGATCGTTTCTAGTTCTAAGTCTTTGGTGATTCAAGCTCGCTAGGGAGAAGTAAGTGTGCGGTTATCCCTTCCCCAAAGGTTAAAACTTCACATAAGCCGAATTTTGGTTTCAACAATAAACACACATCAAGGTCAACTTTAAAAAAACTTAGAAGATTCAAAATAAACTTATTCAATAAATACCTAACGGTCTAAACTAGATATCCAAGGGTAGAAGAAGTATATCATCATGACTTCTTGTGAGAACCTGTTGGGTCCATTGATCCCAATGTCCCATATTTGAAAGAAGTCAAATAATTCAATGGTATACATGTACAACCCCGTATCCAGCGAGTGGGCTAATAGGAGCCGACCCGGCCGGCCCAAACCGCCTCCGAGCCCCAGGCGAGTTCAGCAGGATACGCCGAGTCCAGCATGCCGAGTATGGGATCGGCAATCGTCGAACCGAGCTCGAAGATAGTAGAGCTGAGCCCGGCGAGAGGCCATTCATCATGGGGTCGGCCGAGTACGTGCTCGCCTAGAGCCGAGGGGTTGGCGAGTGCCAACGCGACCGTCATCTGCGAGCAAGGGCTTCAGGCCCAACTTTCCAGGCCTGAGGCGAGGCGAGCCGGATCGTGGCATGGAGAAAGGCGAGCTCATCCATCGCCCTCTCCCGCGGCATTGAGAGAGGCGAGCTCACTCGCCGCTTTTCACCTCGGCGTGGGGGGAAGCCTTCTCACGCCCATACTCGCCATCCCTGCCCAATGGGCTCTTCTCAGGGCCGGCTCGCCCTTCAGTTGTGGGGTGTTTTTACCACGTTACCCCCCTTTGAATTGCCTATAGTCCTCGAGAACAGTGACGGTTGGATATTTGCAGACCATCTTTTCCTATAAATAGGACCCAAGGGGTACCTCAGAGGACACGCTTTCGTGTGCCCGGTCTTCTAGCGCTTTCTGAGGTACCTTAGCTTCAGCACTTGGCTAAGTAGGGGAAGCGCTCTAAGATCTTCCGGGTGTGTGGTGGGACCTCCGTGCTGAAGCCTTGGGTCTGTTCCCGGTCCCTCTCCCTTGATCCTTGGGCTTGCGAGTAGAGAAGTAGGTGTGCGACCACCCCTTCCGCAAGGGTCGGACTCCACAGGGACCGATTCTTCGGTTTCAACACTTTGGTGCGGTGAGCGTGGAGCGTGGTCAGCACAGAAAATCTTCCACAGGACTAATGGCAAGAGACGAGGGGCAAGGTTCAGGAAGGGGGGACTCGCCACTCCCTCCCCCTCCCGCGACGGCAGGGATATCCGCGGAGCTCAGGGAGGAAGTGCTCGGGCTGGTTAGGGTCGCACTCGGCATGCGAGCCGAGAGTACAACGCCTGCGGTGCCCGTGGTCGCCGATCCAGCGTTGGGCAACGATGCGCCCCTCAGGCGCGCAGGGAAGGAGGTCGCGAGCGAGGGGGAGCGCGAGCCGAGAGGGCGAGTCCTCTTTCCGGGCTCGGCGGGCGAGTATCTGTTCGGCGAGACGGCGGGGAGGGAGTTCCCAACTCGCCCAGCTGAAGGAGGAAGTCCCTTCAGCGAGTTCGTCTCGTCAGCCCCGGTCCCAGAAGGATTCCAAGAGCCGGAGATGTCCTACTACTCAGGAAAGGGAGATCCGACCCAGCACGTCCAGTGGTTCGAAGACGTGGTGTCAATCCGACAGATGTCGGATGGTTTCAAGTGTAGGCTCTTCGCCATCACCCTCAGGGAAAAAGCGAGGGAGTGGTTTCATCAGCTCCCGGCCGGTTCCATCTACTGCTTCGAGGATTTGCGCAGAGGATTCATGCTGAGATTCACCACCTCGAAGAAGAGGAAGAGGGAGGTCGAGTCCCTGTTCCGTGTCAAGCAGAAAGTAGGGGAGACCCTGGGAAGTTACCTGGACAGGTTCCAGGAGGAACTGTCTCAGGTACAAGAGATGCCAGGGCACACCATGATGGTGGCCTTCACCCTGGGTCTCCAGCCCGGGTTCTTCGCCATGGAGTTGAAAAGGACGCCTCCAGTGTCTTTCGAAGCACTCTTGGAGAGGGCGGCAAGGGAGGCCGACATGGAGGCGGCACATCCAGAGTTCGCTCGGAGGTTGGCTAGGTGGGCCGTGGAGGAAGAGAAGCCAAGGGGAGGTCGGGCCCAGGAGGAGAGAAGGGTCGAGCCCTGACAGAGAGAACAGCAGCCGCAGCAGCATAGGTGGGGGCGTCAGGAGCCGAACAACCGATTGGGTTGGAGGCCGGAGTGGCAGGATCAAGGGCCACGGAGGGGCTATCAGGGGGGAGACAACCGCCAAGGTGGGCGTGGCCAGTTTTACCTCCAGGGAGGGAGGCAGGGCCAGAGACCACCTCTTCCCGACCAGGAGGAGGCCATGGCTATCGCCCTGGGAGGGCGAAGGAGAGGGCAGCCGAGGAGGAGGAGGGAGGTCAGGATAGACCTGCCCTATTGCGACTACCATCAAGAGGAGGGGCACACGACGGTCACGTGTCCGGAGTTCCTCGAAGTGCGGGAGAACCGGGAGCAGCAGCGGCAGCAGCGGAATCATCAGGAGGTGCGGATTGAGGAAGTCCGGCCTCAGGTGGAGGGGGATCGTTGCGAAGACCGGGCCGATGTGGGGACCCAAGGGGGGATCGGAGTGATCCATGGGGGGGGGGTGGGAGTCGAGGCTTCCCGGAAAGCAAGCCTCCACACCATGTACCGAAGGAGCATCGGCTCCACATCTCAGACTCCACCCCCGGAAGAGAGGATCACCTTCTCAAGGGAGGATATGCCGGGTCACGATGACCCCTTCTGCGATGCGCTGGTCATCCAGACAGCCATCGAAAATTTCACAGTCTCCCGGATCCTCATTGACAATGGGAGCTCAGTCAATATCATCTTCAAGAAGCCTTTCGATGCCATGCAGGTAGAGGCCAAGAGGGTGCTGGCCTCCGATGGGCCCCTCTTCGGTTTTTCGGGGGAGAGGAAAGAAGTAGAGGGGGGAGTGGGACTTCACGTCAGCTTGGGGGGACAGTCCCGGAACTGTCGATTCGTCATAGTTGAGGCCCCCAGCAGCTACAACGCCATTTTTGGGAGACCCCTCATCAGCGCCTTCCGATGCGTCCCCTCCTCCTTCCATCAATGCTTAAAGTTTAATGTGGACGGGATCCAGGTCCGAGTTCGCGGTGACCCCAAAGCGGCTCGGGAATGCTATGTAACCGCGGTGAATTCGATTTCTTGGCAGGAGGAGGCCGAAGGGATGGGGAGAAGGATGGAGGAGATGGAAGGGCAGGAGGCCGGAGAAGAAGGTGGGGAGGAAGGAGGAATGGAAGGGGAAGCACGCGAGGGGATGCTCCCAGAAGGGTCGGTTGGGGCGATGATCCCAGGGGAAGGGGAGGTCCTTACACCAAGAAGGGAGGACGCCGCAGAGTGGGAGGAGCAGTCCCGGTTGGAGGCCGCCGAGGAGGTCGTGGAGATGGAAGTCCTCACCCAGGGTGGCAGGGTGGAGAAGGTCCGCATCAGCGGAGGGCTGACCCCGGAAGATCAAGACAGGATGCTGGAGTGCATCCAAAAGAATGTGGATGTCTTCGCCTGGAGCGCAGCGGAGATGCCTGGGATCGATGCCGACGTCGTCTGCCACCGTCTCAATCTACACCCGGAGGCTCGCCCCATCCAGCAGAAGAGGAGGTCCGTCACGGACAAACTGGCCGAGCCCATCAGGGAGGAGGTCGCCAAGCTCCTTAAGGCCGGCTTCGTTTCCGAAATTCAATACCCCGGCTGGGTCTCGAATGTTGTAATGGTGAAAAAAGGGGACGGCCGGTGGAGGATGTGTGTAGACTTTTCACTGCTTAATAAATCATGCCCTAAGGATTGTTACCCCTTGCCTAGAATCGACGCGCTGGTAGATTCAGCCGTTGGTTTTTCTGTGATGAGTTTTTTAGATGCTTTTTCAGGTTATCATCAAATCAGGATGCACCCTCCTGACATAAAAGATGTCTCGTTCATCACAGGGGATGGGTGCTACTGCTACAAGATGATGCCGTTTGGGTTAAAAAATGCAGGGGCTACATACCAGAAGATGATGGACCGTGTATTCCAGGGACAGAAGGGAAGGAACTTGGAAGTGTATGTGGACGACCTGATGGTAAAAAGCAGAGAGGTCGATTCTCACCTCCAGGATCTGGAGGAGACCTTCGACACTTTGCGCAGATACAAGATGAGGTTGAATCCTCTAAAGTGCATCTTCGGGGCAAGCAAAGGCAATTTTTTGGGTCATCTCCTCACCCCTGCCGGGGTCGAACCCAACCCTGACAAAGTCCGGGCAATTATGGAGTTGGGGCCACCTCGGGACGCGAAGGAGGTACAACGGCTGACAGGGAAGCTGGCGGGACTAAGCAGGTTCCTCTCCCGGGCCGGGGAGAGGTGTTCCCCCTTCTTCAAGACCTTAAGGGGGGGTCGGAAGTTTGAATGGACCCCGGAGTGCGAGGAGGCATTCCAGGCCTTGAAGAGGCAGTTGACTCAGGCCCCCTTGCTCCAAGGGCCAAAGGAGGGGGAGGACTTGTTTTTGTACTTAGGGGTCGGGGCGGAGGCTGTAAGTTCTGTCTTAGTTCGGGAAGAGGGGAGAAAGCAGCTACCCATCTATTATGTGAGTAGGGTTCTGAGGAAGGCAGAACTCCGCTATCCCATCTTTGAGAAGTTGGCCTTCGCCCTAATCATCTCGGCCCGGAGACTCAGGCCCTACTTCCAGGCACACTCCATCCAGGTGGTAACTGACCACCCCCTTCGCAGCATCTTCGAGGGAGTGGAGCACTCGGGAAGACTCGCCAAGTGGTCGGTGGAGTTGAGCGAGTTTGACATCTCCTTTGTCCCCCGGCTCGCAATCAAAGCACAAGCGATGGCTGACTTCCTGGCTGATTATGTGGTTGAGGTGGCGGAGGACAAACTCACTCGTCCCATCCCATGGAAGGTGATGGTGGACGGGGCTTCAGGGAAACACTCCCTGGGGGTTGGGGTCGTCTTGGAGAGCCCCCAAGGGACTCGGATCGAGCAAACGGTGGTGATACATTTCTCCATAACCAACAACCAGGCCGAGTACGAGGCGGTAATCGCAGGACTACGCCTGGCCAAGGAATTGGGGGTGCATGATGTGAAGGTCCTCACTGACTCCATGGTAGTGGCCTCCCAGATCAACGGGGAGTTCGAGGCAAGGGAGCCCACCCTACAACGATATCTGGCAAAGGTTAAGGGAATCATCGGCGGGTTCCAGACCTTCTCCATTCAGCATGTGCCACGGGAGGAAAATGAACAAGTTGACCACCTCGCCAAGCGCGGCCCTCGGGTGGGGGGCACTATCACGGACCTCTTCCACCCATCTCTGGAAGAAGGAGAGTTGATGGAGATAGATCGGCGGTCCACATGGATGGACCCATTCACTACCTACCTGTCCACAGGAGAATACCCAGAAGGGATGGATAGGAAGAAGCTCAAGTACAAGTCGGCATATTACCTTTTGCGTGACGGGCAACTTTACCGCAAGACACTTTCAGGACTACTCGCCCGTTGCGTAGCAGAGGGGGAGGTGCCGAGGATCTTGGAAGAAGTTCACTCCAGGGAGTGCGGGAGCCATTCAGGAGGTCGGACCCTGGAGGGAAGAATCATCAGGCAGGGGTACTTCTGGCCTACCCTGAGGCACGATGCCTTAGAATTTGTCAAGAAATGCCACAAGTGCCAACTGTTTGCCCCCCTCCAACTGCAACCGGCTCAGCGACTCAGGAGTATCACGGCCCCTTGGCCTTTCGCAATTTGGGGAATGGACCTGGTAGGTCCCTTCCCCCAAGCGAGCGGGCAGAGGAGATTCTTGTTGGTAATGATCGACTATTTCTCCAAGTGGATGGAGGTAAAGGCTTTGGCCAAGGTAACCTCGCAGATCATTCAAAATTTTGTGTGGGGGGAGATCATCTGCAGGCATGGGATGCCCCAGGCCATCGTCACCGACAACGGACCACAGTTCGCCAGCAATGAGTTCATTAAGTTCTGTGGAGAGCTCGGGATCGACCTCAGGTTCGCCTCTGTCCACCACCCTAGGAGCAACGGGCAAGTAGAGGCGGCTAACAAGATTATCGTGAACCTCCTGAAAAAGAAGGTGGAGAATTTGAAGGGTAATTGGGTGGAGCAACTCCCCTCAGTCCTCTGGGCCCTGAGGACTACCCCCAACACCGCCACCGGGGAGACGCCCTTTAAACTATCTCACGGAAGCGAGGCGGTGCTCCCCATTGAACTCGAGGTCCGTACTCCCAGGGTTGCCGAGGCAGAAGCTGGAAGGGAGGAGTGGAGAGTTGAGAATGAGGAAGAACAACGACTCTCTTTGGACTTGATAGAGGAAGTACGCGACCTCTCCGCAGTCCGGCAGGAGGAAGTCAAGCGGAGGATGGCTAAGTATTTCGACAAGCATGTTTGGGTCAAGCAGTTCGTGGAGGGCGACCTGGTTCTAAAGAAGGTAGATGCGGCAGGAAGATCGGCAGCCGTGGGCAAGCTCCATCCAAATTGGGAGGGGCCCTACATCGTGAAGGAGGCGTTAAAGTCGGGAGGATACCACCTCCAGAATGTGGAAGGCGAGACTTTGAACCACACCTGGAGCGGCGACGACCTGAAGCGCTTTTATCCTTGAAAACTTGTACGTACCTCAACTTTTTCCGAATGCAATGAATTTGACTATTTCTCCACAATAATCGTAACAATGACATGCAATGTGACGTAACTTCCGTTAAAGAACGACATTAAACACTCAGGAAATAGTCTAAGTCTTCTCGCTCTGGGGTTAGGTCTCGATTCTCCCGCTGTCAGGCTCCCACCTAGCTGGCACGACCGAGTCTCGATGGACGTCGTTATGACCCTGGGGCTGAGCCCGGAGGATGTTCAACACCCGCCCTCAGGCTCCCACCTAGCTGACTGGCCCGGTGGTAGCACCCGGGAGAGGCAAAAGTTTCTAAGTCTTCTCGCTCTGGGGTTAGGTCTCGATTCTCCCGCTGTCAGGCTCCCACCTATCTGGCACGGCCGAGTCTCGATGGACGTCGTTATGACCCTGGGGCTGAGCCCGGAGGATGTTCAACACCCGCCCTCAGGCTCCCACCTAGCTGACTGGCCCGGTGGTAGCACCCGGGAGAGGCAAAAGTTTCTAAGTCTTCTCGCTCTGGGGTTAGGTCTCGATTCTCCCGCTGTCAGGCTCCCACCTAGCTGGCACGGCCGAGTCTCGATGGACGTCGTTATGACCCTGAGGCTGAGCCCGGAGGATGTTCAACACCCGCTCTCAGGCTCCCACCTAGCTGACTGGCCCGGTGGTAGCACCCGGGAGAGGCAAAAGTTTCTAAGTCTTCTCGCTCTGGGGTTAGGTCTCGATTCTCGCGCTGTCAGGCTCCCACCTAGCTGGCACGGCCGAGTCTCGATGGACGTCGTTATGACCCTGGGGCTGAGCCCGGAGGATGTTCAACACCCTCCCTCAGGCTCCCACCTAGCTGACTGGCCCGGTGGTAGCACCCGGGAGAGGCAAAAGTTTCTAAGTCTTCTCGCTCTGGGGTTAGGTCTCGATTCTCCCGCTGTCAGGCTCCCACCTAGCTGGCACGGCCGAGTCTCGATGGACGTCGTTATGACCCTGGGGCTGAGCCCGGAGGATGTTCAACACCCGCCCTTAGGCTCCCACCTAGCTGACTGGCCCGGTGGTAGCACCCGGGAGAGGCAAAAGTTTCTAAGTCTTCTCGCTCTGGGGTTAGGTCTCGATTCTCCCGCTGTCAGGCTCCCACCTAGCTGGCACGGCCGAGTCTCGATGGACGTCGTTATGACCCTGGGGCTGAGCCCGGAGGATGTTCAACACCCGCCCTCAGGCTCCCACCTAGCTGACTGGCCCGGTGGTAGCACCCGGGAGAGGCAAAAGTTTCTAAGTCTTCTCGCTCTGGGGTTAGGTCTCGATTCTCCCGCTGTCAGGCTCCCACCTAGCTGGCACGGCCGAGTCTCGATGGACGTCGTTATGACCCTGGGGCTGAGCCCGGAGGATGTTCAACACCCGCCCTCAGGCTCCCACCTAGATGACTGGCCCGGTGGTAGCACCCGGGAGAGGCAAAAGTTTCTAAGTCTTCTCGCTCTGGGGTTAGGTCTCGATTCTCCCGCTGTCAGGCTCCCACCTAGCTGGCACGGCCGAGTCTCGATGGACGTCGTTATGACCCTGGGGCTGAGCCCGGAGGATGTTCAACACCCGCCCTCAGGCTCCCACCTAGCTGACTGGCCCGGTGGTAGCACCCGGGAGAGGCAAAAGTTTTTAAGTCTTCTCGCTCTGGGGTTAGGTCTCGATTCTCCCGCTGTCAGGCTCCCACCTAGCTGGCACGGCCGAGTCTCGATGGACGTCGTTATGACCCTGGGGCTGAGCCCGGAGGATGTTCAACACCCGCCCTCAGGCTCCCACCTAGCTGACTGGCCCGGTGGTAGCACCCGGGAGAGGCAAGAGTTTCTAAGTCTTCTCGCTCCGGGATTAGGTCTCGATTCTCCCGCTGTCAGGCTCCCCCCAAGCTGGCAGGGCCGGGGTCTCGATGGACGTCATTACTGACCAGGGGGTGGACCTGGGAGTTGACACATGACAAGCGTGTCCGAGCAAACCCGCCAGTTAGAAGGGCGAGCTCAAGGGGTCCTGTCCCCCTTGGATTTCTGTTAAAAAGGGGGTTCTTCGATCCACCTCCGGTTGGTGGAAGAACATACCCCCCCGGGGGCGAGCCCGTTCTCGCGGCTTCTGCTCGGCAGAGGGCATTCCTCGGTATGACAAGCGGGCGCCGGCGGCAACCGTTCTCGCGAAGATCGCCTCGCAGGTAAGCGAAGAATTCGCGAGCCTGGTCGCCGCCAACGCCTGAGGCCTCTCGCCGAACGCGAATCCTAACTCACGTGCATTCTAGCGCAGAAGATAAAAAAAAAAAGAAAGTCAGAAGCAAAGTTCCTTTCATTATAATCGCGAAAGAAGGAAGGGCTCGCCTCGACGAGATTACAGGAAAAGAGGGGGGATGATTACAAAAAAAAAGAGAAAAAAAAAAGGAGGAATTCGGTCAGCTCTCGCCCTCCTCTCCCGAATGGCGGTCCTCCTCGCCCCCAATCGATCGTTCCTTTCCCTTCGCCCCATCAAAAAGGGAGCCGAAGCTCTCCTCCTTCTCGCTGGGCGGAGACGGCGGAAACAGGCTCGGCAGAAGGTCCCGGACCGCCACTTCCTCGCAGCCCTCAGACAGAATCCCCGACCCCTTCATGACGTTCAGCAGGCATTCGACAGACTCGATCGAGTTGACTCGCAGCCGCTCCATAACCTCCCCCTCGCCGAAGACTCGGGGCCGCTTGTAGGGGAAAGGCGGCTCGGCACTGTCTGGAGGGAAGAGGGCTTCCGTCAGCCGGCTGACCTCGCCTTGGAGGCAGCGGTTCTGCTCCTTTAGCGACTCCACCTCGGCCGCCGACCGAGCAACAGAAGCCTCCTGCTCGCGCGAGCCGGCCTCCTGATCCGCGAGCCGGAGCCGCAGCAGGGCAGTCTCGCCCTCCAGCTCACTGGCGCGAGCTTGCAGCACCTTGGCGGACTCGGCATCCTGAAAAACGAGAGGGTCAAACTCCCTGAAAAACATTTTCCAAGTTAAAACAAGGGTTGGTCGACTCTTACCAGCCCGCCTGAAGCCTCGTCGAGTAAGCGCTCGGCGATGCTGAACCGCCGCTCCGCGTCGGCAGCCTTCTCCGTCGCCAGGTCGCGCTCCTGCTCGGTTTTGATCAGGAGTTGGCTGAGCTGGAAGCCGCGGCGGACCATCATATGATGGAGTTCAAAGGCCCTCAGATGCGCCTGCAGGCCCTCGTGACCTATCTGTCGGGGGGTCAGGTTCGTGTAGGCGTCGGCGCCCTCCCGGCCATAGAGGCCGAAGCCAAGGGCAAATGCGTGGCCCGTGGGAGGCCGGCGAGCTCCCCAGGAAGGGGCGCGAGTGGAGACGGAGACGCGATGGGCTCCCTCGTCCCAGAGCAGCATCGGCTCGCCGGCCGCGTCCTTACTCCTTCCCCCCTTCCCAAAGTGGGGGTGGTCCTTTGGAGCTCCCGAGCCGCTGGGGGGAACCTCCTCGACGGAGGAAGGAGAGGGGGACCCGCGCCTCTTCTCGCGAGGGGATGATATCTCCTTCAGTGGGCTCGCCGGAGCTTCGTCGGAGAAAACCTCCGGCGAGCTCATGAACTTGACGGGCGACGCGGGCTGCCGAGGAAGGCTCCGCGAGACCACCTTCGCCCTTTTAAGGGCCGAGGGGCGGTGGACCGAGCTCGGCCCCCCAAGCTCCAACCGCTTCTTGCTGGAGGATTTCCCCTTGGCCTTCTCTTCCCGGCACGCCTCGGCCGCAGCCCGAGCCCGCTCAAGCGGATCCGAAAACACCCCCGGGTCGGCGAAGGGAGGGTTCACCGGGATCAGTCGCTCCCCTGCAAAAAAGACTTAGCCAAACAATAAGGTTCTGATCGGTTAGGCCAAATGGCGAGCGGAAGGTAAGCGAGACAAACCTTCACCGGGAAGGACAGGTGGCAGGGATTCGAGGCCGCGACGAAGGAAGGCGACCTCGAAGTCCTTGTACAAGAAGAACTTGTGGAGTTCGGCATCATTACCAGACACCGACGGCGGCCGGTAAACCTCCTCGCTCTTCTGCAAGGGCGAGAACGGGATGTTGCCGAGGTCGCCCCGGATGAAGGCAATCTTCGACATCCAGTTGTGGTTTTTGTTGGCGACCTCGCGGATCTTGATGGATGTGCCGCCAAAGAATGCGACCCCGTCGGCGTTGGCTTTGTAGGAGAAGAGCTTGCGGAAGACGGTCAGGTTGAACTCGATCCGCTCTCGACGGAGGTAGCAGGCAAACCCCACTATCATGGCGATAGCGTTGGGGTTGAGCTGCGCGGGCACAGTGCCGTAGTACTTGAGTACCTGGCGTACCTCCGGCCAGAGCGGCAGGCGCAACCCCACCTCAAAGTGCGAGATGGGGAAGGCGAGCTCGTCCTCGAAGAATGAGTTAATGGCCTCATGATCCGCCGGGAGGCGGGCCACAAAGCCAGCGGGAACGTAATCCGCCACAAACTCGGCGAGCTCGCTCGCCGTGGTATTCCCCTCGAAAAAACAGTGATCTACGAAGTTCTGGGCGCACTTGGAGCGGCCCTCGGAGTCGGGGTTTCCTTTACCCATGCTCGCGGAGAAGACGAAGGCACGCGAGCAGAAGGTAGGAAGGGCAAAGAAAGGAAGGAATGAGAAGGCAATAAAGGCGTAGCCGAGGGTAGGTGGGGATCCCTATTTATAGAAAAGGAAGGGGGAGCGAAACCGACTGACCAGCTCGGCTCGCATACCCCACCTCGCGTATCCCGTCTCGCCACTCTGTACTCGCCGACCTAGGCGAGCCCAGCCCAGGAATCCGAAAAGGCACGCAACACTCGAATAAGAAAAGGCTTGCTCGCGCGATAAAATGTACACTTTATTTATCATTAAAAAGAAAATTGTCCAGAACAAAGAAAATCAGAAAAGCGCGCGCATAGACCAGGCGGCAATGGGGGCGAGTACCGGTCGGCTCGCAAGAGAGCCGTCCTCAATTACCCCGGCCTCGCCGGCCCGATGCCGCCAGCCGCTGCGCAAAGAGTTGCCGAAGCTGCCCCAGGTTCCTGTTCGCCGCGCGCAGGTTCTCGCCAATCTCGTCGAAAAGCACGGAGGAAGATGTGGCCGCGTATGTCGAGCTGATCCTCGCCTCGCCGGCAAGCTGCGCGCATTCGTCCTGCAGCCGGGTGTTATCTTTCTTCAGCTCCTGAAGCTCACGCACTAGCTTCTTCAGGACCAGCTGGCTTCGCCTCGACCGTTCAGGGCTGTCCACCTCCGAGTCCAGAAAGACGTCCAAGGTACGCGGCGATGGGAGAGGCGAATAAACGACCCGTTCGGCGGAGTTATCAGTCGCGGCTGGGTCCGGTAGGCCTGCACAGGAAGGTTGAGACAGCGGGTGGGAGTAGCGAGCACCGGTTAGAATCAGACGCGAAATGGGGAGGTCAGGGGCATACCTTCAATGTCCTGGGGGGAAGCAGGAGCGGATGTATGCTCGGCGTCCATCCCAGTAACCGCAGGAGCAGGAGAGGGATGCTGAGAGTGAAGGCGGGTCGGCGATACCGACCCCCGCGAGTCTGGCTCCACGATTTTGGTGACAAGAGGCGAGTCTCGCAGGCGCGGGTCAGGGGAGGACTCGGGCTCCTTGGCGGGCAGACTCTCGACCCTCGGTGTGGAAACCTTGCCGCCTTGGTCCTGTTCGGTGGTAAGATCCACAAAATCTTTGTCATGAGGGGCCAGGGCAGAACGATTGGAAGAGTCGGAGCCATGGGCTAAAGTACTCTTCAGGTCGGCGAAGATGTGCTCGGCCTCGGGAGGAAAGGGCCTCGCCCTCTTGGCCGAGCCGAATTCAGCAAAACGACGGGCCGGGGCGCTCAGATCCATCAGGGCTGCGGCACGAAGGGCGGTCTCCTCGCGCGATTTCGCGAGCCGTTCCATGACTTCCTTCGGGAGTGGCATCTCGGCAGGACTTAAGTAAAGAGAGGGGCGGGGGTCAGTCGAGCAGGCAGGGCATGTATATATAGCCATCGGTGGGTCCTACCAAGAGATTCCTTTCGGCTCCTGTCGCACTCGCAGGATCCTAGCGGGTTGGATGTTTCTTTCCGAGTTTGTGCCAACCTCGCAAAGAGCGGGGATTGTGTACAACCCCGTATCCAGCGAGTGGGCTAACAGGAGCCGACCCGGCCAGCCCAAACCGCCTCCGAGCCCCAGGCGAGTTCAGCAGGATACGCCGAGTCCAGCATGCCGAGTATGGGCTCGGCAATCGTCGAACCGAGCTCGAAGATAGTAGAGCTGAGCCCGGCGAGAGGCCATTCATCATGGGGTCGGCCGAGTACGTGCTCGCCTAGAGCCGAGGGGTTGGCGAGTGCCAACGCGACCGTCATCTGCGAGCAAGGGCTTCAGGCCCAACTTTCCAGGCCTGAGGCGAGGCGAGCCGGATCGTGGCATGGAGAAAGGCGAGCTCATCCAACGCCCTCTCCCGCGACATTGAGAGAGGCGAGCTCACTCGCCGCTTTTCACCTCGGCGTGGGGGGAAGCCTTCTCACGCCCATACTCGCCATCCCTGCCCAATGGGCTCTTCTCAGGGCCGGCTCGCCCTTCAGTTGTGGGGTGTTTTTACCACGTTACCCCCCTTTGAATTGCCTATAGTCCTCGAGAACAGTGACGGTTGGATATTTGCAGACCATCTTTTCCTATAAATAGGACCCAAGGGGTACCTCAGAGGACACGCTTTCGTGTGCCCGGTCTTCTAGCGCTTTCTGAGGTACCTTAGCTTCAGCACTTGGCTAAGGAGGGGAAGCGCTCTAAGATCTTCCGGGTGTGTGGTGGGACCTCCGTGCTGAAGCCTTGGGTCTGTTCCCGGTCCCTCTCCCTTGACCCTTGGGCTTGCGAGTAGAGAAGTAGGTGTAAGACCCCCATTTTTTTTTTCTTTTTTGACACCGGGGTCTTAGGCCCAGAACCGCCGCCTTGCGGTGATACCTTCGCACCCGGGAAGGTCGTCACTACAAGACGCCGATTCTGCCGGCCAATTCGATCTCCACTGTAGCATAAGTATACAAGACAGTCCACAGAAATATCACATATAAGAAATTTAAACTCCACGAAGGGAGTGTCCACAGATAGTACATATAATGAAAACCTCGGGCTTATGCCCAGTACATCAAATCCTCACTACAATTCACTCATCGCGGAAACAAACTAATACAACTACTATAGTTCGGGACTCACTGTCCCTGCTGTCTGGACTCCAGTGCTAGACTGTCCGATCTCCAAACGTGCCGACCTCCGGGGCTGCTCCTCCATGCTGGGCTCCGTGGTCCCCTAAATGATGTGGTTCGAAAACCGTTAGTCTAAAAGACTAAGTCCTATCGTCCCCCACCCCTTCCCCCATGGCTCCTAAGCACCGAGCGGGGAGAAGGAAAGGGAAGGACATGAAGGTGGAGAATAGTCAAATTTCAGATGGCGGCGGAACTAACCTAACAGTGTACGCATGATAATAATTATACAAAATTAAATAAGTAACCTTAACTTATGTGGGTATACATAAGCTAAAGGATCTTTTGCAGGGCTCCTATCGTATAAAAAGTCCCATACCGATTTATACGATAGGGTGTCGGTTCTATTAGCAGGCTTATAATATTGAAAGAGAACCTTGACTTATAAGCACGCTCACACGAACCTATAGGCCAAAGGGGTCGTTTTGCAAGGCCTAATGTATAGAGCGTCCCATACCGCTTATACATTAGGTGTCGGGTTTTATGCAATGGTTATGCTATGAAATACAATTATGCTATGATGAGAACATGCAAGTGCAACTCACCCACTCGACTCTGTGTACACAGACCTTTAGTTCCCCCTTTCAGAGCCGTTACCTCCCAGGATACCTCCGTAGTGGCAGACGGAAGCGGTGGGTTGGGCCTCGCCCACCTCAAAACCAGTATTTGCACTACCGGTCTGACCTATCGTACGCCTCAACGCTTGGTGCACTAAGCGGACGTCTGCGTACTCTTGCCGGCTGACGCACCGGACTTCTGTTGGCGAAGTGTAAAACCACACTTGCCGAGTCAACGATATTGGTGTCGGTGCATCGAACTCCCCAATATCGAAGACCCACCACCTTATACCTTTTATGCACATGCAATAGTTATGAGTCCAATAAATAACCGAGCCGAATCTTCCCGGACTATCCCGTCCGTCACAATCTACAACCGAGCCGAAGCTCCCCGGACTAACCCGTCCGTCATAATCTACCACCGAGCCGAAGCTCCCCGGACCATCATCACAACTACTGGGCTTATTGCCCAAGTAACCCATACTATCTCCCGGGACACTGGGTGGGAAAGTGTGAAACCCTAAGTTTACTACTTACTCTATGCCTACGACGAAGTTTTGACTCTCCCTAATTACTACGAGAAAGACGATTTTTCGTCGATCACACGCACCACCTAACATTAGCCAACCCACTCTCACTCCTCTTCTTTTCTCTCTAATGGGAAATCATCCACATTAACAGTTCTAACTCCAATAACTATCCCCGACCTTGACTTATTCCAATTTAGCAATTTTGCTATATGCACACCAACTTAGACGATACGTTGAACCGGATATGGGGTATTCTAAATAATCATCCAAATGTCCTGAATTATTTTCTGGAGACATATCATGATGCAAATGGACTAAATCCAAAATATTGTAATTTTTCTAAGTATTCTGATATTTAATTAATTTCTCGTAAAGCTTCTAAGGGCTACCCATTGAGCATGAAGTGCACTTTTCAGAGAGGTATATAGATTCATAAATTCATGATAAATTCTAAATAACCATTTAACAATAAATCCAAGATATGACAATTTTTTTCAAGTATTCAGATGACACTAATCTAATTTTGATAATATATCCATTTCCTTTTATTATTGAAGT
Organism: Platanthera zijinensis; assembly: GCA_039513925.1. Classification (NCBI taxonomy): domain Eukaryota; kingdom Viridiplantae; phylum Streptophyta; class Magnoliopsida; order Asparagales; family Orchidaceae; genus Platanthera; species Platanthera zijinensis. The sequence continues at coordinate 59,417,762 of CM077092.1, forward strand.
AAGTGCAATAAATATTCATCCGAAAATTCTTAATTAATTTTCTACAGTATATATTGTCTTAAAAATCTCATTGGCCAAATGTCATAATTATACAGTAGGTAAATTGCTCAAAATGATTTAAACAAACTAAATCCAAAAATTGCTAATTGCAGACCACCAAGTCAATTTTTCATGTAAAATGGGATGTATATAAAATAATCATCCTACACCCCTATAATAATTAATGGAGGTTCATTATGACCTTTTAGTTCTAAATCCAGAGTTCCAAAATTTTCCTTACTTATTTGATGATTTTTTTAATTATTTTAATGTCTAAGATTTCCAAAAAATGAACATGAAGTACTACTTTTATTCAAGGAATCATTTTACAAATTTTATATGTTCCTCAGAATAATGATATAACCTATCTTCCAAAATATATATTCCTTTTCAGTAAAGCTTTATCTTTAAATCAAATATTCATTTAAGTCCTTGGAAATTCATTTAATAAATATAAAATAATGTATTGCTTCCAAAAATTCAGAGAAATTTCAATTATGAATCTAATGGCATATACATGGTTTGGGCCAAATTTCATAATTTATTTATTAGTAAATAGGCATAAATGAATTTTTGAATAATTCCATCAAATGACAATCTTGTGAACTAACTACCTCATATACTTGTCCAAGAATTCTTATAAAATTTATATAAACTCTTTATGTTTCCAAACAACCTCTGCCAAAATTTCAGGACCTCTCAATTATCAGAAGTAGCATAATAATTTATTTACTTAATTTAAGCATTTCTTGGGTTACAAATAAAGTGCTATAATTATTGACCCAAAATTCCCCATTAAAATACCAGAGGCCCATAATGTCCTTAAGACCAATCTACCAAAGTTTCATCTTAGTTTGAGGTGTTTAGCTAGCCCATTTCAACCCTAGGATATTTGTGCCCTAAACTAGGGTTAGGGATTTTAGGGTCCTAAACCTTCCAAAATGTCCTAACAATTTTACCATAGGGTTATAGTTACCAAAACTCTATCCCTACAAAATTTCATGGCCATACAAGGTGATTTGGCCATATGCCCTTCACAAGGTACAAAAGCCCTTCCTTAGGGTTTGACCTAGGAGCTTGGGCCAAACCAACTCCACTGCCCCCAAATTTCCTTTGGGAGGTGTATCTTGTCATCCCAAACTAGTGTACAAAATTTGAGCCTCTGTTGAGGTGAATAGGTCACTAAAAGCCAAAATTACTTTTTGGACCAAAATACCCTTCTTAGGGCAAGGCTAGGGTTTGCTTGAATCATATTCAAATCAACTCCAAACTTAATGAAATTTTAACCAGAGGTCTATATTGACCTCATAACCATCCCACCAAAATTTGGTTGAATTTGGACTTCATTTGACCCCTAATTTAATTTACCCTAGCATAATTAAATTATTTACAAAAACTATAGGAAAATTATTCCCAAAAATTCCCATTTTTGGGCAGGGTCTAGGTATAGGGTAGGGTGAGTCCCTGCCAAAATTTCAGCTTATTTGGACCAAGGATGAAGAGTGGGCAGCTAGTTTAATGTCTGCCTACTCATTTGTATAGACCCCACCAAAATGGGTGCCCTGGTCAGACCAGTCACCCAAATTGGTTCAAACCAATTTTACCAGACATTAGACTCATAGGGCTAGGTTTTTGATGTTGACCACTTTTTCTGAAAATGACTCTAAATATTTTTAATAATTAAAGCAAATAAATAGAAATCCTGTGACAGAATATGAAATGATTTAAATATCATAGCTATAGTTTAAAATCTGCCTAGCACGAATCTTGGCGCAGCCTGGACGGCATCGGGTCATCTTCAAGCTCCAGCCGACGGCCACGATTCAACCCGCCTGGAGCATCTTCCAGCGGTTGCCGCCGGCCATCCGGCCGCCTCCCCGGCCTGCCACCGCCGCCGACACCTTCGTGGTGGTCGGGGCTACCTCCAGGCGGCGGCACGGCCGCCGGGAAGCCCTATTCCGGCGAACCCGATAGGATGTATTTTCATGAAAAATCCATGATTTTGAAATTTGGATCTAGCTCAATCGAGCCCGAACCTTGGCCCTATCGATTCCTATGATCTACCCATGAGTGAAGGAGTGGAGGAGGACCTGTTTGGCGGCCTGAAGTCGGGAGGATCGTCGGTTTGGCATGGTGGTGGCCGGTGGTGGTCGGATTGCTCAAAGATGCAGGATTGGGCTTGGTTTCTTCAGGAAAATGGTGGGGATTACTCCTTGGACCTTGCTGGAGCTTTTAAAGAGGTGAGGGGAGGTGTTAGGTGGCTGAAATGGCATGTGCCATTTTTGGCAAAGTCAAGGTTGGCGGCTAGGGGTGGTGGAGGTGGTGGAGCTTGCTCCAGCCAGTCAAAAAAAGCTGCTGGACTCCCCCTTGTCCTTCTGAAATGAATGGGGAGGTTGGGGAGGGGGGAGGAGCACAAAGTCCTCCTTCCTTCTCTTCCTTCTCTTTCTCTCTCCTCCATGGATGATTTTCTCTCTCCTAGTCATCAAGCCTGAAATTTGGGCTCCTACATGTCACATGTCAGCCTACCAATCTATTTGGCCACTTGGGTCAAGGTTAGCCCTAATGAAATAGGCTTGAGCTTGAGTTAGCCCATTTGGGCTAACTTGACCCAAAGTGGGACTAGGGCCCACCTAGGTCAATTTGATCCTTGATATTTCCTTAATAGGTCCTTGGTGACCCATTAGCCTCCCCTAGGGTCATGGTGGGGTTGTATTGGCCCTTGAAGGTCACTTGGCCCTTAACTAGGGCATTTTGACCATTTTAGGTTAAGGGTTGACTTTGGTCAAACTAGCCCCTTTGATTGGTCCCAATGGGTCCTTGGTGATCTATTGGCCTCTCACTAGGCTTATGAGGGTAGAGGTGGTGTCTATTGGGCTAAGGGACTGCAATTGACCCTTGTGTAGGTCAATTTGACCCAATTAGGGCTATAGTTGACTCTGGTCAACTTAGCCCCATTGACTGCTCTCCATGGGTCCTTAGTGACCCATTGACCTCTTCCTAGGGTTATAAGGGTATTGGTGGGGTATATTTGGCTAATGGACTGAAATGGACCCCTGTGTAGGTCAATTTGACCTAGCTAGGGTTATAGTTGACTTTGGTCAACTTGGGTCTGTTGAATGCCCTCCATGGGTCTTTGGTGACCTATTGACCTCTCACTAGGTCTATGAGGGTATGGGTGGGGTCTTGGAGTCTTAGTGAAGCCTCATGATCACTTTTAAATCAAGGTTCAGGGATCTGCTAAGTGCAGACCACAGTGGCCCTATTCACACTACCAGGTTCACTTGGCTCTTCCTTGGGCTTTCTAGGGTTTTGCCATGACAAAATCACTCTTAGGGGTCTAGTTGGAAATGGGATGTTACAGTAGGTGTGCGACCACCCCTTCCGCAAGGGTCGGACTCCACAGGGACCGATTCTTCGGTTTCAACAATACACATAGTTGTATTTGATGTATGTTTCAGTTCATGTATGAAGGTTAGTATATGTCATATTGATTGGACAAATGGTCCAAGTGACATTGACAGATGGACTCAAAGAAGCGACTGTAAAGGCAGGAAATTGCCTAAGTCCACAGGCGTTGAGTGAAGCAAGCTCACTCAATGCCAAATATCAAGGCAGTTGCTGAATAAAATTGACTAAGTCCACAAACGTTGAGTGAAGCCAGTTCACTCAACGCCATACATCTAATAGTGTTGAGTGAAGTCAGGATTGTCAAAGCCCAGCAAGTTGCAGCGCAGAAGAAATGACTAAGTAAAAAAGAGTCGACACACTTCACAACTATGTCGACCCCTTTGTAGGAGAAGTGTTGAGATCAGAAAGATACAAGACAGTAGTATCGAGACAAGTCAGATATCTCGACGCCTTAAGGCTCAGGATAGTAGGGTCGATACAATAAAACTGTCTCGACACAATGAAGAACTGAAGTGCAGACTTAAAGATGTGGACACCCAACATGCAATAGTGTCGAGACAATTCAATTGTCTCGATACAGTGAAGATTTAAAGATGATGTCTCGACACCTTTCAATTTACAGTCTAAGAACACTAAGTATTATTGTGTCGAGACACTTGTGACTTCTCGACACTTATGAATCTGAAGTTGTATAGAGTCAACACAGCTGAGTGACAAGTCAAGTCAGAAGTGTCATGTCAGCTACAGTGACTTGACATCTCATCAAAATCTATTCGAAGGAAAACTTGAAGTATGATGGCATATGATGATGTCATTAATCAAAAGCCAGCAACTAGTGAAGGCTATAAATAGAGGGGTCATCTACACAGAACACAATCAATTCATTAATCAATCAATTTACTCATTCTGATTTTTTCCTAAGTCAGAGAAGGGCGACAACTCAAAGAAGAAGGAAGACACAGGTCTTCAAGAAAATCTTCTGATCTTTTCAACAAGTCAATTAGAGGATTAAGTTGGATCTATTCAACAAGTTCTTCAAAGATTCAAGCCGATCATCATCAAGAACATTGAAGATCCAGTAAAGTTTCATTTCAGCCAGTCTGCTCTTCAAGAATCAATCATGTGCTATTGTTGAATTGAAGAATCTGTTTACTTAGATAATTCTACTTGTTATTTCCCTATTAAACCGGTAAGATCTATTTGAGATCTAAGTGTGTAGGGAATTTATTCTCTGAGTTGTAAGCATGTGTTATAAAGGTGATTTGTGTGGGATCACTGAGGTGTAAGACTTGTATAGTATGAGGTAGGGTTCTTGAGGGACCTGAGGTAGGACCTGTTGGTTTTAGGGGTAGGTTTTTGGAAAGAAAATGAGTTTGTAAGATCTATTTATCTGAGTTGAAGAGGAGGAGATATAACCTTAGCTAGCACATTACTAGTGAGGAAGAAGGGGGAAAGTGAATGTACCCTAGATAGGGGAACCACTATAAAGCTTCTATGTACTCTGTGATTGTGTGTGCTGTGATCCGTGATTGTTTATTTTCAAGTATCTGCTGAAATATTAAGTATAAGTGCTAAAGATTTTTAAAAGAAACCTATTCACCCCCCATCTAGGTGATTAACTACCCATAGATTTATCTTTCAAGTGGTATCAGAGCCAGGTTATTCAAAGAAATACCTAACAGTCCGAAAAAGATCCTAAGGGTGGTTGATACATATTAGATCTCATGGCTTAAGAATCTCATAGAGAACTAAGTTCTATGAAGCTTCCTATATGTACAAAGGATAATTTTGTTATTTGGAAGTAGAGGGTGAGTTTATTCATGGAGGCATTTGATCAAAGAATCTTTGTCATGGTTCAAGAAGGACCATACATTCCTATTAAAGTATCTGTCCTAGATGCTAATGTGCAAACTCGAAAAAGTCTATCTGAAATGACCAAGGATGAGGTGGTTCTAGCCACCATGGATAAAAGGCCACAGAACATAATTGTGAGTGCTATAGAGAACTCTATCTTTCAGAACTTAGTCCACTGTAAACCATCTAAGGAGATGTGGGATACTCTAATAGTCTATATGGAAGGCACTGAGGAAGTCAGAGATGACAGAAAGTCTCTACTCAGTCAACAATACGAGCCTTTTAGGCAAGGGAAGACATGTTCTATAGAACTTTATTATGAGAAGTTCTTCAGAATAGTCAATGATCTTAGGAACTATGACAAGCAATTCTCTATCTATGAGCTCAATGATAAATTTCTGAGATCCCTAAACAAAGAATGAGACATAAAGATATGTGTAGTAAGTGAAATGGGTAATCTAAGGAACTTGCTACCCCAGGATTTGTATGAGAAACTGTTGTCTCATGAGTTACAGTTAAACTCAAGAAAAGCTGAAGATGAATCTGCCAGAAGTTCAAATCAATCAAGATCTATGGCTTTCAAAGCAGACATATCTAAGAAGACTAAAAGGGAAATTCCCCCATCACTAAGAAGGGATGAAGATACAGTCAATCCTGGGATTAGTTCTTCCTCAGAAGAATTGTCAGATGGTGAATTGACATTGTTCACTAGGTAATTCAAGAAGATGAGGAGAAGAAGGAAACAATGGAATAAGAAGACATCATGTGGATTAAGTTCCAGCAAAAATAAAGACAAACAAATAAACAACTCTGTAGTGAGGTATGATTCAAACCAGAACAAACAAGTTAAGCCTGACATTATTTGTTATTTCTGTAACAGGCCTGGACATGTCATTGCTGACTGTCCAGTAAAGAGAAAGGAGAATAGGAAGTATAAGGAAAAGAAGTTCTACAAAGATACGAAGTCAGAAAAGTGTCTAATGGCAAAGAAGCCAAAGACTTTATCTGATAGTGATTCAGATTCAACTGAATCAGATGAAGAATATGATCACATTGTATTGTTCTCCTGCAAAGAGAATTTCATCAGAGAAACCATATATAAAGGAAAGAACTCCATAACTACATCACTCTGTGATGACTCTGAATATGATATGGAGGTCAACTTAATGACACTGACTGATAATCAAGAAACAGAAATAGTTGACTTTCAGAACACTAAGGTAATCTTTGACAAATCTATTTGTTATACAACTCCTGTTTTTGAGACTGAGGATGAGTCAGAATCATATAGCCCAATTTTTGATTCACATGAGTCCAACTCTGAGACTGAACTGCAACAGCTCACAGTGAAGTTTGGAAAACTTCTAGATGCTCTAGTAAAGAGCAAAAAGCTTATCAAAGAATAAGCCATCAAGATTGCATCACTAAGAGGTATTGAGTACCATTATGAGATGGCTACTAAGCAGATTGGTCTTCAAAGTTCAAATTTAGATAAGCTAACTAAGATCATTGATGATCAAATTATGTTGCTCAAACAAAAGGGATGCAACCATTCAGGAGTTAGAACTCAAACTCCAGAATGAGAAAAGACTTGTTCAATAGTTATCTAAACCTAAGACTATGCTCCCCATAATAGATACCTTCTCAGGAACTCCTGGAAGTGGTCTTGGTTATATAAAACCAAGGAGAAGGAGAAGCAGAAAGCTGACAGGACAAAAGGCTCCAGTGCTACCACAACCTGTATCTCAGACCAAAGGAAAAGAAATACAGAAGTCTAGACCAGGAGCACCTAACATATCTGTGAATAGGAAAACTATTCCTAATGTGTTTCCTCCAAGGAGGACTGTTGTGACAGTGAGGCAAAACAAACAACTTGCTCACAGTCAATATGCAACTGTAAAAGCAGCTGATTCCTTTCCTAAGGAATGTCAGCATAAAGTTCATACTATACCTCCAAAGAGAAGATACAACAGATAAGAGTGCTAGTATTGTGGAAAGATTGGACACTTTGCCCTGGACTACTGGTTCAATCACACATTGTATCATGGACAAAAAATGTACCCAGCTAAGAAATTCTCAGGTGGTCTCAATGGAGCCTCAGCTAACAAGTACCTAGGACCCAAGATAATTTGGGTTCCTAAGGATTGATAAATCTTTATTTTGCAGGTATGTCAAAGCACCAGAGATAGGTCTATCTGGTACTTGGATAATGGTTATTCTAGACATATGACTAGAATAAAGAGCAATTTAAGGGAGTTTATTCCAGTGAAGAATAGACCAAAGGTGATCTTTGGTGGAGCTGACAAATGGATTACTAGAGGTTATGGTAAGATTTCAAATGGCTTAGTCACTTTCAATAAAGTAGCTTATATGGAAGGGTTGTAACACAACCTTATAAGCATAAACTAACTTTATGATCTTAGCTATGACATTTCATTCCACAAGGATGAGTACCACATAAAGAAGTCAAGTGACCAAGAGGTCATCTTGACAGGCACTAGGAGTGAGAATGTGTATTGTTTAAATTTTCTTTGTCTAAATTTAGACTCTCCCATATGCCTAATTGCAAATGAGAAAGCCTCACACTGTGTCAAATGGCATAAGAGATTAGCTCATTTGAACAATAAGACCATATGCAAGCTATTAAGGAAAGAGCTAGTTAGGAATGATCCTAACATTAAATGAACTAAGGAGAGCATTTGCTCTGTATGCCAAAAATGCAAGCAAACCAAAGCTTTCTTCAAAAGACTTGAAACCAAAGACTCTGTGAGGTGTTTATACCTCTTGCATATTGACTTGTTTGGTCCTATGCTAGTTCATAATCTAGGTAGGAAAGTCTATACCTTTGTGGTTGTTGATGACTATTCCATATTTACTTAGATTTTCTTTTTAAGGAAAAAGTCTGAAACTCCTGATGTCTTCAAGACATTTGTCAAACAAATATAGAATGAATTGAATAGTTTTGTGGTCAGAATTAGAAGTGATCATGGAACTAAGTTTCAATCTAAATGCATGACAAAGTTTTGTGAAGAACTTGGGATTCATCAAGAGTTTTCCTCTCCAAGAATACCCTAACAAAATGAGATTGCAGAGAGAAGAATGTGACTCTTATTGAAACTGGAAGAACCATGCTGAGTGATTCTTCTCCCCCAGAATATTTCTGGGCTGAAGCTATTAACACTCAATGTCATGTTCTTAATAGAGCTTCAATCAACAAAAGCCTGAATAAGACTCCTTATGAGCAAATGAAGGGCAGAAAACCAGACTTGGCCTACTTTAGAATCTTTGGATGTAGGTGTTTTATCCTTAATAATGGGAAAACATACTTAACTAAGTTTGCCGAGAAGTCCTATGATGGCATATTTGTTGGTTATAGTAACCACAGTAAGGCCTATATGGTCTATAACTTTAGGGATCAAGTTGTAGAGGAGTCTGTTCATGTTGTATTTGATGAAAGTTCTATGTATTACAATGATAAGCCAGGTACATCAAGCACAACAGGAGAAGACTTGATGCTAAAGGATCTATCAATAGAAGACTCAGTTCCAGCAAGCCAAAGTATACAAGATGGAGTCAACATTGTTGAGGAAGATCTTGCACAGTAAGAAGAAGAAGAAGAGACTCAGCAACAAGATGAAGCTGTTCAAAGGGAAGAGGTCACATTACCAGTTGCTGCCAAACATCTAAGTAATCATCTAAGGGAACTGATCATTGGAGATGCAGCTCATGGTGTGACCATAAGAAGTAGACAGTACAACACTATAATGTACTACAGAACCAAAGAAGTTTGAAGAAGCCAATATAGACCCATTTTGGATAGGGGCTATGCAGGAAGAATTGGACCAGTTCAAGAGATGTAATGTCTAGAAGCTGGTTCCCAGACCAGATGACTATAACATCATAGGAACCAAGTGGATCTATGATAGTTTAACTTTCAAGGCAGCCTAAACACCTAGAGGGGGGGGGGGGGTGAATAGGTTCTGCTTTTCTTTTGAAACTTCTAGGCAGAATTCAATTCAATAGCTAACATAATAAACACAACAATCACAGAAAAACAAAACATCACAGATTGCACTATGTTTTATAGTGGTTCCCCAAGGTCTGGGTACATCCACTTTCCCCCTTCACCTATTTAGCAGTATGCTAGATTCGGCCAAACTTCCACTTATCTCAGATCAATAGATCCTACAACTCAGAACCCAACTGGTTCCTACAACTCAGGCACAACTGCCCTACCTCAGCCTTGCCCCAAGGCCTACAACTCAGAGAATGTCCTTCTCCTACACTCAGGCAAACAGCCCTACCACTCAGAGTTCAACACTCCTACACTCAGCCTTTATAACATAGGCTTACAACTCAGATCTGTGTAAACAGATCCTACAGAAATATAGAAAAGATTGTTTAACTGTCTTGCCAAAGTTGAGAGAGAAATGGCCAAGACAATTCTTGATCAGCTGAAGCAATCAACTGTTTCTTAGCCTTCTTCAAAGCTTCTTGAAAATGTACTTAGCTGAGTTGATTCCAAACAGCTTCTTGAGAATCCACTGGTGGTTTCTTTCTTCTTCTTCAAATTCTGACTTGATCTCCCTCTATCCAGAACTTTGAATGATTCTTCTGAATTCTGATTAGAACTCTTCTTAGATCTATCCTTAGATAGTCTTCTTAGATCTCCCGGAGAAGATCTTCTTAAGTGCCTAGCACTTTCTTGAAATGAGTAGAATTGTAATCCTTCTCCACTTTTTGATCCAATGTATTTCAAAAGGTTAGTTCTCTATATTTTTCTGAATCTGTCTATTTATAGACATTCTTCATGGAAACCGGCTGATCCGGCTTCTAACTGTTTTCTGACAAGTCTGACACCTTCAGTTAACCGGTGGTAACCCACAGCTGTCAAGTCTTCAAACAAGTCCTGTGCCTTAGTCTTGAATCACAAGTTGTTGAAACAGTCTGTCAGAAAGTGTCGAGACCATCTGTCTATCTGTGTCGACATAATTGACTTTGGTGTCGACATAGTCTTCAGTGATGTCGACTAAGTTGCCTTTGAGTCGACACAGCTTCTTCTGCAAATAACTTGATCTTGACTCTTCAGTGTGTCGACACAAGTCCTGTGTGTCGACACAGTTGTTGTAGAATCATAACTTAGTAAGTGTCGACATAATTGACTTTGGTGTCGACACAGTCTTCAGTGATGTCGACACATTCATTTTTTAACTCTGCTATAATGTGTCGACTTAATGACAATGTGTCGACACATTCTGCTGGTGTCGACAAACTTGAGGTCGACTATTTTCTTTTGTGTCGATACATTCTCCCAATGTTGAGGTCGACGCTTTTCTTCTGTGTCGACTCTTTTCTTCTGTGTCGACACAAATTCCCAGTGATGTGTCGACTTACTTCTTCTGTGTCGACACATTTTCCCAGTGTAGTTGTAGACTAACTGCTATGTGTCGACACTGCTTCCCAGTGTTGTGTCGACTTACTTCTTCTGTGTCGACACTTTTTCCCAGTGTTGTGTCGACTCTTTTCTCCTGTGTGTCGACACTGCTTCCTCTGTGTCGACACTTGGACTTAGAATTTTTCTGCATACTTTATCACTTCTTCACCTGCACATGTCAACTTAAAACAACATCAAATACACCTTGATGTATATCATTGAGCTAGGTTGGGCTTCTTCAAATCAGGTACACATTTTCCAATGTACCCAACAATCTCCCCCTATTTGGAGAAGTCATAACCCCTATAGCCAATGATATACACCATTTATAAACAGTACTAAATGATAATTAATGACATAGCAGGAATACTTTAATATAAACAAAACATAACAAAGAATCATTCATCACAGAATGCACATTAAAATATGCCAAACAATATTTTGTTTATAACTGGGTAATGTTTGATTACAATGTTTTACATTTAATGATTACATCACAACATTACAAAATATTTAAAACAAAATCAGGATTGATCAGGCTCTCTAATTATAATCCCTTTGCCAGACTGAATTGTAGCTGTCACAGGAGCTTCTGATTCTTCAGCTATCTTCTTTCCTTTAAGATCAGCTTTCTTCTGAGCTTCTTCCTTGATCCTTTGCCTTTCAAAATAATGAAAAGGCTTTGGGAAGTATTTGCTTGGCTCCTTAGCATCTGATGGCAGTCTTCCCAGCTTGGCTTTCCTTCTGAATTGTACTATTGCCTCTTGCCTTGCCTCATACTTCTGCCATTCAATTTCATTGTACCACTTCCCTCTCTCATGAACTTTATCTTGTACAGCTTTCCATGCAGTGAGTATTATGTTCCTTGAAGTAGGACTCCACTGCTCATAATCTGGCTTAAGTACAGCCTGCTCTCTGAATTTCTTCTTTGCCAATAGAGCATCCTGCTGTTCTTTCAGAGTAGCCTCAGGCTTATCAACCTTTCCAAAGACAATATTAGTAACCTCCTTTGGAGGACTATACATTCCTTGAACTTTCTGATCAATCAAGTCAAAATCTGGAGGGGGGTAAATGACTTGGGCAACCTCAGGTTGAGTGCCTTCAAGTAGATTTGATTGTATTCCTGATTCAGCTACTATAGCATCATCACACAATGGGGGATATCCCAAAGTGGCTCGAATGCTATTGGTCACCCATTTAGAGTGCTCTGAGCCTGCATGTATTAGCATCCTCTCCCCCTTTATGGCTTCTCTAGATACATGATCTCTTAGATCTTCCTTTTGAAATCGAATTTGGCCATCCAAATAATTCACACCTTCTTTGAAAAATGGTCTTAACTTTTGAAGCTTGTCAGATATTTCTTTTTGAGAGGTGGAGATGGCAGTCTGAACAGATGCAATGGCAGCTTGAAAATTCTTATCAAATTCTTCCTTTTCTTTGGCTCTATCTGCAGGCAGACCTGGAACAATTTTCTTTACCTCCTCAATGATCTCATTATGAGATTCAGTTAAATTATCATTCATTCTGATCTGATTTTCCAAAACATAACTTTGCTTCAAGGCAATGTCATCCACCTTTGTAGTGATAGCCTCCTGTTGTTTAGCTAGATAAACCACAGTATTGCCACCCTTGTGGAAGCAATCTGTCATTTCAGTTTTATGCAAGTTGACCTGAAACTGGATGGACTTGATATCCTGAGCTAAGTCAAACTGAAGTGACTTGCTATTCTCATCAACATACTTTTCCATAGCCAACCTTTGTTCATCCAATTTTACTTGTAGATCTATCATAAATTTGTTGTAATCAAAGGCTGGAGATTCTTGTAGAGGTGTGGTCTGTAAAGCCTGCTTATAATTCTTGCTTCTTCTCTTGAAGACAACAAGTTTTCTTTTCTTTGCCATCCTGGCATCTTCAGTTTCTGTGTCAGATGAAGTATCCACATGAATTCTTTCTTGAGGATGATGAATTGTATCAGTTCCAGGGACCTATTGCTCAGCTTCAACATCCACTGGCTCACCCTCAACCTGTGGCTCAATTTCAGTTTCCTGATCAATGTCCATACCTATGGACTTCTCAATATCTGGTCCACCTCCTTCTTTATCAGTAGTAGTATCAATATCTGGGAACAACTCCTCCATAGTAAATTCTAGTTGAGCTGTTACTTCTGCAGCAGTTAAATCTTGAGACAAGTTTAACTGTGCTTCCTCTTGTACTTGCACTTCAGTATTTGTTGTATCTGGAGTAGGAGTGGACACTAGCTCCCCCTGAACCTGTGCAGGAATAAGAATATGAGCAATGTCTTTTATAGTAAAATACATTAGCTCCCCCTATACCTGAGCAGGAGTAGATACCTTTGGAGCAGGAGTGGAAACTGGCTCCCCCTGCATCTGTGCAGGTGTTGACACCTCCTGGACAACAGTTGTGTCTGGCTGATCTTCAACCTGTGTCCTCAGGGGATCTTCTTGTAATTGTTCAGATTCTTGATTTTGTGTAGGGGATTGCACAGGGGTGTCTGGCCTGCTCTCTTCAGGCACATCCTTGGACAACACCCTATCCCACCTGGAGAACAATCTCATATCCATTCTTCTCATATGATTAATCTTACTCCCTTGTAGGTGCTGCATCACTTCTGGAATCACTCCAGTGAGGTACAGGCTCATGATCCTAGCCATGTTAGGCTTCTTGATTCCCTCTTTGATCTTGTCAAAGATCACTCCTGACCAATCAGTAGGAATAGTAAAAACTATCCTGGTCATCAGGCTGAACATATAGGCTGAAATCCTATCATGTCCACCTGTCTTGCAGAGGATTACCTTCCCAACTACTTCTGACAAGAACTTCCCTTGCTGATTCATTCCCTTCCTGTGGAATGCAGCTCCAATCTTCAATCCTGAATCCAGTCCACACCATTGAAGAGCTTCCCTTGTCTTAGATATAGGAACTTCCTCTTCATTCTCAACTACTTGCAATTGGAAGATCTTTCTTAAACTTCTTTGGTTAACCTTTACCTTAGTCCCTTGAACAGTAGACTTAATCTTGAGGCCAGTAGAATGGACTGATGCAGAGATAAAGAACTCGTGCACCTCCTTCTTCCAGATTTTAGAAGGTTCTGAAATGAGAAATTCTAACCCTGATGCAGAGAGGAGGGTGATAACTCCTTGAACATCTGGCGGCGCCTCTGCAAAGGCCTGGCGCACCAACTCATACCCTTCATTGATGTTATCTTCAATCCTTGGCGCCATCGTTGTGTCGAGAAAGTTTGAGAGAAGAGAGAAAGATAGACTGTCGACACAGGGTTTTAGTCTCGAAAACCTTGGAAGCGTGTCGACAGAATGAGATTTTGACCTATTTATAGCCGCAGTTGAAAGAAGTTCAAAAGGCGCCAAAAACAGTCAAAATGTGTCGACACAGACGGAATGTGTCGACACAAACTTCTACCGTCTCGACATTACTTCAGCCGACTATGTGTCGACACCAATTTGTGGTTATGTCGACACCTTAGATAAACAGAAATTCTGTGTCGACTCTAAGGATAAGTGTCGACACATATTCTGTAAGTGTCGACACCATTTTCCTGGTTGAGTCGACATTATATTTCAGGTTAAGTCGACAATATAACTCTTAAGTGTCGACACATATTCTCTGTGTCGACACAATATTTCTGACTTGTCGACATAATTTCTCTGAGTCGACACATTACTACTGAATGTGTCGACACATTCTTACTTAGCCAATTTCTGTAACTTCAATGTGTCCTTTTTAACACTTGATTATGTTGTTGTTATTACCTTTACTTATTTATATACCACTTCAATTGCATTGTTAATGATTTTGTTAATACATTAATCAATGGTTAACATACCTAATTCAATTTTGAATTTATTGAATTTGGTTTCATCTAAAGGCTTAGTAAACACATCTGCTATTTGATAATCTGTTTTTACAAATTCCAATGAGATGTCTCCTCTTTCTACATGTTCTCTAAGAAAATGGTATTTGATTTCTATATGCTTAGTTCTACTATGAGAAACTGGGTTATTAGCAATAGAAATAGCACTCTTTGAATCACATAAAAGAGGTGTTCTACTTACCTGAATACCATAATCCTTAAGCTGATGCTGCATCCACAATAGCTGTGCACAGCAGCTTCCAGCAGCAACATACTCTGACTCAGCTATGGAAATTGCCACACTGGTCTGCTTCTTACTACTCCAAGATATTAGTCTTCCTCCCAGGAATTGACAAGTACCTGTAGTACTCTTTCTATCCTCTCTACATCCTGCAAAATCTGCATCTGAATAGCCTGTTAGTTGAAAATCTCTATTCCTAGGGTACCAAAGACCTAAAGTAGGAGTGCCCTTTAGATATCTCAGAATCCTTTTGACTGCAGTATAATGAGATTCTTTAGGGCAGGCTTGGTACCTAGCACAGACACATGTTGCATACATAATGTCAGGTCTACTAGCAGTGAGATATAGTAGAGACCCAACTATTCCTCTATACAATGATTCATCAACAGGTTTACCTGTCTCATCTTTGCATATAGGCATACTAGTTCCCATAGGAGTTCTCATGGTGGAGGATGACTCCATACCATACTTCTTAATTAATTCTTTGGTGAACTTAGACTGGGATATGGACAATCCATCATCAGTCTGTCTTACTTGGAGTCCCAAGAAGAACTTAAGTTCACCCATACTGCTCATCTCAAACTTCCCTTGCATAAGTTTGGCAAACTTTTTACAAAGGTTGTTTTCAGTAGATCCAAAGATTATGTCATCAACATAGATCTGGACTAAGATGATCTTTCCTTTGGATTCCCTAAGGAATAGAGTTTTGTCTATCTTTCCTCTTGAGAATTTATTCTCAATGAGGAAGGTAGACAGGGTTTCATACCAAGCCCTTGGAGCTTGTTTTAACCCATACAAAGCTTTCCTAAGCTTATACACAGACTCAGGTTTAAGAGGATCTACAAAACCTGATGGCTGCTCTACATATACTTCTTCTTTAAGATCACCATTCAGAAATGCTGACTTCACATCCATCTGGTATACTTTGAAGTCTTGGTAGGCTGCATAGGCAAGGAACATTCTGATTGCCTCCAGCCTTGCTACTGGAGCAAAGGTTTGATCAAAGTCAATTCCTTCTTCCTGCCTGTATCCTTTTGCAACTAACCTTGCTTTATTCTTCACTATTATCCCACTCTCATCTAGCTTGTTCCTATAGATCCACTTAGTGCCAATTATATTGTGGCCTCTTGGTTTAGGAACCAGCTCCCAGACTTTGCATCTTCTGAATTGATTCAGCTCCTCTTGCATAGCATCAATCCAGTGCTGGTCTTGGATAGCTTCTTCAAACTTCTTAGGTTCCATCTGGGACAAGAAACTTGAATGCAAAACTGTGCTTTGATTTCTGCTTCTAGTTTGCACTCCTTGTCTTGGATCACCAATTATCTGATCAGTTGGATGATCTCTCAGATATCTTATAGCTGGAGGAAGATTCCCTTCAGGTTGAGCATCTCCAGCTTCTTCATTCTGCTGAGCCTCCTGGTTTTCATCAGCTTCCATTATCTCTTGTACTCCCCCTGGACAGCAGCCTTCATTTTCCAATGCTTCATCTTCCTTTGAAGCTTCAGCAATGGAGAGCTTGTCCATCTTCTTGCTTATACCTGTTGAGTCATTTGATCTACAAGACAACTCACAATTGATTAATCTTGTTTCATCAAATACAACATGCACTGATTCTTCAACAACTTGAGTAGTTAAGTTGAAGACTCTATAGGCCTTACTATTTGTGTTGTACCCAACAAATATCCCATCCTGGGATTTGGCAGCAAACTTAGTCAAATATGACTTGCCATTGTTAAGTATATAGCACTTGCAACCAAAAATCCTAAAATAGGATAGATTTGGTTTTCTGCCTTTCACAATCTCATAGGGAGTCTTTCTGTGGCTTTTGGTGATAGAAGCCCTATTGATGACATGACAAGCAGTGTTAACTGCCTCAGCCCAAAAATATTCTGGGAGAGAGGTGTCACTCAATAGAGTTCTACCAGCTTCAATTAATGTTCTATTCTTTCTTTCAGCAATTCCATTTTGCCGAGGTGTTCTTGGTGAGGAGAACTCTTGGAAAATCCCAAAGTCTATACACAAGTTTATTATGCTTTCAGATTGAAACTCAGTACCATGGTCACTTCTGATTTTGACCACTGTACTATTCAGTTCATTCTGAATTTGCTTTACAAAATTAAGTAATACACTTGGGGTTTCAGATTTTTGTCTCAGAAAGAACACCCATGTAAATCTAGAATAGTCATCTACAACCACTAGAGTGTAGACCTTCCTACCTAGACTGTGAACTGGCATAGGACCAAAAAGATCCATATGCAAGAGGTATAAGCACCTCACAGAATCCTTGTTTTCAAGGCTTTGAAATGAGGTTTTTGTCTGCTTGCCCTTTTGACAAGCTGAACATACCCCTTCCTTTATACACTTAACTTGAGGCCCATTCCTCACTAGTTCTTTACTAAAGAGTTGGCCAATTGTCTTGTAGTTTAGATGAGCCAATCTCTTGTGCCACTTAACACAATGGGTAGCATTGTCATCAGCTACAAGACAAATGGGGGAAGCCTTATTTTCACATTCAAAATTAAGGCAATATACATTTCTCTTCCTATACCCAGTCAAAATGATCTCTTGATCACTTGACCTTTTGATATGACATCCATCCTTACCAAATGAAATGTCATATCCTAGATCACTCAACTGGCTTATGCTTATTAGATTATGTTTCAAACCTTTTACATAGGCCACTTGGGTGATAGTAATTAGGTTAGAAGAAATGTTACCAAACCCTTTGATGACTCCTTTTTCAGATCCACCAAAGATCACTTTATGTCCATCTTTGACAGATGAATACTCCTTCAGCAGCCCCTTTGTTCCAGTCATATGCCTGGAACAACCACTATCCAAGTACCATATAGGGGCATGGTTACTTGGATTCACCTGCAATACAGAATTACTTACCCTTAGAACCCAAGTAAGTCTTGGGTCCTTGGTTCAGGTTAGCATTAATAAAGTTATCATAACCTCTTCTAACAGGTAGACTCTTATTCTTTATAACACTTGTGTTATACCAGCAGTCCAATGCAAAATGGCCCCTCTTGCCACAGCACCAACATTCAAACTTATTGTATCTAGATCTAGATACATTCTTGTCAGTAGAATTTCTGTTCATTGCTGGTGCTGTTGCTACTTCACCTACTGATTTCTTAAAACCATTTGGTTTATGACCATAGGTAGGCCTGCTTGCCTTAACACCCTTGTTCTTCAGAACATTTGTCTTAATATGACCTTGAATGTCTTCATGATCATATATGTTAGAAGGCACTTTCTCCTTACTAAACCTTATGGGGACTGAAAGGTTTAGTGGCTGAATAGGGACTTTGCCTTTCCTCTTGAATCTGCCAGCCCTGGAGTTACCTTTAAATCCTAATCCAGCCTTACCTTTCTGAGTGACAAATTCATCTATCAAGGGTAAGACAGATTTTGGCTTAGAGTAACTAGCCACTAAATCCCTTTCAATTCTAAGTCTGGCCTCCAGACTCTTTACTTGATCATTAGTATAATTAATTGTGCCCATCTGAATAATAGTTATATTCTTCAGCTTGGCAATTTCATTTAATTTTTGATCAAGGACTTTTTCTAACTCAGTTGTTGCTACCCTTAGTTCAGCAATTTCCTGAGCCTGTGTTTTAACCAGGTTCTTGCTTTTCTTAAGGGCCTGCAACAAGTCCCCATACTTGTCTATCAATTGATAGACATCTCCTTCAGATCCAGATGCATCTTCATCACTTGATGCAGATGTAGCTGATTCTTTATTTGTACTATAAACAGATGTACAAGAAGGACAGTTTACCTCATTAGGACCAGACTGATTCTGGCATATGTCCTCTTCTGATCTTGTCATCAAACCCATGCATTGATGTTCATTGATGGAGTCTAGCAACTGCATAAACTCTTCTTCCTCAGATGCAGCATATAGTCCAATATATGCTTCAGCTTCAGATCCTGATTCTGAAGTTGACTGATCTGACAGACTTTTATCTTTCTTTGCTACAAAGGATTTCTCCTTCTTGCCTTTCTGATAAGTCTTCTTCTTTTCTGAAGATTCCTTCCTTTTGTCAGGACAATCAGCCACTACATGTCCAGGCCTATTGCAATAATAGCAGACAATCTTTGAAGTAGTGGCTTTGCTGGGCTTTGATCTACTTTTCTCTTTCCTTGATGACCTTCTCTTCTGATAATAGTCATTAACTTGCTGTGATGTGGAAGGCCTAGACTTCCATTGCTTCTTTTTCAAGAACCTTTGGAATTGCCTAGTGAATGCAGCAAAGTCTGCATCTGACTCACAGCTAACTGAACCCTTATCTGAATTTTCAGAACTATCTTCTTCAACTTCCTTAGGAGGAGATGGTGATTTCCTCCTATTCTTTCTGGTGGCTTCAGCATTAAATGCCACAGTCTTTTCTCTATGCTCTCCTCTTGAGTTTCTTTCCTCCTCCTTCCTTACCATAAGTTGCATTTCATAGGATAGCAACTTTCCAAACAGGGTTGGAGGAGATATCTCTGCCAATTTAGCCACTTCTCTTATGGCACAGATCTTTGTATCCCAATCCTTTGATAAAGATCTTAAGAATTTGTCATTCAGTTCATAGGTACTGAAGACTCTTCCATAGGATATTAGCTCATTCACAATTCTATAGAATTTCTTATAGCACTCAGTTATGCTATCAGATTTTCCTTGTCTAAAGCTTTCATACTCCTGATTTAGCATAGACTTTCTATCCAGCCTTACTTCTTCAGATCCCTCCATGTAGACAATCAATGTGTCCCACATCTCCTTGGAGGTCTTGCAGTGAATCAGATTCTGAAATGTTGAATCATCTATGGCACTGACAATGATGTTCTGTGCCCTTTTATCCATGGTTGCCAAGATGATTTCATCCTTGGTCATTTCTGAATAAGTCTTTGGTATTTGGATATTTGCATCAAGAACAGATATCTTCATTGGAATGAAGGGCCCTTCCTATACTGTGATGTAAATCCTTGGGTCAGATGCTTCCATAAACAATCTGACTCTCTCTTTCCAGATCCCAAAGATTTCCTTCTTGCATATGGGTAATTTCATAGACCCTAGCTCCTTATGATTCTCTCCAGAACCCATCTTCTTGAATCTTGAATCTGCCTTTCAGATCTACCTCAGACTGTTAAGTCCTTTTTGAGGAACCTCCCTCTGATACCACTTGATAGTTTAACTTTCAAGGCAGCCTAAACACCTAGAGGGGGGGGGGGGGGTGAATAGGTTCTGCTTTTCTTTTGAAACTTCTAGGCAGAATTCAATTCAATAGCTAACATAATAAACACAGCAATCACAGAAAAACAAAACATCACAGATTGCACTATGTTTTATAGTGGTTCCCCAAGGTCTGGGTACATCCACTTTCCCCCTTCACCTATCTAGCAGTATGCTAGATTCGGCCAAACTTCCACTTATCTCAGATCAATAGATCCTACAACTCAGAACCCAACTGGTTCCTACAACTCAGGCACAACTGCCCTACCTCAGCCTTGCCCCAAGGCCTACAACTCAGAGAATGTCCTTCTCCTACACTCAGGCAAACAGCCCTACCACTCAGAGTTCAACACTCCTACACTCAGCCTTTATAACATAGGCTTACAACTCAGATCTGTGTAAACAGATCCTACAGAAATATAGAAAAGATTGTTTAACTGTCTTGCCAAAGTTGAGAGAGAAATGGCCAAGACAATTCTTGATCAGCTGAAGCAATCAACTGTTTCTTAGCCTTCTTCAAAGCTTCTTGAAAATGTACTTAGCTGAGTTGATTCCAAACAGCTTCTTGAGAATCCACTGGTGGTTTCTTTCTTCTTCTTCAAATTCTGACTTGATCTCCCTCTATCCAGAACTTTGAATGATTCTTCTGAATTCTGATTAGAACTCTTCTTAGATCTATCCTTAGATAGTCTTCTTAGATCTCCCGGAGAAGATCTTCTTAAGTGCCTAGCACTTTCTTGAAATGAGTAGAATTGTAATCCTTCTCCACTTTTTGATCCAATGTATTTCAAAAGGTTAGTTCTCTATATTTTTCTGAATCTGTCTATTTATAGACATTCTTCATGGAAACCGGCTGATCCGGCTTCTAACTGTTTTCTGACAAGTCTGACACCTTCAGTTAACCGGTGGTAACCCACAGCTGTCAAGTCTTCAAACAAGTCCTGTGCCTTAGTCTTGAATCACAAGTTGTTGAAACAGTCTGTCAGAAAGTGTCGAGACCATCTGTCTATCTGTGTCGACATAATTGACTTTGGTGTCGACACAGTCTTCAGTGATGTCGACTAAGTTGCCTTTGAGTCGACACAGCTTCTTCTGCAAATAACTTGATCTTGACTCTTCAGTGTGTCGACACAAGTCCTGTGTGTCGACACAGTTGTTGTAGAATCATAACTTAGTAAGTGTCGACATAATTGAATTTGGTGTCGACACAGTCTTCAGTGATGTCGACACATTCATTTTTTAACTCTGCTATAATGTGTCGACTTAATGACAATGTGTCGACACATTCTGCTGGTGTCGACAAACTTGAGGTCGACTATTTTCTTTTGTGTCGACACATTCTCCCAATGTTGAGGTCGACGCTTTTCTTCTGTGTCGACTCTTTTTTTCTGTGTCGACACAAATTCCCAGTGATGTGTCGACTTACTTCTTCTGTGTCGACACATTTTCCCAGTGTAGTTGTAGACTAACTACTATGTGTCGACACTGCTTCCCAGTGTTGTGTCGACTTACTTCTTCTGTGTCGACACTTTTTCCCAGTGTTGTGTCGACTCTTTTCTCCTGTGTGTCGACACTGCTTCCTCTGTGTCGACACTTGGACTTAGAATTTTTCTGCATACTTTATCACTTCTTCACCTGCACATGTCAACTTAAAACAACATCAAATACACCTTGATGTATATCATTGAGCTAGGTTGGGCTTCTTCAAATCAGGTACACATTTTCCAATGTACCCAACAATCTATATGGACAAATTGGATAAGAATGGTGTTATAGTCAGAAACAAGGCTAGACTGGTTGCAAAGGGCTATAGACAAGAAGAGGGTTTAGATTTTTATCAAACCTTTGCACCAGTGGCTAGATTGGAAGCTAATCAACTCTTCCTGACATATGCAACCTACAAAGGGTTCAAGGTTTACCAAATGGATGTGAAGTCAGCCTTCCTTAATGGTAACCTCAAAGAAAGGATCTATGTTGAGCAACCATCAAGTTTTATTGACCCTACTCATCCTAATTATGTTTATCTTTTATTAAGAGCTCTCTATGTGTTAAAACAAGCACCAAGGCTTGGTATGAGACTCCGTCTAAATTCCTTCTAGAGAATAAATTCTCAAGAGGGAAAATAGATAAAACACTATTTCTAAGGGAAATCAAATACTAGACTATCTTAGTACAAATATATGTAGATGACATTATATTTGGTTTTACTGATGAGTCACTTTACACCAAATTTGCCAAACTTATGCAAGGTAAGTTTGAGATGAGTACCATATGTGAACTCAAGTTTTTCTTGGGTCTCCAAGTTAAGCAAACTATAGATGGACTTTTCATTAGTCAGTCTAAGTTCACCAAGGAGTTAATAAAAAAGTATGGAATGGAAACAACCACTTCCATGAGAAATCCTATTGGATCCAATATGTCTTTAGACAAGGGTGGTGCTGGCAAGTCAGTTGATATCACATTGTATAGGGGCATAGTTGGATCATTACTCTATCTAACTGTAAGTAGACCAGAAATAATGTATGCTACTTGTGTCTGTGCTAGCTATTAAGCTTCCCCTAAGGAGTCTCACTATACAGAAGTCAAAAGAATATTGAAATATCTAAATGGCACACCTAGTCTTGGCCTATGGTATCCCAGGAAAAGTGATTTTAAACTAATATGCTTTTCAGATGCAGATTATGCAGGTTGTAAAGAAGATAGGAAAAACACTCCAGGTTCATGTCAGTTCTTAGGAAGAAGGCTAGTGTCATGGAGCAGCAAAAAAAATAAGTGTAGCAATATCTACGGCTTAATCTGAGTATATTTCAACTGGAAGTTGTTCTGCACAATTGCTTTAGATTCAACATCAATTACAAGACTACAACATGCAACTAAGTAAACTCCAATATATTGTGATTCTGCTTGTGTCATTTCAATTGAAAATAATCCTATGTTGCATAATAGAACTAAACATATTGAGATTAGATATCACTTTATTAGGGAGCATGTAGAAAAGGAAGACATTAATCTAGAATTTGTTCCCACAAATAAACAGATTGCTGATATTTTCACTGAGCCCCTAGATGAAGAGAAATTTAATTTCTTTAAGTTTGAAGTTGGAATCTTAAATCTGGAATAATTAATGCGTACATAAAGATTGATGAAAATAAGAATAAAATATTAATCAGTAATTAAGTTTACTTAATTAAATATCAAGTAAAAACATCTAAGTATCAAGTTTCTATAGTTCAGGAGACAAAATATTGGCTAAGTCAAAAGTTGTGTCAAGACACTAGAAAATATATTGAGATACCAAAGTAAGTGTCGAGACATCAAAGGGGGTTTAAACCCTAAGGTATATGTAGAGAAACATATTCCTTGTGTCGACTTGTGTCGACACATCTCGACAGACAATTTTTCCAGTGTCGACACTAGGACTTTTCCTAAAAATTTGGAATAGTCTAAATAGAGCGCGCCTTTTCGACTTCAGGAGAGCCTAGACTATAAATATGGTATGAGAATAGAGCTCGACTACATTTTCTTGAGATCTTGAGAGTTTGATTTCTGAGTGTCGAGACCTAGAACTCCATTTTGTCGACACATCTCTTTTGATTCCTTCTCTCCAATGGCTCCCAAAAGTGACAACAACGTCTTCGAAGGATATGAACTCATTCGACATTGATTCGACTCGACATTAGAAGAAATCAAGGATATGATAACCCTTATCATAGGAGCCGGATTAGAGTATTTGGTCTCAAAACAATCCAATATCTGGAAATGAGTGGTTCTTGAGTTTTTTTCCAATGCCCAACTGGATTCAAATGTAGATAAGATTAAGTCCACAGTAAATGGAACGGAATTTAAGATCACAACAAGAAGGTTGACAAAGATATTCCATTTACCCAAGGTTAATCAAGAAGATGACCTAGATTCTGCCAAGACTACCGAAGCTATTGAGTGGTGTGGATTGGCCCCAACCATAAAGCTTGGAAGCACCCTGGTCAGAAAGGGAATGAATACTCAAGGTAAATTTCTTTCAGAGGAAAAGTGCTGCTATGCAAAACAAGAGCACATGATAGAATCTCTGCTCAAATGTTTGAGCTGATGACAAGGATAATATTCAAAGTGAAGACCAACTGGATCAAAATTGTCTTTGACAAAATAGCACAGAGAATCAAGAAGCCCAATATGGGAATGATTATAAGCCTCTATTTGGTCCAAGCACTTCCTGACAGTCTCAATCTCAAAATTGGATCTAAGATCAATCACATAAGAAGAATGAATATAAGAATTCTAGCAAGATGGGATAGAGTATTAACAAAAGAGACATTAATACTAGAGAAGAAGAAAGAGAAGAAGAAGAAAGTAGTGGTTGTGGAAGAAGAATCTTCCAGTGACTCTGAGAACATGGAAGCTCTAGCATAGAAAAACATGATGATGCAGCACCAGGAAATTCTCTAAGGACCGCTCTTAGTACTGGAGATCAGATGCAGGAGGAGACAAGACTAGAGAAGGATCACATTGAGGGGGAGAACCCCAATAATCTTCCAGACTTAGAAAATGTTCCTGCACAAGATGTGCAAATGTCTGATAAAGAGAATGAGAATGCAATCTCTTAGGAGACTGAGGAAGAATTTCCTATGGATAAAGAAGCTGATATCCAGGGGAAGTTACAGGATACACTCCCAGATGATCATTATTCTGTTGCTTCAACGTAACTAGAGGATGAAACCATGGAGGAACTCAACCTTGGTGAAGTAAGTGTATGGGTTGAGGGGGAGATAGCAGATCTAGCCCCCAACACTAAAGGAGCTAAAGAGCCTACTTCAGTTGAAGTTGTCAGTTCTTCAGATTCTGATGAGGAGGAAGCCTCTCAGCTCAAGAAAAGGAAAATTGAGGAACTTAGGAAAAGGAGTAGGAGCTATAAGAAGACCATTCAATCTGGAACAACATCAGCTCCTCCTATGGATTTAAGCTCCCTTCCAATTCAAATACAAATCATGCTAGAACAACAAAGGAGAGCCCTGGAAAATATGTAGATGAAAGAACTAAGGAGGTACAGTTCCAACTACCACAAGATATCCACTCCATTAGATTTGAGGTCAACTTGTTGAAGAAGGATGTGACTGACTTCTTCCAAAGAGGAGCAAATGTTGTAGTCTACCTTGCTCAACAATAGAAGGAGTCAAAGGAGACTCAAAAAGATAATAGATGTTAAACAAGGATATGTCCTTGAAAATCAGGTAAGAATGAATAACAACATGATAACAATGCATGAATTTCACTGGTAAAGCTAGCTGAACAAACTACAGCTCTGGAGACAAAGATAGGGTCTACTTCTACAGCTGTTGAATCTAACCTCTCCACTCACACAGCCTTTGTGGTTCAAGCAATCAAGGATTCTTGCAAAGACATCGATGATCACTTGCTCAAAGTGAAGAATCATTTGTCCTAAGGGATTACTCATCTAGAAGGCCAAATCAGATTTCATAGAAATGACTTAAGGAATTATGTGGAGAGAGAAGTCATATAGGGGGAGAGAATGATAATAAAGTCAAGCTTTTAGCATGCTATTTGGACCTCCAATAGCATCAGGGGCACTCTAGGTTTTCCTCTTCTTGATTATGATGATCATACTACTAAGTCTGGCTGCCAACCAACTCAATTTGAGGCTATTCACACTGCAGTACAAACTATGTACACTCCTCCACAACAGGTTCAGAATGAGTATGTGAGGAGGTGGAGATGGCTGCTCCTGCCTTGCTCAAAGAAAAAGAAGATCAATTATCTAAGAAGAGATGCAAGGAGCAGGCAGAAGCAAAGCCAAATTTTGAGCAGTAGAGTCCAACTTCAAGATCTATTATACTCACTGCATGGAAAGCAGTTAACAATAATATAGCTGATAGGGGCAAATGGTACTCAGAACAAGAATGGGTCAAACATACAAAGCAGCAGGAGATCATCTATAAATTCAGAAAAGATCTAAAGACAGGGGAGATCCCAACTGATTCAATTGAACCCAACAAGTATTTCCCTAAGCCCTATCATTATTTTGAAAGTCAAAAGCTTAAGGAAGAAGAGATCTTGAAGGCTAAGGATGATAAGAGAAAGAAGAAGATTGTTGAAGGCAAGCTGCCTGAAGTCAAAGCCAAAATATAATCAGGAAAAAGCATTGTCATCAAAGAGCCAAAACAATCATAGATTATTTCTCTTTTCTAGAAACTATATAATTTTGTAATAGTACATTGTAAATTCAGAACTGTTTAAACACTAGCAAAAATGAAATGAAAAAGTTTATTGGCTATTTACTATTTTTGTCTTGTTGTTTTCATTTGTTTTGTATTTCAGTTACAATACTTAACATTTATATCATAATTATCTTATTTTGGTATTGTGGTGTATATCATTGAATTTTTGTTATGACTTCTCCAAATAGGGGGAGATTCTTGGGTCCATTGATTCCAATGTCCTAGATTTGTAAGAAGTCAAAGGAATACACATAGTTGTATTTGATGTATGTTTCACTTCATGCACGCAAGTTAGTCTATGTCATATTAATTGGACAGATGGTCCAAGTGACATTGACAGATGGACTCAAAGAAGCTGACTGGAAAGGCAGGAAATTTCCTAAGTCCACCGGCATTGAGTGAAGCAAGCTCACTCAATGCACAATATCAAGGCAGTTATTGAAGAAAATTGACTAAGTCCACAAGCATTGAGTGAAGCTAGTTCACTCAACGCCATACAATTAATAATGTTGAGTGAAGTCTGGATAGTCAAAGTCCAGCAAGTTGTAGCACAGAAGAAATGACTAAGTACAAAAGTGTCGACACACTTCAGAACTATGTCGACACCTTTGTAGGAGAAGTGTCGAGATTAGAAAGATACAAGACAGCAGTATCAAGACAAGTCAGATATCTCGACACCTTAAAGCTCAGGACAGTAGTGTCGAGACAATACCACTGTCTCGACACAATGAAGAACTAAAGTGAAGACTTAAAGATGTCGACACCCAGCAGATAATAGTGTCGAGACAATTCAACTTTCTCGACACAATGAAAATTTAAAGATGTCTCGACACCTTGTAGTTTACAGTCTAAGAACAATAAGTATTATTGTGTCGAGACACTTGAGACTTCTCGACACTTATGATTCTAAAGTTATACAGAGTCAACATAACTGAGTGACAAGTCAAGTAAGAAGTGTCATGTCAACTACAGTGACTTGACATCTCATCAAAATCTATTTTAAGGAAAACTTGAAGTATGATGGCATATGATGATGTCATCAATTAGAAGCCAGCAATTAGTGAAGGCTATAAATAGAGGGGTCATCTACACAAAACACAATCAATTCATTAATCAATCAATTTACTCATTCTGATTTTTTCCTAAGTCAGAGAAGGGTGATAACTCCAAGAAGAAGGAAGACACATGTCTTCAAGAAAGTCTTCTGATCATTTCAATAAGTCAATTAGAGGATTAAGTTGGATCTATTCAACAAGTTCTTCAAAGATTTAAGTTGATCATCATCAAGATCATTGAAGATCCAGTGAAGTTTCATTTCAGCTAGTCTGTTCATCAAGAATCAATCATGTGTTGTTGCTAAATTGAAGAATCTATTTACTCCGATAATTCTACTTATTATCCCTATTAAACCTGTACGATCTCTTTGAGATCTAAATGTGTAGAAGATTTATTCTCTAAGTTGTAAGCCTGTGTTATAAAAGATGAGGTAGGGTTCTTGAGGGACCTGAGGTAGGTGATTTGTGTGGGATCACTGAGGTGTAAGACTTGTATAATTTGAGGTAGGGTTCTTGAGGGACCTGAGGTAGGAGATTGGGTGGATCTCTAAGGTAGGACCTGTTGGTCTGAGGTTTAGGTTTATGGAAAGAAATTGAGTTTGTAAGATCTGTTGATTTGATTTGAATAGGAGGAGATTTAATCTTATCTAGCACATTACTAGTGAGGAAGAAGGGGGAAAGTGGATGTACCCTAGATAGGTAAACCACTATAAAGCTTCTGTGTACTTTGTAATTGTGTGTGCTGTGATCTGTGATTGTTTATTTTCAAGTATCTGCTAAAATATTAAGTATAAGTGCTAAAGATTTTAAAAGATACCTATTCACCTCCCTCTTGGTGATTAACTACCCATAGATTTACCTTTAAGAATCATAAAGAGCTTAGTTCCATAAAGCTTCCAGTACGCAAAAAAGAAAACTTTGGAATATTAAAGGAAAGGGTGAGGTTGTTCATGGAAGCCTCAGACCCTAAGATCTTCATAATAGTAGAAGAGGGAACTTTCATTCCTATGAAGGTCTCAACTATTGATGCCAACATCAAGACTCTAAAGAAATATTAAGAAAGGACAAAATATGTGGTGGTTCTGCCCACTATGGACAAGAGAGCCCAGAACATCATACTGAGTGCTATTGATGACTCAACTTTTCAAAATTTTGTTCATTGCAAGACTACAAAGGAGATGTGAGACTCTCTGATAGTCTACATGGATGGGACGTAGTAAGTAATGGATGACAGGAAATCCCTTCTTAACCAGTAATATGAGGCCTTCAAACAAGACAAGAAGGATTCTATATCATAGTGTTATGAGAAGTTCTTCAAGATTATGAACAATTTGATAACTTATGACAGATAGTTCTTCAATTATGAGCTGAATGATAAGTTCCTGAGATCACTCAATAAATAGCGGGACATCAAGATCTATGCTATAAGGGACGTATGTAACTTGGCCAACACATTGCTACCGAATCTGTTTGGTAAGTTGATGTCACATGAACTTCAACTGAACTCTAAAAAGGCTGGATAGGATGATGCCAAGTAAGCAGAGAAAAGAATGTTGCTTTCAAAGTTGATACATCCAGGAAGGGTAGAGAGAAGACTCCTTTTCCCCCAAGAAGGGCTGTCAGAAAGTTCAGATCCTAGCACATCAGGAGAAGAGCTGTCTGATGGAGAACTAACCTTATTCTCCAAGTAGTTCAAAAGGATGCTGAGCAAAAGAAGGTAGTGGAAGAATAATGGCTCGTCTAGCTCTAACTCAAGGAAGCCACAAGCCAAACTGGAAAAGTCTAGAAAAGACCCCTTAGGGGACATGTATGATTCTAAACAGAAAAAACACTTTAAAACTAATGTGGTTTGTTATTGCTGCAATAGGCCAGGATATTTCATTGCTGACTATCCTCTTAAGAGGAAAGAGAGCAGGAGGTGTGATGATAAGAGGTATCATAAAGACAAAAAGGTGGACAAGGGCTTCTTAACAAAGAAGAAATCATGCTTATTAGAAAGTGATTATGAGACTTGAGAATCTGAAGGTGAAGAGGCCTACATTACTCTTATCTCCATAGGAGAGGATGTTGATCATCCTACTAATAAGGTGGGCATAAGGGCACCATTGTCCTCTATTGACAATGATTGTGAAGATAAAGAACAGAATAGCCTCATGGCCACTGTTGAAGAAAATCAAGACAATTCTGACCATAATATGGTAATCTCTCACCCAATCTCTCCTTCTGATTTTAATTATGAGACTTACCCATATTATAAGGAATCCTCATCATCTAATGATGAGGATGGATCAAAACCTGATGTGGATGTCAATCAAGTGATTGAAAGTTATGGTGCTCTCCTAGAAGCTCTGAAGAAGAGCAAAAAGCTTGTCAAGAGGCAAGCTGAAGAGATTGGTTCTCTACAACAAGCTAAATCCATGCAATCTGAGTCAGCTTCACTGCTAGCTCGAATGAGCAAAGAATATAGTCAGCTGAAAACACTCATAATCATGCAAGTGGGTACCATAAGCCAAAAAAGCAAGTTCATTAAGGATCTTGAAGAGAAGCTCCTCAAAGAGAGGATGCTAATGAAGAAATTTTCCAAGTATAAGACAGTACTGCCACTTATAGACTCATTCTCCTCTCAAAATAATAAGAGGGGATTGGAGTTTAAGTGGATGCTGGAGCTACCCATTCCAAAAGGAAAGGAAAGGCTCCTATTGTGCCTCAAACCACCTTTTATAAGGTAGTATTCCCTTCTAACAGGTATGACATGATTACATGCACAATCATTGGAAGAATGGAAATTCTTCTTGTCAGAGCAATAATGCACCTTATAATGGAAGAAGAAAGGGTATGTGGTTGAGTGCCTTGAAGGTTACCCATGAAGAAATCCAAATGGCCCACCATTAACCATTTGTGTTTGGTTCTCCAACACCCACACTCAAGGATAAGGCAGTGACATCCTCCTAAGATCTTTCAATAAAGAATAGGGTTGTGAGCAAGACTGCAATCAAGTCTCACTTAGCTATTTTTGATGTCATCAAAACCTCGTCAACTGAAAGCAGAAATATATTATTGTCAGATATATTCAACCAAGAGAACCAGCTTGTAGGCTTACATTCAGCCAGATTCTTATCGAGAGAAATAGGAAGAATGTTGCTGCACTCCCTGCTGAATAGAAAAATCTGATGGTTCAAACATATCTAAGGCTGTTCAGAAGAGTAGATATAACATACATGAGTGCTAGTACTGTGGTAAGGTGGACACTTTTCCATTGACGAAGCTTTGGCTGGGGCAGCAAAGGTACGTCGAAGAGGTGTTGAAGAAGTTCAACATGGCTGACTGCAAGCCTGTTGGTGCCCCTATGCCCGTGGGGAATAAGCTATCTTCAGAGATGTGTCCCAAGACACATGAGGAGATGGAGGACATGGTGAAGGTCCCATATGCAAGTACAGTGGGGAGCCTCATGTACGCCCTGGTTTGTACTCGCCCTGACATCGCACAAGCAATGGGAGTACTGAGCCGTTATATGGCCAAACCGGGGATGGAGCACTGGAATGCTGTGAAGCGTGTGTTCAGGTATCTTCGGGGCACTTCAAATTATTCTATCTGTTTTGAAGGTGCTGAAAATGGAAAAGTCCTGGACGTGGTCGGACACGTGGACTCTGACTGGGGAGGTGATCTGGATAGCAGGAGGTCCACCAGTGGATATGTGTTTACTTTGTTTTGTGGCACTATCAGTTGGATGAGTCAGCGGCAAGGAGTGGTGGCACTCTCGTCGACGGAAGCGGAGTATATGGCTCTTACTCATGCCAGTAAGGAGGCCATATGGCTGAGGAGGTTGTGCGGGGAGCTCAGTTTTTAGCGAGGTCCTGTGAAGCTGTGGTGTGACAGCCAAGGGGCTATTAAGTTAGCCAAGAATCCGGCTTTCCATGCTAGGACCAAGCACATTGATATCCAATTTCATTTCATCAGGGAAAAGGTAGAGAAGCAGGTTGTTCAATTGGAGAAGGTTGATACCAAGGAGAACTGCTCTGATTTCCTGACCAAGGTTGTACCTGTTGCTAAATTTGATTGGTGTGCAACAGCAGTGGGGTTGAAGAGGAAGATTTGTAGGAGTTGCTCTCATCTGAGGAAGCTGTCCAACAAGTGGGAGAATGTTGGGGTTGTAGAACACTTCTGGTTCTCTTGTTTCTCATACCGGGTTAGCCCACGTGAGCTTAGAAGAATCAAAGTGTGATCCCCCTCCGACATATCTGGCGCCGACGACAGCGGGGGCCCAAAATTTTTGGGGGGTTGTTTTTCCATTGATCGAACTGCGAACCTAGCTCGACGTTCGTCGAACTCAGCTCGACGTTCGACGTTCGTCGAACCCAGCTCGATGTTCGTCGAACGTCGAGCTGAGTTCGACACTCGACGTTCAACGTTCGACGATCGGGTTGTGCTGAAGCCTATTTAAGGCGTATTCTGGTTGTTTTTAGGGATACGGTTGAGACGACGGCTTACGGCTGATATCCCTTTTGGAGGCACATACGAGGTTTCTTGTTTGAGGCGATCCAGAATGGGTTCTTCCTTTTGTTTCTTGTCCAGAAAAAGAGTTAAGGTAGGATCGGTTTAGATCCTTGAAACCTTTGTAATCTGTACTTGTTTTTGGTGATTACAAGAACTGTGAAGGGAAGGGATATGAGACGTAGCCCTGTTTTGGGTGAACTTCTGAAATCTGCGTGTTTGTGTGCTTGCTCTGTTTCTTTTGTTTACTGCTTTTTATTCGGATTTCTGCTTCTCGGCGCTCCGGATTTCCTACAAAACCAACACTACAAATTACATAATATAATGTTTTAGACAAAAAACCGTTTTATGAGAAGTCCAGCACAACAGTTCGACAAAATAATACGTTTATAATATAGAAATACCAAATTTATGGCATTTAATATATGGTAACGGTCACATCCATTTCAATGAAAATATGTAAAAATTTAAAGACTTTTATTACCAAACAACACTTACAAAATTAATAAACTTGATTAATTTAAATTTCAGAGGTCAACCGTGAAACATGCCTGTATACAATGAAAATCTTTAGAAGTTTTTGAGTTTGATTCCAGTATCTAAAATTAGGAACAAAAAAATGAAAAAATTGACAGCAATTTTTGTAAGGCAAATAAAAGTATGAACAACAAGAATCAACTTCATTTATTACAGCAAACAATACACTTATATTTCCTCATCTTCATAAGCTACAATAGGGCATAAGAGGCTAGAAATCAACCATCCAGCATCATTATCTAATTACCGCACAAAAACAAAAACGAAAATGGAGAACGAAAAAGTCAACGTGTAGAATCATATGAAGAATCCAAAACGAAAAATTAACTTCTCAATATGATGAAGATGAAAGAATAAAATATGTATTGAAGAATCCAGATGCAGAATTAAGACGAAAATGCAGAGAAGCGGCGGCGCACCTTCAAAATTAACGAAACAAAACGCTACCTGCGACGGGAGAGGCAACGAACACAAAGAACCAACATGCACACCTTCAAAATCGTCTGGCTGTTGTACGTCAAACCCGCTCATCAGAAGCCTCGCAACCTACCTGCGATGGGAGAGGCAGTGACAAAGAGGTCGGGAAATGCAGCGGGAGTTGCAGCGAGAGAGGCGGCGAAAAGGGCGACAAGAGAGGCAACGACAGAGAGGCCGAGAGATTCAGCGGGAGCGGCGGTGAATTTGGTTTGCGTATATTCAAATTGGTTTGCGTAGAAAAAAACCACCAGGAAAAAAAAAAGACATGATTTTAAGATTTTGATTTGCGTATATCCAAATTGGATTTGTCTTTAACAATTCCCTACAAGAATTCATACCCTCAAAACATGATTCCTTCAAAATGATTTTAAGCTTTTATTAAATGATGTAAATCCCAGACATCAATAATTTATAAACAATAAATTTCTTACAAATATATGGCCCATGCTTACCGGCTACAGTTATGAGCCAAACTTAGGCTGCAATTGACGTGATTTATCCGCCTTATTTGCTCTGATGAGGTGGACAAAAACATCATTATCATTGAATATATGTTTTGTATGACAAATATTACTACCGTTAGAATTGATATGAGAATGACATTTTTGTCCAATCTCATCGGAGCAAATAAGTCGTGTCAAACCCAACTTCAGTTTGTCCCTAAAATTGGACGAACTTGTCAGTCAAAAACTGAGCTACCTAACCATCCCTTAGTTGCGGCATTCAATCATAATTTGAAGGTCGGGATGTCATAATATTCTGCTCACGCATCACTTTAATATATAATTTTGAGCAATCTCCGTCAATAGAATGAAGAACGCCACCGGAGTCCGCCCCATCGTAGCGGACTTTCTCCGAAAAATTTAAAAAATATCGATTTATTTTATTATTTTAGGAGATGAATTTTAGAGGACTTAAATCATTTTTGAAGACTGCGGAAATAATATATAATCATTTTTGAAGTCGTTTAGACCTCCGATTTGTGCCCCGAAAAAAATCTGTCCGAAAATAGTTAAATTAATTATTTTTGGACAGATTTTTTTCGGGGCCCAAATCGGCGGTCTAAACGACTTCAAATCAAAAAGTGTTCAACATGAAAGTTATTCGTCTCGGGGATATCTACAACTTTCATGTTCACCAATTTTTCTAATTCCGTCCCATTTACTTGCAAAATCGAAACTCCACCCCCTGGAGTTCAAATAGGAACTCCAGGGGATCCGGATCCCATTTAATCACCATCCAAGCAATCCAACGAATTGCGCTGCACCTGAACACACCACTACAAGTGCCCTAATTATCATATTATTTTATTTTATATGTAAGAGAGGATTAACATGTATTTTTTAATTAAAAAATAAATATAATAAGATTACCACACAATTAACGACTATCAGCATGGCGAAGGTCGACCCTCTGCGAGCCCTTGCAAAGGCTACTGCGGCTGCCTGCTCGGGCGAGCTGGACGAGCCTGCGCCCGACAGCGAAATGGGAAAAGGGAAAAGGTTTACAATAGTTTTTTACCCTCCCACCCCCAACAGCTCGTAAAGTAGAAAAGGCAGAAGATCGTAGTGAGGAAAAATAAGGCCCCCATACCGAGTGATCTGAAGGCATCGATAAGGGATGATGCTAGGGCGTGCGAGTCGATGGTGCAGGATTTGCACCCGAACTTCGTCTTGGGGCAGAGGCCTCTAGATGGTGCACGCATTCCGCTGCTTGGGACGACAAGGCTAACATAATCTCCGTCTCCTCCCTCCCTTCCTGTACGAAGAACGGTTTTTCCGGCGAGGATGCATACGCCCTATCTTTAGGGTTGTAAAGGGAGGATGTGGTTGCCTTTGAGGCGAAGAGTATGCAAGAGCTCGCGTATGAGAACGCACAGTCTATATTGCGCGTAGCGGATGTCTCGCGCATGAACTCCCACCGTGGCATATGCTTCAGCAAAAAGTACTTTAATGCTGAGGCTAAGAGGAAGTTGGCGGAGGATGAGGCCAAGGATCTCAAAATACGGTTTGAACTCGTCGAGGGCTACTCGCCAGACATTTCAGCGGCACGATAAGTTCCTTTTTTTACTTAGAAAATTTTCATTTATCTCACCTTTTTAATCCACCTTCTTACGCGAGCTCGTTACAGGATGCCGAGACTGCGGACCGGATGAACCTGAGGATTTGCGAGCTGGAGTGGGAGGGGGAGGTCGTCAAGGCGCAACCTTCCGCACGGGTGCTAGCAAGCGAGCATAGCGATTCTACTTCTAGAGGCGGGTGGCTGCTGCTGTTCACTCCGATCGAAGTGGAGCGCACTCGCAAACTCCCGATCATGTAGACAATAGATATCACGCTCGACATGCTGCACAACCTTGAGACATTCCAGGATGAGTGGGTGGATAGAGTATTTTAAAATAATTTTTCACAGTTGAAATAAACAGCACATATAAAATTCAATTTATGATATAGTGTAGAGTGCTTAGTAAGAAGTTAAAAACCAACAAGTAAAGAGCACAGCACACAGCAAACAAATCACACAAACACACCAGAAGACACAAGGAAATATAGTGGTTCTCCAAAAACCTGGGTACATCCACTCTTCTACCACCCTTGGTAGGAATCCACTCAGGATGAGTTGATCAGGTGTCCTGACACCAATGAGCTTTTGACAAGGTGCTCAAAAACCAAAACTGGATTTTTTGATAAGGTGTCTTGCCACCACTGAGTTTTGACAAGGCTCTCAGAACCAGACAGAACTTTTGAAGGGAGTTCAAGAACCCTTTACAGCAGGAGAAAGAAAAAGGTAAAGAGGTGAGGTTGTCTTCTCTGTTCTCAAATCAAATGAGAGAAGACTAGTGGATCTTTTGTTGTTAAGGCTCCCCCTGAGATGTTGAGTGAATCAGGAATGGGAGCTTTGCTCTAGGGTGATAGGTCTTCAGATCTTTAGATCTCCAGCAAAGAATTGTTTCAGCAAAGAGGCTGAAAGATGAGGTGTCTGGAGTTCTTTGAGATGAGGCTTTGATCACTTTTCTGTAAGCAAGAGGATGGTTATCTTTCACAGCTTAATTCTTCTAGTTCTTCTGTAACAGTGTGTGTCTCTTGATTCTATCGTGTATTTACTCTTGATTGATTCTCTTGGTGAGTAGTAGTGTTGGAGAAGACGATCTTATTCTCTGAATATAATTCTTCCAAGATAGCCGTTATC
This sequence comes from Platanthera zijinensis, assembly GCA_039513925.1. Taxonomy (NCBI): domain Eukaryota; kingdom Viridiplantae; phylum Streptophyta; class Magnoliopsida; order Asparagales; family Orchidaceae; genus Platanthera; species Platanthera zijinensis. The sequence continues at coordinate 59,453,827 of CM077092.1, forward strand.
AGACATTAAATGCCTTCCATAAAGGATTTGTCTTCTAGAGGAAAGTCCAATGAAAACATTCCTGAATAATTCCTTGAAACTTGTTGCAGAATAAATGAAAACGGCTGGCAAATCTTCTTGAAATTAAATGCTAAGAAAACATTCCAAAGACCGGCAGCATTTGAATCCTTAAGAACGTCGATCTCTCAAAATAAATGTCGATCTGAGCTCCACGATCGTCGACCAGAGCTCAGAGAAAGAATAGATCATTCTGACAGAAAACGTCGATCTGAGCTCCACGATCGTCGACCAGAGCTCAGAGATATTGAAGATAAGCAGTAGACAGAAAACTTCGATCTGAGATCGACTATCTATATTCTTGGTCTGGCAGAAATAGTCGATCTGATTAAGACAGAGATCGTCGACCTAGACTTCAACAGAAAACGTCGTCCTGAAGCAAACAGAGATCGTCGACCTAAACTTTCCCAGAAATAGTCGACCTAAGAACAGCCAGAGATCGTCGACCAAAGCTCGACGATCGTCAGACTGAAGCTCGACGATAGTCGACCGAAGCCAGCAACAAGCAGACGGCTGAGGACATAAGTAGTCGACCTAAGCTCGACGATCGTCGACCGGAGCTCGACGATAGTCGACCGTCATTCGACTATTTTTATCTCTTTACTTAGCTTGAAATCCTGAGCTTGAATGGTCCTTGGGGGCAGCTTCAAACCTAAGTTCTAAGCCCTAGACTCATTCTAATGTTGACCTTTACACTATACAACTAGGTCAACCTGGTTTCCTAAGAGAAACATAGTGATCCTTGCCCAAATTAGTAATAGGGTGTTCCAACAATCTCCCCCTATTTGGGTTAGGATTACTATTTACAGACAAAAATAGGAAATAAATAAGCATACATCAACACAAAAGCTAAATCAATACTGCAGAGGAGATATATAGCAGCAATGCAGATCACAACAAATATCCAAGGAAGAATGATGTTCAGCTTACATAGTTCACTTCTTTTTCAGTTCCCTTTTTAAACAAAATTTCTCTGTTAGGATTCTGACTTTTTTTCTTTGATCTTCTGTCATCCTCTGCACCTAGAGAAGTTTGAGATCTTGGCCTTGGAACTACAGCCTCTGGGTGCAGCTTCATGTAGTCTTCTGGGTTGAAAAACTTTCTAGAAGCATATCTTTCCAATTCTTTCTTCCTTTGATCTGATAAAGTTGTTATATTGGAGATGTCCATGCCTTGCTCTCTAGCTTTCTTTAATTGATCAAGAGCAGCTAGTTCTTTCATTCTCGCTGTCCAAGATAAAGGATTTTTCTCAAGATCCTCAAAAGGAACAGGAGGTTCATACCTGTTGAGAGATTCAGAAGCAGGAGGAGTCCTGGAAACAATTTTGTCTTTCAGCCTGTAAGGGAAAGGACCTGAAGAAGAGTCAGAGTGGCCTTGTCCTTCCCTTTGATAAGATCTTTGTCCTCTCTGATTTCCTCTATAATGACCCCTTCTGGGTTGATATCCTCTTTGATGTTGTCCCCTTTGATAGTATTTTGGAAAAGATTGGGAGGAGCTTTGCCTTGAAGCTGGAGCTTGAGGGGCTGAGCCTGATCTAGAATCTGGAGGAGGAGGAGGAGGAGGCTGATATTGTGAAGATCCTTTTTCATATTTATCAAGCTTCCTTCTCTTCTTCATAGCTTTCTGTTGATTCTTGGAGTATTGCATTCATGGCTCAGAAATGGGACAATCATGCAGAATGTAGTAGGGAATATCATTGGAGTCTTTTGCTGTAGCTGGAGGAAATGACATCATGGCTTTGCTTCTAGCTTTCCTCTTCTTGGCAATGGTATGGGCTGAGTCATCTGATTCAGTCTGGAATTGGTCACTATCTGAGCTTTGTGGTCTGTCATACATATCATCAATGCTTTTCAAGTACTTTTCTTGTAGCTTTAACTGATCAGAGGTCAGAACAGGAGCAACAACAACAGCAGACACTTGGACAGGAGCAGGCATAGCAGCAGGTGTGGGATCTTCTAGGTAGGAAGCAAGTTCTTCATCAGCAGTTGCTGGAATCATCTCTATATCTTCAGCAGCAGCAGCAGCAGTTTCAACAACAGGAGGCACAATGGCCTTAGTAGCAGCATCAGGAATATTCACAGCCTTCTAGGAATTGATATAGGATTCAATGAGGCTGGGATCACAAACAGATACATGCACAATGGCCTTAGACAGATCTTTAGTGAGAGGTACTGGCAGAAATCTGAAATGAACTGTATCAAATTGAGATAGCAGGCTCTGAAGATTTAGTGCAAAAGCACATCCACTGGCAGGAGCTGGAGCTGGAGCAAAAACAGGAGCATCCACTGGCACATCCACTTCTTCATAAAGCAACTCCCCCTGCCTTGGTTCAAGGAGAGCTGAACCAAGGCACCCAGTAGAAGGGATTGCCTGGGAGGAGGAAAAGGAAGAAAGCTTGGTGGACAGCTCCTGAACTTGTTTCAGGAGTGGAGCCAGGGAGGTCTCCAACAGAGATGTCAACCTGGGAGCTAACAACTCATAAAGTCTGTCTGCCAATCTTGGAAAATCTACATGCTCAAATGAGGCTTGAGCAGAGGTAGGAATAAAGGTAGATGGAGGGATGTGGGTTGGAGCTGAAGGTGTGGAGGTAGGAATGGAGGGCTCTGAGGATGGAATTGTGGAGATAGAAAAGGTTGAGGTGGAGATAGGTGAAGAGAGAGAGGGTGTGAAGGATGGTTGGGAGAGAATGTCATGAAGCATTTGTTGAAAGGATGAGGTAGAGGGTGGCTCAGGAGGAGTGGAGGGAGAATCATCCATGAAGGAATCATCTGCAAGGGAAAAAGATGGTAGGGTGAAGGTTGAATAAGAGAAGAGAGGATGGAATTCCTCTGAGGTGGATACAAGAGGGGATGAAACTGGTGAGGAAATGGTAATTGGGGATGCTGTGGTTATGGTTGTGACTGGTGGTGAGGAGGAAATGGCTGGGGTAGATACAGCTGGAGGAGAAAGAGAGGCAGGCAACACTTCTGCTGGTGGAGTGACTGAAGCAGTCCTTGTGCCTGAAGGAAGTGGTGCAGTAGCTCTTGTAGGGTTGATGATTTGCCTGTCCCATTTGCTGAATAGGGCACAGGAGAGCCTCTTGGATGCATTGATGAACATCCCAGAGGAGGTTAACAGCTCAGGGCATCTGTGGTGCAGATAGACCCCTAAGATTCTCCCAAAACTCACGGCAGTCTTATTGATCTTTTTCTTAATCAGATTGAAGAAAATTGATCCCCAGTTCAGATGTTTCTTATCCAGCAGAGCTCCCATCAGAAAAAACTGATATCTTGAAATTGTATCATGGGCAGAGTGCTTGGCCAGCAGCACTTTCCCAACTATATCAGCCAAAAACTGAAATTCCAATGACAGATTCTTCTTCAATAGTTTATTAGGATTCACAGCATTGTGACCCATTCGATCAAGCATGGAATCATATTCTTCTTCAGATAACTCGATGGAATCTTCTCCAGAACTGAGATGAAACACTTCAGTTAAGAGGGCCGGGGACAGTTGTACCTGGGTCCCTTTTATGAGGCCGACGACAGAATTCTCATTCTCATCTGTCGCTGAATAGCACCATTCTTTTATTTCATCTGAAGCGATCTTCATTCTGCAAGACATTATTTCCAACAGTTGTTGATCTCTGAACAGATTGAGAATATATTTGAAGCGCTGATTGCTTCCATCAAATGAGCTTATGTCTATATCGAATCCTGTATCAAATTTCATCTTCGAAAGGGCGGCAACAGTTGAAGCCATCTGTACCTGCAAAGATTGAACAAACGCGACCAAGTGTAGAAGGTTTGGAGGGAAAAAGAATTTGCAGAGAGTATGAAGGCGTAAACGACGAGCGGCGGCCGAAAAATGATTTTATATTAGGGTTCGACGCGAAAAAGGAAAATCGTGGAGCTCAGTTCGAAGAAGCGTCGAACTCAGCTCGACGATTTGGGCTGCAGAAGGAATCTGAAGAGACGTCAATATCGTCGATCTCCGTTCGACGATGTTAAAAAGCGTCGAGCTTCGCTCGACGGCCTCTGAACAGAAAGAGAAAAAACCTAGATCTAGCGAAGACTCTGAACTCAGATCGACGACTTCGGGAACGTCGATCTTTGGTCGACGATTTTTGGAAAATCGTCGATCTTCGTTCGACGATTTCTGGGAAAACGTCGAGCGCAGTTCAGAGACAAAAACTTGTTCTACAGACACAAAAAGAATTGATTTTTAACCTAGTCTTGGTCTGTTTTAGCTTTTCAAAAACTTGTACTTTAGTTTAGGCTTCCTCCATCTAACATGCCTAACTGATTTAGGAAGAAGCTGTGTTTCTTTTCATCCAAAGGCTTGGTGAAAATATCTCCCCTTTGCAAATCAGTTGGGATATATTGAAGTTCAATTTTATTTTTCTCTACATTATCTCTCAGAAAGTGATGCCTAATTTCTATGTGTTTTGTCCTACTATGGAGGACTGGATTTTGTGCTATAGAGATAGCACTAGTATTATCACAGAAAATTTTTGACTTCTCTAAGTTGTAACCATAGTCTAGAAGCTGATTTTGTATCCACAATATTTGTGAGCAACAACTGCCTGCAGCCATATACTCAGCTTCAGCAGTTGAAGTTGACACAGATGTTTGCTTCTTACAAAACCAAGAGACAAGTCTATCACCAAGGAACTGACAAGTTCCACTGGTGCTTTTCCTGTCTATTCTGCATCCAGCATAATCAGCATCTGAAAATCCAGTTAAATCAAATGCTGAATCTTTTGGATACCAGAGACCTAGATTTGGACAACTTTTAACATACCTAAGAATCCTCTTAACTAAGATTAAGTGTGACTCTCTAGGGCTAACTTGGAATCTAGCACAAATACATGTAGCAAACATTATGTCAGGCCTACTAGCTGTAAGGTACAATAAAGAGCCAATTATTGCTCTATATGTTGTCTGATCAACAGGTTTCCCATGTTCATCAGCATCTATTACAGCATTTGAGGGCATGGGTGTTTTCATACATGATGCATCAGACATACCAAATTTCTTAACCAATTCTTTTGCATACTTGGTTTGAGAAATAAATATGCCTTCAGCATGTTGCTTGACTTGCAGTCCTAAGAAGAAGGACAGCTCACCCATGCTACTCATTTCAAATTTAGAGTGCATAAGCTTGGAAAACTTTTTGCACAAGTTTGAATCAGTAGAACCAAATATAATGTCATCTACATAAATTTGCACTAGTAGGGTATGAGACTTATGGGCTCTAATAAAAAGAGTTTGGTCTACTCTCCCCCTAACAAAATCATTTTCTAGAAGAAAGCATGCTAGGGTCTCATACCATGCTCTAGGAGCTTGCTTGAGACCATATAATGCTTTATGCAGTTTGTAAACATAATCAGGGTGAGTTAGAGAGATAAAACCTGGAGGTTATCTAACATAGACTTCCTCTTTGATGTCCCCATTGAGAAATGCACTCTTTACATCCATTTGGTACACTTTGAAACCTTTGTGAGCAGCATAGGCTAGGAATATTCTGATGGCTTCTAGCCTTGCAACTGGTGCAAAGGTCTGATCATAGTCTATTCCTTCTTGTTGAGAGTACCCTTGAGCAACTAGCCTTGCCTTGTTTCTGACTATAACTCCTTGATCATCCAGCTTGTTCCTGAATACCCACTTTGTTCCAACAATGAGATGATCCTTTGGATTAGGCACTAGTTCCCAAACCTTGTTCCTTTCAAATTGATGCAACTCCTCTTGGATTGCAATGATCCAGTGTGGATCTTGCTCTGCATCTTGAATAGATTGAGGCTCAATTTGAGAGAGGAAGCAAGTGTGCATCAGGTTCTGGTTGACCTGATTTCTAGTTTGCACACCAGCTGAGATGTCTCCAATTACTTGAGAGATTGGATGGTTTCTTATTGTTACTAGATCAACAGGGGGTGTTGATGGTTCACCAACCTGTGTTGTTGTTTCCTCTTGTGGAACAACAACTGGCTCTTCAAGGTGATTTTCTTCCAGATGTTGAACTTCTTCTTCATCATCACTACTCTCATTCTTTTCAGCAACTTGCAATTTGTTCAAGTCTTCAGCTAGAGAATGTACCTGCAAAGGTTCTATGGTAGAAGCATTCTTCTCCTTGAAAGACATGTTAGCTTCATCAAAAATAATATGAACAGATTCTTCAATTTTACAGGAAGATTTATTATAAACCCTATAGGCCTTGCTGATCATGGAGTATCCCAGAAACACTCCTTCATCAGCTTTAGCTTGGAATTTTGCTAGATATTTCTTGTCATTATTATGAATAAAACAAGTGCAACCAAAAACTTTAAAATAGCCTATTTTAGGTTTCTTCCCTTTGAGCAATTCATAGGGAGTCTTGCCCTTCAGTTTGTGTATCAGGCTTCTGTTCAACACATAGTTGGAGGTGTTCACTGCCTCAGCCCAAAAGGATAGAGGTAGGTGAGCATCTGCCAATAATGTAGTTGCAGATTCAATGAGTGTTCTATTTTTCCTTTCAACTACCCCATTTTGTTGAGGAGTTCTAGGAGCTGAGAAAGTGTGCCTGATCCCTTCACTTTGACAGAACTCTTGCATGAGAAGAGAATCAAACTCTGTCCCATGATCACTTCTGATCAGGGCAATGTGAGTGTTGAACTCAATCTGAATGCATTTGAGAAAATCTGTCAAACACTTGAAGTTATCAGACTTCTTCCTCAGAAAGAATACCCAAGTGAATCTTGAGAAGTCATCTACAACCACTAAAGTATAGGATTTCCCTCCTAGGCTTTGTACAGATATGGGTCCAAAAAGATCCATGTGCAACAGGTACAAAATCCTAGGTGAATCAATCTTATTAATTGATTTAAAACTACTTTTAGTTTGCTTACCTAATTGACAAGCCTTGCAAAGTCCTTCCTTCTTGTAGGGACCAGAAGGTAGTCCTCTAACAAGGTTGTCTTTGGATAGCCTAGCAATGGTTCTAAGGTTAATATGCCCTAGTCTCTTATGCCATAAAATATTAGATTTTGAAATGGAATTGAACAGGAAAATATCTACTACAGGTGAATGAAAATCCACTAAGTAAATGTTACCTCTTCTGTTACCTGTCAACACAGTTTTGTTGTCCTCTGACTTGACCTTGTATATGGCTTTGTTGAATGTCACTTGATATCCTTCATCACACAGTTGACTGATACTTATCAAGTTGTGCTTGAGTCCTTCAACATATGCCACCTTCTTGAAAGTGACTGGGCCAATTTGGACTGCACCATATCCTTTTGTAGTTCCAAAGCTTGAGTCTCCAAAAATTACTTTGGGTCCAAGCTTGTCTTTGAAGGAAGTGAAGTTGTCCTTGTCCCCTGTCATGTGCTTTGAGCACCCACTATCTAGATACCATTGATGGTTTGATGCTGGATAGGTCTTCACCTGCACAAAAACAGCTTATTTGTTTTTGACCCAGTTAACCTTGGGCCTAGGTTGATATCCCTTGAATTCTGAAATAAAAGACATCCCAGGTTGATCCTTATAACCTTCAGGATGGTATCTCCTAGGAGGTACTATCCATTCAGTATAGGGATTAAAGCCTTGGGATGTGGGACTTCTAGGGTTGAGTCTAGATGTGCCATTGAAGGAATGTTCACAGTCCTGATTTCTGTTCGACGATCGTCGAACTGAGGTCGACGATCTTGGGTCAGATCGTCGATCTCTGTTCGAAGATCGATTATACTGAAGTTCAGAGTTTGGATATCGTCGAGCTGAGGTCGACGATCTGTGGTTAGATCGTCGAGCTCTGTTCGACGATCGTCGAGCTCTGCTTGACGCCATCTGTTGAACTGAATCTTTCTCTGACAGATCTGCATTCTTCCTAGCTACCTCTATTACTCCCTTTCCTTTGTCAGAGACAAATTTGATTGGAGTTGATAATATTATAGGTTGGCTGGATGAGGCACCCAAGCCCAGTGTGTTATTAAATCTAGAGTTCACTGTGCTTGTGATGTCCATCAGTCTGATACTTCTCCCATTTAGGGATTCTTCAAACTTTTTGGCCTTTGATAGTTCACTTTTCAGTGAAGCTATCTCCTCCCTACAGCATTCTAACTCCTCAGAGAGTTTGAGGTTCTTTGAGTTTAGGACACTATGCTCAGATAATTGATTCCTGAGAGAGATTATCTCCTTCTCAGATTTTAATAAATCTAGGCACAGTGTCTTAAATTCATCTTTGAAGTCCTCAGAATTAAAATCAAAAGAGTTGATTACCTGATCTTCATCTGGTTGAGTTTCTGAATCTGATTCTGATTCTTCATCAGAGTTTTGCTGTGAGGCATTGATAGCCATCATGCAAAATTCTTTTTCATCTGCATCATCCTCATCATCACTGGAACTGGATGAGGCTTCAGATTCCTCTTCAGTCTCACTCCATGTCTCAGCAACAAAGCCCTTCCTTGTATGTTTGTTCTTGCTGGAGGAGGCTTTGTCTGAGCTATTCTTCTTGTAATCCTTTTCTTTTCTTCTTTCCTTCTTGTCCTTATTCTTGTTTTCTGGACAGTCAGGCACAATGTGGCCTGGTTTCCTGCAACCAAAGCATATAATTTCTTTATTGTTATTTGATTTATCATACCTTGGTTTATCATGACCCTTGTATGGTCTCTTTCTGAAGTCTTTTCTGGCCATCTTGTAGAATCTTTTGGCCAGTAGACTTATGAGCTCATCATTTCCTGTAGCTTTATCTTCAGGCTCCTCTTCTGCAGCTTTGAAGGCTATGGTCTTTTCTTTTCTTATGGCTGGAGAAGTAGCCTTTTGTTCTTCTTCTCTATTTTTAATGAGCAGCTTATAGGATTTGAGCTTGCCCAGGAGAGCTTCAGTGGTAATCTCATTTAGACTTCTGGCATCTTTGATTGGCCAGATTCTTGAATCCCAAGTGCTGGGGAAGCACATCAGGATTTTGTCATTCAGCTCAGTCAGTGAGATTTCTTTGTCCAGGGTTTTTAACTCATTGACAATTAGACTTAGTCTATTGTACATGTCAGCCACTGATTCAGCTTCTCCCTTTTTGAAGTTCTCATATTGGCTTATCAGATGAGATCTTCTATCTTTCCTTTCATCAGCAGACCCTGAGACAATTTCAGAGAGCTTGTCCCAAATTCCTTTGGCTGAGTTGCAGTCAGCTACTTTCTGAAATATCTCATCAGACATTGTCTGAACTAAGATGTTCATGGCCTTTGCATCTGCAGTTTTCCATTTCTTTATGTCTGCATCTGTTCCTGAGGGAGGTGGAACAGCATTTGTGCTTGAGCTTGCTGGTGGACTTGGACAAACTGTCAAGACAGAGTTGAAAATATCTTCATCAATAGAATTCATGTATAATCTAATCCTTGCCTTCCAGAGTGCAAACTTGGAAAGGTTGCACACTGGTGGTCTGGTGCTTGCATAATCTTTGTTCTGTGCCATGTCTTTAAATAAATAGATAGATGTATAGAAAATAATCCTCTTAAGAGATTGATCTTATCAAGGATCTTTTGGTTCAGGTGTTAGCCTGTATTAGCAACCAACCTCCCTCTGATACCAATTGAAAGTGAGGGTAAGATCTATCTCAACTCTAGAGGGGGGGGGGGTGAATAAAGTATTTTAAAATAATTTTTCACAGTTGAAATAAACAGCACATATAAAATTCAATTTATGATATAGTGTAGAGTGCTTAGTAAGAAGTTAAAAACCAAGAAGTAAAGAGCACAGCACACAGCAAACAAATCACACAAACACACCAGAAGACACAAGGAAATATAGTGGTTCCCCAAAAACCTGGGTACATCCACTCTTCTACCACCCTTGGTAGGAATCCACTCAAGATGAGTTGATCAGGTGTCCTGACACCAATGAGCTTTTGACAAGGTGCTCAAAAACCAAAACTGGATTTTTTGATAAGGTGTCTTGCCACCACTGAGTTTTGACAAGGCTTTCAGAACCAGACAGAACTTTTGAAGGGAGTTCAAGAATCCTTTACAGCAGGAGAAAGAAAAAGGTAAAGAGGTGAGGTTGTCTTCTCTGTTCTAAAATCAAATGAGAGAAGACTAGTGGATCTTTTGTTGTCAAGGCTCCCCCTGAGATGTTGAGTGAATCAGGAATGGGAGCTTTGCTCTAGGGTGATAGGTCTTCAGATCTTTAGATCTCCAGCAAAGAATTGTTTCAGCAAAGAGGCTGAAAGATGAGGTGTCTGGAGTTCTTTGAGATGAGGCTTTGATCACTTTTCTGTAAGCAAGAGGATGGTTATCTTTCACAGCTTAATTCTTCTTGTTCTTCTGTAACAGTGTGTGTCTCTTGATTCTATCGTGTATTTACTCTTGATTGATTCTCTTGGTGAGTAGTAGTGTTGGAGAAGACGATCTTATTCTCTGAATATAATTCTTCCAAGATAGCCGTTATCAGACATTAAATGCCTTCCATAAAGGATTTGTCTTCTAGAGGAAAGTCCAATGAAAACATTCCTGAATAATTCCTTGAAACTTGTTCCAGAATAAATGAAAACGGCTGGCAAATCTTCTTGAAATTAAATGCTAAGAAAACATTCCAAAGACCGGCAGCATTTGAATCCTTAAGAACGTCGATCTCTCAAAATAAACGTCGATCTGAGCTCCACGATCGTCGACCAGAGCTCAGAGAAAGAATAGATCATTCTGACAGAAAACGTCGATCTGAGCTCCACGATCGTCGACCAGAGCTCAGAGATATTGAAGATAAGCAGTATACAGAAAACTTCGATCTGAGATCGACTATCTATATTCTTGGTCTGGCAGAAATAGTCGATCTGATTAAGACAGAGATCGTCGACCTAAACTTCAACAGAAAACGTCGACCTGAAGCAAACAGAGATCGTCAACCTAAACTTTCCCAGAAATAGTCGACCTAAGCACAGCCAGAGATCGTCGACCAAAGCTCGACGATCGTCAGAATGAAGCTCGACGATAGTCGACCGAAGCCAGCAACAAGCAGACGGCTGAGGACATAAGTAGTCGACCTAAGCTCGACGATCGTCGACCGGAGCTCGACGATAGTCGACCGTCGTTCGACTATTTTTATCTCTTTACTTAGCTTGAAATCCTGAGCTTGAATGGTCCTTGGGGGCAGCTTCAAACCTAAGTTCTAAGCCCTAGACTCATTCTAATGTTGACCTTTACACTATACAACTAGGTCAACCTGGTTTCCTAAGAGAAACATAGTGATCCTTGCCCAAATTAGTAATAGGGTGTTCCAACAGATATCACGCTCGACATGCTGCACAACCATGAGACATTCCAGGATGAGTGGGTGGATATTACTTATTGGGTCCATTGATCCCAATATCCAAGATTTGAAGAACGCCTACAAGACAATGACATACACATGTGTGTAACTAATGGTTGCAATAAGTTCTATATATACAAGTGATTACATGTTACAATGATAAGACAGGTCAGGTGGACACAATGAAGGATGCAGGAAAGACATAAATCTGTCTAACTCCACAGGCATTGAGTGAAGTCAGTTCACTCAACGCCAGAAAGCCAAAAACATTGAGTAAAGCATGCACAGTCAAAGCCTAACTATTTCCAAGGCAGAATTTTTGTTAAGTCCAAAAGCGTTGAGTGAAGGCAGTTCACTCAACGCTAGATGACAAGAAGCATTGCGTCAAGCTCAAGTAGTCAAGGCATCAGAGAATCAAAGGAGGATTTTGGATAAGTACAGAAGCGTTGAGTGAAGGCAGTTCACTCAACGCCTAAAGAAGAAAGCATCGACAGAATAAAGTGATGTCAACGCTTAAGAAGAAGTAGACAAAAATTCTGTCTAAGTCTAGAAGCGTTGAGTGAAGGCAGTTCACTCAACTTCATCTCAACAAGAAATTCTACTAAGTACAGAAGAGTTGAGTGAAGGTTGTTCACTCAACGCCTCAGTAAGATGGCAGGCTAATGCAGGACGCGTTGAGTGAAGACAACTCACTCAACGCCTCCATTCAGTGAAGCGGTCAAGTACAAATGCATTGAGTAATGAAGGTTCACTCAATGCCTAATTAGTTAAGACAACTATTGGGTTCATTGCCCACAATGTCCCAGACTTGCAGAAGTCAGATTTGTAGAAGTCAAAAATTTCAATGATATACACAAAGTTGTATTTGATGTATGTTCAAGTTCATGCATGCAGGTTAGTCCTTGTAATATTGACAAGACAGGTATTTCAAGTGATGTGACAGGTGGTCACAAAGTAAATATGTGGAGAGATAGAAATCTGTCTAAGTCCACAGACATTGAGTGAAGCCAGTTCACTCAATGCCAGATATCATGGAATGTTAGTGGAGAGGCTAAAAATCTCCTAAGTCCGCAGGCGTTGAGTGAAGTCAGATCACTCAATGCTAGATGCCAAAAGCGCTGAATGAAGTTGTGGACAATCAAAGCCATGCAGTCAGCAAAGCTATTTTGCACCTAAGTCCATAGGCATTGTGTAATGACCCCATCCGTTAAATAACATATAATAGAAGGTCCGGTCGGGGCCCCACACCATATGCCACAAACAGGCGGCGAGGGTACAGGTTAATACCAAAACATACCCGTATCCTAACTCAGAGCATACTAGCGGAAGATTACAGTTAATATTGAACTCAATAGCCACGAATGTCCACTATATATAAACAACCACATTTATATATAACCTCGAAGGAATGTACATAAAATACACAAAAGTTTGGTCTTAAGGCCTTGCAGTTAAGCTTTATAAGTGTGGATTACAAACATCGGCGCGCAGGCCGGCCACACATAAACATAATAAAGTTCTTCACACAACCTTCGAGGGCCAGCAGTAGCAGCAGCAGGGGCTTCAGCCCGCTATTTCCCACTCGGCTCTCCAGCACCTGCACAAGGACAGCCCATCAGAATGGTGGAAAACAAGGCAACGACCAGCATTCAGCTGACCAATTTATAACGACTCTACCCCTTACCCGGGGTAGTGGTATTCCTTCCCTGCAGGCACATTTCACAACCAGATATATCACACAATGTGCACTCACGCACAATCAATATATCACAAACGTCAGCCACGCGGCCCGACGCTCCGTGCACTTAGGGCACATTCTTTGTGTACCGGCGAACTAGGGTCCCACCACCATTCAAGGTCCGAAACCCAACGGAAGTTTGAGCATTTAATCTTAATGGCGCGCATGCCTAAGACTCTCATTATGCCAGCGAAAAAAGCCTAATTGCTTGACGCTCTCTTGTCAAGCCGACATAACGCAGGTACAACTCCACCATTACCCATTGCTCAAGTCGCCATACCATCGTCAAATACCGCAGTACTCATGGCCAATCGGCAGACGTGGGTCGGCTTCACCTTTCCTGTTTGGCACTAAGCCTTCAAGAGATCGTAGCTCACAATAGCCACACTGTCTACCAAGGACTGGCTTCACAATCCAAAAGGGAAGCTAGTGTCAGCGTTCCTCGCGGTTGCTGGACGGGTTCAAAAGAAGCTCTCTTTTTGCACCCAAACTCAACCCAAACCCTGCAACATCCTGCAGTGCCATAAAATTGGTCTTTCATAGCATTCAGCACAAGAATCACAAGGGTATTTTCCTGGAATTTCACTCCAGTACTTCCTATTACTACCCTTCACAGGCACAACTCATCGACTCCACAACATACACGTTTATACACGGAGTCTTCTCCAATGCATAAAATAAAACATCACCAATCCAGACCAACCTGTTCATATGGGCTTCACACAGCATGCCTATTTCGTACTACACATTTCCGAATCTATATGCAAGACTGGGGATTTCAAGGATCAACCCAAGGGAAATCCCTCAATAATCCACCTTTTGGTGGGGGAAATCCATGCACATGCCAAAATAAAGACTTCACATGTCCAAGAAGAAAGATCGTTACCCTTGACGATCTCTTTGGAACCATGGAAAACTAACCGGATGAAAAGCACCGCAACGGACTTGCCTCCACGGACCTGGACTCGGCTCGCGATTTGGGGCTCTGAAGCTCCACCGGTAGTCGGATTCCTCCTCCTCCTCCTTCCTTACTCTCCCAACTCTCTAACTCTTTAGAAAGAGAAAGGCCCAAGATAAATGAGAGTTTATCCTTCAACTCCCGGCCTTAATACAACAGGGATAGTTCTGGACCGCTGGATCCTATATGAAGGGAATGAACAGCCACAAATCGCCCTGAAAAATCACTTTCCCGGGCTGAACACGGCTTGTGACACGCCCGTGTCACTTGCCATATTCCTTAAGCGGCAAAGAAACCGATTTGACCAGACCAGGACACAGCCCTGTGACACGCCCGTGTCACAGGCCGTGTGCCAGACACGACTTCAGACACTCCTATGTCCAGCCTGTATTCATCAGTCCTCACAGACCTGGCCAAACAAAGAGAAGGACACGACCCTTGACACGCCCGTGTCACAGGCCGTGTGCCCAACATGTCTTGCCTCTCGAGGATCGTCGAGTGCATTTCGTCGAACTCATACGACACGGCCCTGGACACGCCCGTGTCACAGGCCGTGTGCCACACTCTAGAGCAAGAGCAGATCCCAGAGCAGGACATGGCTTTGGACACGCCCGTGTCCTAGGCCGTGTTGCTCAGCCTACACAACCCACTCATAATCGAGATTTGGGGCATTACAATCCTCCCCTCCTTACAAGATATTTCGTCCGGAAATTTGCATACAGTACCCAGGAAACAACAATCAAGATGTTATAACATTTTATGTTTTGTACAACATAAAACACAAACGTTTATACAAGTTTAGACAAACTGTTCGAAAAATTTAGCACGCATGGTCTGCACCCGTTCCCATGTTAGCTTCTCATGGCCGTAGTTGTCCCATCGGACCTTGACCATCCCGATTGTCTTGTTTCACAACTATTTATCGGCTTTATCCTCGATCCGAATGGGCCTAACCTTCGTCGTTAGCCCAAATTCGACCCGTACGCGATCATTCACAATCACTTGAGCTGGATCTTTTTCAGCTTTTCGAAGTACTGATATGTTGAACACATCATGCAATCCACTCAATTTTGCCGAAAGAGCTAGCCAATAGGCAGCTTCTCCAATTCGCTCCACCACTTCAAACGGACCAAGATACCTCAGACTTAACTTTTTCAAGCACCGAATCCTGGATACGCCTTTGAAGGGTTTTATTTTCAAATATACCCAATTGTCAACCACAAACTCAACGTTTCGGTGCTTGGCGTTATAATATTTTTCTTGTCTATCTTGGGTTATCAGTAGCCTCTCCCGAATAGAGCGTATCATCAAATTAGCTTCTTTGACTTCTTTACGCTTATATAATTTAGATTCACCTGCTTCCACCCAAGCTAATGGTGTACGACATTTCCGACCATACAAAGCTTCAAACGGTGTCATCCTTATGCTAGCTTGGTAGCTATTATTGTAGGCAAACTCTACCATGTAGAGATGATTTTCCCACCTCTTACCAAAATCCAAGGAGCACATTCAGAGCATGTCCTCCATCGTTCTGTTGGTCCTCTCAGTCTGGCCATCTATTTGGGGATGAAAGGTCGTACTGAACGTTAACTTTGTTCCTAATAATTGACGGATTAGCCTCCAATCATTCGATGTGAATCGCCCATCATGGTCAGTTACGATGCTACGGGGAACACCGTGCAATCATACAATTTGCTCAATATAAAGTTTCGCCAAGACTTCCATAGAATCTTACCTTTTGTTCGGAGAAAGTGAGCCACTTTAGTCAACCGGTCTACGATCACCCAAACCGAATCGTTACCGCATTGAGATCTCGACAAACCGTGCACGAAATCCATTGAAATATCATCAAACTTCCATTACGGAATAGGTAGCGACTTCAAGAAACCTCCGGACTTCTGGCATTCTGCTTTCACCAAGGCACATGTTTGACATTTAGCCACATAATGTGTTATGTCTTTCTTTAACCCTGGCCACCAGAACAACTTTTTCATATCTTTGTACATCTTTGTGCTCCCTGGGTGAATTGAGTATTTTGTAAAGTGAGCCTCATACTTCAATTCTTTTCTTAGCTTACCCATGCTTGGGACGTACAAACGACCCTCTTTCCGTAAAAGGCCGTCATCCCAGGAGAATTGGTCATTTGATCCATCCACTTCATAACGTTGTAAACTTTCATCAAGTTCTGTTGCTTGCCGAATTCTGTCCGCAAGGTCATATTGTACCTTCGTCCAGTTCAAGCATGCATTTGCTGTGGAATTCTTATCAACACAAAAAATCTCTAACGCTTCCAACTCCTGGATCAGACGCTCATCATGCATCTGTAACCAATTTGCCCTTGACGGAGTCCTATGATTCAAGGCATCTGCGACCACATTTCCCTTCCACGGAGTGTAGTGAATATCAAAGGTTTAGTCCCCGAGGAACTCCATCAACCTACGTTGTCGCATATTGAGATCCTTCTGATCCAATAGGTACTTTAGGCTCTTGTGATCCGTAAATGTATTCACTTTTATGACATATAGATAGTGACGCCACAATTTAAGTGCAAAAATCACCGCTGCCAACTCCAAGTCATGGACGGGATAATTTCGCTCATGCACTTTCAACTAGCGTGAACCATAAGCGATCACCTTTCCAAACTGAAGAAGGACGCAGCCTAAACCGCTCCCTGATGCATCGCTATAAATCTCGTATCTGTCTATTCCACATGACGATGTCAAAATAGGCGCCGTGGTCAAATGACTCTTTAGCACTTCAAAAGCTCGCGCACACTCCGACGTCCAAATAAACTTCTGATCCTTCCTCGTTAATGTGGTAAGAGGCAACACGATCTGTGAGAAGTTTTCTACAAAACATCTATAGTAGCCTGCCAGCCCAAGGAAACTCCTGACTTTGGCCACGGAAGACAACACTGGCCACTCCCGTATGGCTCTTATCTTTGACGGATCCACCGCAATGCCCTCTCTACTTATAAAATTGCCAAGAAAAGCCACTGACGACAGTCAAAACTCACACTTTGAGAACTTGGCATAGAGCTTATTTCTCCGCAGGGTATGCAACACCAACCGTAAATGGTTTAAATGGTCAGCTTCAGATTGAGAGTATACCAAGATATCATCAATGAAGACGATCAAAAATAGGTCCAAGTACTCTCGGAACATTCGGTACATTATGTCCATGAACACCGATGGCGCATTACATAGCCCAAACGACATTACAGTGAACTCTTAATGACCGTAGCGTGTTCCAAACGTTATCTTGGGAATGTCACCTTCTAGAATCCTCAACTGGTAATAACCAGATTTTAAGTCCAGTTTAGAATAGACGGTTGATCCCACTAGCTGATCGAATAAGTCATCTATCCGTGGAATAAGATACTTGTTTTTCTCTGTCAGCTTATTCAATTCGCGATAATCGATACACAACCGCAGACTACCGTCCTTCTTTTTCACAAAGAGAACAGGTGCGCTCCAAGGTGACATACTTGGGCGTATGTATCCCTATTCCAGCAACTCATGCAGCTGAAATTTCAGTTCTGCCATTTCCTTTGGCGCTATCCGATATGGCGAGCGGGCCACAGGTTTCGCACCTAGCACCAGCTCAATAGTGAAGTCGATTTTCTGCTGGGGTGGTAACCCAAAAAGATCTTTAGGAAACACATCAGCAAACTTCGACACAATCAGAACGACACTCACACTGGCCTTTGGCTCAACAGCCTGAATAAGCATGAAGAATAACTCCGCGTCCTTCCAAACAACATTGATGACTTGGAGAGCAGACATCAAGATCCCACTCACTCCTCGCATACCAGCGAACTTAGTATTAAGCTCGGTATTCTTGCCCAGTGTGATATCCTTTGAATTGCAATCAATAAAGGCACGCTGCTCCGAGAGCAAGTCCATACCAAAGATCACATCAAATTCCGATATCGGTAGCACAGATGCGTTCAAGGAGAAATCCCGACTCCCTATTTGTACTTCCACGTAGCAAGTCCTATCCGCACACATCACACATCCGTTTGGCAACAACACCTTTACACTATTTGTCGTTACATGACTAGGCACTCTGATTCATGCTACGAAGTCCTTCGACAGAAATGAATGTGATGCACCTGTATCAAAAAGTGCTCTCGCCGGATTGTTTTGAATCAGGACAAAGCCTAAGACAAACACATCATACACAAACTACACACAAGGTATGAAATATGAAAAGTAAATAATAAATATCTTAGATTGTACGTGTGACGATGTCACTTTGATTTATGGCCTCCTGCTTGCCAAGATTATATACTCGGGGCTGCGCCTGGGATGCAGAGGACTCAACCACTACCTTTCCCTTATCAGCATATGACGCTCCCGTCTTCTTTTCCAACTTTGGTGGACTAACCCGACATTCATGGGCTATATGCCCCACTCTACCACATGTATAGCAGGTACGTGACTCTTGCCTCGAAGTTGCCCCTGACGCAACTGTAGAAGGAGCCTGTCTAGAAGACTCGGATCTCTTTCCCCATTTTCTTTGGTAGCTCGATTTTCCAGAACGGGGCGCTTTGAACTCGCACTTTATCACAGCCAAATCCCTTTTTCCTTGCAGCCGCTTCATATCCTTCTCCAACACACAAGCCGTATCTACCAACGCTTGAAACCCCTGGTTCACCAAACTTGAGAGCAGAAATCTCAACTCATCCCACAACCCTTCGTAGAACCGATTGGTTTTACATTGTTTATAAGCAAAGATTGACCCCGCATAGCGTCCCAACCATATAAACTCATGCAAGTAAGTATCGACACTACTTTCTCCTTGTGTTAGATGCTGGAACTCATTTTCCATGGCGTTACATTATGCTGCTTACAGGTGTTTTGCCAAGAATAGTCATGAAAAATCCTCGATCGAGACTTCTGTTAATTGCCTACCCGCTAAGTGGTGCAACTCTATCTCATGCCACCATAGCCGAGCCTCTCCTTCCAACAAGAAGTTGGCTAAGGTGACCTTCTTATCTTCCTCCGTCCTTATCGCCGTCAATATTCGCTTGACGCGTGACAACCAATCTTCCGCCTGCATTGGGGATCCCACACCTGTAAACGTAGGAGGATTGAAGCTCATAAACTGCTTCAACTGCCGTTCAGCTGCTCGAGGATCAACAGCCTCAACAGGTTCTGGCCTTACACCAACCCGTTCTGGCACCAATGCCGACTGTGCCTACCCAGCAGGCTATGCATGAATCATTGCAAATAGCGCCTCAGCAACTAAGTGTACTGTTTCTGCAGATGGAGGAGGTGTAGGCACCTCAGCTGGTGTCGCACTCTCATCAGAACGTTGGGGCTCAGACTTCCCAACACCACTACGAGCCTCCTATAGGTGAACAAGACACACTTTAGCGACCTTGCACAAGCAATAACAACAATATAGGAACACGCAGGTTCCTCAAACAAGTGTATTTGCATTCCTTAGTGGACATTCTTGAGTTCATAAGTCTTAAAGCGGGTCGCACTTACACATGCTTGCCACCCCACAAAAGAATTCAACCACGAATTCGAAAGAGGAAGACTAAGAGAAGCTGATACCAAATTGTAATGATCCAATCCGTTAAATAACATATAATAGAAGGTCCGGCCGGGGCCCCACACCATATGCTACAAATAGGCGGCGAGGTTACAGGTTAATACCAAAACATATTCGCATCCTAACTCATAGCATACTAGCGGAAAATTACAGTTAATATTGAACTCAATAGCCACGAATGTCCACTATATAAAAACAACCACATTTATATATAATACCGAAGGAATGTACACCAAATACACAAAAGTTTGGCCTTAAGGCCTTACAATTAAGCTTTATAAGTGTGTATTACAAACATCGGCGCGCAGGCCGACCACACATGAACATAATAAATTTCTTCGCTCATGTAACACCTCCCCTGTAAAGACCATATAATATGGGTCCGGTCGGGGCCCCACAACATACGGATGCCACAGCTTTAGTATTAAAAGATGATATGAAAACTACCCAATCTCAAAACTCCAGACAAACACAGCGGAAATAGAACATTAACCGACAGAAGTTATCCACTAACGATAGAGTATCAAATGGCCTTAAGGCCTTACACAATAATAATCCAAAAATATAAATGTGCCAAGCACTCCTAGGCTACCTCGGCATGCAAGCCGGACATAAACATAACAAGAGTAGCAAACACAAAAGGAAAATCCAAGCACAGCAACACTTCATGAGGCTTAGGGCTTTTTGCCCGGCGCGCTAGCTCCTGCATGTGGTCCTTGCCCTGTAAGGATTTGAAGTAACGTGGGTCAGCAAAGGCTGACCTCTACTGTGTAACAAACACATCTCCTCCCGGCCGTCCCTAACGGACCCCGGGGTACCACTCCACCTGCAAGTTAGCACTTCGTATACCAAAAGAGCATATATATTAAAGCGATAAAACAGGCTTGGATGTCTCATACAACATACATGTTTTCTATGTTTTGTACAAGGTGAAAAGGGGGCCTACTATGCAACATGAATGCAACCCGGGTTTCACCCAAGGCACCCTAGCTCGTATGCATCTAGCACAACATCAAACACTGGGTACTTCCGTTTCCCCATCGGCTTAAGGCCGCAAACAAAAGGGAACCACCATGTCCATAACGGCACACACGCCGTCACACGGAACCTTGCAAAGGCCCCACCCGCACAAGGGTCATATGCCCCGGGGCTTGCCCGCACATTCTGACTTCGCACGTCAGGGTTCCGTCTCACACTGACCGATTCTAAGAAGCCTTGCTGGACCCCACCCGCTCATGGCCACATTGCCCGGGCTTGCCCTCCGCTCGACATTCTCGTCAGTCCACACAAGGGGCTAGTCTCGCCGGGACACTTCCCCCACATGACTTGCGCGTCACGGGATAGCCAACCGACCACGGAGACATAGCCGCGCCTTTGCACAGCACAAACAAAGGTTTCCCCCCCAATCACCATTCGCACCGTGTCTTTCCCGTGCTCCAAGGAAACCATCTACCGCACAACACGGAGCTAACCTTGTCCGGTTCTGACCACGAGTACTCACTCAAATATAAGGGGGAAAACACATACATACAACGGCGTATTGCCGCAACGGATTGCTACCGAATCCCCGAAGCTCGCTATGCAACATCACCGGGTCGGACTAACGGTCGCGACCACGGCTTCACCCACAATGCCTAATCCGCTAACGGAGCGGATCTCTAATGCAAAGCATGCTGGGATGAACATACCCAACCCGGAGGTTCCTCTTGAACCTAGGCTACACGAATCCCTCTCATTTGAGAGATTCGGTGCTCAAAATACGAAAGGAAGGGGATGCTATTCATGCATCCTAAATCCTAAAAAAACCGAGAGGAGAAGTGTCGTTACCTTCCGTCCCCTCTTCCTAGCCATGGAGAAGATTTGCTCGGTTGAAAACCACCGCAACGCTCCCACCTTCGCGGATCTGAACTCCGCTCGCGAAATAGAGCTCCGAAGCTTCGCCGGCAAACGGATCTTGGCCTTCTTCCTCCTCCTTGCTCTCCCTTCTCTCTAGAATCAAGAGAGATAAAGATAGGAGAAAAGTGAGGGTTTCAAACCCTATTCCCGAGTTTAATCCCTCAGATCTAGCCCCCAGCCGTTGGATCTCAATCAAAGAAACGGACGGCCACGATTCGGCCTAAAATCACAAAAACTGGGCCGAACACGGGTTGCAACACGGCCGTGTGTCAGGCCGTGTTACCCACTCGCCGTCTCGATCGAGTTGAAAAACCAGCACACGGCCTTTGACACGGCCTCCGACACGCCCGTGTCACGTGCGACACGCCCGTGTCGGGACCCGTGTCACGCCCCCCGTGTGTAATCGACCAACATTTCGCAGTCAGAGAGGTACACGGCCTTGTGACGAGGCATCAGACACGCCCATGTCAAATTTGACACGCCCGTGTTTGTGCCCGTGTCACGGCCCGTGTACCACACTTGCAGAATCCCTGGAGTGACACGGCCTGGGACACGCCCGTGTCCTAGGCCGTGTTCTATAACTCGACTAGCGTCGACCGCCAAAGCGTCGACCGCACGACCCGAGGCCGAACACGCCCGTGTTACGCCCGTGACACGCCCGTGAAACGTGCTCCAAAAACCAAACTGGGCTTAGAACATCACCCGTCCCTCTTTTGAGTTTCGGGCTGTTACAACTCTCTCCCCCTTAAAAGAATTTCGTCCCGAAATTTAAAACATGGAAGGTAAACAAAACTAAACAGTACCTGAGGAGAAAAGCTCGGGGTACTCCTCCAGCATGGCCTGCTCTCGCTCCCATGAGAGCTCCTCGCAACCACAGTTGTCCCAACGGACCTTTACGAGTCTGACCTCCTTGTTCCGCAATTGCCGAACCTTTGAGTCTTCTATCCCGATTGGACGAACTCGCGTCCTCAAGTCTTCCTCTACCGGCACCGCCGTCAGCTCAATCACCACGCTGGCTTATAACAACGCTTTCCTCAGGACGGAGACGTGAAAAATGTCATGCAATCCACTTAGCTCCGTGGACAACGCCAACCGGTACGCTGCCTCTCCCACTCGCTCGATGACCTTGAATGGTCCCAAAAATCTCGGACTCAGCTTCTTGAGTCGGCGAATTCGCGAAACGCCTTTGAAAGGCTTGATCTTAAGATACACCCAGTCGCCCACAGCAAATTCCACATGCCTGTGGCGAGCATTGAAATACTTCGACTGCCGATCTTGAGCTACCTTCATGCGCTCTTGGATGGTCCGCACTAGCTCACTAGCGTCGGCTACCACTTCTTTCCCCAAAAGCTTGGTGTCTCCCGCCTCTGTCCAAGACATCGGTGTTCGACACAGCCTCCCATACAGAGCTTCGTATGGCGCCATCTTGATACTAGCTTGGTAACTATTGTTATACGCAAACTCCACCATGAAGAGGTGATCCTCCCACTTCTTGCCGAAGTCGTGAGTATACATCCTTAGCATATCTTCCAAAGTACGGTTCGTTCTCTCAGTTTGCCCATCGGTTTGAGGATGAAAAGCCGTACTGAACTTGAGTTTTGTGCCCAAGCTCTTCTGCACCAACCGCCAATCCTTAGACGTGAAACGTCCATCCCGGTCGCTGACTATACTCTTCGGAATCCCATGGAGTCGTATAATATTGCGGATGTACAACTCCACCAACTTTTCCACACCGTCCTCCTTCCGGTTTGGGATGAAATGTGCCACTTTGGTCAAACGGTCCACAATCACCCAAATGGCATCATTACCCTGCTGCGATCTAGGCAACCCATGCACAAAATCCATGGAGATGTCATCAAATTTCCATTCGGGGATTGGAAGAGGCTTCAAGAACCCGCCCGGCTTCTGACATTCGGCCTTCACCAAGGCACATGTTTGGCACCGACTCACACACAAAGCTACGTCCCGCTTCATCCCAGGCCACCAATAGGACTTCTTCAAGTCCAAGTACATCTTTGTACTACCCGGGTGAATGGAGTACTTAGTGAAGTGGGCCTCAAACATCAACTCCTCGCGGAGCTTGCCAAACTGCGGTACACAAATCCTTCCGCCCTTCCTCAGAATCCCATCAACCATCTCCCAGGCGCTACCCTCGCCCTTTAGAGCTTCCTCCACGAAAGGTTGGAATTCCGCATCTACACGGGTCGCTTCCCGAATACGATCGCATAAGTCACTCTGCATCTCAATCCAATTTAGTCGAGCCACGCTAGACTTGCCTCTTGCCACACATTCCAAACCAAGGGACTCCCAGTCCCGCCTTAACCGCTCATCGTGAGCTTCAATCCAATTTCCTTGCCCCGAGTATTTCCTACTCAAAGCATCTGCCACCACATTGGCTTTCCCTGGCGTGTACTGAATCGCCACCTCGTAGTCCCCAAGGAACTCGACCCACCTACGCTGCCGCATATTTAGGTCCTTCTGATCTAAGAGATACTTTAGACTCTTGTGGTCCGTGAAGATCTCCACCTTTGCACCATAAACATAGTGCCTCCACAACTTCAAAGCAAAAATTACCGCCGCCAACTCCAAATCATGGACGGGGTAATTTCTCTCGTGAGGCTTCAGCTGCCTCGACCCAAAAGCTATCACACTACCATGCCGCACCAACACGCACCCTAAACCGCATCCAGATGCGTCGCTGAAGATCTGGAATCCTTCGGTCCCCTTTGGTAGACTTAGGATCGACGCCGTCATTAGCCTCTCCTTCAGGGTTTCAAATGCCTGATTGCACTCTTGAGTCCATACAAACTTCTGATCTTTGCGAGTTAGTGAAGTGAGGGGTAGAGCTATCAGCGAAAAGTTTTCCACAAACATTCGGTAGTACCCGGCTAGTCCAATAAAACTCCGGACTTCCGCCACGGTCCTCAAAACTGGCCACTCTCTGATGGCTTCTACTTTCGTTGGATCCACTGCCACCCCGTCCCCACTGATTACATGGCCCAAAAACGCCACCTTCTCCAACCAAAACTCGCATTTCAAGAACTTCGCATAGAGTTGGTTCTCTCTCAACACTTGTAACACTATCCGCAAGTGCGACTCGTGCTCCGCTTCTGACTTGGAATACACCAATATGTCATCGATAAAGACGACTACGAACCAGTCCAAATATTCGCGAAACACTCGGTTCATCAAGTCCATGAACACGGACGGCGCGTTCGTCAGCCCGAATGGCATCACTGAGAACTCAAAATGACCATACCTCGTACCAAACGCGGTCTTGGGTATGTCTTCGTCACGAATCCACAACTGATAATATCCGGACTTCAAGTCCAACTTGGAGTACACCACTGATCCCACCAACTGGTCGAAGAGATCGTCTATCCGAGGAATCAAATACTTATTCTTGACAGTCAATTTGTTCAACTCTCGGTAGTCTATACACAGACGCATACTACCGTCCTTCTTCTTTACGAATAACACCGGCGCACTCCACGGTGAAGAGCT
Organism: Platanthera zijinensis; assembly: GCA_039513925.1. NCBI lineage: Eukaryota > Viridiplantae > Streptophyta > Magnoliopsida > Asparagales > Orchidaceae > Platanthera > Platanthera zijinensis. The sequence goes on from CM077092.1 coordinate 59,478,797, forward strand.
GGGCCTGATATACCCTTGCTCCAAAAGCTCCTGCAACTGAACCTTGAGCTCGGCCAACTCCTTTGGTGCCATCCTAAAGGGTGGACGCGACACTGGTCTAGCGTCGGGAACCAACTCGATGGAGAAATCAATCTCCCGCCGAGGAGGTGCTCCCGGTAGCTCCTCAGGAAATACATCTCCAAACTCCGCCACCACGGGCACTTCTCCAAGAGACAGCCTGGAAAGGCTAACCTCCAACAACGCTACTAGAGCTACACCCCCTTGGTTAACAGCTCGCACTAGATGAAGTGCTGAAACTAGGGAACAGGCCACTCCATGCAGGCCCTCAAACTTGACTTCTGCTTGCCCCACGCTCCTCAGGGTTACCACCTTGGACAAACAGTCGATACTGGCACGCTGCTCCGCTAGCCAATCCATCCCCAAAATCACATCGAACTCGGACAACGGCAAGATCGTCGCTACCAATATGAAGTCGACTCCCTCAAGATTCCAACAAATCCGCCCTTTAGCCCTGGTTGTCATAGACGACCCATTGGGCATGCACACTTTCAACTCTGAGTCCGTTGCAAAGGACTCAACTCCAATCCTCCGGGTGAAACTTTCCGCAAGGAAGGAGTGCGACGCTCCCGTATCAAACAGTACCCTAGCGGGGTACCCAGATACCACTACAAAGCCTACACACATGCAACAAACATAAAAAGGCTTGAAAGGAAGAAATCTACGATGCAGGTTGAACTCTCATACCTGTTACCACATCGATTTGGCGGATTGCTTCCTGCTGCCCAAGGTTGTAGGCCCTTGGCTGCACTGGTTGAAACCGGGAAGCACTCGACTCCGCCTCTTTCCCTTTCTCCATGGCACTGGGGCCAGAGCGCACAGTTTGCTCCTGCCTTGGCTCTTGCTCCGTGCCCCCTTGGGTACAAAATCTTGCTATGTGGCCTGGCTTGCCACAATTATAGCACGTCTGAGGGCCCTTAGAGCGTGACCCTCCGGACGTCCAATTACTCTTCTCGCCCGACTTATATGGGGAAGGCTTCTTCTTCCATCAGCTCCCTTCCGCCTTTCCGTGGGACTGAGCAGGCTTCTTCTCTTCCCCCTGTTTGGGCGTGAAACCCTTGCGACGCTGAGATCGCTCCATGTCACTCTCCAAAATTCGGGTCGCCTCCACCAATTCGTTAAAACCCGCATGTTTCATCGATATGAGGGGTTGTCTTAGATTCTCCCTCAATCCATGATAGAAGAGATTGTCCCTCTCTTCATCGTCTGCCATGGTCGTTCCCGCATAACGACCCAAGCGAGTAAATTCCTGAACATACTCATCCACTGACTTGTCTCACTGCACCAGATGTAGGAACTGCCTCTGGAGGGCTAACCTCATTGAGGCGGGAATGTACTTCTTCAGGAAGGCATTCCCAAATTCCTCGATGGACGGTGTGCGTCCTAGAAATTGCCGGCCACTGTGGCTCACCCACCATAACTTGGCATCTCCCTCCAACATAAAGGCTGCGAACTCTGCATTTTTCTCTTCGGGCGCCTCTGCCGCCCTCAGAAGCTCCTGAATTCTAGCCCACCAATCCTTTGCATCTGTGGGCGTGCCGATTCCCTTGAAGGTTGGAGGGTGGAAGCTCAGAAAGTACTTCATCTGCCGGTCCCCCTGCCCGACAACCACTCCCTCGGCCTGCGGCTCCGCCCGCCTGGCCTCCTCAACTTGCACGGTCGCTGCCGTGACCGGGGTAGCAGGAGTTGCTACCTGAGCAACGGGAGCTGCTACCTGTGCTGTCGCTGCAGCTTGGGCCGCCACCATCGCTTCTGCAAGCATACGACAGAAGTCGGCCGGTGTGACCCCCTTCCCTAGCGTACCTTGCGCAGTCGCACTACTTGCCGAGAGCTCTTCTCTTGGCCTCGAGGTCCCAGCCTCGTTGCTTGCACTCTAAACACAAGCAAGAAAACGCAAATCAGTCTCTAATTGCAAGACTCGAACACAAGGACACTCATGGTCCCGCGATACTCCTATGTGGATAACTTCTTATACGCGACTCGACTTATACTTTCGACCGCGAATCTTCTCATTGGAACGCTAACCTCCCTCTGATACCAAATTGTAACACCTCCCCTGTAAAGACCATATAATATGGGTCCGGCCGGGGCCCCACAACATACGGACGCCACAGCTTTAGTATTAAAAGTTGATATGAAAACTACCCAATCTCAAAACTCCAGACAAACACAGCAGAAACAGAACATTAACCGACAGAAGTTATCCACTAACGATAGAGTATCAAATGGCCTTAAGGCCTTACACAATAATAATCCAAAAATATAAATGTGCCAAGCACTCCTAGGCTACCTCGGCATGCAAGCCGGACATAAACATAACAAGAGTAGCAAACACAAAAGGAAAATCCAAGCACAACAACACTTCATGAGGCTTAGGGCTTTTCGCCCGGCGCGCTAGCTCCTGCATGCGGTCCTTGCCCTGTAAGGATTTGAAGTAACGTGGGTCATCAAAGGCTGAACTCTACTGTGTAACAAACACATCTCCTCCCGGCCGTCCCTAACGGACCCCGGGGTACCACTCCACCTGCAAGTTAGCACTTCGTATACCAAAAGAGCATATATATTAAAGCGGTAAAACAGGCTTGGATGTCTCATACAGCATACATGTTTTCTATGTTTTGTACAAGGTGAAAAGGGGGCCTACTATGCAACATGAATGCAACCCGGGTTTCACCCAAGGCACCCTAGCTCGTATGCATCTAGCACAACATCAAACACTGGGTACTTCCGTTTCCCCATCGGCTTAAGGCCGCAAACAAAAGGGAACCACCATGTCCCTAACGGCACACACGCCGTCACACGGAACCTTGCAAAGGCCCCACCCGCACAAGGGTCATATGCCCCGGGGGTTGCCCGCACATTCTGACTTCGCACGTCAGGGTTCCGTCTCACACTGACCGATTCTAAGAAGCCTTGCTGGACCCCACCCGCTCATGGCCACATTGCCCGGGCTTGCCCTCCGCTCGACATTCTCGTCAGTCCACACAAGGAGCTAGTCTCGCCGGGACACTTCCCCCACATGACTTGCGCATCACGGGATAGCCAGCCGACCACGGAGACATAGCCGCGCCTTTGCACAGCACAAACAAAGGTTTCCCCCCCAATCACCATTCGCACCGTGTCTTTCCCGTGCTCCAAGGAAACCATCTACCGCACAACACGGAGCTAACCTTGTCCGTTTCCGACCACGAGTACTCACTCAAATATAAGGGGGGAAAACGCATACATACAACGACGTATTGCCGCAACGGATTGCTACCGAATCCTCGAAGCTCGCTATGCAACATCACCGGGTCGGACTAACGGTCGCGACCACGGCTTCACCCATAATGCCTAATCCGCTAACGGAGCGGATCTCTAATGCAAAGCATACTGGGATGAACATACCCAACCCGGAGGTTCCTCTTGAACCTAGGCTACACGAATCCCTCTCATTTGAGAGATTCGGTGCTCAAAATATGAAAGGAAGGGGATGTTATTCATGCATCCTAAATCCTAAAAAAAACCGAGAGGAGAAGTGTCGTTACCTTCCGTCCCCTCTTCCTAGCCATAGAGAAGATTTGCTCGGTTGAAAACCACCGCAACGCTCCCACCTTCGCGGATCTGAACTCTGCTCGCGAAACGGACCTCCGAAGCTTCGCCAGCGGCCGGATCTTGGCCTTCTTCCTCCTCCTTGCTCTCCCTTCTCTCTAGAATCAAGAGAGATAAAGATATGAGAAAAGTGAGGGTTTCAAACCCTATTCCCGAGTTTAATCCCTCAGATCTAGCCCCCAGCCGTTGGATCTCAATCAAAGAAACGGACGGCCACGATTCGGCCTAAAATCACAAAAACTGGGCCGAAAACGGGTTGCAACACGGCCGTGTGCCATGCCGTATTACCCACTCGCTGTCTCGATCGAGTCGAAAAACCAGCACACGGCCTTTGACACGGCCTCCGACACACCCGTGTCACCTGCGACACGCCCGTGTCGGGACCCGTGTCATGCCCCCCGTGTGCAATCGACCAACATTTCGCAGTCAGAGAGGTACACGGCCTTGTGACACGGCATCAGACACGCCCGTGTCAAATTTGACACGCCCGTGTTTGTGCCCGTGTCACGGCCCGTGTACCACACTTGCAAAATCCCTGGAGTGACACGGCCTGGGACACGCCCGTGTCCTAGGCCGTGCTCTACAACTCGACTAGCATCGAACGCCAAAGCGTCGACCGCATGACCCGAGGCCGAACACGCCTGTGTCACGCCCGTGACATGCCCGTGACACGTGCTCCAAAAACCAAACTGGGCTTAGAACATCACCCATCCCTCTTTTGAGTTTCGGGGTGTTATAGCTCAGCCTTCGAGGGCTAGCAGCAGCAGGGGCTTCAACCCGCTATTTCCCGCTCGGCTCTCTAGCACGTGCACAAGGACAACCACCAGAATGGTGGAAAACAAGGCAACGGTCAGCATTCAGCTGACAAATTTATAACGACCCTACCCCTTACCCGGGGCAGTGGTATTCGTTCTCTGCAGGCATAGCATTTCACAAGCAGATATATCACACAATGTGCACTCACACACAATCAATATATCACAAACATCGGCCACGTGACCTGACGCTCCGTGCACTCAGGGTACATTCTTGGTGTACCGACAAACCAGGGTCCCACCACCGTTCAAGGTCCGAAACCCATTGGAAGTTTGAGCATTTAGTCTTAATGGCATGCAGGCCTAAGACTCTCATTATACCACTAACGAAAGCCCAATTGCTTGATGCTCTCTTATCAAGTCGACATAACGCAGGTACAGCTCCATCATTACCCGTTGCTCAAGTCTCCATACCATCGCCGAATACCGCAGTGCTCATGGCCAATCGGCAGACGCGGGTCGTCTTCACCTTTCCTATTCGGCACTAAGCCTTCAAGAGCTTGCAGCTCACAATAGCCACACTATCCACTAAGGACTAGCTTCGTAATCCAAAAGGGGAGCTAGTGCCAGCATTCCTCGCGGTCTCTTGGAGGGTTTAGCAGAAGCTCTCTTTCTGCACCCAAACTCAACCCAAATCCTGTAGCATCCTGCAGTGCTAGAAAACTGGTCTTTCATAGCATTCATCACAAGAATCGCGAGGGTATTTTCCTAGAATTCCACTCCAGTACTTCCTATTACTACCCTTCGCAGGCATAACCCATCGACTCCACAACATGCACGTTTATACGCGGACTCTTCTCCGGTGCGTAAAATAAAACATCACCAATCCAGACCAACCTATCCAGATGGGCTTAACACATCATGCATATTCCGCACTATATATTTCCGGATCTATATGCAAGGATGGGGATTTCAAGAATCAACCCAAGGGAAATCCCTTAATAATCCACCTTTTGGTGGGGGTAATCCATGCACATGCCAAAACAAGGACTTCACATGTCCAAGAAGGAAGATCGTTACCCTTGACGATGTATTTGGAGCCATGGAAAACTAGCCGGATTAAAAGCACCAAAATGACTTTGCATCCACGGCCTGGACTCGGGTCGTAATTCGGGTTCTGAAGCTCCACCGACAGCCGGATTCCTCTTCCTTCTCCTTCCTTTCTCTCCCCACTCTCTAACTCTTTAGAAAGGTAAAGGCCCAAGATAAATTAGAGTTTATCCTTTAACTCCCTGCCTTAATACAGCAGGGATAGTTCATGACCGTTGGATCCTATATAAAGGGAATGAACGACCACGAATTGCCCTGAAAATCACTTTCCTGGGCTGAACACGGCTTGTGACACGCCCGTGTCACAGGATATGTGGCTTAAGCGGCAAAGAAACCGACTTGACCCGACCAGGACACGACCCTGTGACACGCCCGTGTCACAGGCCGTGTGCTAGACACGGCTTCGGACGCGCCCATGTCAAGCCGTGTTCATCAGTCCTCACAGACCTGGCCAAACACAGAGAAGGACACGTCCCTTAACACACCCGAGTAACAAGTCGTGTGCCCAACATGTCTTACCTCTCGAGGATCATCGAGTGCATTTCGTCGAGTGCATTTTGTCGAACTCATAGGACACGACCCTGGACATGCCCGCGTCACAGGCCGTATGCTACACTCGACAGCACAGAGCACAACCCAGAGAAGGACACGGCTTTGGACACGCCCATGTCCCAGGCCGTGTTGCTCAGCCTACATAACCCACTCGTAATCGATATTTGGGGCATTACACGTTTAGTGATTACAATTCACTCAACGCCATATATCAAGAATCGTCGAGTTTAGCTGAATATGTCAAAGCCTCAGTATTGGGATGCTTAAAATTAAACTAAGTCCACAAGCATCGTGTGGTTACAGCTCTTGACGCCATATACTAAGCAGCATTGAGACAAGCTCAATCAGTTGGAGATTCTATCAAGGAAAATTTAGCTAAGTCCATAATTATTAAGTGATGACAGCTTACTCAACGCTAAAGACAATGACATCGTGTGATGTCGATGCTCTCAACGCTAGACAACAAAAGAGTTGAGTCATCTGCTACAATCAAAGCCTAATAAGAAAGAAGAAAGAAAGAGACTAAGTACAAAATAATTTAGTGATGAAGCTTCACTCAACGCTCTCAACGCCTAGCAGATAAAAAGTTACAGCTAAGTCTAGGGACGTTGAGTGAAGCCAGTTCACTCAATGCTCTCAACGCCTAATGGTGCAAAGAATTTTTCTAAGTCTAGATTCGTTGAGTGAAGGCCATTCACTCAACACAGTCAACACTTGGAGTGGATCTGAGAAATTGGCAAAGTCCATAACTGATGACGTCAACCAAAGTCAACAAAATTCATCCAAGTTCAAATTACTTACCAGAAAGCTACAGAACACGCCAAATAGCGTCGGTGGCCTACTGTACGTATTCTTTCGTTAAAGTATGGTGTAACTATCAACTACAGGTGGTCCCCACTGCTTCTTGGAGCCGTTAATCGGCGGAAGATAAAAGGAACAAGATTAGAATAAGTAACTTAACTTTTAGGGTTTCATTTTTTTTACAAAGTGCGGCTAGACTTCAACTTCCTCGCCATTGCTGTCGAGCCAAAATCTTGAAGTCAATCCAGCTGAACTAAAAGTTCATTCTAGATAGCTATAGAAATTTCATCTGCTACAGCAAGTTTAGATTAGCTTCTGATAAAGAAAGAGAAGAAGAGCCTTTAGTTTTTTGTAGGTTTAGGTTAGCTGTTTGAAGAACTCAAGATAAGTCAAGTCTTCAGTCTTCTATAGCAAGATCAGAAACACATTTCTGAGATACTTTCAGCAGAGGCAGCCATTTACTGAAGATCATCTTTCTGCTGCTGTGAAGATAGTTAAGGTTGAGATAAATCAGCTCAGGAAGCTGACACGGAAAAATATCCCTGTGTCAAATTAACACAAATCAATTTCATTTCTGTAGGATCCATTTGGATCTGAGTTGTAAGGAATTTGTGCCCGAGGTAGGGAAAATGTTCCTGAGTGTAGGATCCAGTTTTGGATCTGATTTTAGGATCTTTGGTTATGAGGTAGGATCCTATGTGGATCTAAGTTGTAGGGCTCTTGAGCCTGATGTAGGGAAATTTTGCCTGAGCTATAGGAGATTCATACTCTCTGAGTGTAGGACCTTTGGGTCTGAGTGTAGGATCATAATTTGGATCTAAGGTTGGGCCTTATGCCTGAGCTGTAGGAGAGTTATTCTCTTTGAGGTAGGGCTATCCTCCATAGCCTGAGCTGTAGGAATTGGTTTCAAGTCTGAGATAGGTGATCATTTGATCACTGAGTTGTAGGATCAATATTTCTCTAAGGTAGGACTTTGTGCCTGATTTGTAAGTCTTGGAGGAGACTGAGAGATCCTGCGGGATCTGAGGTGTAAGCTCTTTGGAGCTGAGTTTTTGGAGAAGTTCCTTGTCTAACTAGAAGTTAGAAAGGTGGGAGGAGAGTGGATGTACCCATAATCTCGGGAACTACAATAAATTCTGTGTGTGCTTTTGTAGTTTGTCTTGAAAGCTTTAATCTACTAACTAACTACACACTAAGTTAATAAAACTATTAAAAAACTAGAATACCTATTCACCCGCCCTCTAGGTTGTTAGCTACATTGAAAACAAAGACTTTCAAGTGGTATCAGAGGGAGTTTGCTCAAAAAGGATTTAATAGTCTGAGTGATCTCCAAGGGTAGCTATAGTTTTGTACTTATGGGTTGTGGAGAGAACCATAAGGATCTAGGTTCTATGAAACTCCCCATCTATAGGAAGGAGAGTTTTGGAATCTGAAAAGAGAGGGCCATGATTTTTATGGAAGCCTATGACCTAAGGATCTTTGTGACATTCAAGGAGGGACCCTTCATCCCTATAAAGGTCTCAGTTCTGGATGCCAATGTCCAGACACCTAAGACATATTCAAAGATGATAAAGGATGAAGTCATCTTAGATACATTGGAATAGAGGGCACACAACATTATTATTAGTGTCATAGATGATTCAACCTTTCAGAATTTGGTTCACTACTAGACCTCCAAAGGGATGTGGGACAGTCTTGTGGTCTACATGGATGGTACTAAAGAGGTAAGAGATGACAAGATGTCCATGCTCAACCAGAAGTATGAGGCTTTCAGGCAATCCCAAAAAGAGAACATAGCTACTTGCTATGAAAGATTTTTCAGGATTATAAATGAACTGGGGACCTATGGGAGTGTCTTTAGTCATTATGAGATTAATGACAAGTTCCTAAGGTCTCTCACTAGAGACTGAGATACTAAGATATGTGTCATAGGAGAGGTGGACAAGCTTACTGATACTCCTCCCCAAACATTGTTTGGAAAGCTGCTCTTTTATGAGATGCAGTTGACTGCTAGGAAAGAGGAGGAGGCCAACAACAAATCCCAAGCCAAGGAAAACACCTTGCCATTCAGAGAAGATAGCACAAGGAAGAGTAAGGAGAGGATTCCCCCTCCTCCAAGGAGGCCAGCTGAGTAAGATAGCTAAGAATTAGATACATCAGACTACAATATGTCCGATGAGGACTTTATTGCCTTCTCCAGGCATTTTCAGAAGCTGATGAAGAAGAAATAGTGGAAGAGCAGACCTTCCACCTCTTCTCATCATAGCAAGAATCACTCCAAGGCTAACAGGTATGATTCTAAAACTAGTAAATATAATTCTTCTAAAGTTGTCTGCTATTATTGCAGCAAACCAGGACATGTGATAGTTGACTGCCCAGTGAAGAGAAAGGAGGCTGGTGAGAAGAAATAATACCAGGATAAGGGGAAGAAGGAGAAGTCCTTCTATGCAAATATGGAGAAGAGCTGGACAGACTCATCTTCATCAGAGTCTAAAGAAGAAGAAGCCTATATTGGGCTGGTTGCTGTTGTTGATGAAAAAAAAGTTGAAGTAGCAGATGAAGACTATCCTACTACCAGGATAAGCATTAGGGCCCCTCTGTCACATTCAGATAGTGACTAAGAGAAGGATGAAGATGGAGAAGATTCCTACAGCTGCTATGGGCTGATGGCAATATCTGATGAAGAATCCAGCCAGGGTCAGACTGGTCCAGAAAAGGTACTTCCTCTATCTAGTTGTTCTTCTGAGTCTGGGTATGAGACAAGCCCCTATACAAAAGCTTCTTCATCCAGTGGTGAAGGTGATTCTAAATCAGAAGGAGATGTCAATTGATTTATTGACAGGTATGGTGAACTTCTAGATGCCTTTAGGAGGTGCACGAAGTTGTCTAAAAAGCAAGCTGTGGAGATTGCCTTTCTAAAGCTAGCTATTTCCCAACATGTTGAGACAATATCTTTGCTGGATCAGAAGAACAGAGAAGTTAGCCAACTCAAGGTCTTGAATCTTATCCATATAGGATCCATAAAGTTTAAGAATAGACTCATTAGTGACCTTGAAGAGAAGCTCCAAAGGGAGAAGAGAATTATGGCTAGTTTCTCCAAGCCCAATACAGTTGTTGGGTACATTGGAAAATGTGTACCAGATTTGGAGAAGTCACAACTTAGTCAATGATATGTATCAATTTGTATTTGATAGAAGTTTGAGTTTCATTGTGCAGGTTTAAGAATTTGAAGAAAAATTTTCTAAGTACAAGTGTCGACACTTATGAAGAAACTGTGTCGACACTCAGGGAACTTGTGTCGACACTCAGGCAAGCTGTGTCGACACACATGCAAATTGTGTCGACACTTATGAAGAACTTGTGTCGACACCCAGAATTTGTGTCGACACTTATGAAGAAGCTGTGTCGACACTCAAAGCTATGTCGATACCTAAAGAAGAAGCTATGTCGACATCTAGAATTGTGTCGACATCTGAAGAAGGATTTGTGTCGACACTTAAAACTGAAGCTGTGTTGACACTCGGTAGATATATCGACACCTGAAGCAATTGTGTCGACACACAGGACTTGTGTCGACACACCAACTCTCAAAAGACTGTGTCGAGTTCAGAAGTAATTGTGTCGACACACAGGACTTGAGTCGACACACACTCAACGCCATTTGACAAACACTCAACGCCAACTGTCTGCAATAGAAATGTCGAGACAAGGAGCTGCTGTGTCGACACACAGGACTTGTGTCGACACATACAAAAAAAGCAGTGTCGAGAAGCAGAAGTATAACTGTGTCGACACTTGGAGTAATTGTGTCGACACCATGAAGACTTGTGTCGACACTTAGTCTATATGTGTCGACACATGTAAAGCAGTCTACTGAGTGTTGTGTGCTGAGTTGAAAAGACATTGAAGAACCTGGTGACGTGATTGGTGACTTGACAACTGTCATAACTAACCGGTCTGCACCACTGTCAGAACTGTCAGAAGTCTGTTATAAACCGGATCAGCCGATAACCATGGTGCAAGCTCTATATAAGAGACAGATTGGAAACGACAGATAGTAATCAACGAATCGAATCAATAAGAAGAATTCTGACAGATCAAGGGCTGTCTGCAAGAAAGATTCAGAGTTCAATCTGAATTTACAGAAGAAGCTGACTGAGGATCAACTTCAACATCAAGAGAATATCCACCTTATTTTGTTCTAATCAAGATGCTTTGAAAAGCTAAGTTAGGTTGGATTAGAAGGATCAGCCTATACAAGAACTGATCAAGAAGACAACATCAACAGAGAAATCTAGCTGGTGAAGTTTTCATTTACTCGTTACTCACAAATTCTTGTAGGATCTACTGTTAGATCTGAGATTGTAAGCCTAAAATTATAAAGGCTGAGATAGGGTTGTGTGCCTGAGGTAGGACTTGTGGAAAGTCTGAGTTGTAAGCCTAATTATAAAGGCTGAGGTAGGGCTGAGGCCTGAGGTAGGATTCTAGGGAAGAATCTGAGGTAGGACTTGTGTTAAGTCTGAGGTGTAGGAACCATCTTGGGTTCTGAGATTGAAAGATCTGTGGATCTGAGCCAGTGGAAGGAAGTTAGGCTGAATCCAGTTATCTGCTGGATTGGCGAAGGGGGAAAGTGGATGTACCCATATCTTGGGGAACCACTATAAATCTGGTGGTTGCTGTGATTTGTTTATTTTCTGTAGATTGATTAATCTATGCTGAAAGAAGTCATATAACCGTTTGCCTAAAAGAATTAAAAAGACACAAAAAGATAAGAACCTATTCACCCCCTCTAGGTGTTTATGCTCTTGAAATAAAGTCTTTCAAGTGGTATCAGAGGGAGGTTGCTCAAAGTTTGACCTAACAGTCAGAGTTTTTCTCCAAGGCAAATAACAGATAAAAAAATGGGTTCAAGTGAAAATCAAAAGGAATTTGGATCTATGAAATTGCCCATATGTAGGAAAGAATCTTTTGGCATTTGGAAAGAAAGGGTCAGGCTGTTTATGGAAGCATCTGATCCAAGAATTTATATCACAGTACAGGAAGGCCCCTTCATCCCAATGAAGGTATCAGTTCTTGATGCAAGCATTCAAACTCCAAAGAGTTATTCAGAGATGACTAAGGATAAAATCATCTTGGCTACATTAAGTAAAAGAGCTCAGAATATAATTGTTAGTGCCATAGATGATGCAACATTCCAGAATCTTGTGCACTGTAAAACTTCCAAAGAAATGTGGGATACATTGATTGTCTATATGGAAGACACTGAAGAAGTCAGAGAGGACAGAAAGTTTATGCTGAATCAGGAGTATGAGAGCTTTAGGACGACTAAAACTGACAGCATAGCTGAATGCTATAAAAAGTTTTTCAGAATAGTGAATGAACTGATGACATATGGAAGAGTCTTCAGTACTTATGAACTGAATGACAAGTTTCTTAGGTCCCTAACAAAGGATTGGGACACTAAGATATGTGTCATTAGGGAAGTGGCCAAACTGGCTGACACACCTCCACCTACACTTTTTGGAAAACTTCTTTTATATGAAATGCAACTTACTGCTAGGAAAGAGGAAGAGAAGGGTAGCAGATCTGAACATAAAGAAAAGTCTGTAGCCTTCAAGACTGAGGGCTCAAGGAAGGGTAGGAGAAAATCTCCTTCTCCACCTAGAAGGAGTACTGAAGCAGAAGAAGGAGTTCCTGAAACTAGTACATCATATAGTCACACATCTGATGAAGACTTTGCTGCCTTCACAAGACAATTCCAAAGGTTCATGAAGAAAAAGAAATGGAGAACAAGGCCTTCATCAACATCCTATTCCAAGGATGAATACTACAGGAAGAAGAAAACACCTAAGGAGGACAGGTATGCTTCTAAACCTGGTAAACAATCTAATTCTAAGATTGTGTGTTATTGCTGTAATAGGTCTGGGCATGTTATAGTTGACTGTTCTGACAAAAGAAAGAAGTCAAAGGACAAGAAGAAGCAGCTGGTCAAAGGAAAGAAGGAGAAGTCTCTAGTGGCTCAGAAGGAGAAGAGTTGGAAAGACTCTTCATCTTCAGAATCTGAAGAAGAAGAGGCAGAAGCATATGTTGGACTCTTCTCAACAGAAAAGGATTCTAGGGAACTAGAATTCCTACAGATGCTGGATTCCATAAATGGAGTGGAAGAATATTGCTGTAAAGGGCTGATGGCACAATCTAAAGAAGAACAGTGTCAGGATCAGCCTGGACCAAGTAAGGTAAACAATTCTTCCCTAGTCTCAGATTACTTTACTGGATAAGAATTAGAAGCACCTGCTTCAAAAGAAGTTGATGGATCTGAGTCTGAGGGGGATATTCACCAACTCATTGATGAGTATGGTGGGTTTTTGCATGCCCTAAAGAAGAGCAAGTTTCTTGTTAAAGAGCAGGCCAAGGAGATTGAGTCTCTTAAACTGGCTGTAGCAGATTCAGCAAAACTGCTGGATCAAAAACTGAATGAGGTTGGCAAATTGAAGAAATTACAGTTATTCAGATGAGCACAATCTCATTCAAAGAGAATCATATCAAGAAACTGGAGGTAAAACTCCAGCAAGAGAGAGAGCTAGTGGCTAAATTCTCCAAGACAAAATCAGTCTTACCTTTGATAGATAATTTTGTTTCATAAAAAGGGAAGACTGGTCTAGGCTTTAAGGGAAGAACTAGGGCTACTAATTCTCATAGAAAAGGTAAAGCCACAGTTCAGCCTCTAGCTATTAATCCCCCTATTTTCTTTAAGAAGGTAGTGAATCCTACTAATAGGTATGATCATGATATTACACGTGGTCACTGTGAGCATGAAAATTTCATGAGCAAGGGTGCTAATGTCAATAGACCAATCTATATGCATGCCCATCATATTAAAGAGGAGTTCTTGAAGAATGCTGTTCCAGCACCAACACTTAATAAGTCTGCTGGCAACAAAGTAAGAAGGCCTGTACCAAAGAATAGGTATAATAGGTTTGAGTGTTGGTGTTGTGGAAAGGTGGGCCACTTTGCCATGGATTGCTGGTTTAACTCAAGTGTTAAAACCAAAAGTAGGATTCCTGTTAGATCAGTTACAGGATTTCAAACTAACAAGGGCCTAGGACCCACTAGCAAGTTTGGTTCTAAGGTAAGTGATTCTTTATTTGTTGCAGGTGAATCCAAGTGATCATACCCCTATATGGTACTTGGATACTGGCTGTTCCAGACACATGATTGGAACCAGGAGAATGTTAAAGGACTATGTGCCCATAGAGGATGGACCCAAAGTAATCTTTGGTGGATCAGAAAAGGGAATCATAAAAGGATTTGGTAACATCTCTTGTGATTCAATTACAATCACTAAAGTGGCTTATGTAAAGGGTCTAAAATATAACCTAATTAGCATAAGTCAATTTAGTGATCTAGGTTATGATATTTATTTCCTCAAAGGGGAGTGCCTAGTAAAAAGGTAAAGTGATCAAGAGATCATTTTGACTGGCACTAGGAAAGGAAATGTGTATTGCCTTAACCTAGATTGTGAGTCTAACAGCTCACCTATTTGTTTGGTTGCTGGAGAGAAAGCTTCTCTATGTGTCAAATGGCACAAGAGGCTAGCTCATTTGAACTATAAGTCAATAGGACTGCTGTTCAGTATGGGATTAGTAAGGAATGGTCCTCAAGTTAAGTGCATAAAAGAGGGTGTGTGTTGAGCTTGCCAAAAAGGCAAGCAGACTAAGTCCTCTTTTCAGTCACTTGACATCAAAGATTCAAAGAGATGTTTGTATCTCATGCATATGGATTTGTTTGGTCCTATGCCAGTTCATAGTCTTGGTAGGAAAGCTTACACACTTGTTGTTGTGGATTACTATTCTAGATTTACATGAGTTTTCTTTTTGAGGCAGAAATCTGAAACTCCAACTATTTTCCAGTCTTTTGTCAGACAAATAAAGAATGAATACAACAGTTGAGTGGTCAAAATCAGAAGTGACCATGGAACGTAATTTCAGTCTGAATGTATGACAAAATTATGTGAAGAACTTGGGATTCATCAGGAATTCTCTTCACCTAGAACTCCTCAGCAAAATGGTGTTGCTAAAAGAAAGAATAGGACTCTAATTGAGGCCAGCAGAACTCTACTGAATGACACAACTCTCCCTTAATACTTCTGGGCTGAGGTAGTAAATACTTCATGTCATGTGCTCAATAGGGCCTCCATCAACAAGAAACACAAGATGACTCCCTACCAGATTTTGAAAGGCAGAAAACCAAACATATCTTATTTCAGAATCTTTGGTAGTAAGTGTTTTGTACTAGTCAATAGTAAACACTACCAAACTAAGTTTGCTGCCAAATCCCTAGAAGGGATATTTGTTGGGTACAACAACCAAAGTAGAGCATACAAAATCTATAACTGACTACTCAAGTTGTAGAAGAATCTGTGCATGTTGTATTTGATGAGTAAATGTTTATTAACAGTGAATTGTCTAGTTCTTCAGTTAGTTCTATAGGTCTTACAGATAAGCTGGACAAGCTAACCATCAATGAAGATGTTCCTGCTAAACTGGATGAGGATAAAGATGCGAGCTATCCATGGGGAGACCATGTCCCTATGGGTGAAGAAGAAAATATGGAGCATCAAGATGAGGAAACTGGAGATAGCTATTATGCTGTCAGAATCCCTCCAGCAAGGAGACACCTGAAGGATCATCCAGCTCACCAGATCATTGGTGATGCAAGTTAGGGTATTCTAAAAAGGAGCAGGAGCATGAACACAGTTCTATGTTCTAGCTTCTTGTCTCAGATAGAACCCAGAAAGATTGAAGAAGCAATGCAAGACACCAACTGGATTGATACAATGCAAGAAGAGCTCAGTCAATTCAAAAGGTGTAAGGTCTGGGAACTGGTGCCAAAACCTAAAGATCACAACATAATAGGACCTAAGTGGATCTACAGGAAAAAGCTTGATGAGAATGACACTATAGTCAAGAACAAGGCTAGACTGGTAGCAAAAGGCTATAGGCAAGAGGAAGGCATTGATTTTGATCAAACCATTGCTCCAGTGGCAAGGTTGGAGGCTATAAGGCTGTTCTTGGCCTATGCGGCCTTTCAAGGGTTCAAAGTATATTATATGGATGTGAAATCAGCATTTCTGAATGGTGATTTAAAAGAAGAAGTCTATGTAGAACAACCATCAGATTTTGTTGACTCTCACTTTCCTGATTATGTATATAGGCTTAGGAAAGCACTATATGGTTTGAAGCAAGCTCCAAGGGCTTGGTATGAAACCTTGTCTGCCTTCCTCATTGAGAATAAATTCTCTAGAGAAAAGATAGACAAAACTCTATTCTATAGGGAATCAAAAGGCAAGATAATACTAGTTTAGATATATGTGGATGACATTATCTTTGGTTCTACTGAAAACAGCCTTTGTAGGAAGTTTGCCAAACTTATGCAAGGGAAGTTTGAGATGAGCAGTATGGGTGAGCTGAAGTTCTTCTTGGGACTTCAAGTTAGACAGACTGAGAGTGGGTTGTCCATATCCCAGTCTAAGTTCACCAAGGAGTTGATTAAGAAGTATGGTTTGGACTCAGCTTCTACTATGAAAACTCCAATGGGAACAAGTATGCCTATATGTAAAGATTAAGCAGGTAAACCTGTTGATGAGTCTTTGTATAGAGGGATAATTGGCTCCTTACTATACTTGACTGCTAGTAGACCTGACATCATGTATGCAATATATGTCTGTGCTAGGTATCAAGCATGCCCTAAGGAATCTCATTATAATGCAGTTAAGAGAATATTGAGATATCTTAAGGGAACACCTAATCTAGGCCTTTGGTACCCTAAGAATAGAGATTTTTTATTAACTGGTTACTCAGATGCAGATTTTGCTGGATGCAAAGAAGACAGAAAAAGTACTACAGGAACCTGTCAATTCCTTGGTGGGAGGCTGGTGTCATGGAGCAGTAAGAAGCAAACCAGTGTAGCTATATCAATAGCTGAATCAGAGTATATAGCTATAGGTAGCTGCTGTGCACAATTGATGTGGATAAAGCATCAACTAGAAGATTATGACATCCAGGTAAGTAGAATTCCACTATTTTGTGATTCTACAAATGCTATTTCTATTGCTAAGAATCCTGTATCACACAGCAGGACCAAGAATATAGAAATTAAGTTTCATTTTATCAGAGAACATGTATAGACGGAAAATATTAGCCTAGACTTTGTGAAAACTGATAATCAAATAGCTGATATTCTTACAAAACCTCTGGATGAAACTAAATTCAATAAATTCAAAATTGAATTAAGTATGTTGAACCTAAAATAGGTTAACACAAGTTTCCATAAGTAGCATAAGTAAGCACAAAATTTCTCTTGAAATTTGTCTAAGTACAAAGTTTGTGTCGACACAAGCAAGTTGTGTCGACACACTCAGTATGTTGTGCCGACACAGAAAAAGGATGTGTCGACACAGAAATAGTATCTGTGTCGACAGAAGAATAGGTGTCGACACAACCTTGTCGAGACAATAAGTCGAGAGGATACTTTGTGTCGACACAAAAAGTTGGTGTCAACACAACTTTGTCGAGACTAAAGTGGTAAGTGTCGACACAGACACAAGTATGTCGACACAGACTCAAGTATGTCGACATATAAATGTGTTGACTTAAAATACGTTTTGTCGACTTAGACATCAGTATGTCGACACATAGTCGTGTCGACTTAACTTAAGTCTTGTCAAGACCTAGGTCATTTTTGTCGACAAAAAAACTGATTTGTTGACTTAGGCCCGACTTTTGACCTGCCCATGACACAAGTACTATAAATAGGTGAATCCAAAATCTGGTCGACTACGCTATCAGAATTTTTGAATCTACACCTTCTGTCGACATAGACCTTCTCTTCTCTTCTCCTCTAGCACTCACGTCAATGGCGCCACACCAAGAAGATAAGGTTAATGAAGGTTATGAACTGGATCGCAAAGGGTTCACGACTGCTTCTGATGAAATTCAGGGAGTTATTGCCCTAATTTTTGAAAATGAATTAGAATTCTTGGTCTCTGAACCGACCAAAATATGGAAAAATGAAGTCATGGAGTTCTACTCAACCGCTACAATGGACTCTGAAGGAAAGAAAATCAAGGCATCTATTCAAGATACCCGGGTGAAGCTCACTTTGAAAACTATCAGGAAAGAACTACATCTTCCTTTGATCGAGGATACAGATGAAATAACTCCTTCCTAGATAACTGAAGCTTTAAGCTGGTGTGGACTGAGTCCCAGTATTAAGATTAGATCATCTATCAATAGAAAAGGGATGAATTCCCAAGAAAAATTTCTTTCAGAAGTTATGGGCAAAGTGATTATCTGCAAGACTAGAGGACATGATAGGATTTCTGCCCACATGTTCAATCTTATGGTGAGGGTTATATTCAAGATAAATACTGACTGGGCAGCAGTGGTGTTTGATAAAATTCAAGAAGGAATTAAGAAACCTAACCTGGGAAGGATCCTTAGTTTATGTTTAACATCAGTAATTCCAGATGTTCTGAAATAAGCAAATGGCTCTAAGATAAATCACATGAGGAAAATGGATGTGAGGATACTGTCAAGATGGGACAGAGTTCTGACCAAGGAAGTCCCTGCTCCCAAGGAGCAAACTAAGAAAGACAAGAAGAAAAAGAAAGTGGTTGTACAGGCTGACTCCTCCAGTGATTCTGAGGAAGAAGTGGTCTTTAGTTCTAATGAAGACCAGCAACAACAGGATGCTCATGATTAAGTAAATGATAGTGAGCCCTAGGAGCAACAAGTTGACTCCACTCTAGGGGGAGAAAACTTAGAACAAGAAACTGAGCTGCCTTCCCATAAGGGAGGTATTGATGATGTTGTCCTAGACAGTGACTTAGCTGCAGATACAATCATGGATGTAGTATCTGAAATCAACACTGCAACTGAAGAAACTGATAAGACAAATGCTCAAAATGAGCCAGTAAGTATCTTCTTCACAGTCTAGTGATATATGATGGGATTATCCTCAAAAATTGTTCTAGGGGACACTTTTGTTTACACAAAAAATCTTTCAAGTGGTATTAGTCTTTTAAGTAATACTTTAAAAACTAATCTTATTCCTTATGTACAGATACAACAGGAATTTACAATGGAATAATTGTTTCCTGATCCTCCTCAAGATTGGACTAATGGGGAGCATATTGAGAAAGGAAAAGATATTCCAAGGACTGAGGGAGAGTTATCAAAGGATACTGAGGAGGATGCCCCAGCTGAAAAGAATACTGTTAATATTAAAAGTACAACTGAATCTTTTGAAGATGTAGAAGCCACATTGGCTAAGAAAAGAAAGCTGACTGTGTTAAAGAAAAAGAGTTCTGGATATAAGAAGGCTTTACAAAAGGGAACAACACCATCTACATCAAGTATGGACTTCCGTTCTTTACTGGTCCAGATGCAGATAAAATTTGATAATCAAAGACAGACAATAGAGAAATATGTGGATGAAACTCATAAGGAGTTACAGTTTTAGTTGGCCCAGGACATCAAATCTATTAGGTTTGAAGTAAATCAGAATAAGAAGGAGAAGACAGATGCTTCCATAAAGGAGGTAATGATGTAGTGTTCCTGGCCATGCAACAATAAGATATCAAAGCTACAGTAGATGAAATTGAAGTAAATCAAGGATATGTACCGGAGAATCAGATCAGAATGAATGAAAACCTTAAGGATTCACATCATGCATATTAACAAAGCTCACTGATTCTAGCACTGCTCTGAAGGCTAAAATCTCAAAGCAAATCCAGGAAGATATATCTGCTGTCAAAGCCACATTTCAAGACTCCCAGGAGAAGATTAAATCTTTCTTGACAAAATTTAGAGCTTATTTTCAAGAAGGAACTGAATATGTAGCTGATCAAGTCAGATTCCAGAAAGAAGATTTAAGAGATCATGTTACAAGATAAGTCATAAAGGGGGAGAGATTACTAGTCAAAGCCAGCTTTGACCATGCTAAATGGACTCCCAATAGCATCAGAGCTAGTCTTGGATATCCTCCTCTCTGTGATGATGATAATGTAGCAGAGTCTAGGATACAACCTACATATTTTGAAGGAGATCAGCCTGAAGTTACTCAGGTGATCTACCCCCAGCTGATTTTGAGATGGTTCAAGAAGAAGTGCTGAAAATGTATAGTCCTCCACCAGAGGTACATAATGTAATTCTGGAAAATGTTGAAATGTCAGAAGCTTCATTAGAAGCTCATAAGGAAGCTCAACTTTCCAAGAAGAGATTCAGAGAGCAGGCTGAGCTGAAGCCAGATTTTGAGAAGTGGAGCCCAACTTCTAGAAAGATCATACTTACTGCCTGGAAAGCTGTAAAGGATAAAACCCATGACAGGGGTAAGTGGTATTCTGAACAAGAGTTGAATAAATATCAAGCAGGACAAGAAGCAATCCTTCAACATAGAAGAAGTGCCAAGGCTGGGAAGCTACCTGCTAATGCTCAAGAGCCAAGCAAGTACTTCCCTAAACCTTTCCATTATTTTGAAAGATAAAAGATCAAGACTGAACAATTAAAGAAGAGCGCTCTAAAAGGGAAAAAGCCAGCTGAGGATGTTGAACCTTCTGTGTAGGCTAAAATCAAGTCTGGCAAAAGAATAGTTATTAAGGAGCCTAGTCAGTAATAAGATTACAAGGTTTGTGTAATAGAACAATGTACTAATTTGTTTTCTTTGTTCTATAAGAAATTCATGTAAACCAAAGTTTTACTGATTAATTAAATCTGTTTTAGAATTAAGTGTTTGTTGTTTACAATGATTATGTGATAACCTGCTTTGAAATGTTTTTACATCTATTTACAATTTGGTTTTATCTTAAGAGATGTATATCTTTGACTATGGGTTATGACTTCTCCAAATAGGGGGATATTGTTGGGTACATTGGAAAATGTGTACCAGATTTGGAGAAGCCACAACTTAGTCAATGATATGCATCAATTTGTATTTGATAGAAGTTTGAGTTTCATTGTGCAGGTTTAAGAATTTGAAGAAAAATTTTCTAAGTACAAATATCGACACTTGTGAAGAAACTTTGTCGACACTCAGGGAACTTATGTCGACACTCAGGCAAGCCGTGTCGATACACAGGCAAATTGTGTCGACACTCATGAAGAACTTGTGTAGACACCCAGAATTTGTGTCGATATTTATGAAGAAGCTGTGTCGACACTCAAAGCTATGTCGACACCTAAAGAAGCAGCTATGTCGACATCCAGAATTGTGTCGACATCTGAAGAAGGATTTGTGTCGACACTTAAAACTGAAGCTGTGTCGACACTCAGTAGATATATCGACACCTGAAGCAATTGTGTCGACACACAGGACTTGTGTCGACACACCAACTCTAAAAAGGTTGTGTCGAGTTCATAAGTAATTGTGTCGACACAGAGGACTTGTGTCGACACACACTCAATGCCATTTGACAAACACTCAACGCCAACTGTCTGCAATAGAAATGTCGAGACAAGGAGCTGCTGTGTCGACACACAGGACTTGTGTCGACACATACAACAAAAGCAGTGTCGAGAAGCAGAAGTATAACTGTGTCAACACTTGGAGTAATTGTGTCGACACTTAGTCTATATGTGTCGACACATGTGAAGCAGTCTGCTGAGTGTTGTGTGCTGAGTTGAAAAGACATTGAAGAACCTGGTGACGTGATTGGTGACTTGACAGCTGTCATAACTAACCGGTCTAACACCACTGTCAGAACTGTTAGAAGTCTGTTATAAATTGGATCGGTCGGTAACCATGGAGCAAGCTCTATATAAGAGATAGATCAGAAACGACAGATAGTAATCAACGAATCGAATCAATAAGAAGAATTCTGACAGATCAAGGGCGGTCTGCAAGAAAGATTCAGAGTTCAATCTGAATTTACAGAAGAAGCTGACTGAGGATCAACTTCAACATCAAGAGAATATCCACCTTATTTTATTCTAATCAAAATGCTTTGAAAAGCTAAGTTAGGTTGGATTAGAAGGATCAGCCTATACAAGAACTGATCAAGAAGACAACATCAACAGAGAAATCTAGCTGGTGAAGTTTTCATTTACTCGTTACTCACAAATTCTTGTATGATCTATTGTTAGATCTGAGATTGTAAGCCTAAAATTATACAGGCTGAGGTAGGGCTGTGTGCCTGAGGTAGGACTTGTCGAAAGTCTAAGTTGTAAGCCTAATTATAAAGGCTGAGGTAGGGCTGAGGCATGAGGTAGGATTCTGGGGAAGAATCTTAGGTACGACTTGTGTCAAGTCTGAGGTGTAGGAACCATCTTGGGTTTTGAGATTATAAGATCTGTTGATCTGAGCTAGTGGAAGGAAGTTAGGATGAATCCTGTTATCTGCTTGATAGGCAAAGGGGGAAAGTGGATGTACCCATATCTTGGGGAACCACTATAAATCTGGTGTTTTCTGTGATATGTTTATTTTCTGTAGATTGAATAATCTGTGCTGAAAGAAGTCATATAACCGTTTTCCTAAAAGAATTAAAAAGACACAAAAAGATAAGAACCTATTCACCCCCCCTCTAGGTGTTTAGGCTCTTAAAATAAAGTCTTTCAACAGTGTTTCCCTTGATATACTCCTACTCCTCTTTGAAGGGTAAGAAGGGGTTGGGGTTCAAGGGAAACACTAGAGTTGCCCCTTCCAAAGGGAAGAGCCAAGCTCCTATTCAGCCTCAGGCTTCCAAGCCACCTAATCCTTTTAGGAAAGTTCAGTTATCCTTCAAAAAGGTATGACCAAGAGAGCATCTATGGTCACTAGATGAAGGGTAGATCCACTAGTGTGAATAAAGAGGGTCACAACTATGGTGGACGGTATAATAGGGGATTGAGTGCATTTAATGCTCCCTATTAGCAAATCCAAATGCCCCATCATGGAACATTTATGCTTGGCGCACCAACCCCTTCACTCAAGAAAGATGCAGTGGCCAACTCTCAAGGCCATCCAGCAAAGACCCAGACCAAGGGAAAGTCCATCAGTAAGCCAGATTTAACTATCTCTGATACTATAAACAGCATGTCATCTACAAAGAAGACTGCTGTAAATAGCATTCAGAGCAAGCCAAGAAAGGTTGCTGAAAGACTCACCTTCAGTCAAATCTTTGCTGGAAGGAACTTGAAGAAGGTCGCTGCACCTCATCCTTCTGTTCAGTCAGCAGTTAAGCCAACTACAGGACTTGCTCAGAAGAGAAGGTATAATATACATGAGTGTTGGTGATGTGGCAAGGTGGGGAATTTTGCCTTAGATTGTTGGCACAATCCTACTATGCCAAGAGCTAGTGTTAGTCCACCATTCATTAAAGCTACTAGTAGAAAAGTCTATTTTAAGACTAACATGCACCTAGGACCCAATAGATATTGGGGTCCTAAGGTAAAATAAATTGTGTGATACAGGTTAGTCCAAGTGCCCATACCCCTATATTGTACTTGGACAGTGGTTATTCCAAACACATTAATGGAATAAGGAGCAACTTAAATGTGTACACTCCAGTGAAAGATGGACCCAAGGTTATCTTTGGTGGTTCAGATAGAGGGGTGACAAGAGTCTATTGTAAGATTACCAATGGCATAGTCACCATCACAAAGGTGGCTTATATTGAAGGGTTGCAACACAACCTTATAAGCATAAGCCAACTCTCTGATCTTGGCTATGTCATTGTCCTTCACATTGATGAGTGCCAGATGAAGAGGTCAAGTGACCAAGAGGTTATCTTGGCAGACACTGGGAGTGGAAATATTTATTACTTAAATTTCCTTTATCTAGATACAGACTCTCCCATTTGTCTAGTGGCAAATGAGAAAGTTTCTTATTATGTGCAATGACACAAGAGACTTGCTAATTTTAATTATAATACTATTGGAAAACTCTTTAGTAGAGAGCTTGTTAGGAATGGTCCTAATGTGAAATGCACCAAGGAAAGCATTAGCTTTCCATGCCAAAAGGGCAAGCATACCAAAGCAACTTTCAAGGGCATTGGAATCAAAGACTCTATGAGGTATTTATACCTCTTGCATATGGACTTGTTTGGTTCTATACCAGTTCACAGTCTTGGTAGGAAAGTCTCCACATGGATGACTATTCCAGGTTTGCTTGGGGATTCTTTCTCGAAAAAAAGAATGAAACCCTTGATATCTTCATAAAGTTTGTTAAGCAAATTCAGAATGAGTTTAATAGTACTGTGGTCAAAATTAGATGTGACCATGAGACTGAATTCTTGTCTGATAGAATGACAAAGTTCTGTGAAGAGCAATTGATTCATCAAGAATTTTCTTCTCCAAGAACTCCCCAGCAAAATGGGATTGTTGAGAGCAAAAATAGGACTCTCACATAGGCTGGAAGGACCTTGTTAAGTGACACATCTCTCCCATAATATTTCTAGTCTGAGGCAGTGAATACTGCATATCATGTCCTTAACAGAGCCTCTATCACTAAGAGCCACAAGAAGACTCCATATTAGATCTTGAAGGGCAGAAAACCAAACCTAGCCTATCTCAAAATCTTTGGTAGCAAGTGTTATTTGCTTCATAATGGGAAGTCCTATGTGACTAAGTTTGCTTCCAAGTCCTTTGATGGATTTTTGTTGGGTACAACAATCATAGTAAAGCCTATAGGATCTACAACTTGAAAAGCCAAGTTGTAGAAGAATCTATACATGTAGTCTTTGATGAGTCTACTATGATTAACAGTGAGCTGCTAAGCTCCTCTTCTAGTACTACTGGTACAGAACAGATGATGGACCAAATGACTATCAAAGAAGCCGCTTCAATAATCTAAGATAAAGCTGATGGAATGGACATTCCAGTAGAAGTAATACAAGACACAAGTGAGGTAGATGAAGATCAACAAGAATCTTCCCCTATAGCTAATACTGAAGCAAGATTGCCTCCAACAGTCAGGCACCTAAGGGATCATCTAAGACACCAGATCATTGGTGATTCCAGCCAAGGAGTGGTGACCAGGAGCAGAAATATCAACACTACACTATACTCAAGCTTCTTGTCACAAGTAGAGCCCAAAAGATTTGAAGAGGCCAACATAGATCAGTTTTGGATTGTAGCTATGCCAGAAGAACTAAACCAGTTTAAGAGATGTAAAGTATGGAAGCTAGTTCCCAGACCACAAGGACATAATATCATTGGAGTCAAGTACATTTTGTTGGGTCTATTGATCTCAATGTCCTAAGTTTAGGGAGATTGTTGGGTCCATTGATCTCAATTCATATATTTGAAAGAAGTCAAACAAGTCAATGATATACACATAGTTGTATTTGATGTATGTTTAATTTCATGCATGCAGGTTGGTCTATGTCATATTGAATGGACAGGTGGTCCAAGTAACATTGACAGGTGGACTCAAAGAAACTTACTAGAGAGACAGAAAAATGACTAAGTTCATAGGCATTGAGGGAAGCCAGTTCACTCAACGTCATACAGCTAGCGCTGAGTGAAGTCAGGACAGTCAAAACCCAACAAGTTATAGCACAAAAAAATGAATAAGCCCATAGACATTAAGTGAAGCTAGTTCACTCAACGCCATACAACTAACAGTGTTGAGAAAGGGCAGGCAGTCAAAGCTTTAAGTGTTGGCAAGGCAGAAAAGTGGCTAAGTCCATAGGCATTGAGTGAAGTCAACTCACTCAACGCCATATAGCCAGAAGCGTTGAGTGAAACTTGATCTCTCAACGCCATGCTGTTTCTATCAAAGCCAAAGGAAAAGGAGACAGAAAATCGACTAAGTCCAGAAGCATTGAGTGAATCTAGTTCACTCAACACCATGATCTTATAGCTTATAGTCAAGCTAATGCAGTCAACCAAAGTGGAAACAGAGAAATATGCTAAATCCAGAAGCGTTGAGTGTAGCGAGTTCACTCAATGCACTTAACGCCAGATTTCAGAGGCAAAGGCAGAAAGCGTTGAGTG
Source organism: Platanthera zijinensis (assembly GCA_039513925.1). NCBI lineage: Eukaryota > Viridiplantae > Streptophyta > Magnoliopsida > Asparagales > Orchidaceae > Platanthera > Platanthera zijinensis. The sequence goes on from CM077092.1 coordinate 59,504,634, forward strand.
AGGCCAACTCACTCAATGCCTTCAGATAGAAGGAGATTTGGCTAAGTATAAAAGCGTTGAGTGAAGGTTATCCAGTCAATGCTCTCAACACTTTCAGACAGAAGGATGCATAATGTTGGCTAAGTATAAAAGTGTTGAGTGAATCTAGTTCACTCAACACTCTCAACGCCTTCATGCAAAGAAAAATTATTCGAAGTACAGAATCGTTGAGTGAATCCAGTTCCCTCAACGCTATAGTTGCAGAAAGAGCTGAAAATTATTCGAAGTCCATAATCATTGAGTGAAGCCAGTTCACTCAACGCTCTCAATGCCTGGAGTGATTTTGTGAAATTGGCCAAGTCAATAATTGATGACATCAGCAAGGTCAACAAAAGTCAACAAAATTCTAAAATGATCATGGAAGAGCTACAACTCATTACTAACGTCGCCGTTAGTCTCATTCTGAAAAACTAAGGATATAATCAGCCGTTAAAGCAATGACAAGTGTCAATCATCTCGCTGGATGACGGGATTATAAATAGAAGATGAGATCTGGATCGAATAAAGTTTCTGAGGGATCAATGCACAACAAAAAAAGTTGTGCGGGACTTCATCTTCTTCCCCCCGCCATTGTTATAGAGACAAGAAGATCATTTCGATGATTCTGATGGTTTTCTGAGTTAGCTGCGACGATCAACATCTGCTACAGCATGATCAAATATATTCTCTGAGGGAGATGAAATAGCCAATGCCAGCCCATGCTATAGTGACTTCTCGATCCAAGCAGAGCCTAATCTGAAGATCAATTTTAGGATCAGTGAAGAAGAAATCTATTAAGGGTTTTCTCAGGACTGAAGGAGAGGCAGAGCAGTTCAATTTCTGCCAAAATAGGTTACCTGATTAAAGACCATCTTTCTTGATCTTCCCTCTTCATCTGCATGATCAAAATTTATTTCTGAGTCGATTCCAGCACAAGCATCAAATTCTGGAAGATCTTCATACTTTTTGCTAAGAAGACAATTGGGCTGAGATTCTCTCAGTTCAAGAAGCTGTAGACTCAAATAATTAAACTCTGGAGTCTAATCTATATCAATATCAAATCCATCTTTGTAGGATTTTTTCAAGATTCGAGTTTTAATCCTTGTTTATAAAGGCTGAGTGTTAGATCTGGTGAGATCTAACACTCAGTGGTTTGGTTGTGTGCTTGTGTTATAAGTCTCTATGGAGACTGTGTGTTCTTGTAGGATCGTGTTGTAATATCTGAGGAGCCAAGTTATTGGAGATGTGTCTTGTTTAACATTCAGTTAGAAATGTGGGAGGGACAGTGGATGTACCTATATACTAGGGAACCACTATAAAACTATGGTGTGTAGTGTGTGAATGTCTTGAAAGCTGAAGTAATGAATCACAATAGGGCTTAAGTTAGTTAAAGGTCAAAAGAATATAAAAAGACCTTAATAACCTATTCACTCCCCTCTAGGTGATTAGCTACACTTGTATTCAAAGACTTTCAAGTGGTATCAAAGGGAGGTTGCTCAAGAAAGGCTTAACAGTCTGAGTAGATCTCAAATGGTAGTCGAGAAAAGATAAGTATGGGTTCAGTAGAGAACCATTAGGAACTAGGTTCTATGAAGCTTCCTCTATGCAGGAAAGAAATTTTGGAATATGGAAAGAAAGGGTCATATTGTTTATGAAAGCATTAGACCCTAGGATTTATATTATAGTACAAGAAGGACCATTCATTCCCCTGAAGGTGTCAGTTCTTGATGCAAATATCAAGACTCCTAAGAGTTATGCAGAAATGGCGAAAGATGAAATCATCTTGGCTGCAATGGATAAAATGGCACAGAACATTATAGTTAGTGACATAGATGACTCTACTTTTCAAAAACTAGTGCACTGCAAAACCTCAAATGAAATGTGGGACACTTTGGTGATATATGGAAAGTACTGAGGAAGTTAGAGATGATATAAAGTTTATGCTCAATCAAGAGTATGAGGCTTTCACGCAGAACAAGGACATAATAATAGCTAGCTGCTATGAAAGGTTTTTCAGAACTATAAATGATTTAAGGACCTATGGTCGGGTCTTTCGTAACTATAAGATAAATGATAAGTTTCTTAGGTCTCTTACTAGAGACAGGGACACTAAGATATGTGCCATTATAGAAGTGTCAAAGCTGGCAGATACTCCACCGTCCACTTTGTTTGGGAAGCTGTTGTCATATGAAATGCAGCTGACTACAAGGAAGGAGGAAGAGAAGACTAGCAAAGCTCAGGCCAAAGAATCAACTTTGGCCTTCGAGGTAGATAGTTTCAAGAGGAGCAAAGAGAAGAATCCTTCTCTCCCAAGAAGGCCAGATGAGTCTGAAGATTCAGATCAAGGTACATTAGAATGCAATATGTTTGATGAAGAATTTGCTGCTTTCTCAAGGCAGTTCATGAAGCTGATGAAGAAGAAGGGGTGGAGGAGCATACCTTCTTCTTCCTTACAAAATAAGGAGGATTACTATAGAACCAAGAAGAAACCTTCCAAGGAAGGCAGGTATGACTCAAAACCTAGTAAACATGTTACTAATAAGATTATCTATTTTTGCTGCAGTAAGCCAGGGCATATTGTGGCTGAATGTCCTGTGAAGAAGGAGGCTGATGAGAAAAATCATTACCATAAGAAGGGCAAGAAAGAGAAAACCTTCATTGCTAAGAAGGAGAAAAGCTAGACTGACTCATCCTCCTCGGAGTCAGATGATGAAGATGAAGCTTACATTAGGTTGATGGCGAGATTAGATGAGGAATCTTGCCAGGATCAACCTGGTCCATCTAAGGGACACTCTCCATTCAGCTCTTCATCTAAGTTAATTTATAAGACTGGTCTAGGTTCAGAAGCATTTTCATCTAAGGATGAAGGTGATTCTGAATCTAAGGATGACATCAATAAAGTGATAGATAAATATGGTGAACTTCTGAATGCATTCAAAAAGAGTAAGTAGCTATCTAAAAAGCGGGCTCAAGAGATTGCATCTCTACAGCTTGCTACTTCCCTGCACATTGAGACAACAATCATGCTGGAATAGAAAATTAGGGAAGTCAGTCAGTTGAAGACTATTACTATTATATAGATAGGCACCATGAAGTATAAGAATGACCTTATTAGGGATCTAGAAGAAAAGCTCCAAAGGGAGAAGAGAATTGTGGCAAGTTTTTCTAAGCCCAATTCAATGTTTCCCATTATTGACTCATTCACCTCTCAGATAAACAAGAGAGGAGTTGGATTCAAGGGAAACACCAGAGCCGCCCCTTTCAAAGGAAAGGGAAAAGCTCCAACTAAGTCACTCATTGCCTTTAAAAGGGTAATACTACCTACTAATAGGTATGACCAGGACTCCATGTTTGGTCACTGGAAGAATGACAATTCTTCCTGGAAAGATAATAATGTTTCTTCCAATATAAGGAGAAGAGGAATGGGAATGAGTGCCTTCAAGGCTACTCATGAGGAAATACAAATGGACCATACTGAACCATTTGTCTTTTGGTTTCCGGCACCTACCCTTAAGAAGGGGGCAGTGGCCAAACTTCGGACTCAATCAGCAAAAAATCAGATTAAAGGCCAGTCTTATAGCATACCTGATTTGGGTGTTTTTGATGCTATCAGGAGCATGATTTCTGCAAAGAAAACTACTGCTAATGGTACTCAGAAAAAGAAAATTAAAGCTGTTGAAAGACTCTCCTTCAGACAGATAATTACTGAAAGAAATCTGAAGAAGACTATTGTTGTTCCTTCTAGAAAGGTTGCTGCTGTTAACACAATCATTAGACCATCTTAGAAAAGAAGGTAACGAGTGATGGTGTTGTGGCAAGATAGGGAATTTTTCCATTGATTATTGGTATAATTCTAGTGTGCCCAGAGTTAAAGTAAGTCTACCAGTCAGAAAAACTGCTAGTAGACATGTTCATTTTGAGACTAACATTCACCTAGGACTCAATAAATATTTTAGTTCTAAGGTAAAATAAATATGTTTTTCAGGTTTGTCCAAGTTTCCATACCCCTATATGGTACTTGGACAGTGGTTATTCTAGGCACATGACTAGAACAAAGAAAAATTTGAGGGAGTTCATTCCAGTGAAGGATTGACCAAAGGTGATCTTTGGTGGATCAGACAAAAGGATTACCAGAGGTTATGGTTAAATCTCAAATGTCTTAGTCACTTTCACAAAAGTAGCTTATGTGGAAGGGTTGCAACACAATCTTAAAGCATAAACCAACTTTGTGATCTTGGCTATGACATTTCATTCCCCAAGGATGAGTGTCATATAAAGAAGTCAAGTGACCAAAATGTCATCTTGACAGGCACTAGGAGTGGGAATATGTACTGTTTAAATTTTCTTTGTGTAAATTCAGACTCTCCCATTTGCCTAGTTGCAAATGAGAAAGCCTCACACTGTATCAAATGGCACAAGAAGCTAGCTCATTTGAACTATAAGACCATAGGCAAGCTCTTCAGAAAAAGAGCTAGTTAGGAATGGTCCTAACATAAAATGCACTAAGGAGAGCATTTGCTCTGCATGCCAAAAAGGCAAGCAGAACAAAACTTCTTTCAAAAGTATTGAAACCAAAGACTCTGTGAGGTGTTTATACCTCCTGCATATGGGCTTGTTTGGTCATATGTCAGTTCATAGTCTAGGTAGGAAAGTCTACACCTTTGTGGTTGTTGATGACTATTCTAGATTTATTTGGGTTTTCTTTTTAAGGAAAAAGTCTGAAACTCCTGATGTCTTTAAGACATTTGTCAAAGAAATAAAAAATGAATTTAACATTTCTATTTTTAGAATCAGAAGTGATCATGGAACTGAGTTTTAATCTGAATCCATGACAAAGTTTTGTGAAGAACTTGGGATTCACCAAGACTTTTCCTCTCCTAGAACACCCCAGCAAAATGAGATTGCTGAGAGGAAGAATAGGAATCTCATAAAAGCTGGAAGGACTTTACTGAATGACACATCTCTCCGAGAACATTTCTGGGCTGAGGCAGTAAACACTGCTTATCATGTCCTCAATAGGGCTTCCATCACCAAGATCCATAAAAAGACTCCTTATGAGATATTGAAGGGCAGAAAACCAAAACTTGCATATCTCATAATTTTTGGGAGCAAATGCTATGTGCTTAACAATGGGAAATCCTATATAACTAAGTTTGCTGTCAAGTCCTATGAAGGGATCTTTATTGGGTACAACAATCATAGTAAGTCATATAAAATCTATAACCTGATAATTCAAGTTATAGAGGAGTCAATTAATGTTGTGTTTGCTGAATTAAACATGATTAACAATGAGCTGTCAAGCTCATTTTCTAGTCATGCAGGCACAAAAGTGATGTTGGATAAGCTTACTATTAAGGAAGCTGAACCTATAGTTCAAGACAAAGATGAAAGTGTGTGCATTCCAGAGGAAGTACAAGGCACACAGGAAGTGGATGATGTTCAACAAGATGGAGACTTTGAAGCATTAAATGTTGAAGGAAGATTTCCTCCAGCAGTGAGACATTTGAAGGATAATCCAGGACACCAGATCATTGGTGATGCAAGTCAAGGTGTAGTGATAAGAAGTAGATGTATCAACACAATAATGTACTATAATTTCTTGTCACAAGTGGAGCCCAAGAAATTTGAAGAGGCAAACATGGATCAGTTATAGATTGTAGCTATGCAAGAGGAACTGAACCAGTTTAAGAGGTGTATGGTCTGGAAGCTTGTTCCCAGACCACAAGGACATAATGTTATTATAACCAAGTCTGAACAACCTCCAGGTTTTGTGGTTCCTAACAAATCAAATTTTGTTTATTGACTTAGGAAAGCTTTATATGGGTTGAAACAAGATCCTAGAGCATGGTATGAAACCTTATCTAACTTCGTCAATGAGAACAAATTCTCAAGAAGAAAGATAGACAAGACCCTATTTCTAAGGGAAAGATCATTCTTGTCCAGATATATGCTGATGATATTATCTTTGGATTTACTGATGAAAACCTTTGTAGAAAGTTTGCCAAACTTATGCAAGGGAAGTTTGAGATGAGCAGTATGTAACACCCCGAAACTCAAAAGAGGGACGGGTGACGTTTTTAAGCCCAGTCTGAATTTCGGAGCAGGTGTCACGGGCGTGACACGGGCGTGTCAGGGGCATGTCACGGGCATGACACGGGCGTGTCACAGGCGTGACATAGGCGTGTTCGGCCACGGGTCATGTGGTCGACGTTTTGACGATCGAAGATCGTCCAGTTGAGGCACACGGCCTGGGACACGGGCATGTCCTAGGGCATGTCACTTTGGGCAGTTATCTGAGTCATGTACAAGGGCCCAGACACGGGCGTGTCACATGCGACACGGGCATGTCGGGTGCCGTGTCGCAGGCCGTGTCCTTCTCGGGTTGGGAAAGATGGCCGATTGCACACGGGGGGGGGGGGGGGGGGGGGGGCGTGACACGGGTCTTGACACGGGCGTATCACAGGTGACACGGGCGTTCGGAGGCCGTGTCGAATGCCGTGTGCTGGTTTTCGAATCGGTCGAGACGGCAAATGGGTGACAAGGCCAGGCACACGGCCATGTTGCAACCCGTGTTCGGCCCAGATTTTATAATTTGAGGCCTAATCGTGGCCGTTCATTTCCTTGGCTTTGGATCCGACGGTGGGGGGCTACTCCTGGGTGGTTTTAGCCGGGAATTAGGGTGGAATACCCCATTTTCTTTTGGGCATTCTCTCTCTAAGGGTTTAGAGAGAGGGGAGAGCAAGGAAGAGGTTGGAGACCAAGATCCGGCCACCGGTGGAGCGTCGGAGCTCCGAATCGCGATCCGAGTCCAGATCCGCGGAGGTGACACCGTTGCGGTGCTTTCCAACCGCATAGTTTTCCATGGCGCCGCGAAAGAACGCAAGGGTAACGATTTCTCATCCTTGGGCATGTGAAGCCCTTTTTCCCTTTGCATAGGAAGCCCTCTCTCGCGAGTGAGCGAAGAGTTGGAGCGTTCCTTGGGGTAGATATGTAAAGTACCCCTTGTATAGAGTCCGTATGCGAAAACGGGCATAGGCATTGTGTGTGAAGCCTATCCGGACAAGTAGAGCCGGATCGGTGATGTTGCATTGCATATGAACCGGGGAAGACTCCGGGTGTTTGGGCGTTTTTCGGGTTTTCTACGTGGTAGATTGCAACAGGGAGCCTTGGAGATTAACTCCAAGGTGCACCCGGAAAACTGGGCAAAAGTGAGTTTTGCCAACACGATGGCCGAGGAGCCAACGTGAACATAACCAGATTATGTGATTGTTGTGGCGGAAACGGGACTCGGTGAGTCTTGACCTGCACATATGGCTTAAATTGCAGTTGCGATATGAGCACGGGTCAGGCGGAACCATACCCGATCTATGTCGTTTGGTGTGACCGTTGTCATGGATGAGAGTCTTCGGCGGTCTATGGCTTAAATTGTCGTGACCAAGGCCAAGAAGACAAGATGCTCATATGGTTGGACGTCCAAGGGGCGGTGGTGGAACAGGAACGTCTATGGCTTGAATTGACGTGACGTTGGCCGGTTCGCCGGAAATGTGCCCTGTGTGCACGAGGTGTTTGGCCGTGCGAGCCTACGCCTGTGATGTTGTGTGTTTACACTAATAAATTGCCTATACTAATAAAGTGCAGGGAAAGAGCATCGCCGCCCCGATTTTGGGGGCGGGATCGTTATAATTTGGTCAGCATAGCTGACCGTTGCTTTTGTTTACCACCGGGCGGTGGTTTGTGCTTGCAGGTGCTACGGAGCCGAGCGGGAAATAGCGGGCTAAAGCCCAAGTTGCTGAGCCGGCCCTCGAAGGCCTAATTTTGAGTGTTTCATTGTAACCATGTGTGGCCGGCCTGCGAGCCGATGTATGAAAACACTTTTGTATCAAGCAAACTATGTAAGGCCTTAAGGCCATTTCTGTTTTATGTGTATTGGAACATTCCTGCGGGTGTTATTGTAGTGGACATTCATGCTGTTGGCAGGGTTCTTATTTGTGCAACTTAATTTTAATGCTTCTGCTAGTTGTTGTGTAGGGCGTGCAATTGGATGAATGGTTTCAACGCATAACCAACCGGTCTGTCCGTAGTATATGGCGTCGGGCCCCGTCCGGACCTACTGCTATATGCTATACGACGGATAGGGGTGTTACAAATTGGTATCAGACTACTGGTTTCGGTCAAACTTAATTGAATTCGTGGGCGAATTCACTTTAAGGGGTGGTGAGCACATGTGTGCGTCATCGTTATAACATGAAAAGAACCCATGAATGTCCACTTAGGAATGAAAATACACATGTTTGAGGAACCTGCGTGTTCCTATAATTGCTGTTTGCAATAGTATTTGGTCGCTTATCGGTGTTTTGCACGTTTATAGGTGACCAGAAGTGGTGCTGGGCTGTCAGAACGGCCAGGTTCTGAGGCAAGCAGTGCGCCAAGTGAAGTGCCTGCAACACCTCCGTCTGCCGAGACCATTAGGTTGGTGGCAGAAGCTGTCATGGCGATGATTAATGTGTAACCTGCAAGACAGGTGCAGCAGCCTGCTCCTGCGGAGGAGCAAGTGCCGCTCCAAGCGGCGGAGCCTAGAAGGGTTGAGCAGGTGGCGGTGGAGCCGGAGTTGCCTCAGAGAGCAACTGAGAGACAGCTTAAGCATGTGATGGGATTTCACCCACTGGTGTTCTCGGGAACGGGAACCCCGACCCAGGCGGAAGTTTGGCTCTAGAGAGTCAATAGGGTGATGACAGCGACAGAAACGGAAGAGTGGCAGAAGACCACAATAGCGACGTTCCTTTTGGATGGGGATGCAAGGTTATTGTGGGAAGGCCTAGAGCTACACCAGTTGAGGGGAAGGCCGTTGGCCGAAGTTCCTTTGGCGGAGTTTGCAAGATTGTTCATGGCTCGATACCTCCCCTCAGCGCAGAGGATCGTATTGGAGAACGAGTTCCAAAAGTTGGTGCAAGGAGATAGCACTGTAGACGAATACCTCCATGAGTTTACTCGGTTGGGGAGATATGATAGCGCTACCTTTGCCGACGAGGAGCGAAAGACTAACCGCTTCTACGAAGGGTAAAGAGATGAGCTGAGGTTGCTACTGTCAGGGCCCATAGCGCAGGGTTTCCTAACCTTGGTCAACTCGGCCCGGTCCTTGGAGAAGGACATGAGAAATGTGCAAGCTAAGAAGGAATCTGGCGGGAAGAAATTGGAGTTCAAAGCGCCGACTACGTCGAAGTCGGGCTATCAAAGATTCTACAAGAAGACTAGGACGTCAGGTCCAGCTCCTTCTGCAGGTGCCTCGGGGACAACTACCAACCGAACTCCGGGCGATTGTTTCACGTGTGGAAAGACGGGGCACTTTGTCCGCGATTGCTGGAGCGGACGCCCAAAGTCCGAGAGAAAACAAGGAGCTACCTACGAAGAGAAGGGCAAGGCGGTGGAGTCAACCGCGTCCTACTATGCTCCGACTCAGCCTAGAGTCTACAACTTGGGGCAGCAGGAGGCTATTAAACAAGCGGATGTGGTGACATGTACGAGTTAATTTATAGCAAGTTAACTTAGATACTGTTGTTTATTGCTTGCTAGCCTAATATGGTTTGCATAGGCTTTGTTTTGATTAGCGATAGTCCGGCACGGGCACTGTTCGATACGGGATCTTCACCCTCCTTCTTGTCCGAAAATTTTATATCGCGCATCGGAGTCCCTTCTTTGATGGCGAAGGACAAGTTAGATGTGCTGCTACCGAATGAGTGATTGATGCGTGCGGACAAAGTGTGCGCCGTAAAGGTTCACATAGGGAGCCAAGAGTTCGACTTGCTAGCGTCATTGCTGCCGCTAGTAGAGTTCGACGTTATCTTTGGGATGGATTGGCTTTCGGAGCAGAAGGCTTGGATTGATTGTGACCGGAAGGAGGTCAAGCTGGGTGTTGGGCGGGGGACAACATTCGAGGGACTCAAGGGGTCGAGCAAGACGCTGATGTCTACTCTTCAGGTGGTAAAGGCAGTTCGTGCTGGTGCAGAGCTGTTCTTCGCAATAGTGGGGGCTGTGGAGCCAAAGTCCACGTTGGATAGCATCCCCGTGGTTTGTGAATACCCCGATGTGTTCCCGGATAGTCTTCCCGGAGCCCCACCGCAGCGAGAGATTGATTTCACCATCAAGCTCGTACCGGGGGCCAAACCGGTGTCACGTGCTCCGTATAGGTTGGCGCCTAAGGAGATGGCAGAGTTGAAAGTTCAGCTAGAGGAGCTGATGGAACAAGGTTATGTGCGTCCAAGCTCGTCGCCTTAGAGCGCACTGGTCCTCTTCGTTAAGAAGAAGGATGGTAGTATGCGGCTATGTATCGACTACAGAGAGTTGAACAAACTGACGGAGAAAAACAAGTACCCGATCCCGAGGATTGATGATCTCTTTGATCAGTTAGTCGAATCGTCGGTATACTCTAAGTTGGACTTGAAGTCGGGGTACTATAAGATGAGGATAAGGGAATGTGATATCCCGAAGACGGCGTTCAGCACAAGGTATGGGCATTTCGAGTTCACGGTCATGCCGTTTGGACTGACGAATGCGCCATCAGTTTTTATGGACTTGATGAACAGGACGTTCCGAGATTTCCTGGACCGCTTTGTGATCGTCTTTATTGACGATATATTGGTGTACTCGCAGTGCGAAGAAGATCACTTCAAGCACTTGCATCTGGTGTTGGAGACTTTGAGGTGGAATGAGCTGTATGCGAAATTCTCCAAATGCGAGTTCTGGCTGCCCTCAGTAGCATTCCTTGGTCACATTATCAGTGAAGAAGGTATAGCGGTGGATCCGGCGAAGATCGTTGTGATACGGGAGTGGCCTGCGTTGTCTTATGTCGCGGAAGTCCGTAGTTTTCTCGAGCTTGCCGGATATTACAGGCACTTCGTAGAGAACTTCTCGCGGATAGCGCTACCTCTCACGAAGTTGACAAGGAAAGATCAGAGATTCTTGTGGATGCAGGAATGTGTGCAAGCTTTTGAGGAGCTGAAGAGACGGTTGACCACGGAGCCAGTGCTTAGTTCGCCGAGTGGGACCGAGGGCTTCGAGGTGTATAGTGACACCTCGGGTAGTGGTTTGGGCTGCGTGTTGTTGCAGCATGGGAGCGTCATAGCTTATGGATCGCGTCAGCTGAAAGTGCATGAAAGGAACTATCTGGTCCACGACTTGGAGTTGGCGGCCGTGATATTTGCACTTAAGCTGTGGAGGCACTACCTATATGGCGTAAGGGTCGATATATGTACCGATCACAAGAGCCTGAAGTACCTGTTGGATCAGAAGGATCTTAACATGAGGCAGAGGAGGTGGATGGAGTTCCTGGGGGACTACACCTTCAAGATTCATTATGTACCCAGGAAGGGCAATGCAGTTGCAGATGCGTTGAGTCGCAGGGCTCCCACCCAAGCCAACTAGTTGTCGGTGCATGATGAGCGGCTAGTACGGGAGTTGGAGGAGCTTGAGATCTGTTGCATTGACAAGTAGACGAGTGCCAAAGCAATGTTGAACTGGACAGAAGTTTAGTATGACCTGGCTGACCGGGTTCGGCAGGCATTGGAGTTAGATGACTCCATGAAGGAGCTTATGGAGGCAGCATTGGATGGGTCAAATTCCCAGTTTTCAGTGGAAGATGGGTTGTTAAGGAAGGATCATCAGTTGTGCGTCCCAAGCGGGAGTAACCTACGGGCGGAGTTGATGTACAAGGCTCATCATACCAAGTACTCGATCCACCCGAGGAGCACAAAGATGTACCGTGACCTCAAGAAGCTATTTTGGTGGCCGGGGCCTAAGAAAGACGTAGCGTTGTTTGTGGCTAAGTGCCAAACGTGCGCCTTGGTGAAGGCGGAGTGACAAAAGCCAGGAGGATTTATGAAGTCCTTGCCTATACCGGAGTGGAAGTTCGACGACATATCTATGGACTTTGTGCATGGGTTGCCAAGGTCGCAAAAGGGGAACGACGCCATCTGGGTGATCGTAGATCGGTTAACTAAGGTGTCGCATTTCATTCCGCATAGGAAGGACGACTCGGTGGAGAAGTTGGCAAAGCTATATGTGGACAATATAGTTAGACTGCATGGTGTGCCTCGCAGCATTGTGAGTGATCGCGATGGGCGTTTCACGTCCAATGATTGGAGGTTTGTGCAGCAGATGCTGGGGACAAAGTTGAAGTTTAGCACAGCCTTCCATCCGCAGACGGATGGACAGACCGAGAGAGTCAATAGAACGATGGAGGACATGCTCCGCATGTGTGTTCTAGACTTTGGGAAGCATTGGGAGGACCACCTGTATTTGGTGGAGTTTGCGTACAACAACAGCTACCAGGCGAGTATCCAAATGGCGCCCTTTGAGGCCCTATATGGTAGAAAATATCGCACGACGTTTTCTTGGTTAGAAACGGGTGAGGCAAGGTTGTACAAGAAGCAGGAGGTGGAGAGTGCTACCTCGTTGGTGCGGATCATTCGGGAGCGCTTGTTGATCGCTCAGGATAGGCATGCGAAGTATTACAATGCCAAGCACCAGAACGTGGAGTTCGCGGTAGGCGATTGGGTATACTTGAAAGTGAAGCCATTCAAGGGGGTTTCGCGGGTGAGATGCTTGAAGAAGCTGAGCCCAAGATACCTTGGACCTTTTGAGGTTCTGGAGCGAGTCGGCGAAGCCGCATACCGTTTGAAGCTATCGGTGGAGTTGAGTGGGCTACACGATGTGTTCCACATCTCTGTATTGCGGAAGGCGGTGCAAGAGCCTTGGCTAGTGATCGCAGTGGATCAAGTACCGGTGGGCGAAGGGTTGACGACTAAGGTCAAGCCCATTTGTATTGAAGACGCAGAGGTCAAGAGGCTCCGTAACAAGGAGATTCGGATGGTTAAGGTCCGGTGGGATAATTGCGGTCGGGAGGAGCTCTCTTAGGAAAGGAAGCAAACTTTGCTGGAGGAGTACCCGGAGTTATTCCGCTCAGGTACCGTTAAAAGCTTTAAGTTTCTATTGTTTTCCTTTAGTAAATTTCGTGGGCGAAATTCTTTTAAGGGGGAGAGAGTTGTAACACCCCGAAACTCAAAAGAGGGACGGGTGACATTTTGAAGCCCAGTCTGAATTTTGGAGCAGGTGTCAGGGGCGTGACACGGGCGTGTCACGGGTGTGACACGGGCGTGTCAAGGGCGTGATACGGGGGTGTCATGGGCGTGACACAGGCGTGTTCGGCCACGAGTCATGTGGTCGACGTTTCTACGATCGGAGATCGTCGAGTTGAGGCACACGGCCTGGGACACGGGCGTGTCCCAGGGCGTGTCACTTTGGACAGTTTTCTGAGTCATGCACACGGGCCATGACACGGGCCCAGACACGGGAGTTTCACATGCGACACGGGCGTATCGGGTGCCGTGTCGCAGGCCGTGTCCTTCTCGGGTTGGGAAAGTTGGCCGATTGCACACGGGGGGGGGGGGGGGGGGGGGGGGGCGTGACACGGGTCTCGACACGGGCGTGTCACAGGTCACATGGTCGTGTCGGAGGCCGTGTCGAATGCCGTGTGCTGGTTTTCGAATCGGTCGAGACGGCGAATAGGCGACACGGCCAGGCACACGGCCGTGTTGCAACCTGTGTTCGACCCAGATTTTATAATTTGAGGCCTAATCGTGGCCGTTCATTTCCTTGGCTTTGGATCCGACGGTGGGGGGCTGCTCCTGGGTGGTTTTAGCCGAGAGTTAGGGTGGAATACCCCATTTTCTTTTGGGCATTCTCTCTCTAAGGGTTTAGAGAGAGGGGAGAGCAAGGAAGAGGTTGGAGACCAAGATCCGGCCGCCGGTGGAGCGTCGGAGCTCCGAATCACGATCCGAGTCCAGATCCGCGGAGGTGACGCCGTTGCGGTGCTTTCCAACCGCATAGTTTTCCATGGCACCGCGGAAGAACGCTAGGGTAACGATTTCTCATCCTTGGGCATGTGAAGCCCTTTTTCCCTTTGCATAGGAAGCCCTCTCTCGCGAGTGAGCGAAGAGTTGGAGCGTTCCTTGGGGTAGATATGTAAAGTCCCCCTTGTATAGAGTCCGTATGCGAAAACAGGCATAGGCATTATGTGTGAAGCCTATCTGGACAAGTAGAGCCGGATCGGTGATGTTGCATTGCATATGAACCGGGGAAGACTCCGGGTGTTTGGGCATTTTTCGGGTTTTCTACGTGGTAGATTGCAACAGGGAGCCTTGGAGATTAACTCCAAGGTGCACCCGGAAAACTGGGCAAAAGCGAGTTTTGCCAACACGATGGCCGGGGAGCCAACGTGAACATAACCGGGTTTTGTGATTGTTGTGGCGGAAACGGGACTCGGTGAGTCTTGACCTGCGCATATGGCTTAAATTGCCGTTGCGATATGAGCACGGGTCAGGCGGAACCGTACCCGATCTATGTCGTTCGGTGGGACCGTTGGCATGGATGAGAGTCTTCGGTGGTCTATGGTTTAAATTTTCGTGACCAAGGCCAAGAAGACAAGATGCTCATATGGTTAGCCATCCAAGGGGCGGTGGTGGAACGGGAACGTCTATGGCTTGAATTGACGTGACGTTTGCCGGTTCGCCGTAAATGTGCCCTGTGTGCACGAGGTGTGTGGCCATGCGAGCCTACGCCTGTGATGTTATGTGTTTACACTAATAAATTGCCTATACTAATAAAGTGCAGGGAAAGAGCATCGCTGCCCCGATTTTGGGGGCGAGATCGTTATAATTTAGTCAGCATAGCTGACCGTTGCTTTTGTTTGCCACCGGGCGGTGGTTTGTGCTTGCAGGTGCTGCGGAGCCGAGCGGAAAATAGTGGGCTAAAGCCCAAGTTGCTGAGCCGGCCCTCGAAGGCCTAATTTTGAGTGTTTCATTGTAACCATGTGTGGCCGGCCTACGAGCCGATGTATGAAAACACTTTTGTATCAAGCAAACTATGTAAGGCCTTAAGACCATTTCTGTTTTATGTGTATTGGAACATTCCTGCGGGTGTTATTGTAGTGGACATTCATGCTGTTGGCAGGGTTCTTATTTGTGCAACTTTATTTTAATGCTTCCGCTAGTTGTTGTGTAGGGCGTGCAATTGGTTGAATGGTTTCAACGCGTAACCAACCGGTCTGTCCGTAGTATATGGCATCGGGCCCCGGTCGGACCTACTGCTATATGCTATATGACGGATAGGGGTGTTACACAGTATGGGTAAACTTAAGTTCTTCTTGGGTTTATAAGTAAGACTGACTGACAATGGGTTATTCTTATCTCAGTCTAAGTTTACCAGGGAATTGATTAAGAAATTTGGGATGGAGAATTCCTCCACCATGAAAACTCCCATGGGGTCAAACATGTATTTAGACAAGGATGAGGCAGGGAAACCTGTTGATCAAACTTTATATAGAGGGATAATTGGATCCCTTTTATACCTAATTTCTAGTTGGCCAGACATTATTTATGTTATATGTGTCTGTGCTATATATCAGGTATGCCCTAAAGAATCGCATTACTCTGCTACTAAGAGGATTTTGAGATATCTGAAGGGCACACCAAATCTTGGCCTTTGGTACCCTAAGAATAAGGATTTTGAACTAATAGGCTTTTCAGATGCAGACTTTGCAGGCTGTAGAGAAGACTGGAAAAGCACATCGGGCTCCTGTCAGTTTCTGGGAAAAAGACTAGTGTCATTGCACAGCAAGAAGCAAATAAGTGTTTCAATTTCTATTATAGAATCAGAATATATAGCTGCAGGGAGCTGCTATGCACAGTTGTTGTGGATACAATATCAACTTCAGGATTATAACATTCAGTTAAGAAGAAGTTCTTTATTCTATGACTCTACTGGTGCAATCTCTATAACTAGGAATCCTGTCTCATATAGCAGGACTAAGTACATAGAGATTAGATATCACTTTATAAGAGCGCATGTGAAATGTGAGGATATTAGTCTTGAGTATGTCCCAATAGACAAGCAAGTGGATTATATCTTCCCAAAGACACTAGATAAAGCAAAGTTCAACACCTTCAAGTTTGAGTTGGGTATGTTGAACTTGGTGTAGCTTTAGTTGCTCTTCATGTTGTTTTATTGCAGGAACTACATCATTTTGCAGGTTGTAAAGACAGAAAATGGTATCAAGGCTGGAATGTCCAAAGTCTTAGTAGAAGATGCTCTTGTTGAGGGGGAGCAAGTTCAGTACTAGTTGATTATCATTAATAAAAAAGGGAGAAGATAAACACAGATGGACAGCTTCTCCCTCTGTCTGAAGAAGTCAAAAAGGGGGAGAAGGTGACTAATGTGACTAGGTGTCAATACAACAAAACAGGGGGAGCAGGTGGTGTTCTTATACAAGGGGAAAAGGTGAACCTTGCAGCAACACAGGTGGAGTAGGTGATGATCACCATACTAGCCGAAATAATGGGAAATGTGGTAACCCTTAACTCTCCTATGTTAATATATTGTTGTATATTGTTACTGATGATGGATCTAGTGGCCAACCTTAGAGAGGGGGTGAATAAGGCTTTAACGTTAAATAGATTTTAAAAATAATTCGCCTCAGAAAATCGAGTTCTGGAAGCTATCATGGGGCGTTAAGTAGCTAACACACGGCGGTAAGTCACAATGCTCATTTTCCTGTGCAGATTTGAGTTCCAACCCCACAAACACACACACACTCACTAAATAATCATAGCACACACCCAGAAGTATTTAGCATAGAAATGATAGATTTCATTGCATGAATTCAAATCAACAATAGTTCTAGATGAGTACAAAAAGGTGATCTCCGTGACGCCGGAGATCTAAGGCGATGAATAGAAACGATCTTTTGGTTTCTATACCAATCCGCTCCACGGAACAGTTGGCACTCTCCTTTTCCCTCCAAGAAAAGTCTTCGAGCCGACTCTTAACCTCCTCACAAGGAAGGGTCTTAGATCCCCGCTAGATCCTCTGATCTAGACGTCCTTATCCCTAGGATGATTTCCCACGGAATCCTACCAGGATTCCGACGAACCTTATCGGTCAATTTTCCTCACCACAAAATTTAGAAAACGAAAAGATTACAAGAATAAAAGATGTAAATAATATAAAAGTTGAAGTTATCCCTCTTGACGACTTCTCTGTTGAGCGATCCGTGGCCGATGCTTAAGGTCTTCATTTGCTAGCAATCGATCGACACTTCATATTCGATGTAGATCTTGGATCGCCGGAGATCTTCATTCACGAACGGGAGGGAGACGACTTTCTTCTTATTCGGCGGAGAGTTTTGGAACAGAGCACAAGAAGGCGGCCGAACCCTAGAATTCACATACTCCCATTGCTCTTCAGTCCTTCTGTCAATGGGCACCGAAACCAAGGCGGCCTTTTATACGTCTTCATGAAAATAGGCTACCACCGGCGTTAAGACTAGTGTCCAGCGGTAGGTTCTCGCGCTTGTTATTCAACCTATCATCCAAATTTGGAATATTAATTAAAACGAATATTTTTCGTTTCGTCATTGCTAGCATCGCACGGTAACTGCTATCGCCTGACGGTAAGTCATTTCTCGAGAAATCTTGCTCGACGTTTGTTGAGAGATATTGGTCTAGTGGCTAGTGCGGCGCGGTAATTGCTACCACCTGGCAGTAGGTCTCGATGCTTGACGTTCATCGATAGATATTCATCGAGCGGCTAGCACGGCGCGGTAACTTCTATCCCCAGGAGGTAGCATCCACTCAATGCCATTATCTCGACGTACTCAACACTTTTCTTCTCAACATTCTCAACGTGGTGTTGAGTGAGCTAGCGCGGTGCGATAGAGTTAGGGCCTCGTGGTAGGTTCCTGAGTGTCTTGCTGAATTAATCCTTGGGTTAGCGCCGACGATAGGACAAGCACTTTTCGATAGCTTCCCGAGCGCCATGTCCATTTAATTCCATCTTCCGCCCAGCGGTAACTCCTATCGCCCGCTAGTATCTTTCATAAGAGACTTTCTTTTCCTGCACCTGTCAGCATGCACACTCTAACAACACAAGACATGATCAAATATAACCTGGGAGTTGTTATTCTCAAACACAGGGCATGTGAAACATCGTTTCCAATAAACTCTCCCTTTTAATAATATCAACTTCCGTTCATGAGAAATAACAATGAGACAGAGTGCATATAAAGAATAAGAGTTATATGCTATCATCAGGTTACAGGTTCTCTATGTAGCTCCCCTATACGCACGCTACCCCTATCTACACGTTCGTTTTTCTCCCCATACCTATATGCACACATTATTAACATGCTCCCTCTATAAATTGTTGGAGCATGCATTCCACGCTTCTTTGGTTTGCTAATAACAAATCTCGTTTGTGTTTGATCTTTGAGTGTTTATGATGTGCAAATATCACAGGTCTAGCTCTAATGGCATTTGGGTGTTGTTTCGGGTCAGAACAGATGATCTTAGGAGCTATCGCCAGACGATATTGGGTATCGCCCATAGACAACATCGACGATCGACGAATCTACAATTGACGAATCCACTTTCATGATCGACGAATCTGCAATGCGAAAATCAGGAGTTTGTGGGACACGTGGTAGCCGTTACCAATATTGACAAATGTAGATACTTAGTGTCACCAGGTAACAGTCCACATTCGACGATCGACGGATCTGCGATGCGAAAATGAGGAGTTCGTTGGACACGTGGCAGCAGTTACCGATATCGCCAGGTGGCGATACCCATTGTCGCTAGATGATATCGCCAAAGTATAAAAGCCAGTTCATTTTCTGTGGGGATCACGAATTTCATTACATGGAGTGCACCTTCCTGTTTAGACGAACTAGAGTGCTCCAGATTCCAGATTTACTCCACACTCTCAAGAAGGCCGAAGCGCAAAAGATCGACGGAATGTACGCAGGATTCAAAGCAACCCTGGCTAGGATTCGTCGTCATCTTCAGCGCATTGTTTGAAGGGAGTTTTAATTCCAAGTTTTCAGTTTGTTTTTTTCTTATTCCTATTGTAATCCAATTGTAATCGAGAGAGGAAATCGCCGGCTTGTGCGTTGCGTCTAAGTCCTTGCGTGGCTTAGGGGAAATCGCCGCCTTGTGCGTGGCATCTAAGTCTTTTTGTGGCTTAGGGGAAAATTGTCTCCTTATATGTGGAATCCAAGTCCTTGCATGGATCTAGGAGAGGCTAGTAGCAAGATCTAGGGAGAGATACACTTTAGCCTGCCGGTTCTTGGTAGAAGGACTGGCGAAACCAAAAGTAAATTGTATTTTTCATAATCTTTTGTCTCTAGCTCTATAGAGATACTTTGTATTCACTTTTAGCACATTTGAAATAAATTGTTATTATTTTTGTTTTTATATATTTCAGTGTGTTCAAGTCTGTTTATGAAAAATTAGTTTCTATTCCGTAATTTCATTGCTTTTGTTCATCAAGTAAACTTTGTTTAGTAAAAAAAATAATTAACCCTTATTCACCCACCCCTCTAAGGGCATCGCACGAACCAACACTTGGTATAAGAGGAAGGGTACTCCAAAATCGGTTTCACCACCGGGAGTAATGGCGCAAAACACTCACACATTTTCTAAGGGGAAAGGTATAAGTAGACCTCCCTTATTCACGGGCACAGACTACAACTATTGGAAAGCTCGAATGCGATGATTTCTAATAGCTCTAGATATCAACGTTTGGTACATGGTATAAACATGCTATACTACCCCTATAACTGTAGTAGGATGTGTCACAATGGAAAAACCCAAGGATAAATGGGATGAAGTTAATAAGCTTCACTGTAAGAATAACACTAAGGCATTGAACACCTTATTTTGCACATTAGATATGAATGAATTTAATCGTGTTTGTGCATGTGAAACTACGCATAATATATGGAATCTCCTTGAAGTTACTCATGAAGGTACATCGCAGGTGAAAGACTCGAAGCTTTTTCAGTTAGAGTCAAAATTTGAGAAGTTCAATATGGAGGTTGATGAGGATGTAGACTCCATGTACACAAGGTTCAGCAAGATAGTGAACGACTCGAAGATTCTTGGAAAGAGTTTCTCAAATGGAGATTTGGTGAGAAATATACTTAGATCGCTTCCCCCAAAGTTTAATCCAAAGGTGACTGCCATCTCGGAGTCACACGATCTAAAGTCTCTCCAAATTGAGAATCTGATAGTCAATCTGAAAACCCACAAAGTAGAATTGAGGATTCAACAACGGGAGTATAGCCTGGAGCCAAGAAAGAAAGCTTTGGCATTGAAGTCCAAGAATGAAATGGAAAGTGAGTCCAATGAGAGTGATGATGGAGATGAAGAAAGTCTGTTCGTAAAGAAGTTCAGGAAGTTCATGAGAAATCCTGAAAGAAGAAATTATTTTAGGAAATTTTTCAAGAAGCAAGAATCTGGGTATAGAAAAGGAAAAGCACAAGCTGATGGAGAGGATGATGAAGAGAGATCACCACATGAGTGTTATCACTGTAGGAGAGTTGGCCACATTAAGAGCAAGTGCCCAAAATATCTAAAAGAGTAGAAGGAGAAGCGGCACAAGAAGAAGGATAAGAAGAAAGTTCTAAAGGCTGAAACATGGGATGACGTCACATCTGAGGAGTCAAGCAGTTTGAGCTCAAAAACTGAAGAGGAGACCAACATGTGTCTGATGGGAAAGGATGTCTCATCATCTGATGACGAAAAGAGTGTCCAGAGCGACACTGAGGTAAATCCTCCTTATGAAGATTTGTATAATGAAATTTTACAAACATGCAAGTATTTTGATAAAAGTTTGAATGAAATTAAATTACTGAAATCTAAAAATAAAAAGTTAAAAAATGAAGTAAAAAAACTTGAGAAGGAGAAAGTGACTTGTAAAGAGGATTGTCTGTCTTCGACAAGGATACTAGAACTTGAGAAAGATCTCTCTATGTCTCGGTCTCGGGTTGATTCTCTTACAAGAGAGAAAGAGGAATTAGAGAGATCTTTAAAGCTTTTTCAATCTCAAGTGGAAGGCAGCAAAAAGTCCTTCGTAAACCGATGCGGCACCATAGTTGACGAAAACACTGCATTGAGAGGACGAGTCCGTGATTTAGAAATGGCCACTAACAAGTTTTGGAATGGGCCAAAAATCACTGAATATGATTTTGGCGAGCCAATTCTATGGTTCTGCAAAATTCGGACTTGGTTACTCTCCAGAACACTATCTCCCAACGACATCCGCTGTCGCCGACGATAAGGAAAAATTCAGAAAATCATTTTTTAAAATTAAAAATAATAAGTCTATTATCACTGCTGCTCCCAGAAAAAATTCAAAACTTATTTTGAAAAATCCTTCATCTTCCTTCATCAAGTGTGCCAAATGTGATAAGTTTGGTCACAGAACTCACACTTGTAACAAGACGGGACATTGTTCTGTTAAACAAGTCTGGGTACCTAAGGCTTCCTACTACATTGTGGGAAGAACCACTTGGGTAACCAGATCGTTACTCTCATCCTCTTTCTAGGTGTGTTGGCAGGCTAAGGACAAAGAAGATGTGTAGTACTTGGACTAAGGGATTTCTAAGTACATGACGGGCAACAAATCAAAGTTCCTTAGCCTAGAGATGGAGAAAGGAGGATTAATTACGTTTGGTGATAATGGAAAAGGAAATATGATCGGCATTGGAGTAGTAGGTAACAAGTCATTTACTATCTCAAATGTTTTGTATGTTAAAGGTTTGAAGCATAATTTAATATCTATAAGTTAATTATGTGATATTGGTTTAAATGTCTTATTTGACTCATCTTCAAACTTATCCAAATTTTTTGATTCCAAAACAAACGATACTGTTCTTACTGCTCGTAGATTTCAAAACATTTACATGATTAAATTTAATGAATGTCACATTCTTCATTAAAATGTTTTATGTCTAAAAATGATGAATTAGATTTATGGCATATGCAACTTGGACATTCTAGTTCTAAGCAAACTGTAAAATTGTTTCAAAATAAACTATTTAAAGGTTTACCTATTTTACATGAAAATCTATCGTCTTTAAGTTCACCATGTCAAAAAGGAACATTTTTAAAATCTTCATTTAAGAGCAAAAATGTCATTTCCACTACTAGACCTTTACAGTTGATTCATATGGATTTGTTTGGTCCTATTAGTACACTATGTCTAGGTGATAGAAAATACATTTTTGTTTTGATTGATGATTATTCTCGTTTATGTTGGACAATTTTTTTAACATCTAAATCTGATGCATTTTTAGAATTTTCCAAATTATATATACGTGTTTAAAATGAACTAGATTTAAAAATAAAGTGCATTCGTTCAGATCATGGAGGTGAACTTGATAATGAAAAATTTGTATCTTTTTGTAATGACTAGGAATTAAATAAAAATTTTCCGCTCCTCGCACACCGCAATAAAATGGTGCGGTAGACGGGAAAAATAGAACATTACAAGAACTAGCCCGTACTATGCTATCAGAATACAAATTACGTAGATCATTTTGGGTAGAAGCCATAAGTACTGCTTGTTATGTTATTAATTGCGGTATGCTTCTCCCCTTCTAAAAATTAACACCTTATGAATTATATTTTCAAAAGAAACCGAATGTATCTATTTTTAAGTTTTTGGTTGTAAATGTTTTATTTTGAACACTAAAGATAATTTAAGCAAATTTGATGAAAATGTGATGAAGGCATTTTTATTGGCTATTCTTCAACTAGTAAGGCTTATAGAGTTTATAATAAAAGGACTAAAATGGTTGAAGAATCTATTCATGTTAAATTTGATGAGCTTTTCTCTTGTGTAGAAACTAATAATACAGGTCAAGATGAAGATCCCTTCCCCCCTATAAAGGTCGGATGATGATGAAATCCTTGGAGACAAAGAAGAAGAAAAAGAAGATGAACAAGAAGAAGAAGAAGTGCAAGAATATATGCCTCCAAGCGAGCTAAGATTCTCAAAAGATAATCCAAAAGATTTGGTTATTGGAGAACCGTCAAGAGGGGTAATTACTTATTCATCGTTACATGATTTATTCTCAAATATGTGCTTTATTTCAGATATAGAACCTAAAAATGTTGAAACCGCTTTAAATGATAATTCTTGGTTTTTAGTTATGAATGATGAGCTTAATCAATTTGAGCGTAATAAGGTTTGGAAATTAGTAGAAAGACCATCAGATCATCCTATTGTTGGTGTTAAGTGGATCTTTAAGAATAAATTGGATAGTGAATCTAGGGTCACTAGGAACAAAGCTAGACTTGTAGCAAAAGGTTACTCACAAATTGAAGGAATAGATTTTGATGAAACCTTTGCACCCGTAGCACGTTTAGAAGCAGTTAGAATATTTATTGCATTTGCTAGCTTTAAAAGATTTTAACTATTTCAAATGGATGTTAAAACTGCTTTTCTTAACAGGTATATTAAGGAAGAGGTTTATGTAGAACAACCTCCAGGCTTTGTTGATATTAAATTTCCTGATCATGTTTTTAAATTAGAAAAAGCCCTTTATGGTTTAAAGCAAATACCCCGAGCATGGTATGATAGATTAGCTGTTTATTTATTAAAGAATGATTACAAAATAGGCAGTGCTGATTGTACTCTTTTTATTAAACATGTTCATGATGACCTTATAGTTTTGCAAATATATGTTGATGATATTATATTTGGATCCACTAATGAAAAATTGTGTGATAATATTATAGAAATTATGAAGAATGAATTTGAAATGAGCATGGTAAGCAAACTCACTTATTTTCTTGGTTTTCAAATTACTTAAAGGCATGATGGAATTTTTATTTGTCTATCTAAATATATTCATGATGTTTTAAAAAGATTTGGATTTGAAAATCTAAAACAAGCAAATACCCCCATTAGTGTTTCATTGAAATTAGGAAAGGATGAAAGTGATATTTCTATAGATCAAATATTATATAAAGGAATGATAGGATCATTGTTATATTTGACTGTATCCAGGCCTGAAATTATGTTTGTTGTATGTTTATGTGCTAGATTTCAGGCTAATCCCAAATAATCTCATTTAAAAGCGATTAAATGTATTTTTAAATATCTTATTAGCACATCTAAGTTTGGTTTGTGGTATCCTCACAATGATACCTTTATTTTACATGGTTTTTCTGATTCTGATTATGTTGGCTGTTCATTAGATCGTAAGAGCACAAGTGGCACCTGTCACATCCTAGGCCCTTCACTAATTTCGTGGTCGAGTAGGAAACAGAATTCTGTTGCCTTACTCACCACTGAGGACGAGTACATTGCACTAGATAGTTGTTCTGCACAGGCTCTTTGGATGAAGTAAATATTAAAAGACTTTGGAATTATTCATGAAACAATTGAATTAAAATGTGATAACATGAGTGTAATTGACTTAATGTATAATCCAATTCATCATTCTAGGTCAAAACACATTGATGTGCATCATAAATTCATTAGAGGCCACATTAAGCAAAATACAATTAAAGTCAGTTTTATAGGCACTGATTCACATCTTGCCGACATTTTCACCAAGCCACTTTTAGATTCCCGTTTTTCATTATTAAGATTAAAGCTCGGAATCTTGGACTTATCAAGCTAATGAATCGACATAATAAGTAAACAAAAAAAAACTAGATTTGAGTTTAGAAATTTTAATTTCATCAATCTATGCAATCACTAGTTCAAACACATAAGGTTATATAGTCTACTCTCTCAAAAAACTAGTTTTGAACAAAACCCTAAGCATGAAAAAACATACTTGAAAACCTAAAAAACATTTCATAAAAAGTACCATGATCTACTCTACCATCATTTAGATCAAAAAAACTACAAGATGAAAGACAAATTCCATGGAAATTACCTTGATCTAGGTTTTTCGTCGGTTTCCGCTTCGTCTTCTGCATAGAGACTTCAGGAGAAAATGCTGGGAATAGTGCAATTTACCAGATACAATGGTCTTTTATATTTTTGCACTATCCCCGATCGGCAATATCCAGTATCGCCCGACGATAGAGAAAATTCACTATTTCGCCTATTTTTAATCATTTCTCAGGTTTAGACATAATTCAATGTGTATTCTTTGGTTTTGGGTTCCCAGTAGCATAGTTCAATTGTTCAACCATCACATATCCTTTTCTACATATGTAAGTACTAGTGTTTTTATACTTTTAAATTGTTTTCGCATGCCTCTAAGTATGAGAAATATTTTAGTTATGATAATGTTCTTTCACCCACATTTGTGAAACTCTCCATATGGATTCACCTTACTGTATATGTGAATTATGAAGTGAATGTTCTACCATACCCACTAGAGTTGCATGTTACTGCTAACGCTTTAATCTCATTTATTCTTTGCACCGCTCATATTTGATTATCATGTATGCTCATAAGTGAATTAAGACTCCTTTGTCATGCCATACAAAAATATTCAAAAACAAATGTTAAAAAAGTTCACAAAAAACCATTCAACATCTTTATTGATGTCATTCAAAATTCAAATAAAAGAGGCTGACAAGGAACCTCCACCAACCACTACTTACCCTCCTTATAAGTCCGAATAAGCATTGTGAGGTTGAGCACCTTTGAAAGAATTATAAAGTGTCTTATACAACTCTATATCTGGATATTATTTTTATGTGTGCTCTGAATTCTTGGGTACAAGCACAGCTAGTCATGTATACCTCTATATTATGTTGTTTTTTTTCATTCCACGTGTTCATATATTTGTACGGCATCTGCATATGTGTTTTTCATCAAACTATCACAAGTACACAACATTATCTTCTCTAAAATTTCTTCTTATGAGAATTGGCCCGAAAATGTTTCCAACTTAGTCTTCACTAGTGTATGTGTCTGTGATATAACTGGATGAACATTGCCACTGTTCGTGATTACTCATTTTCTTCTTTACTATACATTGATTCACATGTTCTATCCTTGATTTCTCCTGAGTTTTTCCTCTTTAGCATATGCACCACTCTGCTATCTCTTTTGACAATACTAAAGTGGGAGAATTTACTAAGGAAATCATTCATACTCATGGTTTAATACAACATTTTACATTAACTAAAAATACCAGGTTCAATATGCTTAGATTTAGGGGGAGTACACCTATAGGGGGAGTGTTACATCCAAGAGAAGTTTGTGCACATACAAATGCTTAGTATTTATACTCATAGTTTCTAACACTTCATATATCATTCATGATTTCTTTCTTAGTGGATTTGTTATTATCAAAAGGGGGAGATCGTTGGGGCATGCATTCCATGCTTCTTTGGTTTGCTAATAACAAATCTCGTTTATGTTTGATCTTTGGGTGTTTATGATGTGCAGATATCACATGTCTAGCTCTAATGGCATTTGGGTATTATTTCGGGTTAGAACAGATGAGCTTAGGAGCTATCACCATGCAATATTGGGTATCACCTATAGGAGACAACGACAATCGATGAATCTGCGATCGACAAATCTACGTTCGTGATCGACGAATCTGTAATGCGAAAATCAGGAGTTAGTGGGACACGTGGCAACCGTTATCAATATCGCCAAGTGGCGATACTCAGTATCGCCAGGAGACAGTCCATGTTCAATGATCGATTGATCTGCGATGCAAAAATTAGGAGTTTGTGGGAAACATGGTAGCAGTTACCGATATCTCAAGGTGGCGACACCCAGTATCGCCAGGCGATATCGCCAAAGTATAAAATCCAGTTCATTTTCTTTGGGGATCACGAATTTAATTACCTGGATTGCATATTCTTTTTTAGACGATCTAGAGAGCTCTAGATTCTAGATTTACTCCATACTCTCAAGAAGGCCAAAGTGCAAAAGATCGATGGAACATACGCAACATTCAAAGCAACCCTGGCTAGGATTCGTCGTCATCTTCAGCGCATTGTTTGAAGTGAGTTTTAATTCTATGTTTTCAGTTTGTTTTTTTTCTTATTCCTATTGCAATCCAATTATAATCGAGAGAGGAAATCATCGCCTTGTGAGTGGCGTCTAAGTCCTTGCGTGGCTTAGGGGAAATCGCCGCCTTGTGCGTGGTGTCTAAGTCCTTGTGTGGCTTAGGGGAAAATCGTCGCCTTGTGTGTGGCATCCAAGTCCTTGTGTGGCATAGCGAGAAATCATTGTCTTGTGCGCAGCTTCTAGATCGTGGTAGATCTAGGGGAGGCTAGTAGCAAGATCTACGGAGAGATACACTTTAGCTTGCCAGTTCTTTGTAGAAGGACCGACAAAACCCAAAATAAATATTATTTTTCATAAGCCTTTGTCTCTAGCTCTATAGATATACTTTGTATTCACTTTTAGCACATTTGAAATAAATTGTCATTGGTTTTATATATTTCAGTGTGTTCAAGTATGCTTAAGAAAAATTAGTTTCTATTCCTTAATTTCATTGTTTTTCTTCATCAAGTAAACTTTGTTTAGTTAAAAAAATAAATAACCCTTATTCACCCCCCCCTCTAAGGGCGTCGTGCGATCCAACACAAGTGGCTTCTCCTAACCCGTGACTCATACTCATGAACAATTTATTCTCCCCCTTTGATAATATCAAAATGGAGGGCAAGGCCAACCAGACATACAGGATGAAAAATAGTAGATATGATGAGCGTTTAGGCAAATAGCAGATAGTGCACACACAAAGTAAAGTTAGAGATGATAATCATAGAGGTGACTCAAAAAGTACATATCAGAGAATTGTAAGCACATGGGTAACATAATGGAGCAAAGTACACAGTCAGAGAAAAATAAGTTTCAGAGATCATATGAATTAGACAACACAGACTAAACTAAGCACACAACGAGTACGTCTACAATGCTATAAGAGTAAGGAAGTAATCAAGTGAGGCAAACATTGAAAACATCATGAGTGTAAATCGTGTGCTAGTACCTATTGTACAAAAAAGAGATAGTGTAGTTGCAGTCCAATTCTTATGTGGGGAAGTCTTAGACAAGGCAATGACATATGTGTGTGTAGCATCGAAAGCGAGATAACTCCAAGGGAAAAGTAGCATATTGTCCATGTGAATCTCGATCATGTAGGAATCTAACATAAGAGAAATACAGTGAGTAATCACCTCACATGTCATTCGATGTCATACCTAGGCAAAAACTAGGGGCACTAAGCTAAAGATAGAGTCGATGCACAAGATCTAAGTGACTCTTTAACCAAGGTGCTCATACTCATAATGCTCATGAAGACTTATCAGGAGGAATGAGTAGTGCTTGGGTGGACCGTGACAAGAGATGTGATACCTTCCATAGTTTTTTTTGTTAGCGTAGAGCTATCACTTTAATCATTATTAAAAAAGTTCACGGAGCACCGAGTCAATCGAAATCTATCCACCTAGATAGATACACTTTAACTTGTATACATACGATCTTTGTACTAGAGTTTTGGCCAAAAGTTTCACACCTGGTATAAGTACTAATGTATCATAACATTGATTATTCAACGTATTTCTAGCGTGTTAGAATATAGTGTCACGATTTATAGCATATACGCATAGCATTTTTCGTCTTGAGTGCACCGGCTAGGGATGTGTGTATCATGTGAACTCATTCCCCTATCTAAGTCCTCACACATACCTAAAGTCATAGAAAATAGATATGACCCCATCTTGTCGCACTCAATAGCTAAGCACTTACAGACTCAACACACTATGACTGGAGGACAATGTTTGCATAGATTAAAAGTCTGAACTCAAACATTGTACGTACGCGTTATTGTCTAAGCCGCAGTCATGTGAGCCCAAGACCATTATATTTCTAGAGTTTTTTTCATTTTTATATCATTTTTAAATAAAAATACCAAGTAATAAACACACAATGAGATATATGAACCTTTTTTCTTTTAAATTATTTTGTAATTATATATATATGTGTTTAAAAAATACTTGTGTTTTTCTAAAAACATGAAGGCTCAAAAAATATATGATGTAAACACAAGATACCATGATATAATATTGTGCATGAATATAACGTACATGATAAGTGAAATAATGTTCATGTAGTGGATATGTGACTCCTGAGTATGCCCAATAATCCAATACCTAAGCTATATGTCTACACTCTAGCCCCATACTAAGTGATGGATGGGCATGAGGAGCTGTATAAATGCCGTAGGGTGGGGTGTTAATCCCATGTGCACACAGAAGAACCCGCTCAACCTAACTCTCTTTCCCCCCAGTGCCACACAAGGACCTACTGGAACCCTCCCCGGTTAAGGACAAGACGCGGTTTACATGTTAGCGTTTCTAAAGCACACACACCTACGCCCCTGCTATTGTGTGACACAGCACAGTGAAACATGTGTTATTGATGGTATTACTAGAGGAGAGACGACACCATGTCTAAGAATCTACCGCCGGCGGTAATATTTGCATGTCGCGGTAGCATCGAGATATATAAGTTACAGATCAGATCTAATCCCGTACGCCTGGACGTTTTCCTTGCTTTACTACCGACGCTCTTCTTCCCTGCATCACTTCTTAACTGCTTTAAGGTTCTCTCCCTCACTCTCTCTCGCTCTCTCTCAAATTTCTTGTAATTTAGATTTTAGATCTAAAGGATTTGACTCTTCGCGTTTTTGAGCACGATCTAGGATGATTTTCAGATGTTGGTCAGTTGATTCTTCAGTTTTTGTTATGGATCACTTCCATTTCACATAGATCAAGCTTGTGTAGGCTCGAATCATGTGTTTTTTGTTTTAAACTTCCAATTTACTAAGGAAAATCTCGTCTTTTGGTACGATTCGGAGCCGAATTTTCATCCGTGTAGCTATCCGCGAGAGATCCATGTTTGTCATTTATTTTCACAGATCCTTGTTCATTTCTTAGATCTACTAGTCACAGTCATGAATCTTCATTTTCTATCATTTTTGAAGGAAATTTCGTCCAAAAAGGAATTTTTGAGACATTCCAGTAGAAGGGGACGATACAGTCCGTCATACTACCGCCAGGCAATAACACATTATCACCCTTGGTAGGTTCCAGTGACTGGTCTCGAATCAATAAAAAAATCGTTCATTTTTCCAATTTTGTGTATTTATTGCTGAGACAGTTTTTTGTGTTTGGTTCACTTTCAGGAAATGGCTTCGTCGAGCTCCCAGTCTGCACGCCGCAATTTTTCAAAGAGGTCCCGGGTGCTGGTCTCCACCTACCCAGCCATAGATGCAGCTACTGTGAGCATTCCAATGATCATAGATATTGATGATCGATATACTCATATCTATGAGTACTTGGAGGGATCTTGTGTACTTGCAGTGATCTCATTATATTCTCCATTCTCCTCTACCATTACTCGAGAACTCTATAATAACCTTTGGGATCCAGCTCAGATGCGCCTCGGTGGGGGTGTCCAATCCTGCATTGGCACCGAGATAGTCACAATAACCCATGCGGATCTATAAACTAAATATGTCTTGACCCCCAACTATCCAGTCCTCAACATCGTGGAATACTTTAGAACTACTAGGGACTGGAGGGAGATGAATGAGATTCTTCACGGTATGGAGGAGCATTCAGATCTCTTCACCTCGGTAGACACTCTCACTCCCAATGCTTGCATTATCCAGGATATCCTATGTCATTCCCTCATGTTCAAGGATGGGGACACCAGGAGGGTCACAACCCAGCTATTGATGGTGATGTATTATATCCTGGCCCAGAAGTCCTTCAGCATCTCAAATCTCATACTTTCCATTATGCGCTACACTTTTCGCCTAAAATCTCCTGATCACAAGCGGGTGAACACACTGCCTCTGGGTGGTGTAATCCAGAGCATCCTAACAGAGATGTACCCAACCATTGACTGGACTACCTACCCTATAGATAGCTTCTCGTAGGTCTACAAGGTAGGTGGGATTCCTTCTTCCTCACGGGCACGAGCATCTTCATCGCAGCCACTGATGCACTGCTCAGGGTCCCTCAGGGAAACCAGCTGGGACATCTACGACGTGGTGGAGGAGCAAGGTCAGTAGATCAAGAAGACAATGAAAAA
The DNA here is from genome assembly GCA_039513925.1 of Platanthera zijinensis. Lineage (NCBI taxonomy): Eukaryota > Viridiplantae > Streptophyta > Magnoliopsida > Asparagales > Orchidaceae > Platanthera > Platanthera zijinensis. The sequence continues at coordinate 59,535,579 of CM077092.1, forward strand.
GGTGAAAGGGATGAAAAAGATGCTCAGAAAGATCATGGAGAAGCTCAATATTTCTCCCACCTCTTCAGAAGAATAGCGGCTTATATATATTGTTCATGTTTTTATCAGTTATATTTTGTTAAGTAATAAACAGGTGACCCCCCAAACTCAGTTCATAGTGGTTTATCATGTGATGTGTTATGTGCAACCACCGTACTCGTTGTGATTTTTTGATATCATGCTCTAATTTATTTAATATTGTCGTCTTATCGTGCTAGCTCACAACAAATACCAACAAAAGGAGATAACCTGCGTGCTAGACTAAAGAATATTTTCCAAATATAATTTAGTGAGCATATCGTGAAGTGCAAGAAACATAATAATAATAATGAAATAAAATAAAAAAATGAACATATTATGGTGTAGATTATCGAGTAGTTTTGGCTTGATTATTTTGTACACTGCGCAATTCGTTGATACTAATGAATAAGAGATTTAGGTATCCAAAAGGGACCAGGAGTGAAAGTTCCTTTAGGTATCCAAACATAGCGTGTTATTCCTTGGGGAGATGATAGTGAGTAACCCATTTTGAGCGAAATCGGTGCGCTCTTCTAAACTATGGGCCTCCAGTCATACTTTGGCTTAGTGTCATTCTTATGTTGCAAGTTTCCACTTAACTATCTATGAGTCCTTACATGATCTCTAGATGTGCATAGTTGCGTTTATGGTTTAACATTATTGAGTATGCTCTTGGAGTTGTGATAACTGTGCATTGTGTAATGACTCATAGCGTATCGATTTTTTGAAGGAACCTTGCGTTCCTTTGATTTTATGACTGGAGTAGTTGGTATGTACATGTAAATATGATTTTTCTGTTTTGTAGTCTCATGTATATTTGCTTTACATTTCTCTTTCCCTTTGATTAATTCAGCCTTTGGACGGTGGTTCATATTCAACATGCTTTTGGATTTCATGTGCAACTTAGGAATTGGATTTTGCGAGTTTTTAAGCATTATTTCCTTAAGCATGTTGATTTTTATAGTTAGCTCCTTGTTTTGTAGTTTGAGGTTGTGCCTAGCTTTGTTGTATGCGACTGTTCTATTTTTGTGAGTGGAGACAATAGATTTGATATGCGCTTTATACTTACTCCTAAACTAATCGAATGTCTCATTCATCTCTTCGATTTCAAACTTATGAGTTTTGCATTTAGCGCAGTCACTTTTCAATGATGAGTTTTCTGAACACCATTTATCACTTTGTTCTTTTGCGACACGAAGATCCTGTTCAAGAACCTTATACTTTTATTTTAACTCATTATAGTTTATATATGGTCCGGAAACGTTATCTAAAGAACAAACAGGCAAACTAGACTCAACAATGTTGGATTCTACATTAACACATGCTTTTAAGCGATTATTTTCAGAACGTAGTTTTGAATTGAACTTCGTCAATTTCTTAATCCTATGTTTAACATTTTCTAGCATTCGTATTGTAGAGATAGAGTTACGAGCAATAGAGGAGTTTGACTTCCTTACAGTATTTATCAACACAACATGATTTGAACACACAGTCCCTTTATCATCTTCCTCTTGGCTTGATGTGCCCGAGATGCCCTTTTCCAATAGTAAATCTTCATTTGAGTCTCCACTTGGATCCATAAGGAATTGATCTGTTTCCTGATTTATAGAAGAAGAACCATATGTTAGCTCAAGAAATTTCCAGATATTATATGCAGTTGGAAGTATATAGATGTGTTTGAAAATATCTTGTCCAAGCCCACAGAATATACTATTCATAGCTTTGGCATTCAAATAGCATTCATGCTTATTTAGGTTATTCGGAAGCTTGACACACATCATGTTCCAAACTTCTATATCTAACAATATAAGGAGTTTCTTCATCAGTGTTCTCCATTCATGATAATTCGATCCAATGAATAGAGGTGGTGCAAATGAATTTTTAGTGTATAATTTTTCATCCCCAATTATCGATTCAAGGTCAGGGTTGGCCATTATTCCCGGTGGTCAAACCATGTTAGAATAACCTCCCTCTGATACCACTTGTTGGATCTAGTGGCCAACCTTAGAGGGGCAGTGAATAAGGCTTTAACGTTAAATAGAATTTAAAAATAATTTGCCTCAGAAAATCGAGTTCTGGAAGCTACTGTTGGGCGTTAGGTAGCTAATGCGTGGCAGTAAGTCACAATGCTCGTTTTCCTGTGCAGATCCGAGTGCAGATATGAGTTCCAACCCCACAAACACACACACTCGCTAAATAATCATAGCACACACCCAGAAGTAATTAACACAGAAATGATAAATTTCATTGTATGAATTCAAAACAACAATAGTTCTAGATGAGAAAAAAAAGGTGATCTTTGTGACGCCGGAGATCTAAGGCGATGAGTAGCAATGATCTTTTGTTTTTTATACCGATCTGCTCCACGGACCGGTTGGCTCTCTCTTTTTCCCTCCAAAAAAATTCTTCGAGCTGGCTCTTCACCTCCTCATAAGGAAGGGTCTTAGAGCCCCGCTAGATCCTCTAATCTAGACGTCCTTATCCCTAGGAAGATTTCCCATGGAATCCTACCCGGATTCCGACGACCCTTACCGGTTGATTTTACTCACCACAAAATTTAGAAAATGAAAAGGCTACAAGAATAAAAGATGGAAATAATCTAAAAGTTAAAGTTCTCCCTCTTGACGACTTCTCCATTGAGCAACCCACGACCGGTGCTTAAGATCTTCATTTGCTAGCAATCGGTCGGCACTTCGTATCCGATGTAGATCTTGGATCGCCAGAGTTCTTTGTTCATGAACAGGAGGGAGACAAGTTTCTTATTCTTCGACCGAGACGTTTGGAACGGAGCACAAGAAGGCAGTCGAACCCTTGAATTCACGTATTCCCATCGCTCTTTAGTCCTTCTGTCAATGGGCACTGAAAGACAACTTAGGCAATTGATAATGCTCTGATATCAATTGAAAGTTAGGGGATAGATTTGATTTACTCCAGAGGGGGGGGGGTGAATAGAGCGATTTAAAACTTTTGCTATTTTTAAAATTTATACCTGTAAAATAAATGATAGTTGTAGTTATATGAAACTAAATAGAAACTAGGATAAACTACACAATCACAGCACAACAAAATAAAGAGAAAATGAACACACAGACAACACAAGAATTTTATAGTGGTTCCCAAAATCTGGGTACATCCACTCTTCTACCACCCTGGTAGGAATCCACTATCAGGTTTTTGATCAGGTGACTGCCACAACAAGTTTTTTCTCAGGGTCCCTGTCACCATAAGATCTATTTGCAGGGAGATATCACAACCCTTTAGACATTTGATCAGGTTCCAAAAAACCAACACAAGAACTTTTGAAGGGAGTTAATAAACCCTTTTTATAGTGAGGTAAGAAGGTGATGCTGTCTTCTCTTTTCTCTAAACAACCGAGAAGACTTAGTGGATTGTTGGTGTAAAAGCTCCGCCTGAGACTATTATAGTTCAGGAAATGCTGGAAGCTTTACACATAGTGTAGGTCTTCAGCCTTGACTTGTTGAAATCCAGGAACTTGTAGACAGATCTAGAGTTGTTGTCTTTGATGATTCCCTGAGTAGAAGTTGAAGAAGACAAATGATATGTGATTTGTTGGGTATTGTATCCACAATTACCTGGATTTGAGGAAGCCTCCTGTCTAGCTAAGATGAATCCACAAGGTATTTGATGATATATTTCAAGTTGTGCTTGCAGTTATTCCACGTTAAGTACACACCAATGTCAGGGTGCAGTGGGTCAATATACACGGGTCTGCGCAACGTAATCCCTCGTTGAGCAGATCAGTGTGTTTGCCTACGTGTACTCTCTATATTGGAGTGTACTTACTTTCAAGTACAGGGCTGAGAAAGATCAAGAGCAGACAAGGAGCAAGGATGGGTCAAAGCAACTCACGGGAAGAAAGACGAAAATCGTCTAAGTAGAAATCGTCGAGAATCACTAAGTGATTCTCGCCGATTCGACGAGAATCACTAGTGATTCTCGCCGAATCGTCGAGAATCACTCGCTGATTCTTGCCGATTGCAGCCAGCTGTCTCAACGCCGTCTTGATTTCTGCTTAAGGCAGAATCGTCGAGAATCACTAGTTGATTCTCGCCGAATCGTCGAGAATGACTTTGCATTCTCGCCGATTCGTCGAGAATGAATTATGATTCTCGCTGATTCTCTTCGGATGGCAAAATATTTAGCTAGAATTCTGCCAAGTAGAATTCGGCAAGAATCATAAATGATTCTTGCCGATTCGTCGAGAATCACCAATGATTCTCGCCGGACCGGACCAAATATTCAGGCGCTGTTTTGAACCGAATTTAGGGTTTCTTCTGGTGGGGCCCACAACGGTCATAAAAGAGTATTCTACAGTATAAATACACTCCTATTTTGAACGTAATCAGTAGTGAACCAAAACGAAAAAGGCCGGCCGCCGAATTTACCTAACAGATCGTAGATCACCGTCCGCCTCCATCGCCGCTCGTGCAGGTTGTCGCTGTTGCTGATCATGGTTTCTTCTCGATCTCCCGGCGACAGAAGCTCAGCCAAGCAACGCGTCTCACATGTCTACCTAGAGATCCTTTGTCTCTTGATTTGTTGATCGGGAATACCTTCCCATTCCGAATCGATCGAGAATATCGATCCTAGCAAGACCGTTGGTAGACCTTGCTAGCTTTGCTACGAAGGTGGATCTTAAAAGCTCAGCCGCCGCACTCCGTTGCCGCTGCCGATCCTGACAGCTACGCCGCCGCACTTCTTGCCGTCGCTGGTTTCGGGGAGATTCTCTCTAAGAGAGCACTTAGGTCGTGGACTCTTCGACTTATTCAAGAACGCAACGTAGAACGAAGAGGGACACCAAGATCTCCAAAAGTAGTTTGTATTTTATACATTCAAGTTTTTCTTTTGTTGTAAAGGAACGTTGGTTCCTCTGTGTAAGGGTTGGGTGCAACCCGTGGTGGAGGAGTGGTGACTCCTTCGTGTGGAAGAGTTACTTCCTTAGTGTGAGGATTGGGTTTCAATCCTGTTGGTGAAGTGACCAAGTCGTCCCTTGTTGGGAGATAGGTCGAAGGGGGAGAGTGGACGTACCCAAATCGGGGAACCACTATAAATTGCCTGTGTCTTTATGTGCTGTGTTGTTTTGTTTATTTGTGCAGGTATAGTTTTAATTCCGCAAAAACGCTACAAGACACATATTCCCCCCCCCCCCCATAGGTGACGGTAGTTGGCACTAGGTGGACTTTCAAGTGGTATCAGAGGGAGGTTACTCATCAAAGGGGTTAACACCTCGAGTAAGTTCCTGCCTCTAGTGTCAACAAGAAGATCAGACTCAAGCATGGAGTTGGATTATGATGTCCCTCCTCTAAGACTCCCCTCATGTACAAAGGAGTACTATCCTATATGGAAGATGAGAGTACTATTTCATCTGGAGGCCATCGACCCTCGAGCATCACTCATTCTGGAAGAGGGTCCCTTCATTCCCATGAAGGATTCTGGCTCGGGGAAAGATCTCCAAATCCCCAAATGTCCCAAAGAGATGTCGGAGACAGAGCTCTCACTATTCAACCTGGACAAGGTGATTCGTCAGATCATCACTGATGTCTGGTATGGACCATCTCGCTTTAGATTGGACAAGTGTAGGATGGCCAAGTCCATGTGGCAAACCATCTCAGACCTCATGGAGGGATCACAGAAAGAAGGGACCAGTTGTTAGCAAGAGGATGAAGCCTATGTGGGGGTCCTCATTTCTGAAGATGAAGGGCATGATCAATCTGTCAGTATCAGGGCTCCTGTGTCTTTGTCAAAGACTGAAGAAGAAGTTGAGGAAAGCAGTTCTGATGAAGCTGACTCAACAGTCTCTGCCGATCTTGACTGTAACCCTGAACAATAAAGCCAGGAGCAGGTAACTTCTTCATCATGCCCCTCTCCTCTTGCAGTTCCTAAAGACAGGAATAGTTTAGAGGATTGTCCCTCTAGTGATGCAAGGGATATGGATAGCTTCAATCAGAAGATTGAAAATCTTGAATCCCTTCAGTGTGCCCTTCAGAAGAGCAACTTACTTGTTGAGGAGCAAGCTAAGGAGATTGCTCAGCTGAAGACCTTGATGAATATCCAATTGGAATCCATCAAGGTAAAGGACTCAAAGATCTCGGATCTAGAAAGTCATCTAGAGACCAAGAAGAGAATAGTTTCTAACTTTTCCACGATAGATGCTATCAAGAGAAAAGAAGAAAATGGGTGGATCTCCCGAATTATTAATTCATGGAGAAATGGGGAAACTGTGTTCAGACCCCCCACCCTGAGTAGGAAGGGTACTCATCATGCCTTCAGGTATGACCACAGAAACAACATTGGTCACTGCAAGAATGATCAGCCCTCAGGTGGAAATACCCACAGTGCCAGAGCTGTCATGACTACCCATGAGAGAATACCCAAGGATCATTCTGAACCCTTTGTATTCTCAGCCTCAGCCCCAACTCATCATGAATATGAAGGAACCAGCTCTCACTGCAGTACTTTCCACCCTAGGACACAGGAAAGGGGGGTCAGGAAACATGTGGTAAGTACCCATGGGGCCTCTGGAAGTGTGCTGATTGAGAGGAAGGCACCACCTCCCAGGCCTCATGACACTCACCACATGCATTCTTTCCACCCTCCCACGTGTCACGGTGGAAAAGGCAATTTTGTGAGCAGAACCGGCTTTATCTCATTTAGACCTAAGCTCATGACTACCTCAGTCAACAGATCAGGTCTGAAACGGCGATACAATATTCACGAATGTTGGTGTTGTGGCAAGGTGGGTCACTTTGCCGTAGATTGTTGGCACAATCCCTCTGTGCTAAGGGCAAGGGCATATCCACTTCCTCTGAGCAGAGTTAGCCTTCCTGACAGGATTCCAGTGGGAAGGCATTCGAGATTTTATACTGACAAGAACCTAGGACCCAATACATATTGGGTTCCTAAGGCAAGGTAATTCTCTTTTGCAGGGCAGTCTCGGTTCCTGTAAACATGATGGGAACTAGACAGGAGATGTTCCAAGAATGACTTGGAACAAGTACTTGGAATAAGAGCAGTGCTATCTACAATGGCATACTCAAATTGAACACCTGGTGTGCCTTAAACTGAAGATCTGAATGATAAATCTTATGATCCCAGGTACTTGCGTTCAGTTTCAATATTTGAGTCATATTATATTGATATTTACCTATATATATATACTTATATATCCACACAAATTTGTGAATTCCTTCTCTAAAAGGTAAGTGGTTATGTGTCTATATACATATATATGTTTTCACACCTGAGGACAGAATGAATCTGTAAAATGACCTTAAAGTACTATCTGAAGAATTCTTTATAGTCACACATTTATATATATGAAAAGGGATCTAAATAGGCATAAGTCAGCCCATTTGAAATTAAGGAATGTATGCCAATGGGTGGAATAAAAGATTACAATCTCTCACCTAGAAGTACTCTGGAATAAAGTATAGGGCTTACATTGTGTTCAAATCGATCGAGGTTACTTAATCAAGAAATGACTTGGAGTCCAATGCTTATATACCTCGGTCATTGACTCGAGTGTAACAAAATTAACATGCCTCTCGGAGTTGTTTAGAAAATCCCATCGAACTCTCCTAAATCATTGCTCCATCTAAATCCCACTGCAATAGTCGAAGGAATCTATTAGAAAACCCAGTCAGAATCCCGCCTAACCCGCCTGGTTCGTAATACCGTATATCGCGTAAATCCCGCCGACCCTTCGTATCCCGTCAATTTGCTTCCCTCCTTCGCAGTGTTCCGTCGACTGGTCTCAGAGTGGCTTCAGAGTTGCTTCAATCCCCGACATCCCGTCTACTTCCCGGAATCGCATGCATCCCGACGGTCTCGGCTTCGAATCCCGGTGACGACTCGAATCTAGACTCCTTCCCTAGCTCGTCCAGGCGTTCCCGTCGATCCCGCCGATTCCGTCACTGTCATCCCGACAAATCATTCTGCGTTAGGGTAACGTTTCTTCCTCCTTGCAGTGGCTTGTCTATAGTGTAGCTTCCTACTAAAGTTATTGATAAGGTTTAGACTTGGGTATTTCCTCCTTAGGTTTAAAATGGCTCCAAGAACCACCGCCGGCCTTGTCACTGGATGCGAACTGCTTCGAACAGGCTTTTCTCATGCCTCGGATGAGTTCAGGAATATTATCCTCATGCTTGAAGAGGCCGGACTCACATTCATCCTTGAGCACCCTTGCAAAATACTGGATAAGCAGGTGATGGAATTTTTTGCAACTGCAAAACTTCGGCGTGAAGATACTGTGATCAAGTGTAAGATTGCCGGTGTACGGATCAAAGTGTCTGTATGGAAACTGACACAATATTTGCAGCTCTCCAGCTCTGATCAGGAGGATTATCTAGATGAACAGGATTGAGCCAGGACCCTTCTGTTCTGTGGACTACCTAGAGGAACTAAATCTATCAGGAGGAAGGAAATGAACAAGGAAGGGAAGCTTCTGTAAGACATCATCGGGAAAGTCCTGATCTGTAAACCAGGCTCCCACGATCATATCTCGGGTGAGATGTTCAAGATCCTAGTGGTCATTGTCTATCGGAAGAGATTCAACTAGGGTGCCATGTTGTTTGAGAGAATAAAAGATACTCTGCGAACCCCCAGTTTTGGACGGATTATTAGTCTTTATCTTAACCAACTGGATGGAGACAAATTCGATATGAGTAAAGGAGTTCCCCTACACTATCTGATGAAAATGGACTCCAGTGTCTTTGATAGATGGGAGAAAAGGATTGGGCAAGCTGCCATAGGTGAAGAACGTGATGATTCCCCGGCTGAGTCCCATGGGAATGAGGACGATAGGACTCTAGCAGACTCCTTGGCTATACCCGGTGAAGTTCCTGATCTGCTGACTGTAGGAACTGAAGGGGAGTCTCTACTCGCTCCTGCTGATGTTAGATCTGACATCTCTCAGATAGCCAAAGAGGCAGTTAATACCCTGACCACTGATCTAGGTGATGAGGAGGAAGACCAGGAGGATTTTGACGATGTTGTAGTTGAGAATGAGGATATGGAAGATGAGTCTGATGAAGAAGAGGATGATGAGGTTGAAGATGAAACAACCTTGAGGGAAAGGGTGGAGATGATGGAGCCTCGGGATGATGCTGAAGTTCCATCTGAGGAACAAGCTCCGGTGATAGATCATGAGAAATCTGGTGCATAAATGGAGGGGGAGTCCTCTCAGCAACAATTGGTAAGCATTCCTGAGAAATCTACCAAGACTGCCAACATTCCCTCTGTAGAAACTGTGTAAGTGTCCAGCTCGCCTAGTGAATCTACTAAAGAGCCAGACCAAGGCTTGCCTCAGGGTCATCCACTGCAAGCTAATCTAGCTAATCATACTGTGAACATTGTTCAAGGAATTCTGGATGAACTCAAAGTTACTTTTGAGAAAGCACAAGACAAAGTGCTAAAAAGAATTAAGGAATCTGAGATTCTGATGCTAAAAAACGTAGTTGAAATTAATCACAAGCTGGATGTAATGGAAAAGAAGTTCGAGGAAAAGTACACAGCAGCCGGCATAGCTGACTCTCTTCTTATGCAAGGACTTAAAAAGAACACGGATGACCTGGCAGTGGTTAATCAGAATGCACATGTTGTGGCTAATAGCATCCAAAAATTTGATGCCAACATAGTGACTCTGAACGCGAATCAAAAGACCCAGCTGAATGAATTTTCAAAGACAGTAAAGCACATTGATGAGTCCCTGCACGCTTACGCAAACTCAATTGCTGTGGAAGCCAAAAAGGGGGAAGAAGATTATAAAGCTAAGATGGCAGGGCTTCAACAAGTAATACTCGACAACTTCGATCAAACTAATAGGTATGTTTTTAAATCTAACAGATACTAATTGACAACTAAACTTCGATCAATCTAATAAATAATATTTGACAACTTCGATCAATCGAATAGGTATGTTTTTGAAATGGCCCACTGGTTAGTTCAATAGGCCTCAGGCATTCAAGTTCCGGTTGCCCCTCCGGAAGAGACTGCTGCTGATGAGGAAGAAGAAAGGGTTGAAGAAGTTCCACTGAGTGAGGCTGAATCTAAGAAGGCTGCTAGGGCTGCTGTAAGAGCTGAGCGCAGTGCCTGGTTTGACCAAGAATCCCTAACAAAAGCTAAAGGCAAGAGAAAAATTCAAGAAGGGACATCCAAGGAAACGCAAACGGAAAAGAAAATCAGATTGAAGGAGGATGAGGTGAGGAACGAAAGGTGGAGTCCGGTATCAAGGCATATCATTTTGGATACATTTATACTACAACAGAGGGGGGAGATAAAACGGAACGACGTCTATAGTCAGTACGAGTGGGAGCTGCACAAGACCTTTGAAGCTAAACGGAACATCTTCTTCAGGTCCAGCACTGTGGAGAATAAAGCTCCTCCCCCCAGATACTACCCCAAGCAAAAGGAATACTTTGAAAGACAAAGCAGGAAACACTTGGCGCAGCAACTAAACGATTAAATAGCTAAGGAGAAAGAGACCTAGGATTTTTGCTGATGTATTCCTTTTTGTTTATCGTTCTTATCATGTTATCATATGAACAATTATTGTGGATATCTCTCTCTCTATATATGTGATTTCATGATTGACTTTAGTATTGTTCAGTTTGCATTTATTGTTCTTCTCTTGATTTGCTATATGTATTATCTGGATTGGTGAAATTCATCTTAGCTAGTAGGATTTTGGCTTCTTCAAATAGGGGGAGATTGTTGGGTATTGTATCCACAATTACCTGGATTTGAGGAAGCCTCCTGTCTAGCTAAGATGAATCCACAAGGTATTTGATGATATATTTCAAGTTGTGCTTACAGTTATTCCACGCTAAGTACACACCAATGTCAGGGTGCAGTGGGCCAATATACACGGGTCTGCGCAACGTAATCCCTCGTTGAGCAGATCAGTGTGTTTGCCTACGTGTACTCTCTCTATTGGAGTGTACTTACTTTCAAGTACAGGGCTGAGAAAGATCAAGAGCATACAAGGAGCAAGGATGGGTCAAAGCAACTCACGGGAAGAAAGACGAAAATCATCTAAGTAGAAATCGTCGAGAATCACTAAGTGATTCTCGCCGATTCGACGAGAATCACTCGCCGAATCGTCGAGAATCACTCGCTGATTCTTGCCGATTGCAGCCGGCTGTCTCAACGCCGTCTTGATTTCTGCTTAAGGCAGAATCGTCGAGAATCACTAGTTGATTCTCGCCGAATCATCGAGAATGACTTTGCATTCTCGCCGATTCGTCGAGAATGAATTATGATTCTCACCGATTCTCTCCGGATGGCAAGATCTTCAGCTAGAATTTTGCCATGTAGAATTTGGCGAGAATCATAAGTGATTCTCGCCGATTCGTCGAGAATCACCAATGATTCTCGCCGAATTTGCCTTAGGCGAATTTCTTCTGCTCGTTGGACCGGACCAAATATTCAGGTGCTGTTTTGAACCGGATTTAGGGTTTCTTCTAGTGGGGCCCACAACGGTCATAAAGGAGTATTCTACTGTATAAATACACTCCTATTTTGAACGTAATAAGTAGTGAACCAAAACGAAAAAGGCCGGCCGCTGACTTGACCTAACGGATCGTAGATCGCCGTTCGCCGCCATCGCCGCTCGTGCAGGTTGTCGACGTTGCTGATCGTGGTTTCTTCTCAATCTGCCGGTGACAGAAGCTCAGCAAAGCAATGCGTCTCACGTGTCAACCTAGAGATCCTTTGTCTCTTGATTTGTTGATCGGGAATACCTTCCCTTTCCGAATCGATCGAGACTATCGATCCTAGTAAGACCGTTGGTAGACCTTGCAAGTTTTGCTACGAAGGTTGGATCTCCAAAGCTCAGCCGCCGCACTCCGTTGCCGCTGCCGATCCTGACAGCTACGCCGCCGCACTTCTTGCCGCCGCTGGTTTCGGGGAGATTCTCTCTAAGAGAGCACTTAGGTCGTGGACTCTTCGACTTATTCAAGAACGCAACGTCAAACGAAAAGGGACACCAAGGGCTCTGAAAGTAGTTTGTATTTTATACATTCAAGTTTTTCTTTTGTTGTAAAGGAACGTTGGTTCCTCTATATAAGGGTTGGGTGGAACCCGTGGTGGAGGACTGGTGACTCCTTCGTGTGGAAGTGTTACTTCCTTAGTGTGAGGATTGGGTTTCAATCCTGTTGGTGAAGTGACCGAGTCGTCCCTTGTTGGGAGATAGGTTGAAGGGGGAGAGTGGACGTACCCAAATCGGGGAATCACTATAAATAGCCTGTGTCTTTCTGTGCTGTGTTGTTTTGTTTATTTGTGCAGGTATAGTTTTAATTCCGCAAAAATGCTACAAGACACCTATTCCCCCCCCCCATAGGTGAAGGTAGTTGGTACTAGGTGGACATTCATGATTGATGTTCTTCTTCAGTCTTCTGTAAGATCAAGGGCAAAATAGATTTTTTTTTCTGCATAGAGAAGGAGCAGATGTTGTTTTGTATCTTGTTCTATGTATCTATATATTTTCTTCTCTATATAATACTTGTGTATCTCTGTATCTTTTTTTCTATCTAAAAAAAATTGAGAGTGCTAAGTTGTTAGCCTAAATCACCTAGAGGGGGGGGGGGGTGAATAGGTGAAATGCGTGTCAAATGCGGAATTAAAAAATGAACACAACACACATCAAGCAATCACAGACGACAAGAGATTTATAGTGGTTCCCCAATCTTGGGTACGTCCACTTTCCTCACCGATCTAGCAAATCACTAGACTCGGCTACTCCACTATCTCGGATTGAAAACAATCCTACACCTCGGAACCACGTTCCTACAAACTCGATCCAACTGGATCTACAGAACTCGGAAGAAAAAGCCTTCCTACAAATCTCGGAGAACAAAGCTCCTACAAAGTAAATTGTTTGAAAGGAAAAATACAAACAACAATATTCTCAGATCTGGATCTTGACAGTCTTCTTCTTTATGAGCTTTGGCTTGATCAGAGTATGTTGAAGATGACTTGAGAGAGATCCACAAATCTGAAAAACGGAATCACCTCGATCGAGAAAATAGATCTGAAATCTTTGAGGCTCGGCGAGATCAAGTGATTAACTTTTGTCTGGATCGCTGGAGAATAAAAGTTGAAGGCAGCGATCGAAGATCGTCGATCCAGAGCTTCTTCCGTGAACGTCAATGGCGGCGGCGATGACATGAGGAATTAGGGTTCACGGGTTTTCCTTTTTTTTTTCTTAAAATAAAATCTCTGTTCACTTTTGTTAGTCAAATCTGAGAGGACCTATTTATAGGTGGACTCCAACGGTCAGAAAATTAATTAGGGATGACACGTGGACCAATCAGAAATGATTAATTTGAAATACACTGCGAAATTGACTTAGAGAATTTCAGGAAAATTTAAACAGGTATACTCGAGTCATAAAAGAAACATACTCGAGTATTAGATGGTATATACTCTAGTGGATAAGAAGGAGCATACTCGAGTATATGAAGATAAGCTACTCGAGTGATTCAAAGATCAGCACTCGAGTGAATTTAGAACTACTCGAGTATGAGAGTATATACTCGAGTAAAAATACTTAGAAAAATTTCTCAGATAAGAGGAGGAACTACTCGAGTAGAAGAGTTGGAGATACTCGAGTAAGAGAGGAATGAATTACTCGAGTGTCTTGGAAAAGCTACTCGGGTAATCATTGAACTACTCGAGTATGAAAAACATCTACTCGAGTTCAGCGTCACTTACTCGAGTATATAGGGATCTACTCGAGTATGTTGACTTAGAATTATTCTGAGATGAGAAGCACAGATCTACTCGAGTATGAACAGACCACTTACTCGAGTAACTAACCAACTACTCGAGTACAAGTTATCATCTACTCGAGTAAAACAGTCTACTCGAGTATTTAATCCAACTTACTCGAGTGCAGACCCACTTACTCGAGTATACAAGAGATGTACTCGAGTATGTGGACTTAGAGAAAATTCTGGATCTAAAAGCAGAAGGATTTACTCGAGTATAAGATATGACCTACTCGAGTGACTAACTATCTACTCGAGTATAAACTTATCTACACGAGTACACAGAGTCTACACGAGTATGTCTAAGGATCTACTCGAGTACTAAGTCACTTACTCGAGTATATGAAGAAACATACTCGAGTATGTGGACTTGGAAAAAATTTCTTCTGAAAAGATAAAGTTCAAAACTTCAGTCCACCAATCTAAGTGCTTGTATAGGAAGTGTATCCCAATAGAGAGGCTTTACATGGGCCAACACTTTGGATCACACAATGAGGGATTACATTGTATGGTCCTGTGTTTGGTGACCCATTATAGACTGACATTGGTCTACACTTAGCAATAAAAACCTGCACACATACAACTTGAACACAATATCAAATACACCTTAATTCATCTTAGTTCAAGGTCTGACCTCCTACAAATCTGAGGTATTGTGGAGACAAATCCCAACAATCTCCCCCTATTTGTAGATGTCAGCACCCTCTACACTAAGGTGAATTACTTTAAGAGTAAAAAGAACAATACACATATACCAAAAAAATAAAGTAAGCTAAAGCAGGGTAAATAAAAGATAGCCAAAACCAGAATCAAATATATATATAGAAATGTTTTTAACAGATCAAAATATCCATTTCCACATTCTCATAGACTCAAGCAGGGGCTTCTTTATGCATCCTTTCTCTCTTCAGCTCTTGCCTCTCTAGGTAACTGAATGGCTTAGGAAAATAAGTTCTGGGCCTAGGAGGAGCAGCTGGGTTGTTGTGTCCCCAATTCCTGTCATGAAGTCTGATTTTGATTTGGGACACTTCATAGGCTTTCCATTCTGAAAAACTGTAAAACTGATCTCTGTTCTCACCAAGATCTGTCACTAACTTCAAGGTATCTAGGATTAGGGATTTGGAGGTTGGACTCCAAACCTCAGAATGAACAATTGGTGGTCTACCTTCAGAAGCTAGGGCAGGATCTTTTCTGGGTGCAGAACGACTGGCAGAAGCACCTTCACCATATTTTCTCTTCTTCCTTGGGGCTGGAATTTCATCTTGCCACATATCAGAATAGTAGAGAGGGGGCTCAGTCACATCACCATCAGGTCTAGGTGAGAAGACTGGCACACCTTCTGGAATGGTTGCCTGGGCTGGAGCATCTGCTGGAGGTTGTTCTTCAAGAGGATTTAAGAAGTGTGGAATGATGGTAGGGTTGAGCTGGGCATTAGGGAAATTCTGGTTGTTTACCCATACAGCTGTATCATAAATGTAGAATTTGACAGATTGGAGCTGGGCTAGGATGTCTGCTTTCATATCTTTTATAAGACCATCCACAGCTGCTTGAGCTTGTTTAGATAGGATTTCAACTTGTTCTTTTACAGCTGCTTGAGCTTGTTCAGATAGTTTTTCCACTTGTTCTTTTACTACCTTCTCCCCCTTGGTGATATCTACAGATAGCTGAGCAATAGCTTCATCTCTGAAGGTTCCAACTTCTTCACATACTTTCATCACATTTGCTTCAGCATTCTTGTCCATTACTATCTGATTATAAGCAACAGTTTCTTGTTGATTTCTTAGTTCACCTATGCTTGTGATAGTGTGATCTAGTGCTTTTCCACCTAGCTGAAACAATCTTTTAAGCTCATCAGTATTGGCTTGGATTTCAGCAAAGCCTCTACTCATCTCTTGTTCAAGAGTAGTGACTTTGTTATTTACTGATGCTAGAGATTCATCAAAGTACTTTCTCTGTTCAATAAGCAATTGTTCAATTTTACTGATCATATCTGAAGAAGAAGAAGGGGCTGAGGTTGGTGCAGGAACTGAAGGAGCAGGAGCAGGAGCAAACCATGGAGGGATTTCTGTAATGACTACTGAGCTGACAGCTCTTTTGAAGGGTTCTATCTCAACAGAGTCTTCTGTGTTGATGAAGGAAGGAAGGGTGAAGTCCAGTGTCCTCAGAGGGGCATCTACTGGTTCTGGAGATACTTCCTCATCATCAGACAACAGAATCTGTTCAGACTGGCTGGACTCTTTAGCTGAGGACTGGGCAGGAGATTGTACAGGAGTCTGAACTGGGTACTGAGCAGGAGATTGAGCTGGAATCTGAACTGGAGACTGAATTGGAGACTTGGCAGGAGACTTTGCAGCTGATTCATTTTGGAATAGAGGAGCATCTGAGCTTAGCTCATCAATGAATTTATTTATATCTTCTGCTGTAGACAGTAAAGATGCTGGATCTGGAAGCTCTGATTCTAGAGTTGCTGGAGGAGGAGAAGCTGGAGGAGTAGAAACTCTGACCTCTGCTGGTTCTGAAGGTTCTGAAGAAGCTGGGTACTTGGGATGAGAAGAGGCAGGCTCCCCCTCAACTATTGCACCAGAGGTAGCAGCAGTTTGATTTAGAGGAGGAGATGGAATCCTGTCTTCAGATAAACTAGGTTCTTGGGACTTTTCTGAAGAAACAGCAGATTTGGAGGCTTGGGCAGAATTCAGAATCTTAATATCATACCTCTGGATGGAGGATATGGAGACTTTCTTCATGTGATGTAGGGGAGTCCCTTTGGATAGGTTAAACACTGATGGGTTAACTTCATGAAGCAGGAGGGAGATGATTCTGGCAAAGCTGGGATGCTTAATACTGTCTCTGATTTTGTCTAGGAGCAACAGTCCAAATTGAAACTGCTTGCGGCAGACAATAGCTTGCATTATGTCAAACATTTCCATAGAGATTTCTCGAATAGAATACGTCTTGTACAACAGAACTTTTGCAATCACATCTACCAGGAATTTTCCTTCTGAGTTAAAGTCAGCCCTGCTAAAAGAATGTGCTTGAGGGTTAGCTCCACAGAACAAGCTGGTTCTTAAGGAATCTTCTTCAGTCATATCGGCATCTTCATCGACTACTGGGAGCTTCAACAGAGTTGCAAGAGAAACTTTATCTAGTCGAATTTTTATTCCTCTGACCTTGGATTTCAGGAGCTTGCCATTACGCTTTATCTTCAGATTCTGATAGAACTCTTCAACTGCTGGAAAAATAACTCTGCACGGCGACTCGAGAACGAACGATAATCCGGCGGTGTCGAACAAAATCAGAAGATTTCTGAAATCATCTGAGAGATCGGCGATACCCGCGGGGGCGAGTTCAGAGCCGATTCGATTTTAAAGGAAGGGGCCATCTGCGATTCTGGAAGATGAGAGAAGCGAAGAAGACGATGCTCTGCGATTTCTGGAAGATGAGGAGTCGGCGGCTACTCGAGTAAATGAGAAGTGGAAAGGGTTTTCCCGATTTTTCTATATATATATATAATCCTAATTAGGTTTTAGGAAAAAATAAATATAATTTCATACCTGAATGAAGCGGCAAATAGCTCGGTGCGAATAGAGAATGTAGAATTTCAAAGTAGAGAAGTCCGTATACTCGAGTAGGTCAGGTTCATACTCGAGTAGAGACGGAGCATACTCGAGTATGTAAAGTTCATACACGAGTAGTAACGAAGCATACTCGAGTGTGTAAAATTCATACACGAGTATGTGAAACTCTTTACTCGAGTATTTCCCGTTTACTCGAGTATGTCTTTGATATACTCGAGTATCTTACTCTGAAGGACAATTTTCCTTGGAGATATTTACTGACATAGATCTCTTCAACTTTGAGAGTCCATTACTAGTCTTCTTTGTTGAGCAGCCCGAGTTCCGTTTTGAAGAACGAAAACTTGGACTCGTCCAGCGGCTTGGTGAATATATCTGCAACTTGCCTGTCTGTGGAGACATATTGTAGATCAATGTCTCCATTTTCCACATGCTCCTGGATGAAATGATAGCGAAGCTCTATATGTTTGGTCCGGCTGTGGGAGACTGGATTGTTGGCAATTGCTATGGCACTGGATGAGTAGCAAAAAAAAGGAATGTTCTGGAACTTCATGTTGTAGTCTTCAAATTGATTCTTGATCCATAAAAGCTGTGCACAACAGCTGCCTGCAGAGATGTACTCTGATTCAGCCGTTGAGATGGCTACACAGTTCTGCTTCTTACTGCTCCAGGAAATAAGTCTCCTTCCGAGAAATTGGCAAGTCTCGGAGGTGCTTTTCCTGTCATCTTTGCTACCTGCAAAATCTGCATCTGAAAATCCAATTAGTCACTATCATTACTTCTTGGGTACCATAAGCCAATATTTGGTGTACCTTTGAGGTATCTCAGGATTCGCTTTGCAGCGATGTAGTGAGATTCCTTAGAGTTCACCTGAAATCTAGCACATACACATGTTGAGAACATTATATCTGGTCTACTTGCAGTAAGGTAGAGCAAGGACCCAATTATGCTTCTGTACTTGGTTTCATCAAAAGGTTTCCCTTTCTCATCCTTGTCCAGAGACATAGCTGAGGCCATTGGAGTCCTCATAGAGGTTGCATTCTCCATTCCGAATTTCTTAAGTAGCTCTTTGGTGAACTTGGTCTGTGAGATGAAAATTCCATCCTCAGATTGTTTCACTTGTAGCCCTAAGAAATACTTCAGCTCTCCCATACTGCTCATTTCAAACTTCCCTTGCATAAGTTTGGAAAACTTCTTGCAGAGGTTGTTATCCGTAGAGCCAAAAATGATGTCGTCGACATAGATTTGCACTAGCAAAATCTTGCCTTTTATTTCCCTAAGAAATAATGTCTTGTCTATCTTTCCTCTTGTGAACTTGTTCTCAAGAAGAAAGGTAGACAACGTCTCATACCAAGCTCGAGGAGCTTGCTTAAGACCATATAAAGCTTTTTGCAGTAAATAAACATAATTAGGAAAGGTTGAATCAACAAAACCTGGCGGTTTCTCTACATACACTTCTTCCTTTATGTCACCATTTAGGAAGGCGGACTTAACGTCCATTTGATAGACGGTAAAGCCCTTAAGTGCAACGTAGGCAAGAAATAACCTGATCGCCTCCAGTCTTGCCACTGGAGCATATGTCTGGTCAAAGTCGATTCCTTCTTCTTGACGATAGCCCTTGGCGACAAGTCTGGCTTTATTCTTTATAATTGTTCCATCTTCGTCCATCTTGTTCCGGTAGACCCATTTTGTCCTAATGACGTTCTTACTCTTGGGTCTAGGAACAAGTGTCCAAACTTTGCATCGTTTGAACTGATTCAGCTCTTCTTCCATGGCTAGAATCCAGGATGCGTCGGAGTTGGCTTCCTCAAACTTCTTTGGTTCAACCTGTGAAAGAAAACTTAAGTATAAATTCTCGTTAGTTGTACCTCGACGAGTTCTGACGCCATCCCGAGGATCTCCTATGATTTGATCAACGGGGTGATCCTTCAAGTGTCTGAACTCTAAAGTCCTTGCATCTGGGATCTCTTTAGCCACTGGAGTTGCATCTTCAGCTGAGATGTGTTCCTCATCTTGATCATCTACCTCTTCAATAGGGGTTGTAGAGGTGATCTTGATGAACGTCTCATCTCTATCTTTGGTAGTTTCATCCAAGCTAATTTCTTTCAACTTTGTACCTGCATCTACAATAGGCACACTAGACAAGTTGCTTTGCAGCAGACTCGTCTCATCAAATACAAGATGTATTGACTCTTCTACCACCAGAGTTTTTCTATTGAAAACTCTATAGGCCTTACTGTGGCTACTATAACCTACAAAATACCTTCAAAGCTTTTCTCGCTAAACATGGTGCTGTGATACTTGCCATTGTTAAGTATGAAGCACTTACAGCCAAAGATTCTAAAGTATGAGATGGTTGGTTGCCTGCCTTTTAGAAGTTCGTAAGGGGTCTTATCATGATTTTTGTTGATGAGTGCTCGATTTTGCACGTGACAAGCGGTGTTGACGGCTTCAGCCCAGAAATACTCTGGAAGTGAAGCATCACTCAACATGGTCCGGCAAGCCTCTATGAGTGTTCTGTTTCTTCTCTCAGCTACTCCATTTTGCTGTGGGGTACGAGGAGAGGAAAACTCATGAAAGATACCTTGACTTTCACAGAATTCTGTCATGGCTCCAGACTTGAATTCTGTTCCATTGTCACTTCTGATTTTGACTACGGAACAGTTGTATTCATTCTGGATCTGCCTAACGAAATTAGTGAAAATATCGAAGGTATCTGACTTGTGTTTCAGAAAGAACACCCACGCAAAGCGCGAGTAATCATCCACAATAACCAACGTATATTCCTTACCTCCCAAACTTCTAACCTGCAGTGGACCAAACAAGTCCATATGGAGAAGCTGTAAGCTTCTATTGGAATCCTTGCCTATTATACTTTTAAACGAACTTCTTGTTTGCTTGCCTTTGATACAAGCGTGACAAGGGCTGTCCGTAACGCACTTGGCATTAGGTGCATCACGTACTAAGTTTTGAGAGAACAATTTATTAATAGTTTTGAAATTAATATGTGCTAGTCTCTTGTGCCACTGATCAGCAAGAGATGCACTACTTTTTGCCAAAAGACACACTGGTGTCGAAGAGTCTATACAAATGAAATTTAAACAGAAAATATTTCTGCTTCGAGTGCCTGATAAAATAGTTTCCATGTTGTTAACTGATTTTATCAAACACTTGTCAGCATGAAATTCAACTACGTATTCTTTGTCGCATAATTGGCTTATGCTGATGAGATTGTGTTCCAATCCTTCAACATAGGCTACATCCGAAAAGGATACGCTACCGTTAGAGATCATACCATAGCCTTTAGTTATTCCTCGATCTGAACCTCCAAAGATGACCTTTGGTCCATTGCAGACTGAGGTGTAATTCTGGAGTAGGATCCTTGTCCCGGTCATATGCCGAGAACATCCACTGTCCAAGTACCAGATTGGCATTTTGGTGGCCTTTGGACATGCCTGCAATCACAATCATTTAGCCTTAGGAACCCAAACAAGTTTGGGTCCTTGGTCTCGAGTTAGAATACTCCCCCTATGAGTATTAGCCTCATGAGTGGTCACTCTCACGTTGCTAACTTTAGGGGTTGCAACATTTTTAGGATTGAACCAACAATCACTGGCAAAATGACCAATTCTGCCACAACACCAACAGTCGAACCTGTTGTATCTTTGCCTTGTGTAGTCCTGTTTGACTTTCTGGAATGAAGGTCTATCAGGAGCTTTGCCCTTGGAGGAAGAGGCTTCATGATGATGGCAATTACATGAAGTCTTCTCCTTCATAGGCTTTTCTACAATGGGTTTTACTTTTGGTGTCTTTTTGATATTATGACCATGAGCATAAGGTCCATAGCTTTGAAGTTGAATCTCTTCATAAGGTGCTTTGAAGGCACTCTCGCCAAAGTTACGGGGACGAGTCCAACCTTGGTATCTTGACTTAGGCTTCTCAGGGATCGCCCTAGAAAAGTGTCCTTAGGTAGACTCATAGTCGAGCTCGTTCGTAGGAAAGATAACTTTCTTGAACAGAACAGGTTCCAAGGGAGCTTTCCCTTTTTCTTCAGCTAGAGCCTTCCGGGCAGCCTTATTCTTTCTCTTGGCCTTGTTTCTCCTAGAGGATTTACTGGAAGAGCCAATGTGGCCTAAACCAGCACCCTTGGCCTTAGCAGAGAACTCAGCAACGATTGGAAGAACTGTCTTAGGCTTAGAGAAACTCTCAACAAGTTTCTTTTCTGCCTCGAGTTGTTGTTCCAGTTCTTTGATGATTTCCTCTTTAAGGTCGAGGTGCTTGAGAGCTTGATTGTATTCATCCATAGCACTGTTTAAGATCTCTTGAAGAGAGTTAGTCTTATTGACTTCTTCTCTCAAGCTGCTCTCACTAGCCTGTAGAGATTTTATCTCTTTGGCTTGAGTTTTCACTACTCTACGACATTTCTCGTAGGTCATGAGCAACTCTTGGTACTGGGCCATGAGTTCAGATTCATCTTCAGAGGAATAGCCCTCTTGCTCATTATCATCATCAGAATCAGAGAGAGGAGTGTGAGATTTTACCTCCCCAGTGAACTGGGGGACTTGTTCATCATCTGAGTGAGCCATGAGCCCAAAGTAAGCTTCCTCTTCTTCACTCGACTCAGATGAGTCGGAGTCGCTGAGAGTTTTGCTCTTCTTGGCTACTAGACTCTTCTCTGTCCTCTTCTTATGGTGTGAGGATTTCTTTTCCTCTCTTCTTCCACCTTCTTTCTTTTTGTGAGGGCAGTCGGCGATGACGTGACCTGGTTTATTGCAACAGTAACAAACGATGTCAGTCGAAATCTGTTTGTTCTGTTTAGAGTTATACCTGTCATGGCTACTTGACCCTTTCTTTCTCTGATCACCATCACGTCGTGATCTTCTGAATGAGGCATCTTTGCCTCTCCATTGCTTCTTCTTATTTAAGAATTTCTTGAATTGCCGGGAGAGCAATGAGAACTCTCCTTCAGATAGTTCTGAGCCAGATGAGCTTGGATCAGATGATTCTTCTTCATCAGCTTCAGGAACTGGGGCAGGAGAGCTAGCCTTTGTCTTCCTTGAGCTATCTGCCTTTAGAGCGACAGACTTCTCCTTGGATGCAGACCTGCTGATCTCTTCTTCAGCTTTTCTTGAGTTGATTTGCAGCTCGTAAGACATAAGCTTTCCGAACAGATTCTGCAGGTCTGTCTCAGCTAACCTTCCAAACTCCCGAATGGCACATACCTTATTGTCCCATTCTTTGGTTAGGGATCATAAGAATTTGTCGTTGAGTTCCCCATTGGTGAAGACACGTCCATAAACTCTGAGGCCATTTACTATCTTGAAGAAGTTCTCAAAAGTGTCAGCTATGGCCTCCTTATGACCCTGCCTGAAGGCTTCATACTTCTGGTTCAGTAGGGACCTTCGATCATCCCTTACTTCTTCAGTACCTTCCATTAGAGTCACTAGGGATTGCCACATCTCCTTGGCAGATTGGCAATGAATCAGATTCTGCAGCATTGAGTCATTGACTGCACTTGCTATAATGTTTTTAGCTTTCTTGTCCAGAGAGACAAGTGCAATCTCATCCTTATCTAGATCCATCAATTTCTTGGGAACTTGTTTGGTGGGATCTATGGTGGAAGTAGTCATAGGAATGTGGGGACCTTCTTCAACAATCATGAAGATCCGGGGATCTACTGCTTCCATGAAGAACTTTACTCTTTCCTTCCACATAGGAAAATTATTCTTGGTGCAGATAGGGAGTTTAGCAAAATCCTTGGTGTTAACCTTTTAACGATCAACCTCCCTCTGATACCAATTGAGAGTGCTAAGTTGTTAGCCTAAATCACCTAGAGGGGGGGGGGGTGAATAGGTGAAATGCGTGTCAAATGCGGAATTAAAAATTGAACACAGCACACATCAAGCAATCACAGACGACAAGAGATTTATAGTGGTTCCCCAATCTTGGGTACGTCCACTTTCCTCACCGATCTAGCAAATCACTAGACTCGGCTACTCCACTATCTCGGATTGAAAACAATCCTACACCTCGGAACCACGTTCCTACAAACTCGATCCAACTGGATCTACAGAACTCGGAAGAAAAAGCCTTCCTACAAATCTCGGAGAACAAAGCTCCTACAAAGTAAATTGTTTGAAAGGAAAAATACAAACAACAATATTCTCAGATCTGGATCTTGACAGTCTTCTTCTTTATGAGCTTTGGCTTGATCAGAGTATGTTGAAGATGACTTGAGAGAGATCCACAAATCTGAAAAACGGAATCACCTCGATCGAGAAAATAGATCTGAAATCTTTGAGGCTCGGCGAGATCGAGTGATTAACTTTCGTCTGGATCGCTGGAGAATAAAAGTTGAAGGCAGCGATCGAAGATCGTCGATCCAGAGCTTCTTCCGTGAACGTCAATGGCGGCGGCGACGACGTGAGGAATTAGGGTTCACGGGTTTTCCTTTTTTTTCTTTTTCTTAAAATAAAATCTCTGTTCACTTGTGTTAGTCAAATCTGAGAGGACCTATTTATAGGTGGACTCCAACGGTCAGAAAATTAATTAGGGATGACACGTGGACCAATCAGAAATGATTAATTTGAAATACACTGCGAAATTGACTTAAAGAATTTCAGGAAAATTTAAACAGATATACTCGAGTCATAAAAGAAACATACTCGAGTATTAGATGGTATATACTCGAGTGGATAAGAAGGAGCATACTCGAGTATATGAAGATAAGCTACTCGAGTGATTCAAAGATCAGCACTCGAGTGAATTTAGAACTACTCGAGTATGAGAGTATATACTCGAGTAAAAATACTTAGAAAAATTTCTCAGATAAGAGGAGGAACTACTCGAGTAGAAGAGTTGGAGATACTCGAGTAAGAGTGGAATGAATTTCTCGAGTGTCTTGGAAAAGCTACTCGGGTAATCATTGAACTACTCGAGTATGAAAAACATCTACTCGAGTTCAGCGTCACTTACTCGAGTATATATGGATCTACTCGAGTATGTAGACTTAGAATTATTCTGAGATGAGAAGCACAGATCTACTCGAGTATGAACAGACCACTTACTCGAGTAACTAACCAACTACTCGAGTACAAGTTATCATCTACTCGAGTAAAACAGTCTACTCGAGTATGTAATCCAACTTACTCGAGTGCAGACCCACTTACTCGAGTATACAAGAGATGTACTCGAGTATGTGGACTTAGAGAAAATTCTGGATCTAAAAGCAGAAGGATTTACTCGAGTATAAGATATGACCTACTCGAGTGACTGACTATCTACTCGAGTATAAACTTATCTACACGAGTACACAGAGTCTACACGAGTATGTCTAAGGATCTACTCGAGTACTAAGTCACTTACTCGAGTATATGAAGAAACATACTCGAGTATGTGGACTTGGAAAAAATTTCTTCTGAAAAGATAAAGTTCAAAACTTCAGTCCACCAATCCAAGTGCTTGTATAGGAAGTGTATCCCAATAGAGAGGCTATACATGGGCCAACACTTTGGATCACACAATGAGGGATTACATTGTATGGTCCTGTGTTTGGTGACCCATTATAGACTGACATTGGTCTACACTTAGCAATAAAAACCTGCACACATACAACTTGAACACAATATCAAATACACCTTAATTCATCTTAGTTCAAGGTCTGACCTCCTACAAATCTGAGGTATTGTGGAGACAAATCCCAACAAAAATCTCTTTTATATCCAGCTATCTAATTCTAACTTTGAATTTTAAATTCTAAGCATTAATTGTTGATTAGATTCTGGAGAATGAAATGGCTTGAATAAAGTCTTTAATGAGTTTCCCCAACTATCCCAATAAAATAAGAAAGTAATTAACTCTAATGAAATCAATAATTAATGTTGCCAAGAACGGCTTTATTATTGAGAATTTGAGCATTAATTACTCAGGGAATTACTGCCAAATAATAGAATGAATTAGGGACATAAGAGGGAAAACTTATCATTCTGACTCGGGATAAAGTTTGTTGCCCTCTGGGAAGATTTCATCGACCGGAGTTCCAAGTTTGTAGAGCTGAGAAATCCTGTTCGTCAACCTGAGCTCAGTGAACACCAATCTTGAAATATCCTGTTAATTCTGAGCTCCAAGTTCATCGATCAAAGAATCTGTCTTGAGGGAAGAAATCGTCGACGTATATCGTCGAGCTCAACTCAGAGAAAGAACTCTAAGTTTGTCATCTGAGATCGACGATCGTCGAGCTGAGTTCGAAGAACTTCGAACTAATAATCTGAACTCTGAATTCTTCTAAGTCTTGAGTCTCTTGAAGTCCACTGCAGGCTGGTCCATGAAGATAGATTCTAATGACTAGCCTAAATTCTAGGACTAACAGACTTGACCCTGGCTATACAAGGTGGGTCAAACATCCTAAGTAGTGAACCTAGCCCAAATCCAAACTAGGGATCCAACAATCTCCCCCTATTTGGGTGAGGTCACTAAACAAAAAGATAAAATACAATCATAAAGCATGACAATAAATATCTGGTAGAGAATAAAAATCTAGCAGATATATACAACAAGTGCTTTGTGACAAATTAACATAAATAGTTTAGAAAATAAACTAATCAAAAAGTTATTTAGGTTTCTTGGAATTGTCTTTCTCAGAAGGTTGTCTGAATATGATTTCCCTGTTAGGATTGACAGCTTCTTTCTTGGACAATGTCATATCAGCTGCTCAAATAATGTTGCAAGAAGTTGCTCTTGGGACAATAACTTCTGGGTGAAGACTCATGTAAGCATCTACATTGAAAAACTGATTTGCTTTATCATACCTTTTTAACTCTTCTTTTCTGTAGGAAGACATGGTAGAATATTGAGAGGGATCCTTGCCTTCTGCTTTAGCTTTGTTAATAAAAGATAGTCCAATTAGCTCTTGAAATCTGGACATTTTAGTAGTGGTCTCCTGTTCAGGATCAACGAAGGGAATTGGTAGAGATTCTGGCCTTTTTGGACTGGTGTCCTTCTTTGATTCATCATGTGATATTGAAGAACTTTTCTGCTCTGAAGCTGGAGGTGGATTGCTTTTAGTAGACTACTGTTGTTGATGCCTGATGTCCTGAGAACTTGGCTTGGAATGTCTTTTATATGTTTTAGTGATTGGAGTTAATTTATGAGAAACACTTCCAGAGGCCCCTGCTGATGGAGGAGGAAGAGGAGGATCCTTTCTGAATTGCTTGGGAGGGGACCTGTACCTTCTCCTCTTCTTCCTTTCCTTCTGCTCATTCTTAGACAGCCACATCCACTGAGGCAAACCAGGGTAAGGAGTAATCTTGTTCAATATGTAGTATGGTGTGTCTGTAGTAGGATTAGGCTTAGGAACAGCTTTAGGAACAACTTTCCTCTTCTTAGGTATATTTTTCTTAGCTTTTGGTTAATTAGAGTCTTCAGAGTCATCATCATCATTGTCTTCAAAGGATCCAGGAGGATTATCATACAAATCATCAATCTCTTTCAATGCTTCCTTAGAGATCTGCTTTTTAGCAACACTCTGATTTTCCTTTTATTCTTCTGCTATATCTGCAATCATAATATCATCCAAGGATGGTATAGGACTTTCATCCATTTTGTAAGTTGGAGGAGAGATAGCATTTTGATCAAGAACAGAAGTTGGTACAAAAACATTCTCAGCAATTGAAATATCTAAAAGGACTGGGGCCACAAAACTTGCTCTTATTTGGTCTATAACTGCTAGACTTACTAGAGCAGAATAACATACAATGGATTTGGAGAAAACTTGCTCAGGAAGACGTAGAGAATGATAAAAAGTATCAAAAGCTCTTAATAAATCAGCTAAGTCCACATAAGGGACTAGGAAAAAGAATGGTGCAGCTGCCAAAGGTTCTACAATCTCAACATCAATGAGCTCAATATCAAATTCTGAAAGATCTGCCTCAAGAAAATCTAATAGCTCTGTATATGTATTTACACTTTCTGTAACTACTATATCCATATGTACATCTGTTGTTGATGTTACTGCTACTTGTAATACCCCTATCCGTCAAATATCATATAGCAGTAGGTCCGGCCCGGGCCCGACGCCATATACCACAGACAGACCGAAGGGTTACTCATTGAAACCATTCTTCCAATCGTAACATCCTACATAGAGCATCTAGCGGAAGAAATTTATTAAGTTGCAAGAAATAAGAACCCAGCCACAAGCATGAATGTCCACTAGCAAACCCCAACCAGAATGAATTACAAAGTACACAAAGTACCGGCCTTATGGCCTTACAAGAGTTCACTAAATTTAAAACAGTGTCTTCCATACTTCGGCTCGCAGGCCAGTCACATATGAAATAAACAAGTAAACAAACAAGGCCTTCAAGGGCCGGCTCAGCAACAAGGGCTTTGGCCCTCTATTTGCCACTCGGCTCCGCAGCACCTGCAAGCACAATTCACCGCAATGGTGGAA
This sequence comes from Platanthera zijinensis, assembly GCA_039513925.1. Lineage (NCBI taxonomy): Eukaryota > Viridiplantae > Streptophyta > Magnoliopsida > Asparagales > Orchidaceae > Platanthera > Platanthera zijinensis. The sequence goes on from CM077092.1 coordinate 59,563,445, forward strand.
AACAAAAGTAAAGGTCAGCTAAAGCTGACCAAAGTATAATGATCCCGTCCCCAAACTCGCGGCGACGAAGCTCCTTCCCTGCCCTTATTAGCATAATAATCATTAAAGTGAATAATCACAACATAACAGGTGCAGGCACACACGGTCGCACACCCCGTGCTCTCAGGGAACTTACACGGTGAACCCGGTCAAAACCGCGGTCTCACCACCGTCCCTTGGACGACAATACTCGTGAGCATTATAGTATTTTTGGGCTAAGCCTAAGATCCTCCATCTATACCAATGGTAAGTACCATGTACTTTAGCTCTCTTTAACCGAACGACACAGAGCGGGTACGGTTCCGCCTAACCCGTTTCTCACACCGCAACGTCAATTTAAGCCATATGCGTGGGTCAAGATTCCCTGAGTCCCAAAACGATCAAACTTGTACATAACCCAGTTATGTTCAAGCTGGCTCCCAGGCCACCAAGTTGGCAGAAATACGTTTCCTCCCAGTTTTTCGGGTGCACCTTGGAGTTAATCCCTAAGACTCCATGTTGCAATCTACCGCATAGAAAACCCGAAAACAACCAAAGGTACGAAGTCTTCTCCGGCTAATCATGCATAATGAAACATCACCGATCAAGACCAACTTGTCCGGGTAGGCTTCACAAACCATGCCTATGTCCGTATCTCTATTTCGGACTCTACATGCAAACAAGGGGGACAATTCACATATACCCCAAGGAACGCCACACACTCGCGGGAGTGGGTTTCCTTATGCAAAAAAAGAGAGCTTCACATGCTCAAGAAGAGAATCGTTACCCTAGCATTCCTTTTTGGCGCCATGGAAATCTATATGGTTGGAAAGAATCGTGATGATCTCGCCTCTGTAGATCTGGACACGGCTTGCGAATTGGCGCTCTGAATCTCCTCTGGAAATCGGATCTCACTTCCTTATTCCTCCTTGCTCTCCCTTTTCTCTAGAACTTAGAAAGAGATTGAACCCAAAAGAAATGAGGGTTTATAAGCCCTATTCCCGGGTATATCCCAGCAAGAATAGCCCTGAGCCGTTGGATCCCAAAATAAGGAAACAGATGGCCACGATTCGCACTTAAAATGAACTTACTGGGCCTAACACGGCTTGCGACACGCCCGTGTCCAAGGCCGTGTGCCTCAATCGATGCTGAAACCATCGCGTCCCGAAAAGAACACGGGCACTCGACACGGCCGTGTGAGGATTGACATGCCCGTGTCATCCAGTACATGCCCGTATAGCTGGGCGTGTTCCTCCATCGATACAGGTCCAGCACCATCCCTAGGAGAACACGGGTATTCGACACGCCCGTGTCGAATTTGACACGCCCGTGTCGGACCCGAACACGCCTGGGCTCAGGCCATGTCTCTCCCCCAACATTACTTGGCTATCAACCCGAGTAGGAAATGACCTGGCACACGCCCGTGTCTCAGGCCATGTTCGTTGTTCGACAATCGTCGACTGCAATTTCGTTGACCACACGGCCATCGTCGAACCCGAGCATGACACACCCTTGGGATACGCCCGTATCCCAGGCCGTGTGACCTCTACCAAGTCCCAGACTTGGCTTAAAACGCCACCCGTCGCTCTTTTGAGTTTCGGGGCATTACAACTCTCTCCCTCTTAAAAGAATTTTGTTCATGAAATTACCGAAAGGAAAAGATACACAAAACCAAAAGCGGTACCTTAGTGGGATAAATCTGGATACTCCTCAAGCATGGTCTGCTCCCGCTCCCATGAGAGCTCCTCCCGACCGCAATTGTCCCAACAGACCTTGACCATTTTGATCTCCTTGTTACGAAGTCGTTTGACTTCAGAGTCCTCAATACGGACGGGCTTGACCCTTGTCGCAAACCCTTCGTCCACCGGTACTTGATCAACCGCGATCACCTGCGAAGGCTCTTGCACCGCCAACAGCAATGGTGATATGTGGAATACGTCGTGTAGACCACTCAACTTCGCCAATAGCTCTAGACGATAAGCCGTTTCACCAATCCGCTCCAGGATCTCAAATGGCCCAAGGTACCTCGGGCTCAGCTTCTTCAAGCTTCATACCCATGAAACACATTTGAACGACTTTATCTTCAAATACACCCAGTCGCCAATAGCGAACTCCATGTTCCGATGCTTGGCATTATAGTATTTAGCTTGCCTATCCTGAGCGATCAGCAAACGCTCTCGAATGGTTCGTACCAATGAAGTGGCGCTTTCCACCTCTTAATTTTTGTACAACCTCGCCTCACCTATTTCTAACCACGATAACAACGTGTGACATTTTCTACCATATATGGCCTCGAAGGGCGCCATTTGTATGCTCGCTTGGTAGCGGTTGTTGTACGCAAACTCCACAAAATACGAATGATCTTCCCATTGCTTCCCAAAATCTAGGACGCACATGCGAAGCATGTGTTCCATCGTCCTATTGACCCTCTCGGTCTGACCATCCGTCTGCGGATGAAAGGCTGTGCTGAACTTCAACTTAGTTCCCAGTATTTGCTGCACCAACCTCTAGTTATTGGACGTAAACCGCCCATCTCTATCACTCACGATGCTGCGGGGCACACCGTGTAGTCTAACAATGTTGTCCACATAAAGCTTTGCCAGTTTCTCTACCGAATCATCCTTCCTATTCAGAATGAAATGCGACACCTTTGTTAAACGATCTACAATCACCCAGATGGCGTCGTTTCCCTTCTACGACCTTGGCAATCAAGGCACAAAGTCCATTGAGATATCGTCGAACTTCCACTCCGAAATAGGCAACGACTTCAAGAAACCCACTGGCTTCTGGCACTCTGCCTTCAATAAGGCGCAAGTCTGAAACTTTGCTACATATAGTTCCACATCCTTCTTCAGTCCTGGCCACCAGAACAACTTCTTCAGATCTCGGTACATCTTCATGCTCCCTGTGTGAATCGAGTACTTGGTATGATGAGCCTCGTACATCAACTCCATACGTAAATTACCAACGTTTGGGACACACAAACGAATGTCCTTCCTTAGCAGTCCATCTTCAACCTTAAATTGGGAATTTGACCCATCTGAAACCGCCTCTATGATTTGCTTCATGCTGCTATCCAAATCCATAGCCTGCCGAATCCGATAGCCAGGTCATACTGAACTTTTGTCCAGTTCAATAGCTTTTCAGTGCTAGTCTGCTTGTCAACACAAGAGATATCTAATGCCTACAACTCCCAAATCAATCACTCATCATGAACCGACAACCAGTTGGCTTACGCGGGAGCCCTGCGACTCAATGCATCTGCAACTGCATTGCCTTTCCCGAGCACATAATGAATTTTGAATGTATAGTCCCCTAGGAACTCCATCCATCTCCGATGTCTCATATTAAGATCCTTCTGATCCAACATGCATTTCAGGCTCTTGTGATCGTTATAAATATCGACCTTTATGCCGTGCAAATAATGCATCCACAGCTTCAGAGCAAAAATCACGTCTGTTAACTCCAAGTTATGGACTAGATAATTTGTCTCGTGCACTTTCATCTGACGTGAGCCATAAGATATAACACTTCCATGTTCCAGCAGCACGCAACCCAAACCACTGCCCGAAGCATCGCTATACATCTCAAAGCCTTCGGTTCCACTCGGCGAACTTAGCACTGGCGTCGTGGTCAACCGACCCTTCAACTCTTCAAAAGCTTGCGCGCACTCCTGCATCCAAACAAACTTCTTATCTTTCCTTGTCAAATTCGTGAGAGGTAACGCAATCCGCGAGAAGTTCTCTACGAAGTGCCTGTAATAGCCGGCAAGCCCCAGAAAACTCCGGACTTCCGCTACCGTAGACAACACAGGCCACTCGCGTATCACAACTATCTTCGCTGGATCCACCGCAATCCCTTCTCCACTGACTATGTGACCAAGGAACGCTACTGAGGGCAAACAAAACTCGCATTTGGAGAACTTTGCGTATAGTTCGTTCCTCCTCAGCGTCTCCAAAACCAAATGCAGTTGCTTGAAGTGATCCTCTTCGCACTGCGAGTACACCAATATATCGTCGATGAAGACGATCACAAGTGGTCTAAGTACTCCCTGAACGTTCTGTTCATCAGCTTTATGAACACTGATGGCGCATTAGTCAGCCCGAACGGCATGACCGTAAACTCAAAATGCCCATAACTCGTGTTGAATGCTGTTTTTCGGATATCACTTTCCCTTATTCTCAGCTGATAGTAACCGGACATAAGATCCAATTTTGAGTACACCGATGACCCGACTAACTGATCAAATAGATCATCAATCCTTGGGATCAGGTACTTGTTCTTTTTCGTTAACTTGTTCAGTTCTCTATAGTCGATACAGAGCCGCAAACTTCCGTCCTTCTTCTTGACAAAGAGGACCAGTGCGCTCCAAGGCGACGAACTTGGACGCACATAACCCTGCTCCAACAACTCTTCGAGTTGAACCTTTAGCTCGGCCATTTCCTTAGGCGCCAACCTATAAAGAGAGTGTGACACAGGTTTGGTACCTAGCACTAGCTCAATCATGAAGTCGATCTCCCGCTGTGGTGGGGCCCTTGGAAGATTGTCAGGAAACACGTCAGGGTACTCGCACACTACTGGGATACTATCCAAAGTGGGCTTAGGCTTCGCAGCCTCCACTAGCTTGAAGAACAGCTCTGCACCAGCACGAACTTCCTTGACCACCTGAAGCGCAGACATTAAGGTCTTGCTCAACCCCTTCAAACCCGCAAACGTTGTCTCACGGTCAGCTTTCAACATGACTTCCTTATGATTGTAATCTATATATGCCTTCTACTCCGAAAGCCAGTCCATACCAAAAATGACGTCGAACTCTACTAGCGGCAGTAACGACACTAGCAAGTCGAACTCCAGACTCCCAATATGAATATTTACGACACAAACACTGTCCGCACGCATAGAACACCCATTCAGCAACAACACATCCAATTTGTCCTTTGTCATCGAAGAAGGGACTCCGATGCGCGATATGAAACCTTCGGACAAAAAGGAGTGCGAAGGTCCCGTATCGAAGAGTGCTCTCGCCAGATTATTACAAATCAAAACAAAGCCTATACAAACAGTAATAAGCTAACAAGCATAAGGTAACAATATTTAAAGCGAAATTGCTATAAATTTAAACTGTACCCGTCACCACATCTGCTTGCTTGATGCCCTCCTACTGGCCAAGATTGTAGACTCATGGTTGAGTCGGAGCATAATGGGATGCGGTTGACTCCACCGCCTTGCCCCTTTTTCTTGTAAGTTGCACCCTGCTTCCTCTCAGACTTCGGACGTTCGCTCCAACAGTCACGGGAAAAATGCCCCGGCTTCCCAAGAGTAAAGCAAGCGCCCGGTGCACGACCTATAGTCGCCTCAGAAGCATCATAAGAAGGGGCTGGACCCGAAGCCCTAGCCTTCTTATTCCACCTTCGGAAACCGGACTTCGAAGTCGGCACTTTGAACTCTGACTTCTTAGCACCTGAGTCTCCAACTGCTCCTAACATAGCTTTCTTTGTCGTCTGAGCACCCTCCCGACAATCTCGGGCAAAGTGCCCTTTCTTTCCACAAGTATGACAAGTGTAAATAGCTTTGCGAGTGGATGCTTGAGCCTTATTTCTCATCATTCTACGGTTGGCAGCCCTTAAAGGATCTGCAGGGTTCAGTACCCTACTCACTGGTATCTGGTGAGTTCTCCCCAACTCTACTTCCAAAGATCCGTTCGACTCCACCAAGGCTCGAAATCCCAATAACTTTGGTCCTAGCAGTAGGATTCGCAACTTGCTACTCAAACCATTGTAAAATCTATTGACTATAGACTGCTCTCTTTCCAACTCAAAGCCTAGGTAGCGCCTTAACATAAGGAATGCCTGTAAATATTCGTCGACTGAGTGCGCTCCCTGCACTAAAAGCATGTTCATCTGCTTCCCCAATGGTCCTCTAAATGCCATTTGCTCCATCACACCACCCGGTGTCGAGGCCACCTCAGGGACAGAGGGTTGCACATTCCTTCCATGTTGTGCGTTGGTCACCGCGAACACCGCCTCAACTACCCTTCTTATGGTTTTAATAGAAGGAGGGGTCTTAGGCACGTCGCTGGGTGCAATACTTTTCTCAGAAAGCATGCATACAGACTGCCACGCGTCACTCCCGGACACCTATAGTCGTATAAAACACCAATAAGTGACCGAACAAAATTTTAAAAAGCAATTGTAGGAACACGCAGGTTCCTCAAACCTGTGTATTTTAATTTCTAAGTGGACATTCATGGGTTCTTTTCATGTTATAACGATGACGCACAAACATGTGCTCACTACCCCTTAAAGTGAATTCGTCCACGAATTCATTTATGCCTGACCGAAACCGGTAGTCTAATACCAAATTGTAACACCCCTATCCGTAAAATAGCATATAGCAGTAGGTCCGGCCGGGGCCCGACGTCATATACCACAGACAGATCGAAGGGTTACTCATCAAAACCATTCTTCCAATCATAACGTCCTACACAGAGCATCTAGCAGAAGCAATTTATTAAGTTGCAAGAAAAATGAACCCAATCACAAGCATGAATGTCCACTAGCAAACCCCAACATGAATGAATTACAAAGTACACAAAGTATCGGCCTTATGGCCTTATAAGAGTTCACTAAATTTAAAACAGTGTCTTCCATACTTCGGCTCGCAGGCCGGTCACACATGAATTAAACAAGTAAACAAACAAGGCCTTCAAGGGCCGGCTCAGCAACAAGGGTTTTGGCCCGCTATTTGCCACTCGGCTCTACAATACCTGCAAGCACAATTCACCGCAATGGTGGCAAACAAAAGTAACGGTAAGCTAAAGCTGACCAAATTATAATGATCCCGCCCCCAAACTCGGGGTGGCGATGCTCCTTTCCTACACTTATTAGCATAATAAGCATTATAGTGAATAATCATAACATCACCGGTGCAAGCACACACGGACGCATACCCCGTGCTCTCAGGGAACTTACACGGTGAACCCGGTCAAAACCGCGGTCTCACCACCGCCCCTTGGACGGCAATACTCGTGAGCATTATAGTCTTTCTGGCCTAAGCCTAAGACCCTCCATCTATGCCAACAGTAAGTACCATGTACTTTAGGTCTCTTTAACCGAACGACACAGAGCGGGTACGGTTCCGCCGAACCCGTTGATCACACCGCAACATCAATATAAGCCATATGCGCAGGTCAAGCTTACTCGAATCCCAAAACAATCAGACATGCACATAACCTAATTATGTTCAAGGCTAGCTACCAGGACACCAAGTTGGCAAAAATGCGTTTCTGCCCAGTTTTCCGGGTGCACCTTGGAGTTAATCCCCAAGACTCCCTGTTGCAATCTACCATGTAGAAAACCCAAAAACAACCAAAGGCACGGAGTCTTCTCTAGCTAATCATGCACAATGAAACATCACCGATCCAAACAAACTTGTCTGGGTAGGCTTCACACACCATGCCTATGTCTGTATCTCGATTTCGGACTCTACATGCAAACAAGGGGGACTATTCACATCTACCCCAAGGAACGCCGCACACACACCGCACACTCGTGGGAGCGGGTTTCCTTATGTAAAAGAAGGAGAGCTTCACATGCTCAAGAAGAGAATCGTTACCCTAGCATTCCTTTTTGGCACTATGGAAATCTATACGGTTGGAACGCACAGCGATGATCTCGCCTCCGTAGATATGGACTCGACTTGCTATTTGGCGCTCCGAATCTCCTCTAGCAACCAGATCTCACTTCCTTCTTCCTCCTTGCTCTCCCCTCTCTCTATAACTTAGAAAGGGATTGAACCTAAAAGAAATGAGGGTTTCTAAGCCCTATTCCCTTGTATATCCAAGCAAGAACAGCCCTGAGCCATTGGATCCCAAAATAAGGAAACAGATGGCCACAATTCGCACTTAAAATGAACTTCCTGGGCCGAACACGGCTTGCGACGCGCCCGTGTCCAATGTCGTGTGCCTTAATCGACGCCGAAATCGCTGCGTCCCGAAAATAACACGGGCACTCGACACGCCCGTGTCAGGCTTGACACGCCCGTGTCATCCAGTACACGCCCGTGTAGCTGGGCGTGTTCCTCCATCGACACAGGTCTAGCACCAACCCGAGGAGAACACGGGTATTCGACACGCTCGTGTAGAATTTGACATGCCCGTGTCGGAACCGAACACGCCTGGGCTCAGGCCGTGTCTCTCCCCCAACACAACTCGGCTATCAACCCGAGTAGGGCACGGCCTAGGACACGCCCATGTCTTAGGCCTTGTTCGCTGTTTGACAATCGTCGACTGCAATTTCGTCGACCACACGACAATTGTCTAACCCGAGCACGACACGCCCCTGGGACACGCTTGTATCCTAGGACATGTGACCTCTACCAAGTCCCAGACTTGGCTCAAAATGCCACTCGAAGCTCTTTTGAGTTTCGGGGCGTTACACTACTTCTGCTGGAGGAGAGAGAACTAGAACTTCTTCACTGGACATCTCCCTCTACCTAGTTTCAGAGGGTCCTGAAGACAGACCCCTAGAAGAAGAAGGGATAGAGTGGGCAGCAGCAAAGAGAGCAGAGAGGGAGGAAATAGAATCAGCAAGAGGTGCAATTGCCTCTGCTATGAGATTCCTGAGGGATGGAGTGATAAGCTCCAAGATTATGGAAATGGATGGAGAATCCAGTTGCATTAACTCAGGTGATGTTTTAGTTGGTACAGATAGATTGATGATGGTAGATGGAGATGGAATGACAGGAGGGATGGGAATGATATTAGTCATATCTTCATCTTGGATGGGTGAAGATGGAGGAGTATGTGAAGGGTATAGAGTATAATTGTGTTGTGGAGATAAATGTGGAGAAAATAGATTAAAGTTTATGGAGGACATGGGGTTTTGTGGTGTTATGTTGGCAAGGTGAGGTGGAAGAGGAGATGAAGGTGGTATGATGTGTTTTGGAGATGTAGGGGGTGTTGGCTGATGCAATGGTGAGGCAGGTGGTGTTGGAGATTGAAGTTGTGATTTTGAAGCAGTGGATGGTTGTTGGAGGGGAGTTGATGAAGTAAGTGAAACCTGTGGAGGAAAAGGTTGTTATTGAGAGGGAGGTGATGGAATCCTGATGGAGGGAATTTCTTCTGGAGGGGGAGGAGTGGCTATAACTGCCCTTGTGTCCTCATAAATACTGGAAGAGGATGAAGCCCTGGATGACTTAGTGATGGTCCTCTCCTATCTTCCAAATAAGGCACAAGTCAGCCTTTTGGATGCATTAATGAATATGGTCTGAGAGACCAGTGATTCAGATGTCTTTTCCTGGAGAAAAATCCCTAGAATCCTCCCAAAACAGACTTCCTTCTTAGTATTCTTCTTTTTGATTAAATCAAATATTATCCTTGCCCAATTCACTGCTTTCTTATTCACCACAGCACACATTACCAAAATTTGGTGCCTGGTAACGTAGTCATGAGCAGTATGCTTGCCCAGCAAGACTTTTCCCACAACATCAGCAAGAAACTTGTATTTAGTGGCCAAGTTCTTTTTGAGGAGCTTGTTAGGTTTCTCACCAATATGACCCATTTTAATTAACATATTATCAAAATCAGAACTTTCTATCTCAATATCTTCATCGCCATTTACCAAACCAAAAATTTCTGTTAAGACGGCGGGGGTTAGAGTAACCTGATACCCAGAGATGGTACCGGTCATGGAATCGGCATTAGGAGTAGTTGATGTATGCACACATTCTCTTATCTCATTCGTTGTTATCTTGATCCCGGTGGTCATAAAATTCTTTAACTGTTGATCCTCAAACAACTGTAGTATATCCAAGAATATATGATCAGAGTGTTGGAAAGATTCAAAATCAATATCAAAACCTGTATCGAATTTCATGCTAGCGAGAGAGCTTGCTGGAATCCCCATTGTTTCCTGCAAAAACAAGAAAGATCAAGTGCAAGAGAGTTCTGAATGGGCGAGATTTAGATCGAAGAAAAACCCTATTATAAGGTTTTTGGAATATGAAGCGACGAGCTCTGTCTTGCAAAAAATAAAAAGCCTTCGATCTCAGGTCGACGAAAAATTTCATGAAAAAATGATATCGTCGATCTCAGTCTGAAGAGGGGAAAACTTTTCGCCATGCTCAGGTCGACGAATAGTTTTCTAAAGCAAGATCGTCGATCTCAGGTCAACGAAAATGATTTCACACATAGATATCGTCGATCTCAGCTCGACGAAAAATCTCAAGAAGATCTCTCAGATCGTCGATCTCCGTTCGATGAACTGTGACAAATTATTCGACCACAGACAGAAATTAAATTAAAGCTTCTCCATTTATCATACCAAGCTGATTCATAAAGAACAGATGATTCCTCTCATCCAAGGGTTTGGTGAATATGTCTGCTCTTTGCAAATCAGTGTAGATGTAGACAAGCTTAATTTTATTTTTTTCCACACAATCTCTAATGAAATGATGCATTATTTCTATATGCTTAGTCCTTTTATGATGCACTGGATTTTGTGCAATGAAAATTGCAGTTATATTATCATATAGTAAGGTTGAATTATTTAAGTTGAAACCATAATCTAGGAGTTGGTTCTGAATCCACAGTATTTGGGAACAATAACTGCCAGATGCTATGTATTCAACTTCTATAGTTGAAGTAGACATAGATGTCTGCTTTTTGCAAAACTAGGACACAAGTCTAGCACCAAGGAACTTGCATGTCCCTAAGGTGCTTTTTCTGTCCAATCTACATCCAACAAAGTTAGCATTTGAGTATCCAGTCAACTCAAACTCTAAATCAGTTGGATACCCGAGTCCTAGGCTAGGACAACCCTTTATATATCTTAAAATTCTTTTTAGAAAAGTAAGGTGGGATTCTTTAGGGTTCAGTTGAAACCTAGCAAAAAGGCATGTAACAAATATTATGTCTTGCCTACTTGCTGTGAGATATAACAGGGACCCAACAATGCCCCTATATAGTTTCTGATCAACAGGCTTGCCATGTTCATCAAAGTCAATCACAACATTAGAAGACATGGGTGTTTTCTTTGCTGAGGCATCTGACATCCCAAACTTTTTGATTAGCTCCTTAGCATACTTGGACTGGGATATGAAGATTCCATCAGGAAGTTGCTTCACTTGGAGACTAAGGAAGTAAGAGAGCTCACCCATGCTGCTCATTTCAAACTTCGAATTCATTAGGTCAGAGAACCTCTTGCATAGTTTGGAATCAGTAGAACCAAAGATAATGTCATCTACATAAATTTGTACTAATAAGATTTGATCCTTATGATGTCTAGTGAACAATTTCCTATCTACTATGCCCCTAGAGAATTTATGCTCTAGAAGAAAGCTAGCTAAGGTTTCATACCAAGCTCTTAGAGCTTGCTTTAGACCATAGAGAGCCTTATGCAATTTAAAGACATAAGAAGGATGGGTTGAAGAAATAAAACCTGGTGGTTGCTCCACAAAAACCTCTTCTTTAAGTTCACCATTTAAGAATGCACTTTTGACATCCATTTGATATACTTTGAACTTCTTATAGGCAGCATAAGCAAGGAAGATTCTGATTGCTTCCAGCTTTGTAATAGGTGCAAATGTCTAGTCATAGTCAATGCCGTCCTCTTGTCTATAGCCTTGAGCAACTAGCCTTGCCTTATTCCTGGCAATAATTCCCTGGGCATCTAGTTTATTCCTGAATACCCATTTAGTTCGAATGATTGGGTAGTCTTTGGGTCTTTGAACTAAATCCCAAACTTGCATCTCTCAAACTGGTTAAGCTCCTCTTGCATTGCAATAATCCAGTGTGGATCTTTCTCGTCATCTTTAATGGATTGGGGCTCAATTTGAGATATGAAGCAGACATGCATCAAGTCTTGGTTGAGTTGATGCTTGGTCTACACACCTATTGACATGTCTCCAATCACCTGAGATACAGGATGATCTCTAAGTGTGACAAACTCAGTAGGTGGAGTTGGTTCAGCAACATCTTGGGGAATTAATTCCTCTTGTGGAATTATGGGAGCTGTTGTTGGCTCTTCACTGAACTTAATGAGATCGTCTTTACTGTCTTCAAAAAAATGTGGAGAAGGACGTGCAACAACCTCATTAGTGTGGGTCAACTCATCCAACTTCTTACACAAGTGTGGTACCTATAAGGTTTCACTGGTTGATGGATTCTTCTCCTTGTAATACATGTTAGTTTCATCAAATGATATTTGTACAGTCTCTTCCATTTTCATAGTAGATTTATTATATAACCTATATGTCTTACTGACTTGGGAATATCCTAGAGAAATTCCCATTGTAGCCTTGGCTTCAAATTTCTAAGATATTTCTTATCATTGTTATGAATGTAGCATAAACAACCAAAAATTCTAAAGTAATCTACTTTAGGTTACTTCCCATTGAGTAGTTCATAGGGAGTCTTGCCCTTAAGCTTATGTATCAGGCTCCTATTCAGTACATAATTAGGTGTGCTTACAGCCTCTGCCCAAAAGGATAGTGGCAAGTAAGCATCTGCAAGTAATGTGCCTGTAGCTTCAATCAGGGTCCTATTTTTCCTTTCAGCTACCACATTTTGTTGAGGAGTTCTAGGAGCAGAGAAACAATGCCTGATACCTTCCATCTAACAGAATTTTTGCATGGGAAGAGACTCAAACTCAGTACCATGATCACTTTTGATCAATGCAACTGGAGTAGAATATTCAATCCTTATGCTCTTAAGAAAGTCTGTAATAACTTTAAAGTTATCAGACTTATTCCTCAAGAAGAACACCCAAGTGAACCTTGAGAAGTCATCTACAATCAGTAAGGTATAAGATTTCCCTCCTAGGCTATGTACATCAATGGGTCCAAAAAGATCCATGTGGAACAAATACAGAATCCTTGGTGAATCACTCTTATTAATGGCTTTAAAACTATTTTTAGTTTGCTTGCCTAATTGAAAAGTCGTACACATGCTTTCCTTCTTGTAGGGGTAAGAAGGCAATCCTCTTACAAGGTTGTCCCTAGATAATTTAGCAATGTTCTTTAAGTTAACATATTTTAATCTCTTATGCCATAGTTCATTATTATTACTAACCTGGTTGAATAAGGCATATCTCAGACCTAGCAGTCTTAAAATTTACTATGTAAATATTTCCTATTCTAGTTCAAGTTAAAACTACTTCATTTTCTACGAAAGTGATAATGCAAAAAGAGTTATTAAATGATACCTGAAACCCTTCATCACATAATTGACTTATGGAGATTAGGTTGTGCTTTAGTCCACTTACATAATCCACCTTTTTGAAAGTGACAGCTCCAATATTTACTTTCCCGTATCCTTTAGTCTGGCCATAGTTGGAGTCACCAAAGATCACTTTTGGACCTAGCTTGGACTTATAGTTGGTTAGATTTTTCTTACTACCAGTCATATGCCTTGAGCAGCCACTATCCAAGTACCACTATTCCTCTATGGTAGGATAGGAGTTTACCTGCATAAGAACAGATTAGATGTTCTTGACCCAGATTACCTTGGGTCCTTGTTGCTTTTCATACTTAAAACTGGAAATAAAGGAACATTTAGGTTGATTTTTATACCCTAGGGGGTGATATCTTCTTGTTGGAATTATCCACTGGGTGAATGGATTAATATATTCTCTTGGTTGATTAAATGATCTATAAGAATTAAAATTTCTGTTATTCTGAACTGGGGTAGACGAATTCTTGTAAGTTCGTCGATTTGAGGTCGACGAATGGGGATGAGTTCGTCGAACTCCACTCAGAGAATGAAAGTATTCATTCTCCGTGCCTCAATATCGTCGATCTCGGCTTGAAGAACCATACTTGTTTCGTCGATCGCAGTTCAAAGAATAATTATAATAAAAATTTGTGTTCGGAGTTCGTCGACTTGAGTTTGACGAACTGTACACATTTCGTCGATCTGAGTTCGACGAAATCTGCTGAACATTATTATAGTTAGGATTTTTCTTGTTCTTTCTCTTTTTCTTGTTTTTTCTGTTTTAATTCTATTTGCTTAATACTATGATCATCTACCTTTTCTTTGCCTTTTTCAGAAACAAATTTGATTGGAGTTGATAATATGTTTTATGAATTAATGGGGGTTGGCTTGATGAAGCACCTAAGCCCAGCTTGCCATTAAGTCTGGCATTTACTGTGCTTGTGATGTTCATCAACTTGATGCTTCTCACGTTTAGGGATTTTTCAAGTTGCCTTGCCTCAGCTAATTCAGTTTTTAGTGACATGATTTGTTCAGTTGTAATAGTAAATTTTTCCTTTAACTTGATGTTTTCAGATAGAAGATTGTCTTGTTCAGTTATCTTATCTCTGAGTAGTTTGATTTCTTTCTCAGAATTAATCAAATCATTACATAATAATTTGAATTCAGTTTTAAAACCATCTGAATTAAAATCAAATGAAGAGATTACCTAATCCTCTTCAGATTCAGATTTTTTTTCAGATTTCTCATCTTTAGAGAGGCTGCCTGATGCATTAATAGCCATCAAGAAAACTTCTCTTGCTTTTGCTTCCTCTTCATCTTCACTTGAGCTGTAAGATGAGTATTCTTCCTCTAAATACTCCAGGTTTCAGCAACAAAGCCTTTCTCCTTCCTTTTGTGCTTGCTGGAGGAGGGCTTGTTGTAATGCCTTCTGGATTCCTTTTCTCTTCTTTTCTCCTTATTCTTATTCTCTGGACACTCTGAAATGATATGTCCAGGTTTCCTTCATCTAAAACACACAATCTCTTTAGTAGGTGTTTTGTCATGCCTTGGTTTGTCATCCTCTCTAGATGAATTCCTCCTTGAATCCTTCTTGCCCATTTTGTAAAATCTCTTGGCTAGGAGACTCAGAAGTTCTTTATTAGCTAATGGAGCTTCTGTTTCTTTAGATGCTTTGAATGCTATGTTTTGCTCCTTTCTAGCTGATGAGGGGGTCTTTTGCTCAGCAGCTTCTCTAGTCTTTATTAACTGCTCATAGGATTTGAGATTTCTTAGTAAAGATTCAGTGGAATCTCATTCAAACTTCTAGCCTCTTTGATTGGCCAGATTCTGGAATCCCATAAGTTGGGGAAGCACGTGAGAATTTTATCATTGACCTCAGTGAGGGTTATGTCCTTATCCAGAGTTTTTAGATCATTGATGATTGAGTTGAGTCTATTGTACATATCACTCACTTACTCTAATTCTTCTTTCTTGAAATTCTCATATTGGGAGATGAGATTTGATCTCCTGTCTTTTCTCCTATCTGCAGATCTAGCAACCATTTGGTTTAGGGAATCCCAGATGGATTTAACTGAGCTGCACTTCCACTTTCTAGAAAATGTCATCTGACATTGTCTGAGCCAGAATGTTCATGGCCTTGGTAACAGCTATCTCGGCCTTCTTCTGTGCATCTGTCCACTCAGGTGGTGGGAAAGCATGAGTGCTGGAAGTTGCAGTAGATGTAGCCACTAGAGTTGGTGGACTTGTCAAGATAGAATTAAAAATATCTTCATCAATGGAGTTCATGTATAATTTAATTCTTGCCTTCCAGATTGAAAACTTGTTCAAGTTGCAAACTTGAGGTCTGGTGCTTCATAGTCCTTATTCTGTGCCATGGTATAAGTGATGCTAGAGAAATTTAGATTTGTCTTGAGGGAAGAAATTGTCGACCTGAGCTCGAATATCGTCGAGCTCAACTCATAGAAAGAACTCTGATTTCGTCGATCTTAGATCGATGATCGTCGAGCTGAGTTCGAAGAACTTTGAACTAATAATCTGAACTCTTAATTCTTATAAGTCTTGAGTCTCTTGAAGTCCATTGCAGACTTGTCCATGAAGATTGATTCTAATGACTAGCCTAAACTCTAGTACTAACAGACTTGACCCTAGCTATACAAGGTGGGTCAAACATCCTAAGTAGTTAACCTAGCCCAAATCCAAACTAGGGATCCAACAGGCACCGAAACCAAGGCAGCCTTTTATACATCTTCATGAAAATAGACTACTGTCGGCGGTAAGACTAGCGCCCGATGGTAAGTTCGAGCGCTTGTTGTGCCAGCTGTCATCCAAATCTCGTATAATAATTAAAATGAATATTTGTCATTTTATCGTTGCTAGCGCCGCGCGGTAACTGTTATCGCCTGGCGATAAGTTATTTCTCGAGAAATCCTACTCAATGTTCGTCGAGAGATATTCATTGAGCAGCTAGCGATGCATGGTAACTACTCTCGCCTGGCAGTAGTTCTCGATGCTTGACGTTCATCGAGAGATATTCGTCGAGCGGCTAGTGAGGCGAGGTAAATGCTATCGCCGAGCAATAGCATCCACTTAACGCCATTGTCTTGGCATACTCAACGCTTTTCTTCTCAATGCTCTCAATGTGGTGTTGAGTGAGTTAGCGCGGTGCAATAAAGTTAGCGCCTGGCAGTAGGTTCCCGAGCATCTTGCTGAATTAATTCTTGGGTTAGCGCCAGCGATAGGACTAGCGCTTTCCGATAGCTTCCCGAGCGCCATGTCCATTTAATTTCATCTACCGCCAAGCGGTAACTCCTATCGCCTGGCGGTATCTTCCAGAAGAGACTTTCTTTGCCTGCACCTGTCAACCTGCACACTCTAACAATACAAAACATGATCAAATACAACCTTGGAGTTGATATTCTCAAACACAGGGTATGTGAAACATCGGTTCCAACAGCTGCATATGTTGGTGTATATCATTGACGAAGAATTTTCAAGTGGTGTTTTGACTTTTTCAAATAAGGGGAGATTATTTGGTCCATTCATCTCAATGTCCCAGCTTTGGGGAGATTGTTGGGTCCATTGATCTCAATGTCTCAGATTTGTTAGAAGTCAAACAAGTCAATGGTATACACATAGTTGTATTTGATGTAGTTTTAGTTCATGCATGTAGGTTGGTCTATATCATATTGATTGGACAGTTGGTCCAAGTAACATTGACAGGTGGACTCAAAGAAGCTGACTGGAGAGACAGAAAAATGATAGTCCATAGGCATTGAGTGAAGCCAGTTCACTCAATTCCATATGGCTAATAACGCTGAGTGAAGTCAGGACAGTCAAAGCCCAACAAGTTGCAGCACAGAAAAATTACTAAGTCCATAGGCGTTGAGTGAAGCAAGTTCACTCAACGCCATACAACTAACAACTCTGAGAAAGGGAAGGCAGTCAAAGCTTTAATTATTTGCAAGGCAAAAAAGTGGCTAAGTCTACAGGCATTGAGTGAAGTCAACTCACTCAACACCATATAACCAGAAGCGTTGAGTGAAGCTTGATCTCTCAACACCATACTATTTCTATTAAATCCAAAGGAAAAGGAGTCAGAAAATTGACTAAGTCCAGAAGCGTTGAGTGAATCCAGTTCACTCAATGCCAAGATCAATAAGCTTTAAATCAAGCTAATGCAGTCAGCCTAAGAGAAAATAGAGAAATTAGCTAAGTACAGAAGCGTTGAGTGAAGCCAGTTCAATCAATGCACTCAACGCTAGATTTCATAGGCAAAGACAGAAAGCATTGAGTGAGGCCAGCTCACTCAACGCCTTTAGACAGAAGGAGATTTGGCTAAGTATAAAAGTGTTGAGTGAAGCTTATCCACTCAATGCTCTCAACGCTTTCAGAGAGAAGGATGCAAAATATTGGCTAAGTTTAAAAGTGTTAAGTGATGCCAGTTCATTCAACGCTCTCAACTTTTTCATGCTAAGGAAAATTATTCTAAGTCCAGAATCGTTGAGTGAAGCCAGTTCACTCAACGTGCTCAATGCCGGGAGTGATTTTTTGAAATTTGCTAAGTCCATAACTGATGGCGTCAGCAAAGTCAACAAAAGTCAACAAAATTCTAAAATGATCATAGAAGAGCTACAACTCATAACTAACGTCGACGTTAGTCTCATTCTGTAAAAATAAGGATATAATAAGCCGTTAAAATAATGACATGTGTCAATCATCTCGCTGGATGATGGGATTATAAATAGAAGTTGAGATCTGGATCGAAGAAAATTTCTGAGGGATCAATTCATTACGGAAAAATTTGTGCGGGACTTCGTCTTCTTCCCCCCGCCATTGTTATAGAGACAAGAAGATCGTTTCAATGATTCTGAAGGTTTTTGTGTTATCTGTGGCGATCAACATCTGCTGCAACACGATCAAAGATATTCTCTGAGGAAGAACAAACAACCAATGGTAGCCCTAGCTGTAGTGACTTCTCGATCCAAGCAGAGCCTAATTTGAAGATCAATTTCAGGATCAGTGAAGAAGAAATTTGTTCTGGGTTTTCTCAGGACAGAAGGAGAGGCAGAGCAGTTCAATTTCTGCCAAAATAGGTTAGCTGATTGAAGACCATCTTTCTTGATCTTCCCTCTTCATCAGCACGATCAGAATTCATTTTTGAGCCGATTCCAGCTCAAGCATCAGATTCTAGAAGACCTTCATCCTTGTTGTTGAGAAGAAAATTGGGCTGAGATTCTCTAAATTCAAGAAGCTGTAGACTTAAAGAATCAATCTCTATAGTCTAATCTATATCAATATCAAATCCATCTATGTAGGATCTTTTCAAGATTCGATTTGTAAGCTTAGTTTATAAAGGCTAAGTGTTGAATCTAGTGAGATCTGTATTGTAAGCCTAAGTTATAAAGGCTGAGTGTAGGATCTGGTATTGATCTGAGTGGTAGGATCCAGTCTTGGATCTGTGTGATAGGGTTGTTTTTCTCATCCTGTGTTGTTCGGAATTTAATTTAATGTTGTTATATTTTTATGTTTTCATAGTTCTGATAGCTTCTATTTTCTTATCTCTTTGTTTAGGTTTAGTTTTTAGTACTTTAATTTCATTTTTATGCTTTTATACAAGTGTTTTCAAAGTGACTTTCTATCTTCTTTTTTTACTTAGACTTTTTATTTTTGTAAAACTTCTGTTCTTTTCATCTTTTTTCCACTTTTTAAACTCTTTTATAAAATTATAATAATGAAAAAGTTGTTATTTTAATTTTTCGATGAGTTTGTTTTCTTTCTCTTTTTATCGTGTGTGTGTGAGTGTATGAGAATAAGTTTCATTTTGCTCTTTCAATTATGTAGAGTGTGTGAGTGTATGAGATAATTTTGCTTGATTTCTTTTATTGTTTTCTTTATCGCTTTCTCAATTATGTAGAGTGTTTGTGTGTATGAGATAATTTTCATTGTTTTCTTTCAATTATGTAGAGAGAGTGTGTGTGTGCATTTACTTCCCGCCTACTGATTCGAGTAGGACTCGCTTTCATTTCCCGCCTACTCGTTTGAGTAGAACTTGTCATTTCTCGCCTACTCGTTTGAGTAGGACTTGTCATTTCCCCCCTACTCGTTTGAGTAGGACTTGTAATGTAGTTATTTCCCGCCTACTCATTCAAGTAGGACTTGTAATTTCTCTTTTTTGTGTAACTTAGATTTTTATTTTATTATTTTCAAAGGTGTGATTTCTCGTGTTAGTTAGTTTTATAATTTTCTAACATTGTGTTCTTTTCTGCCCCCTTTTTGTAACCCTTTAGAGCTTAGTCTTTAACTTAGACCTCATTAAAATCATAACTCGTCCCCATACCGATGAGTGGCTAATCGTTCTTAGCCCTCGACATCGAAGAGCTTTGGGACATATGAAATCACTCTAAATAATTAAAGGATCTTTTTCTCACTTTAATTAAAGGGCTTAAGGTTTGCCCCAGGTATACGATGCGTAGAACCACATATCGATGTGTGGGCTCTATTTCTGTTATCCATGTGCTAGCTAGCCGAGAGGTTGTGCGTATGGGTCAATTACCCTTGGGTACAAAGAGTTGCGTGCATACCCTCGAGAGAAGAGAAGTGTAATTCTATCGGATTTGGTTCCCCACCCAATAGCGGGGTTCTTAGCATAAAGCGGGCATTAAGAGGAATCCTTCATCAAACGAGAGTTCAGTTGAATAGTCTTAATGTTCAGGTGAGCGATATTCCTAGAGATAGGTGAGCTCATGTTTGTGGAACCTCCACGGCCAAGTTTCCTTTAATTAATTTGAAAACTAAGTTCTATAATTATTAAGAGTCATTTTAGTTTCGATCTGATTCGATGCCGAGCATTAACCCTTCATAGAATTTCCTAACTTGTTTTCGTGCCTTTATTTTCTCCATCTTAGTTAATTAAAATCCCTATCGTATTTTCAGTAAAATAATAGTTACTCCGTAAAGAGTAAAAATAATAAACCCATCCCCGAGAACAATACGACCTCGATATTCCTACCGAATATCGAGTACTACATGTGATAGGTGCACTTGCCTCCTTTCGTTAAAACTCACTTTTTAGCAGTTTGCGGCGTTCGACCAATCGAACTAACCACCTATATAAGAGTTGGCTTCGCGGCCATCAGCTTTGCATTATAGTATTTATCCTGTCGACTTTGAGCCTCAAGCATGCGGTCCCGTATTAATTTAACAACTGCATCAGTATCATCAATGTACTCAATTCCCAAAACCTTCGGGTCTTCATCTTGTACCCACGATAAGGGATTCCTACACCTTCTTCACTAAAGGGCTTCATGGGGTGCCATCCCGATACTGGCCTGATGACTGTTATTGTATGAGAATTCTACCAGGGGTAAGAGCCTTTCCCACGACTCTCCTCTCTCTAGCACACACAACCTTAATAGATCTTCCAAGGTTCTGATGGTCCTCTCAGACTGACCATCCTTCTGAGGATGAAAAGTTGCACTGAAGGTAAGACGTGAACCCAAATACGTCTGTACTTCCTTCCATTCCTTATAAGTGAAACAACAAACCCGGTCAGAAACAATTGTCTTTGGCACGCCATGGTACCGTACAAACTACTCCACAAAGAGGCACACCAAAACATCTAATGTGCCTCCTTCATTGGAATAAACCTGGCTACCTTCATCAAGCGATCCACGATTACCCAAACTGAATCATTCCCAGAGTGTGAGAGGGGCAAACCGTGAACGAAGACCATGGAGATATCCTCGAACTTCCACTTGGGATGGGCAACGACTGTAATAATCCTCTGGGGCTCTTTCATTCTGCCTTCACCTTTTTACAGGCTTCACAGTGCGTGACAAAATACCTGATATCTCTCTTCATTCCTGGCCAACACATGGTCTTTCGCAAGTTAGCGTACATTTTAGCAATCCCGGGATGCATGGAATACTGAGAGCGATGTGCTTCTCTCAAAATATCTTCTCAAATTTTGCCGCCTTCGGGAATGTAGAGCCGGCCACATAAATGAATGTGGTCGTCTTTTAAGTAATATTAGTCAGTAGACCCATCTTAAAGTGACTTAAATACAAGGGCCAGAGCAGCATCCTTCCCTTGCTCTGCCCTGATTCGGTCCCGAATGTCACAGACTATGCTCATTGTGGTTAGATACTCCATATACTCTTTAGAATGGTCCTTATACACCAAGGTGATCTCCATATCCTCAAGCATCCGAGCTAATTTAATACTCATCAACCGAGACTCAGGGTTCGATTCTCTTACCTTTCTTCTCAAGGCATCAGCCAGGGAGTTTGCTTTTCTGTGGTGATAGTTCAAAGTAAAATCATAATCACATAAAAATTCTAACCATCGTCGCTGTCTCAGATTCATTTCCTTTTGAGTATGAACATACTTTAGATTCTTATGATCTGAAAATATCTCACAGTGGATGTCATATAGATAGTGTCTCCAAACTTTCAAGGCGAACACTACTGCCCCAAACTCCAGATCATGAACTGGGTAATTAGCTTCATGTTTCTTCAGTTGTCTCGAAGCATAAGCGATTACATGCCCGTGCTACATCATCACTGCCCCCATCCATTGATATGATGCGTCAGTGTAGACCTGGAATCCTTCCTCCCTAGATGGAAGGGATAGGATGGGTGCGGTAGTAAGTTTGTCCTTTAGTTCTTGGAACAAAGCTTCACACTAGGGTGTCCACTTGTATGGAACACCTTTCTTTGTTAGAGTAGTAAGAGGAAGGGATATCTTTGAGAATCCTTTCACAAACATGCAATAATACCCAACAAGTTCAAGGAAACTCCGCATATTGGCTGCTAACTTCAGAGGCGACCATTCCTTCACAGTATGCACCTTGGTCAGATCCACAGCTAACCCAACACCACTGATCACGTGGCCTAAGAAGGCAACTTCTCGAAGCCAAAATTCACACTTTCTAAAATTTGCAAACAAGGTATGCTCCTTTAGCTTCTTCAGCACCAACGTCAAGTGTTCCACGTGATCTTCTTCTGTCTTCGAATAGACCAAAATGTCATTGATGAAAACGATGACGAAGACATCAAGGTATGGCTCAAACACTTTGTTCATCAGATTCATGAACATCGAAGGAGCATTCGTGAGTCCAAAAGTAATCATGGTGAACTCATATAGCCCATACCTTGAGCTAAATGCCGTTTTCTGGATATCCTCCTCTTGTATCCTCAGTTAGTAATACCCTGAGCATAGATCCAACTTGGAAAACCAGTGCGCTCTTACCAGTTGATCGAATAACTTATCTATCCGGGGTAGAGGGTAGGTGTTCCGCACTATCAAACAATTGAGCTCCCAGTAATCTATACATAACCGTAGCATTCCATCCTTCTTCTTAACAAATAGAATAGGGGATCCCCAAGGTGATGAACTGGGGCGAACGAACCCAGACTCTTCTAATTCCTGTAACTAAACTCTAAACTCGACGAGTTCCTTCGGGGCCATATAATAAGGGGTCCTGGAGACGGTCTTGGCACCCGGTATTAACTTAATTTTGAAGTCCATTTCTCAATGCAGGGGGTAATCCTTACAGTTTCTCGAGAAATATCTCAGGGAAATACCGCACCACTCACACGTCTTTCATATCTGTTATCAACTCTTTCATCTTGAAACAAATCATGTATACTTCATCCCCCTTCATGGGAGCTTTTAGGGCCTGAATTGAAGATAATAACATACGAGGTGCGAATCTAATACCTTGAAAGATGACTTTTGAGTCCCCATGTCTCAAGGAAATTCGCTTTTCTGCATAATCAATTCTGGCGTAGTGCCAATCTAGCCATTCCATGCCCAAAATGAGTCGAATTCTGGCATTCTCAATACTGTGGCAGGGTTTCAAATGTCTTTCCTCCAAGATGTATCTCCAATTATCACTTGGCGGTTGCAGTCATCTCAGAGCCATCTGGGAGGCGTACTCTCCGAGAAATACTGGTGAAGTATTGCACTCCTTCTAGGCCTTCAACAAAGTCTACCAACACAAACGAGTGTGTGGAACTAATATCGAATAGAGTGTAGGCCGGTTTTGTTTGATCCCTAGTAGGATTTGGGCTAGGTTCACTATGTTAGGATCTATGACCCAACATATATAGCCAGGGTCATGGTTGTGTCCTAGAGTCTAGGCCAAGTCTTTAGAGTCAACATCACTTGGACCAGACATCAACAGACTGCCAAAGACTCAAGACTTAAAGATTTCAAAGACTCAGTAAAATGAGTTCGACGTTCGTCAAACTCAGGTCGACGAAAGTCGTGCTCAGCTCGACAAAATCAGAGAAAGATTATCTGAGCTGAGCTCGACGAACTCAGTTCATAGGTCTCAGGTCGACTAATTTTGGATCATATGCTTAAACACTCAACGCCAGAGAACATCTCAAATATTCTAAGTCCAGAATCAAACTCAGGTCAACGATCTTAGATCTCAGCTCGACGAACTCAGTTCACAGGTCTCAGGTCGACTAAGTCTGGCTCATATGCTTGAACACTCAATGCCAGAGAACATCTCAAATATTCTAAGTCCAGAATCAAACTCAGGTCGACGATCTTGGATCTCAGCTCGATGAACTCAGTTCTCAGGTCTCAGGTTGACTAACTCTGGATCATATGCTTCAACACTCAATGCCAGAGAACATCTCAAATATTTTAAGTCCAGAATAACACTCAGGTCGACGATCTTGGATCTCAGCTCAACGAACTGTGGACTCAGGTCGACGAATCCAGACTTGGTTATTTTCATCCTTCTGTCCCTATTATAATGCAATAATTCCTGAGTAATTAATGCTAAAATATTCTCTGAATATTACCGTTAGACGGAGCATTAATTATGGTCTTCCTCATGATTATTGCTTGCCATATTTTTCGTGGGACAGTTGGGGAAATAAATCAATGCAGATCATTCTCTAGGCTGTCAGTAATTAATGTAGAAGAAATTCAAATTTCGAAAGCAAATTGATTTGGAAAATATAAAAGGGATTTTCTCTCTTTTTCAAAAATATACACAAACACACAGAAAATCAGTCAGGAAAAGAAGAACACCATCATCTCGCAATAAGGATCTCTCTGTTCTCGCTCTCTCTTGACAACAAAGTGTTAAAAAGAAAGAACTGCTAGACCAGAAGAAGAACAGCTTTCAGAAGAAGAAGAATAACTATTCAAATCAGGAGTCTTCTTCTTTTGTCATTCTCTCAGGAACTTTCAAAGGACAACAACTACTGCATCAGTCAAAGAAGTTCCTGAAGATCTTCTCGTTGAAGCTAAAAGCCTGAAGGCCTATCACCCTGTAGTAAATTTCAAACCACCTGAATCTATTCACTATCTCAGGGGGAGCTTTTGCTACCATCAAATCCACATAGTCTTCTCAGTTGTATAATTGAGAAAGAGAAGACATAATCACTCTCTCATCACCCCACTGTATAAAGGGTTCTCTACTCCCTTCAAAAGTGATTCCTGGTTGTAAGTCACCTAACCAAAAGACTTGAGGTTTGGTTTTTGAGCACCTAATAAAAAGCTCATTGGTGTCAGGCACCTGATCAAAAATCTGAGTGGATTCCTACCAGGGTGGTAGGAGAGTGGATGTACCCAGGTTAGGGAACCACTATAAGTTCTTGTGTTATCTGTTTGCCCTTTTCTTTTTGTTCTTGATGTGGTTGTGCTAGTTAGGACTGCTCTGTTTTTGCATAATTTATTTTTCATTATGCAATTTTTATTTACTGCAAAAGCTCAAATAGTTTTTAAGGATACTCTATTCACCCCCCCGCCCTCTAGAGTATTCCAGATCTAACACCTCACTTTCAATTGGTATCAGAGGGGAGTTCTTTTGGTTGTACAAGCTAACCCTTGAACCAAAGATCCTGAGTTAGATCTATCATTCTATTCCCATTAGATTTATACTCACACAGCATGGCCCAGAACAAAGATTTTGAAAGCACCAGACCTCCATTTTGCAACCTAAATAATTTTTCCATCTAGAAGGCAAGAATAAAATTATATATGAACTCCATTGATGAAGATATCTATAATTCCATTTTGGCAGGTCCCCCTGCAACACTTACAACTGCAACATCCTCCAGCACTAATGCAGTTCCACCACCTAAGTGGACTGAGGCCCAGAGGAAAGCAAAAATTGATGATGCCAAGGCCATGAATATTCTGGCCCAAACAATGTCATATGACATTTTTCAAAAAGTTGTTGAATGCACCTCAGCCAAAGCCATCTGGGATTCCCTAAACAAAATGGTGGTTAGATCTGCAGTTGAAAGGAAGGACAGGAGATCCAATCTCATATCCCAATATGAGAATTTCAAGAAGGAGGAAGCAGAGTCAGTGGCAGACATGTACAACAGGTTGAGCTCAATCATAAATGAGCTGAAAACCTTGGACAAGGACATCACCCTCACAGAGGTGAATGACAAGATCCTTATGTGCTTCCCAAGCTCATGGGATTCAAGGATCTGGCCCATCAAGGAGACTAGAAGCCTAAATGAGATTTCCACTGAATCTCTTTTGGGAAAGTTAAAGTCATATGAACAACTTATCAAGACCAGAGAAGCAGCTGAGAAAAGAACACCTCCACCAGTAAGGAAGGAACACAGCACTGCATTCAAGGCTGCTGAAGAGACAGAGACTCCAACAGTTAATGAAGAGTTGATGAGTCTATTTTCCAAAATATTCTACAAGATGGCAAGGAAAGACTTCAGGAGAAAGTCATCAAGGCAGGATGACAAGCCAAGGTATGATAAAACCCCTACTAAGGAAGTGGTTTGCTTTGGCTGTAGGAAAACTGGACACTTCATCTCTGAGTGTCCAGAGAATCAAAAGAAGGAGAAGAGAAGAGAGAAGGACACAAGAAGACAGCACAGCAGTATGCCTTCTTCCAGCAAATATAAGAAGAAGGATAAAGGCTTTGTAGCTGAATCCTGGAGTGAAACAGAAGATGAATCCACATCTTCCAGCTCTAGTGAAGAAGAAGAGGAGGCAAAGGCAAAGGAAGTTTGTCTCATGGCAATTGATGCTAGCAGTAGCATATCAGATACAGATGAATCTGATAATGAAGAAATCCTGTCAGCTGAAAACCAGGTATTAGCATCATATTATTTTGAATCTGGTGAATTTAAATTTGAATTTAAAAATTTATGCTTAGATTTGATAAGCTCTGAGAAGGAAATCAAACTTATTAGAGAAAAATTAAAAGTTCAAGATAAAATTATTTCTGAAAATGCTAATCTATCTAATGAACTAAAGTCTATAAATGAACAAATCATCTTTCTGAAATATGAACTTAGCAAAGCGAAGATATTGGAAGAAACATTAAATGGCGGAAGTTTAAGACGGTTAGATATAACCAGCACATTAAATACTAGAACTAATAACTGTAGATTAGGGTTAGGAGCTTCATCCAGTGAACCAATACTAATCCAAAAGAACCATCCTTCTAAACCTGTAAATTTTGTTTCTAATAAAGGAAAGAAAAACACTGAACATGTTAATAAGGTTAATGAAGTTCTTAAAAAGATTGAAACTAAGAACAAACTTAAAAAAAAGAAGAATAATAAAAGTAACAATGCACAGCAATTATCGTCGAACTCAGATCGACGATATATGAACAGATCGTCGACCTCAGTACGACGATCTCTGAACACAAATTTCAATAATAATCATTCATCCTTCTGTGACCGATGAACTGTGTATTGTTCGTCGAGCAGAGATCCACGAACTTGGGGCACAGAAAATGAACTTGTTATTCTCTGAGCAGAGATCGACGATCTCATCCCAATTCGCCGAACTTTGTCGACGAACTCACAACAATTCATCGAACCCAGAAAGTCTTAACCAAAATTATATCCATAACAAAAACTCTAGTAATCCTAGGAAATAAGTGAATCCTTTTAATCAATGGATAATACCACCAAGAAGATATCATCCTAAAGGCTACAAGAATCAACCAGAATATTCTTACATTTCCAGTTACAGTTATGAAAATCAACAAGGACCCAAGGTTACCTAGGTCAAGAACAATAACTATCATCCTTGCAGGTAAAGAGCTGTCTAGCATTTAATCAACAATGGTATCTAGATAGTGGCTGCTCCAAGCATATGACAGGCAGCAAGGACAACTTAAGTGATTATTAGTCCAAGCTGGGACCAAAGGTTATCTTTGCTGATTCAAACTGTGGCCAGACCAAAGGCTATGGTAAAGTCAAGATTTGAGCAGTGAATTTCAAGAAAGTTGCCTATGTAAGTGGCTTGAAGCATAACCTCATCACAATAAGTCAACTTTGTGATGAAGGTTATCAGGTAATTTTTAACTCTAGCTCTTGTATTATTTCATCTAAAGAAAACAAAACCGTTTTAATTGAAAATAAGGAAGGCAACATATACTTAATTGATTTTCTTTCTGCCAACTCAAACATCTGCTTACTTAATATAATTAGTAATTAAAATGAACTTTAGCACAAAAGGCTAGGTCATGTAAACATGAAAAACATTGCTAGGCTATCAAAAGACAACCTTGTGATAGGTCTGCCTTCTGGTCCCTACAAGAAGGAAGGTCTCTGCAGGGCTTGTCAACTAGGCAAGCAA
The DNA here is from genome assembly GCA_039513925.1 of Platanthera zijinensis. Lineage (NCBI taxonomy): Eukaryota > Viridiplantae > Streptophyta > Magnoliopsida > Asparagales > Orchidaceae > Platanthera > Platanthera zijinensis. The sequence continues at coordinate 59,591,268 of CM077092.1, forward strand.
ACTAAATCTAGTTTTAAATCAGTTAATAAAAGTCATTAACCTAGGATCTTGTATTTGCTACACATGGATCTTTTTGAACCCATTGTTGTACAGAGCCTAGGAGGGAAATCCTACACTTAAGTTATTGTAGATGACTTCTCAAGGTTCACTTGGGTGTTCTTTCTGAGATCTAAGTTAGATACCTTTAAAGTTCTTATAGATTTTCTCAGGACCATACAGATTGAGTACTCTACTCATGTTGCATTGATCAGAAGTGATCATGGTACAAAGTTTGAGTCTCTTCTTATGCATGAGTTCTGTGAGAAGGAAGGTATCAGGCACTGCTTCTCAACTCCTAGAACTCCCCAACAAAATGGGGTAGCTGAAAGGAAAAATAGGACCCTAATTGAAGCTACAGGCACATTAATTGCAGATGCTTACATGCCCCTAACCATCTGGGCAGAGGCTGTAAGCACAGTAAATCATGTCCTGAATAGGACTCTGATACACAAACTAAAGAATAGGACTCCCTATGAATTACTTAAAGGGAAGAAACCTAAAATCACTTATTTTAAAGTATTTGGATGTATATGCTATGTACATAACACCAACAAGAGATACATTAGAAAGTTTGAAGCTAAGGCTGAAGAGAGAATTTTTCTAGGATATTCCCAAGTAAGCAAAGCTTATAGGGTTTTCAATAAATCGTCTTTAAAAATTGAAGAATCTGTTCATGTTACCTTTGTTGAAACTACATGTCTTGCAAGGCGAAAGAGATTTCTACCAATTGTCCTTTGCAGGTACCTCACTTGTGTAAGAATTTGGATGGACTAAGCCTCACCCAAGAGGTTCCAACACATCCTTCTCCATAAGTTAATGAAGAAAGTGAAGAAGAAAGCACTGAAGGAATTAACAATCCCTCAACAGCACACACAATTCCACAAGAGAAATTAGTTCCAAATGCTGTTGCAGAACCAACTCCACCCACTTAATTTGTCACACTAAGGGATCACCCCAGATCCCAAGTGATTGGAGACATCTTAGTAGGTGTACAGATAAGGCATCAACTAAACCATGATTTGATGTATGCCTGTTTTCTCTCTCAGGTTGAGCCTCTATCCTACATGATGCTGAGAAGGATCCCCACTGGATCATTACAATGCAAGAGGAATTAAACCAATTTGAGAGATGTAGAGTTTGAGATTTGCTTCCAAGACCCCAAAAACCACCCAGTCATTGGAACCAAATGGGTATACAAAAATAAGCTAGATGCCTAAGGAGTGAGTGTGAGAAACAAGGCTAGGCTTGTTGCTCAAGGATATAGGCAAGAGGAAGAGTGCATTCATAAATGGAGAACTTAAAGAAGAGGTTTATGTTGAACAACCTCCAGGTTTTGTTTCTCCAACTCATCCCTCTTTTGTCTTCAAATTGCATAAAGCTCTTTATGGTTTAAGAAAAGCTCCAAGAGCTTGGTATGAGACCCTAGCTAGCTTTCTAAAAGAGCATAAGTTAACTGAAGGCATAGTAGATAAAACATTATTCACTATACATCATAAGGACCAAACTTTTTTAGTACAAATTTATGTGGATGACATCATATTTGGGTCTACTGATTCCAAATTATGCAAGAGGTTCTCTGACCTTATGCATTCAAAATTTGAAATGAGTAGCATGGGTGAGCTCACCTACTTCCTTGGTCTCTAAGTGAAGCAGCTGCCTAATGGCATCTTCATCTCCCAGGCTAAATATGCTAAAGAGTTTATCAAAAAGTTTGGGATGGCTGATGCCTCAGCAAAGAAAACACTAATGGCTACCAATGCTGTAATTGACTCTAATGCACTTGGGAGACCTGTAGATCAGAAATTATATAGGGGAATTGTTGGGTCTCTATTATATCTTACAGCTAGCAGACCTGATATCATGTTTGTCACATGTCTTTGTGCTAGGTTCTAGGTGAACCCTAAACAATCTCACCTAGTTTTTTTAAAAAGGATTTTAAGATATATAAAGAGTTGTCTTAGTCTAGGACTCTAGTATCCCACTGAACCAGAATTTGAGTTAACTGGATACTCAGATGCTGACTTTGCTGGATGCAGGGTGGACAGAAAGAGTACCTCAGGAACCTTCCAGTTCCTTGGTATGAGATTAGTGTCCTGGTTTTGTAAAAAGCAGTCATCTATGTCTTTATCAACTGCTGAAGCAGAATACATTGCAGCTGGCAGTTGCTGTTCCCAGATACTGTGGATCTAAAACCAACCCTGGACTATGGCTTCAACTTAAATAATTCAACTCTCTTATATGATAACACAAGTACTATATCTATAGCACAAAATCCAGTCCATCACAGTAGGACTAAACATATAGACATTAGGCATCATTTCATTAGAGAGTATGTAGACAAAAACAAAATTAAACTTGTCTATATCTACACTGATTTGCAAAAAGCTGATATTTTCACCAAGCCCCTGGATGAAAGAAATAACTTGTTCTTTGTAAATCAGCTTGGAATGATTAATGGAGAAGACTTAGTTTAGTTTCTATCTACACTCGAACAACTCTTCAACTTTCGTCGACCTGAGATCGACAAACTCCATGTTAGTAAAGTTAGTTTTGTCGACCTGAGATTGACGAACCTACTTCAGAAAACTTTCATCGAACGAAGCTCAGTGAAATGTCTTCAACCCTTCATACTGAGATCGACGAATTTTTTAACTCCAAATTATTTTGCCGACCTCAGATCGAAGAACTATTTCTTTTTAGTGGAACGGAGTTTGCCATTTCTTATTCTGGAAAATCTTATATTTAGGTTTTCTTCGACCTCCATCCCGCCCTTTCAGTTCCCCTTACACTTGATCTTCATTTTCTCTCTTGCAGGTGCACTCATGGTGATTCCAACAGGAACACTTGCAGCGATGAAATTTGACACCGGATTCGACGTGCATTTCGATTCCTTCCAGCACTCAGATCCAATCTTACTACACATTCTGAAACTGCTGGAAGACCAGCAACTGAAGAATCTGCTAACCACCAGAATCAAATTACCTGGCACAAAAATCAGAGAATGGGTATACACTGCGTCTACAGAAGAGGACAACACCATGATCGGATCAATTACGGGTACTGCCGTCTCTCTCTCTCCTGCCGTCTTAACTGAAATTTTTGGATTAAATAATGGAGAAGAAGATTTAGAAATCGATAATGAAGAATATGATATGATGCTGAGTATGATGGGTTATTCTGGAGAAAACCCCATTAAATTACTGAAGAAACACCTATCTGCTGAGTTCAAGTTTCTCGCAGATATTATTAGGAAAGTCTTGTTGGGCAAGCACACTGCGCATGACTATATAACCATGCATCAATTTCTGGTTATGTGTGCAGTGGTGAATAGAATCAGGTGAACTGGGCACAGATCATTTTTGATCTTATCAAGAAAAAGAACAATAAAAAGGAAGTTAACTTTGGAAGGATCCTGAGGATCTTCTTGAAGGAAAAAGCTGTTGAATCACTGGTCTCACATACCATATTCATCAATGCCAGCAAAAGGCTCACCCGTTCCTTGTTTGGCAGGTGGGAGAGGACATTCACAAAGCCCTCTAAGGCTTCATCCTCTGCCACCCAAGATCCTGAGAGTACAAGGGCTGCTCCAGCCACTTCCCACCCTACTGAAGAGGTTCCATCCACCATTACATAACCTCTAGCTCTCCAAACTCCATCCCAGCCAGCAATTACTACATATCCAAACCATATTCCCTCTCATAATCCTTCCCCCAGCATGATACATCACTGCCATCACCACCCCCATCTCCTCTTCCATGGCATTTAGCTGACATCCCCCTATCCAACCTCTCCTCCCTCCTATCCTTCAACCTCTTATCATCCCCTCTCAACACTCCCACTCCTCCAAATGACTCTCACCAAGACACTCAACTCCCACCTCCACATCCATCTCTAACTCCACCAGAAAATACCACTTCCACTTAACCAACCCCTGCGACAACATCTACCTCCCCCCTCTTGGACCCTTCCATTATCTCTCCACTCATTACCCTCCTTCACACCCCTTCAAAAATCACTCATAGCAGATGCTATCTCTCCTCTTGCTGCCTCCATCTCCTCTCTAGCTGCACAAATATCTGCTTTCACTACTACTCCTTCTTCAGTTGGGGGCCTGGCTTCAGTTCCTACTGAAACTAGGCAGGGGGAGATACTTGATGAAGAAGCAGCAGCAATTGTAGTAGAAGCAGCAGCACCAGCAAAATAAGTTTAAAAGGATATGGACATAGTAGAAGCAGCAGAAGATATAACAATAAAAGCAGCAATAGTAGAGTTAGTTGAAACTTATATGGAAACAGTATCAGATGTAGCATCAGATGTACAAGAAGAATTTATAGCAGCATATGTACCAGTAGACAGCACTAAGCCACCCATGGCTATAATTCCTTATACCATACCAATCTGGCTCAAGACCACTTATGCAGCTCCAGAGTCTCCTCCTAGAGTTGCTTCCCCCACCATCTCATCCCCTATTGCACCAGTTTATGTTATGGATGATTCTCCAATGCCTGATTTAGATGCACTGGTCATGGCTGATATTGAGGAAGAAAATAAATCAGCTGTTGAATGCACTGATGTATATAGTTCTCCAGCTTCTCCTCCAGTTCCTTCCAAGATAGAAAAGTCAGCAATTCCTGATGACACAATAAGAGAGATTGATGCACTGTATGACAATCCACAACAATCAAATGATGATGATGATGATTCTAATGAGGATCCAAAGAGGAAGAAAGTTTCCAAGAAGAGAAAAGCTCCTCCACCTCCTGCCCCAAAACCCAATCCAGCAAATGACAAACCCTACTACATCTTGCTGAATATTACTCCATACAAGGGTATGCCAGCATGGATGTGGCTATCCAAGAATGAACAAAAGGCTAGGAATAAAAGCAGAAAATACTCCCCTCCTCCAGTTCAAAGATACAGGAAGGACCCTCCTCCTCCTCCTCCTCCTCCAGCTGCTGGTGCTTTAGACATAACTTCTCAAAGACCTACGGGTTCAAACCTATCAGAGACATCAAGATAGATCCTATTCTTCTGTAAGCAGCCAGTAGAGATACTATTCCTCAGACAAGCAGCACCAACCCCAACAGCAGCAGCATTAACAACAGTAATAGCAACAACTCTCTGAATATCAAAAAGCTGAGAGCCCCAAGAGACTTGCTTCCCCTCCTGTACCATATGAAGATCCTGAAACAGCAACAACAGCTAGGATGGCCAGATTCCAAGAACTGGTTGGCCTTTCTATGATCAATAAAGCCAGAGCTGAAGGAAAGGATCCATTACAATATACTACCATGTCTACATATAGGAAGGAAGAGCTCAACAGGTTTGCAAAGGCTAACAAATTTTTCAATGTTGATTACTACATAAAACTACATCCAGAAGCAGTAGCGCCCAGGGTTACATCTTTAAATATCATAGGGGCTGCTGATATGACAATTACAAAGGCGCAAGCTGCAAATCCCAACAGGGAAATTTCTTTCAGTAAGTCTGGAGAGAAAAGAAAAAAGGAGAAGATCAAAGAAGAGAAGAAGCCAAAGAAATGACATTTGAACCATCTCTAATGATTCCTAATTTTGCTTAAAACTTCTTTCTTGTTATCTGATACAAAGCCTGTTGTATATATATATTTGTTGCATGCATTATTTTTCCTGCCAGATATATGCCTTCTTGCTTTGTTTCTTTTTTTAATTTTTTTTGAGTCTGTAATTTGTGACCTCACCCAAATAGGGGGAGATTGTGGAATCCCTAGTAGGATTTGGGCTAAGTTCACTAAGTTAGGATCTTATGACCCAACATGTATAGCCAGGGTAATGGTTGTATCCTAGTGTCTAGGCCAAGTCTTTAGAGTCAACATCACTTGGACCAGCCATCAACAGACTGCCAGAGCCTCAAGACTTAGAGATTTTCAAATACTCAGTAAAATGAGTTCGACATTCGTTGAACTCAGGTCGATGAATGTCATGCTCTGCTCGACGAAATCAGAGAAAGATTCTATGAGCTGAGCTCGACGAACTCAGTTCACAGGTCTCAGGTCGACTAATTTTGGATCATATTCTTGAACACTATACACCAGAGAACATCTCAAATATTCTAAGTCAAGAATCAAACTTAGGTCGACGATCTTGGATCTCGGCTCGACGAACTCAGTTCATAGGTCTTAGGTAGACTAATTCTGGATCATATGCTTGACCACTCAACGCCAGAGAACATCTCAAATATTCTAAGTCCAGAATCAAACTCAGGTCAACGATCTTGGATCTCTGCTCGACGAACTCAGTTCTCAGGTCTCAGGTCGACTAACTCTGGATCATATGCTTCAACACTCAACGCCAGAGAACATCTCAAATATTCTAAGTCCAGAATAAAACTCAGGTCGACGATCTTGGATCTCAGCTCAACGAACTGTGGACTCAGGTCGACGAATCCAGACTTGGTTATTTTCATCCTTCTATCCCTATTATAATGCAATAATTCCTGAGCAATTAATGCTAAAATATTCTCTTAATATTACCATTAGACGGAGCATTAATTATGGTCTTCCTGGGGATTATTGCTTGCCATTTTTTTCGTGGGAATGTTGGGGAAATAAATCAATGCAGATCATTCTCTAGGCTGTCAGCAATTAATGCAGAAGAAATTCAAATTTTGAATGCAAACTGATATGAAAAATATAAAAGATATTTTCTCTCTTTTTAAAAAATATATACAGACACACAGAAAATAGGTCAGGAAAAGAAGAACACTATCGTCTCGCAACAAGGATCTCTCTGCTCTCCCTCTCGCTTGACAACAAAGTGCTAGAAAGAAAGAACTGCTAGACCAGAAGAAGAACAGCTTTCAGAAGAAGAAGAAGAACTATTCAAATCAGGAGTCTTCTTCTTCTGTCATCCTCTCAGGAACTTTCAAAGGACAACAACTACTACATCAGTCAAAGAAGTTCCCTAAGATCTTCTGGTTAAGCTAAAAGCCTGAAGGCCTATCACCCTGAAGCAAAGTTCAAACCACCTGAATCTATTCACTATCTCAGGGGGAGCTTTTGCTACCATCAAATCCACAGAGTCTTCTCAGTTGTATAATTAAGAAAGAGAAGACGTAATCACTCTCTCATCCCCCCACTGTATAAAGGGTTCTCTACTCCCTTCAAAAGTGATTCCTGGTTGCAAGTCACCTAACCAAAAGACTTGAGGTTTGGTTTTTTAGCACCTGATCAAAAGCTCATTGGTGTCAGGCACCTGATCAAAAATCTGAGTGGATTCCTACCAGGGTGGTAGAAGAGTGGATGTACCTAGTTGGGGAACATCTATAAGTTCTTGTGTTGTCTGGTAGCCCTTTTCATTTTGTTCTTATTGTGGCTGTGCTAGTTAGGACTGCTCTGTTTTGCTTAATTAATTTTTCATTCTACAATTTTTATTTACTGCAAAAGCTCAAATAGTTTTTAAGGATACTCTATTCACCCCCCCTCTAGATTATTCCAGATCTAACACCTCACTTTCAAGTTTCCCACCAGCCATCACGATGCCTAGGTATCAATTATAAAAACTCAAAGCAAGACTCCTAGCATATCCTAGGCAATCGAAAGGAAATTCTCAAAAACATTAACCAAATTACGACGTACCTGCAATCACCTCCTGAGGATTCCTCTCTTGTGCCATGTCCAGCGCAAACACTAGATCTCGAGCCGGCACAGGGTTTTTTCGTCATGGTACTCATCCTCGTCCACACATATATCCCTGTCCTTGTGGAGCCATCAGAGGAAGAGCAGGAGGATCATTCCCACCTAGTTGCGGGCAGTGACGTTGGATGTGTCCCAGTTGGTTGCATTTGAAGCATACTTGCTCATACCGTCCCTCGGGTTGTTAAAACTATGGAGGTGAAGGAAATGCTGGCGGCTGTGGGACCGGGCTCTCCATTCTAAAATTCTGGTGAAAATGCTCGCTACCTCTCTAGTATCCTCTTCCATCTCTATTGTCATGCCTTCTTCTGTTACTAGGGTCAGCTTCCATCACACCCTCATTGGGTCTCTTACCACTTCCCAAGTGGTCTGCCTCTAGCCTTTTTCGCCCTGTCAATTATCTTTGCTAAACTCGAGCCCGCTATAAATAAAAAAACTTGCCTCAGGGGATCCTGCAAGCCTTTATATAATCGTTTAGCGTAATCTCGGTCATCCAACTCATAGGAGTCAGCATACCTTACCAGATGCTGAAAATCTCTCTGGTATTCTGTAACTGACTTAGATCCCTATTTTAACTACTGGAATCTTTCCTCGAGTTCGCCTCTAGCGGTTAACGAGATTAAATGTTATAAGAAGACTCTAGTGAACTTCATCCAATTGATCTCAGTAAAAACTCGGCCCTGGAAGGTGGAGCCCAAGAGGGACTTCCACCACCTCTTGGCGTGCAGTTCCAGAAGTGACACTACCAGGGTCATAGCTATATTATTAGGACATCTAATTCCTACCATCAGCTCTTGCACAGTGTCGAGCCATTCCTCCATATGTACTACTGACTCTGTCCCAAGGTAGGAAGGAGGGGAGAGAGCTCAGAAAGTGCTCAACCAATTAAAGCCCAACGCTTGTTGTTGTACAGGGGCTTGTTGGGACCTAAAGGCATCCAAGATACTTGTAAGCATCTGCCCCAGCTCTGATTGCTGAAACTGAATGGTACGGAAGGGGAGGGAGTGCCCCCTACTGGCTCAACGTGCAATGGGATCTACACATAAGGTACAACCTAAGGTCAGGTTGGCAAATCTTAAGGTCAAAGTTGGACATACTTAGTGTGAATTACATATGGGCACACCACTACTTCTGTTAAGTCAGTTTGTCCCCAAACTGACTAATCAAATGGGGGTGGCATCATTGTTCAATGACTTCTTTAGTTCAGGATCCTGAAACGGGGGTGGCTCCATTGTTCAATGACTTCCAAGCCCAATTCCATACTAACCTGATCTTAAAACGACATTGGTTCATCTTCCTCCTCCGACCAATATTCCCAAAATTACATCTAGCATTTATCCTCCCTTATTCACTCTCATTAGGCCACTTCTCTTCACGAAACAAGTCCCCACCTTCACATATAAGGAAGGAGAGGTTGAAGACGTCTAATCCCTAGGGCAAAAGTCCTAGTATGGCCTCTTCCTAGAAATCTTCTTCTCATGAAATAAAGACCCTTTTGAGTTGATGTATCTCCTAGGAATAACTAGAGATCTAGCACCAAGAGAGAGGGTAGGAAGCTCACCTTATTTCTGGCGATTCTGACATTCCGGCCATGGACCTCGTTACTCTTCATTGCAACATCTGAAATAAATTGATAGAGATAACCTCTAATACCAATTGAAAGATAGGGTAAACTCTGATTAACTCTAGAGGGGGGTGAATAAAGTTGTTAAAATCTTTTTGATTTTTGCGGAATTAAAAAATCTTTAATAAAATATATTATTATGATATAAATGTATGATTGTATAAGTGTAGCAAATGAACTAGAGAGAGGATAACTAAGCTACTCAGCAAAATATATCACAGCACAAGCACACAGGAAAATCACAGCCACACAGATAACACAAGAAATTTATAGTGGTTCCCCAAACTTGGGTACATCCACTCTTCTACCACCATAGGTAGGAATCCACTACAGGTTTTGATCAGGTGACTTCCACCAAAGAGCTTTTGATTAGGTGCTCAAAAACCAACCCAAGTATTTTGGAAGGAGACATGCAACCAGAATAATTTTGAAGGGAATTAAAACCCTGTACAGAGGTGTGGAAGAGAGGTTGATTTGGACTACTCTTTTCTCAAGCAAAATGAGAGAAGTCTTGAGAATTCTTCAGATATTGTCAAAGTTCCCCCTGAGATTAACAACTGTTCAGGAAGGGGAACTTTCCTAGGGTGAAGGTCTTTTGCTATAAGATCAACTCTCCAGGGATCCTTTGACTGATTGAATATGCTTGTCACTAGAGATCCTAGAAAAAAGTAGGAGGGGAAGAAAGACTCTTGATTGTGATTGATGTTCTTTCTTCTTCTTCTTTTGAGAGCAGTTATCTTTCTCTTTCTTTTTCGTATATTCTTCTGTGTATCAGACTCAAAGAGTGTGATCCTTTTTGTGTTTGTATCTGGCAGAGAGATGATCGGGATGATATCTGCTTCAAGTTCAAATTCAAAAACCTACAATAAATGCTCAGCCAAAATCTGGGAAATGAAAACTGGCAAGTATGCTGTCATATATTCTATTTTATATCTGTCCCAAGATATAATGAATTAATTCTATGGAAAATATTTACAACCAATGCTGCCAGTAACGGCTCGATTTAAAGGATATAAGTGCATTGATTATTCAGGGAATTAATGACCTATAATAGATATAGAATCAGGAGACAGAAAAAGAAAGAATAAATAACAATATGACTTACAGTTTTCGTCGACCAAAGAACAGCTTTCTTCGACCTTAAATCATAGATCATCGACCTCAGAACTGCTTGTCACAACCGGCATTTTCTCCGAATTAAGAATTATCAGAGTAAGAGAAAACACGCGTCGTGATGCCACGTCAAGCAGGGGATAACTGCTGACGCTCAGGCAAAACCAACTACCAACTTAATGAAAGAAAATCATGTGATTAATGATTAGAAAATCAGTTATATTTTAGAGACCGTATCCCTCGGCTCAGTGGATCACCTAGCCCACAAAAGAGAAACTATATTTATACGCTGCGGAAAAATACTTTATTTAGGTTTGACATCCTAAGGGGCGCATAAGGGTTCCAAGAGAACCACTCATGCTATGCAAGACCCTACATTTAATTTATATAATATATAAGAAAGCGGTCTTTATACGTGATTTGGAAAATAGTGAATACATCTTATAAAACATGCTGATCATGAGCTTTATTTATAATAATTATAGTTTAAAAATAACTAGCAACCTAGCATAAAACCTTCTCAGAGCAAGTAGACTATCTCCAGAAAATGGTAGCAGCATAAGTAAATATATCCAGAACAAAGGTAAAAACTACCAGTGAGCGCCAACAACCTGACACGAACCCACTGGCATATATGTATGTCTGTAAGAAAGTACTGAAAAACTACCTCACCAACACGGCAAACGGAACTCCAAGGTCCAAGAGACCACCTACACCACCACTGCAAACTAGCCACCCAACTGGCTACGGCTCAGAACCTAGGGTATTCCAAAAGAAAACAGAATACCTCAGCAAGCTAAACAAAGTAAAACTGCATGAAAGAGTCAACCAAAAGGGGAAAAATACCAGTAAGACATGCAGTAGAAAGAGTCACAACTGTCCAAACAGGACAACAAGAAAAGCACTACGTGCGAGGAAACAACAACAACCCAGCCCAGGAACAACATCCTGCAGGGCCTACTAGGCTACCAAGAGCCCAAAGTGCTGCAAACTACCAAGGAAGAAACTTCTAACACCCTAAACTGTGGGAAGTGGTAGTAGCAAAAATAAACAACGAGGAACCGGATTGGAGGCAAACTCAGTCCCCCCATCCACCATGTCCAAGTCAATAAGCTCGAGGGTCTACACGTGAAAGCACAAGGGACCTTCCACCCACATGCCCAGCCCATACCTGGAGCAAGAAAAACACGAGTGGCCTTGGCTAAATTACACAACTCCACCCCCATAAAGAGCTACAAACCACCACTACTACCCACGACCCACGATTCGGCCATTAGGAAAGAGAAACATGACCGATAAGGAAATTACAAATATAAATAAGGAATTCACTCGGGAACGTAAATCGAGGAAAGAGAAAAAGAAAGTGTTGAAATGACTCAACACGACGTGGTGCTGGGTCCTCTCGACACCGCATTGAGTGAGCTTCACCCACTCAACGTGCCACGCAAGGCGAACTATCACAACAATAACTCTTACCTTACTACCTTAACACTACACAAAACACTCATGCCCACCTAACCCGCGTATCGACGCCAGCTAAATACGGAGCGAAAGGAAATATTCAAAACGCACGATCGGTGGCGCACGATCGGTGGTCGTGCGCGGTCATTGGTTGATGGTCGTGCGAAGTGAACCTGGGAAACCTGACAGAAAACCTAGCAACTGCGCACGATCAGTTTCGCACGACCACTGGTCGTGCGCACTGTTGCCAGCGCTCGTGCGATTGCCGAGACAGAACTTTGGAAAATAAAAAGACAGCCGCGCACGAACAGAGGCACACGACCAGTGGTCGTGCGCCCTAACGGTTGATGACCGTGCGCGGCTAACCTGTACCGTTGGGATTTCCCGGACGACACCGGAACGCGCACACGACCCACGCAACTACAGTAGCAGTAGGAAACTACCAACGACGCGCGCCACTACCATTCAAACTATGACTAATCATTCGAGACGGAAAAATAGGAGATAAAACGATAGAAACAATATGCTTTAAACAAAAGAAAACAACTTGGCAAGGGCAAGAACACCACTTGCCTCGATTTCTGGCGAAGCTTGGTCGGCTTTCCCTCCTCTTCACGCTGCACTAGAAAGAGCAGCACCAAAAACTCACCTAACAAGCAAATCCAAACTTTAATGGCGGAAACCTCAAAAACCAAAAATTCCAATCCCCCTAAAGCTCCACGAAAATCGAATTTCTTACCGTAGGAATGAAGGTCTCGACGAGAGCAATCCGAATCCACTCTCGGAATCGAATTCCGTCCACAAACGCTCCTGGAATCGGCGGTGGAAGGCAAGGCTCGGCGGTTTCCCGTTTCCTCTCGTACAGGGGCGGCGGTTATTAACATGAAGAAGATGATGATGGCGTGCCTTTTCATTATATATATATATATATATATAATTATATAATAATATAATTAATTACAAAATTACATAAAGCACCAAATCGACGCGAAAACCGAACTACCTCGGAATTCGACGAAATTCGCACCGTAGCTAAATACCCACGCTACGAACACAACAGCGAAGTCGAAATTAATTTTCGACGAACAGAACTCGAGTTTTACCCAAATAAAGCCAAACACCAACATCCCCCCGAGAGGCCACACCGGGTCACCCAAAACCACTCGGCTTGCTAGGGAGATCTTGCCAACAGGCTACAGAATAGGGCACTCAGTTCTAAGGAGCTAAACCACACTCCACTAATGGAACAAGCCACGGAAACGCGTCATCGTAACGCCAAACGAGAATAAAAATAAACGCAGAAAAATCGGGGGCGTTACAGTCACTCCCCCTAAAAGAAAGTTTCGTCCCGAAACTTTACGCACAACACTCCTACTAAAGAAGGAAAAGTAACCAATAGGAGTTACAAGAAGGGAAACATACCGATCAAATCAGGGAAACAGGTGAGGGTAAGCCCTCCTCATGGCCGACTCTAGCTCCAAAGTCGCGCTCTCCAAATCCTATTTTTCCACAGAACTTTCACCATCGGTATGGACTTCTTTCGCAGCACTCGCTCCTGAGTATCCAAAATACGAACCGGCACCTCAACAAAAGAGTGGTTGGGCTCCAACTGGGGCACAACGTCCAAGACCTTCCCACTATTGCGCACACACTTCCGCAATTGGCTAACATGAAAAACATTATGAACTCCTGGGAAGTTTGCTGGCAAACCCAATCTATAAGCTGACACGCCAATCCGTTCCAAAATCTCGAATGGGCCCACATACCTTGGGTCCAATTTCCGATTCTTACCAAACCTCTTTACACCCACCATTGGGGAAACCTTAAGAAATACAAGGTCCCCTACAGAGAACTCCAAAGCAGACCTACGCCGATTGGCGTTCTTTTCATACCTCTCCTGAGCTATACGAAGCTTCTCCCGAATAAGCTTCACGGCGACTTCCATATCCTCCAGCGCATCAGGACCCAACAACGGTCTCTCACCAGCCTCGGCCCAAAACAACGGAGTCCTACAACGCCTCCCATGCAAGGCTTCGAACAGAGCCATCTGCAAACTTTCCTGATAACTGTTGTTGTAAGCAAATTCCATAAGTCGCAGCCGCTCATCCCACGCTCCGACGTGGTCTAAAATATAGCATCGGATCATATCCTCAACAATCTGATTCACCCGCTCCGTCTGCCCATTGGTCTGTGGGTGGTACGCGGTAGAATATCTCAGATCCGTACCCAAACCCTCCTGCAGACTCTGCCAAAAACGAGAAGTAAACCGGGAGTCTCGATCAGAAATGATGCTAACCGGCACACCGTGGAGTCGGATGACTTCATTCAAGTACAACTCCGCTATCTTCTTCATCGGGTAATCAATCTTATAAGGCACGAAGTGAGCACACTTCGTCAATCTATCCACTATAACCCAAACAGAATCAAATCCCCTCGGAGATCTTGGTAAGCCCGTAATGAAGTCCATAGATATACTCTCCCACTTCCAAGTCGGGATCTCTAACGGGGTCAACTTGGCACCAGGCCTTCCATGGTCGGCCTTCACGCGCTTGCAAGTGTGGCACTCAGCAACAAATCGGGCTATATCACCTTTCATGCCATACCACCAGGCAATTTGCCTTAAGTCACGGTACATCTTCGTAGATCCTGGATGATAGGCAACGCTAGATCCATGAGCCTCTCTGCAAATCATACCTCTAATATCCCCAACGGCGGGGATGCAAAACCTGCCGCGGTACTTCAAAGTACCCGCATCATCGATAGCAAAATCTGGCAACTCTCCCTTCTCTGTCCTGATGAACAAGTGCAACAGATCCGGGTCGTCCTTCTGGTGCAGTCTGGTCAAAGAAATCCAGGACGGCTCTGCCACTGACAAACTACTCTGCAAACCACAGCATCCCACTGAAATATCCATAAGGAGGAACTCCTCAACTAACCGATCGGCAGAGAGGTTAAAGATCTTTCCCGTCTTTCGGCTCAGGGCGTCGGCCACCACATTGGCCTTGCCTGGATGATACTGGATCTCTACATCATAATCGGCCACATACTCTAGCCACCGTCGCTGGCGCAGATTCAACTCCTTCTGCGTGAACACGTACTTCAGGCTCTTGTGGTCAGTGAAGATCTTGCACTGTGCCCAATAAAGTAGGTGTCTCCACAGCTTCAACGCATAAATAACCGCTGCGAACTCAAGGTCATGCGTAGGATAATTCTTCTCATGAGTCTTCAGCTGCCTTGACCCATAGGCAATCACCTTCCCAACCTGCATTAATACGCATCCCAGACCTACAAGCGAAGCATCCACATATACATCATAATCCACACCCTCAATAGGCAGGGTCAGAACGGGGGCAGTGCACAATCTCTTCTTTAGCTCCAGAAAAGCCTCCTCGCACTTTTCGCTCCAAACAAATGCCACATTCTTCTGAGTCAGTATGGTCAACGGTGCAGCTAGGGAAGCGAAACCCTCCACAAATCTTCTGTAGTAGCCAGCCAACCCTAAGAAACTCCTGATCTCCTTAGGCGTACTCGGCCTACTCCAATCCATCACTGCTGCAATCTTTTCTGGATCGACTGAGATCCCTTCCTTGCTCACCACGTGGCCTAGAAAAGAAACCTGAGGCAACCAAAATTCGCACTTGCTCAACTTGGCGAATAACTTATGGTTCCTCAACTCTGATAGGACCAAACGCAAATGCTGCTCATGCTCCTCAGCACTACGAGAATAAACTAACACGTCATCAATGAAGACCACAACGAACTTGTCGAGGAAATCCTTGAACACCCTGTTCATCATATCCATGAAGGCTGATGGTGCGTTGGTCAGACCAAACGACATCACCAAAAACTCAAAGTGTCCATGCCTCGATCTAAACGCAGTCCGTGGAATATCCACCTCACGGATCCTGAGCTGATGATAACCAGAACGAAGATCGATCTTGGAGAACACCGTGCTACCGCGCAACTGGTCAAATAAATCATCGATCCTCGGCAGAGGGTACCTATTCTTAATAGTGACCTTGTTCAATTCTCTATAGTCGATGCAAAGCTGCATCGACCCATCTTTCTTCTTTACAAACAAAACAGGAGCACCCCAAGGCGACGAACTCTGCCTGATAAAACCTTTAGCCAACAGCTCATCCAACTGACCTCGCAACTCCTCTAACTCACGAGGGGCCATCCGGTACGGCGCCTTAGCAATAGGACGTGTACCCGGCTCCAAATCGATCACAAACTCAACATCCCGCTCGGGAGGAAGAGCAGGAAGGTCATCAGGAAAAACATCGGCGAAACCACAAACAATAGGAATCTCCTCCAACCGTGGTACGCTAACAGCGGTTTCAACCGCCGAGACTAAACAAGCACAACAACCAGAAAGAAACAACCTCTGAGCACATACCGCAGAGATGACAGGAGAATCCTGACACGGATCAGCATACACGCTGCCGGGCTGACCGTCGTCCCTGATGAATTCCAAGCGCTTTCCTTTGCACTGAATGACTGTATCATACCTAGAGAGCCAGTCCATGCCCAGAATAACATCGAAGTCCTCCAGATCAATCATCTTCAGGTCCGCCTTTGCAAGAAAGTTCCCCAACAAAACAGGGCAATCCAAAATGCCCAAATCTGACAACACAGATTCACCAGAGGGAAACTTGACACGGAAGGAATCCCGAACACGATCTAAGGTCAACCGATGTCGCTCCACAAAGGCTCTAGCCACGAACGAGTGGGTAGCGCCGGAGTCAAACAGAACACGTGCCCTGCGGTTCCTCACCTTAAATTTCCCTATAGGAACACACAAACTAAGGAACTACCACCACAATACCGCAAACACACAAGCAAAATAAAACTACCAGGCTAGAAAAACAACAAACGACTAACCTGAAATGACCTGGGTCGAAGCCTGAGCCTCCTCGAAAGAGATCACGTTCAGCTTCCCCTTTCCCTTGTCCACACACTGAGGTGGAGGTAAAGTCTGTAACGGAACTGTAGGAAGAGCTGGCTGAAACTGAGGACACCTCGACTTGATGTGACCCTTCTGCCCACACTGAAAGCAGACTTTATCCTTGGTCCAACACTGGGCCGCATCATGGCCGGATCGCTTGCAAACGGAACAGGAGACATCTCTCCTAGGAGCACCCTGAATCGCATGAACCTGCTCCTTCCTCTGGGCTGCTGCCTTCTTGAAACATTTCTCGGCAGGGTGGCCTGACCGGCCACAAAAGCTGCACTCCACCTTGCCCCTCTTTCCCGGAGCCGCACCGGGTACCTGGGGTTTCTTCTCCTCCACCGACTTTCTCTTGTCCAACCTCATTTGCTGGCCTCTACTCTTCGCGGTCTCAATAGCCTCTACCTTCAGAGCAGCCTCTACTACACCTGCATAAGTCTCTGACCCATAAGCACTGGTCAACTGCTGCACCTCGCTCCTCAATCCACCGAGAAATCGCTTAACTCGATCAGCCTCAACGCTGACCAATCCAGGGGCAAAATGGCTCAACTTGCTGAACTCTATCTCATACTCACCCACCGTGAAATGTCTTTGCTTCAGATGGAGGAAGTCGTTCATGAGGCGGTCACGCTCGACCGAGGGTATGAACTTCCTCAACAGCATCTCCTTGAACACCTCCCAAGAGCATCCGGCTACCAAGCTCTCCTTCTCTCTCAGCCACCAACTCTTAGCCAAACCTTTAAGCTGATAGGCAGCTATCATCACCCTCTGATCATTTGCAATCCCTGAGTACGAGAACATCTCCTCCATGGAGATCAGCCAGTCGTCTATCACCATGAAATCTGCCTTCCCATCATAAGTGGGAGGGCTCAGCCTCTGAAACTGCGAGATGAAGGCCATCTCTGCTGGCACCACCACTGGAGGTCTCAAGGGTGCAGGAGGAGGAGGAACAGCTAACCCCCCAGCAGGAACTTGCGCACCCTGAGCCTGACCTGCCACAACAGCCACCAAAGACTGAATCTGGGCTTATACCTCCTCCAACTGCCTGCCCATAGCTTCGCTACTCAAACGCAGACTCTCGATCACCGCATCGTTCTGATCCCCAGATGACTCACCCTCAGACAGGGGAGTCGATCGAGTCGCAGGACGCCTTGCCATTCTAAAATCATAACAACACAAATTAGACCCTACTACATCGTCTAGAACCAAATACAAGTACAGACAATACATATATAGATATAGACTAAAAGCTGCTAAACTTGCTCTGAGAGTTTATTTTTTTTTTTAACAAAAGTTAGATGATATGCCCTAACCTAGGATGGTTAACCACCACCTTACTAACTCTTGTGTCTAGATCGGGAATGCATGACTTTTATATTAATTTGAAAAACTTATGTGTGTACATATATCATCCTGCCAGTCTTTAGCATGGCACATTGTGCTTATGCAATGTTATGATATGCATGTTTGTGTTATGCATTCTAAAAAGGCCCTAATGCATGTTATGAGCGGCGTACACATGAAAATGTTATGCATCCCATACTACATAACATTCTCATGCAATGAAAAAGAAAACGTGCTATTCGCAGCTATGTGGTGAGGTTATGCATCCCATACTACATAACCCTCACATATTGCCCCTATGGTGGATCCATATACGAACACATATTATGCATCCCATACTACATAATATGCCCCGTATACTTCATGTTATGCTATGAGTGTAGTGTTCGTGCTTTTGCCAAGACGTGCTGATGATATATCGGTGTGTGAATGACATGATGCTAAACTACTAAAAAGCAGACAAAGGAAGGTTGCTCAACTAACTTGTCAAGCAACCTCCCTCTGATACCAACTATCACAACCCGCATTTTCTCCGAATTAAGAATTATCAGAGTAAGAGAAAACACGCGTCGTGATGCCACGTCAAGCAGGGGATAACTGCTGACGCTCAGGCAAAACCAACTACCAACTTAATGAAAGAAAATCATGTGATTAATGATTAGAAAATCAGTTATATTTTAGAGACCGTATCCCTCGGCTCAGTGGATCACCTAGCCCACAAAAGAGAAACTATATTTATACGCTGCGGAAAAATACTTTATTTAGGTTTGACATCCTAAGGGGCGCATAAGGGTTCCAAGAGAACCACTCATGCTATGCAAGACCCTACATTTAATTTATATAATATATAAGAAAGCGTTCTTTATACGTGATTTGGAAAATAGTGAATACGTCTTATAAAACATGCTGATCATGAGCTTTATTTATAATAATTATAGTTTAAAAATAACTAGCAACCTAGCATAAAACCTTCTCAGAGCAAGTAGACTATCTCCAGAAAACGGTAGCAGCATAAGTAAATATATCCAGTACAAAGGTAAAAACTACCAGTGAGCGCCAACAACCTGACACGAACCCACTGGCATATATGTATGTCTGTAAGAAAGTACTGAAAAACTACCTCACCAACACGGCAAACGGAACTCCAAGGTCCAAGAGACCACCTACACCACCACTGACAGAAACTGGCTACCTAGCCTGGGGTATTCCAAAAGAAAACAGAATACCTCAGCGCACGAAAACTCAGTTCAACCAAAAGGGGAAAAATACCAGTGCACGAGAAAGAGTCCACTGTCCAAACAGGACAACAAGAAAAGCACTCAGGAAACAACAACAACCCAGCCCAGGAACAACATGCGCACTGTACCAAGAGCCCAAAGTGCCAAACTACCAAGGAAGAAACTTCTAACACCCTAAACTGTGGGAGGTGGTAGTAGCAAAAATCGAGGAACCGGATGGAGGCAAACTCAGATTGCCGAGACAGAACTTTGGAAAAAGAAAAACACGAGTGGCCTTGGCTAAAAACAACTCCACCCCCATAAAGACACAAACCACCACTATTACCCACGCCGCGCATTAGGAAAGAGAAACGAATAAGGAAATTACAAATATAAACAAGAATTCACTCGGCACAGGAAAGAGAAAAAGAAAGTGTTGAAATGACTCAACACGACGTGGCGCTGGGTCCTCTCGACACCGTGGAGCTCACCCACTCAACGTGCGCAAGGCCTAACAACAATAACTCTTACCTTACTACCTTAACACTACACAAAACACTCATGCCCACCTAACCCGTTGACGCCAGCTAAATACAGACGAAAGGAAATATTCGCACGATGGTGGCGCGGCTGCGCGGTCATTGGTTGATGGTCCGAAGTGAACCTACCGACAGAAAACCTAGCAACTGCGCAGATCAGTTTTGCACGACCACTTTCCCGGACGCTCGTGCGACACAGAACGGAAAATAAAAAGACGCGCACAACAGAGGCACACGACCAGTGGTCGTGCGCCCTACGGTTGATGACCGTGCGCGGCTACGCCGTTGGGAACCGGACGACACCGGAACGCGCACATACAGCAACTAGCAGTAGGAAACTACCAACGACGCGCGCCACTACCATTCAAACTATGACTAATCATTCGAGACCGAAAAATAGGAGATAAAATGATAGAAACAATAGGCTTTAAACAAAAGAAAACAACTTGGCAAGGGCAAGAACACCACTTGCCTCGATTTCCGGCGAAGCTTGGTCGGCTTTCCCTCCTCTTCACGCTGCACTAGAAAGAGAAGCACCAAAAACTCACCTAACAAGCAAATCCGAACTTTAATGGCGGAAACCTCAAAAACCAAAAATTCCAATCCCCTAAAGCTCCACGAAAAATCGATTTTCTTACCGTAGGAATGAAGGTCTCGACGAGAGCAATCCGAATCCACTCTCGGAATCGAATTCCATCCACAAACGCTCCGGGAATCGGCGGTGGAAGGCAAGGCTCGACGGTTTCCCGTTTCCTCTCGTACAGGGGCGGCGGTTATTAACGTGAAGAAGATGATGATGGCGTGCCTTTTCATTATATATATATATATATATATATATATATATATATATATATGTATAATTATATAATAATATAATTAATTACAAAATTACATAAAGCACCAAATCGACGCGAAAACCGAACTACCTCGGAATTCGACGAAATTCGCACCGTATCTAAATACCCACGCTACGAACACAACGGCGAAGTCGAAATTAATTTTCGACGAACAGAACTCGAGTATTATCCAAATAAAGCCAAACACCAACATCCCCCGAGAGGCCACACCGGGTCACCCAAAACGACTCGGCTTGCTAGGGAGATCTTGCCAACAGGCTACAGAATAGGGCACTCAGTTCTAAGGAGCTAAACCACACTCCACTAATGGCACAAGCCACAGAAACGCGTCATCGTAACGCCAAACGAGAATAAAAATAAACGCAGAAAAATCGGGGGCGTTACACTGCTCGTCAACCTGAGCTCTACGAATAACTGTACTGCATAAACTGACGGATTCTGTGCTCTAAGTTTGTCGACCTGAGAATCTAATTTTTATCGACCACAGAACTTGGTCAAATTGAAGGTGTTGAGATAATAACATATCTGGCATTGAGTCATTGAGAGCGTTGAGTCATTGATAGCATTGAGAGCATTGAGTGATCTTTGATTCTGAGTAAACTTTGGATTTGAGTGAACTATGGCGTTGAGACAATTATGGCGCTGAGTGATCTTTGGTGTTGAGAGAATTTAGTGAAATACACACTTCGCAGACCACAAAATTTTTATTCTAAGACCAAATCATCGACCTCAGAACTCTTCTCTTTCACTTAGAGTTCATCGACCTGAGAACAGACTGAGAGAATTGTCTTCTAGGGCTGATTTTGGAGCTGCCTTCAGGCATGTCCTTGATCTTCCATCTGTAGGACTGACCTAACAATAGAAAGACATAAAACTTGACCCTTCTATACAACATGGGTCACACCCTAAGAAGAGAACCTAGCCCAAATAACCTAGGGGTTCCAACAATCTCCCCCTATTTGGGTGAGGTTACTTCAAACAAAATCAAAGGAAAAACACAGAACAAAGTGAAATAAGCATAGCAAAAAAATTTAGATGATTGATAGAGTAAATAAGCTATCAGCACCTTTATAAGGCTATGCACCCAAATTGTTCACAAACAGAAATATAAACAGAAAATAAATAACCTAAATGTCCTTGGGAGAATCAGAAGATTTAGCAAATTTTATTACTCTGTTAGGATCTTGTGCTTGTTTCAGTGTCATAGTCATATCTGCATCACCCAAAGTCTTTTGAGATTTCGCTCTAGGAACTATGGCTTCAGGATGCAGATTCATATACTCTTCAGCATTGAACAGATTTCAAACTTGATATCTTTCTAGCTCTTTCTTCCTATAGGATGACATTATAGAATACTGAGAGGTGTCCTGACCTTGTTCTCTTGCTTTTCTGATTTAAGATAGAGCAATAGATTCTTTAAATCTAGCCATTCTGGTAGTTGGACTAGTCTCAGGATCATAGGTTGGAATTGGAGGTCTTTCAGGGCTGTTGGCTTTGCCAGGAGATGGAGGAGGAGAGAATGTTGGCTTGGGGGCAAACTGCTGAGCACTATATGAACTTCTAGAGAAGGGCTGATGGTTGTGTTGGTGCTGACAGCCTCTAGAAGATTGAGATGATCTTCCTTGTCTCTGATAGGTTTTGGTACTACTGGAAATTTTTTGCTGACCACTGCTGGCAGATCCTGCACCTGGAGGAGGATGTGGAGGATCACTCCTATGAAACCTTGGAGGAGGAGGAGGAGGGTTCTTCTTAGATTTATTCTTGGATTTCATCTCATTCTTTGACATTCTCATCCACTAGGACAGATTAGGATAAGGCTCAATGTTGTGCCTGATATAATATGGAGTATCATTATGTGGATTGGGAGTAGAGACAGGAGCTTTCTCTCTTAATTTCCTCTTCTTAGTTTAGGGGAATCATCACTGTAGATTTCTTCACTACTTTCACTGTCAAAGTTATACAAAGCATCAATTGCTTTTATATACTCAGGAGTTACCTTGGGAGGAGGATAATGAGCCTTGGGAGCTGGGATAGGAGTAGGAGCATAGACTGGAGGGATTGGGTCACTCATATACTCAGACTCAGATTCATCAGACTCTTCAACTGCCTCTTTGGTATCAGCTACTGAAGCTTTCTCAGTAATCATACCTTTAGTTTTAGAGCTTTCTTCAAAACTAGCCCTTATTGTGGCTATCACCTCTGAGGAAGCAGGTGGAGTATAGCACACAATGGATTTTGTTGATAAATCAGCAATTGGAGCAAAAACAGAAAGAATGTTATCCAGATATACTGATGGATGTATGACACAATATCCACCAGTAAGAACTTCTGGCATAGCCTCAACCATCTCACAATCAACTGCTGATGTTACTGTTACTTCTACTATTGCTGCTACTGCTGCTTCTGCTACTGCTACTGGAGTTACTGCTGCTGCAGGGACTTCTTCTGCTACTGTTGGAACTGCTGTTGATGCAGGAGATTCTTCATAGAACATCTCTCCCTGCATGGCTTCAGAAGGCTCTGTGACCATGTCTTGGGTTGAAGAAGGGATGGGGGAAGAGGAGGCTAGCAGGTTAGTGATAGTGGTTATGGAGGTGACTAGGGGGGCAATCTCATCAGCAATGAGATTCTTGAGGATAGGAGTGAGATGAGATATGAGGGTATGGAAGAATGCATTGTCTAGGTTGGAGGGGAAATGACAGATGGTGGTATGAGTTGTTGGATAAGATCTGGCATAGGGTAATCTATGTTGTTGGGAGGAGACAAAGATGGGGAATATGAGGGAGTTTCTTGTGAGGCTCTATTATCTGGAGAATGGTGAGGATATGAATCATTAAGGAGGTCAAATGTAGGGATGGATAACAGAGAGGATGAGGAAATGTTGGCCAAATGTTGTGGTAGTGGTGAGTTAGGAGATGTGGGGTTATGAATAGGAGAGGCTGGAGGAGGTGGTGAGGAAACAACTAGAGAGACAAGGGGCAGAGTTTCTTCAGCCAAGGAGGGAGTGGTTGTTACCACCCTTGTGTTCTTTGAAGCACCTTCTGATGGCTTGTCCTTGGAGGGCTTAAAGATGGTCCTCTCCCATCTGCCAAAGAGGGCAGATGTGAGCCTCTTAGAAGCATTGATGGACATGGTCTGGGAGATCAGGAGTTCATCAACTTTTGCCTTCAGAAACAGGCCTAAGACCCGTGCGTAGCATACCTCTTTCTTATTATTTCTCTTCCTGATGAGATTAAATAATGTATATCCCCAATTGATTTTCATTTTGTTCATTAGAGCAACCATCACAAGAAACCACTGCCTGGAGATGTAGTCATGGGCCGTGTGCTTCGCAAATAGCACTTTACCCACTACATCTGTGAGAAACTTGTATGCGGACGACAAGTTCTTTTTAAGTAATTTATTAGGGTTTCCGCCGGAGTGACCCATAATAATTAGCATGTTTGCAAACTCTTCATCATCAAAATCTATTTCATCTTCTCCATTATCGAAACCAAAAACTTCAGAAATAATAGAGGGAGAGACAGTGACCTTTGTCCCACTGATTAGTCCAGACATTTCTTCTTCTAAGGATGTTGATGAAAATACCCATTCCCTAATTTCAGTTGCATGCAATTTTTTTCTGCTTGTCATGAACTGCTTCAGCTTCTGTTCCTCAAATAATTTCAGAATGTCCAGGAAAATCTGATCGGATTGCAGGAACGAATCGAAGTCAATGTCGAAACCCGTATTGAACTTCATGTCGGCTGATCCACTTGCGGCCATTACTGAAGCTTAGGTTGAATGAGAGTGGAGGTATCTGCAACAGAAAACAAGCGATCAAGTGCAGGAGGGGAATTCTGAAAGCGCGGGATTGAGTTTGAAGAAGAAAGCCTATAAAATGATTTTCAGAATACGAATCAACAATCTCAGCCCGGCGAAATAAAGAGGGGACAATTTCCGTCATTCTCAGAAAATTGCCAGAAACAGTTTTCGTCGTTTTTGGTCGACGAAATTGCGTCAACAAGAGATTTCGTCGATCTCAGGTCGACGAAAAATCGCAAGAATAGTTATCAGTTCGTCGATCTCAGGTCGACAAACAGAGATAACTCTATGACCACAGACAGAGCATTAGATTAAATCCTGACCATTTATCATACCAAGCTGATTGATAAAGAACAGATGCTTGGATGAGTCCAATGGCTTAGTGAATATATCTGCTCTTTGCAAATCAGTAGAGATAAATTCAAGTTTAATCTTTTGTTTGTCAACACAATCTCTAATGAAATGATGTTTAATGTCTATATTCTATGTTCTAGAATGCAATACTGGATTTTGTGTAATTGAAATAGCACTTGTATTATCACATAGAATAGTTGAATTATTTAAGTTGATACCATAATCTTGTAGTTGGTTTTGTATTCACAAAATCTGTGAACAGTAACTTCCTGCAGCCATATATTCAGCTTCAGCAGTGGATGTTGAAACAGATGTTTGCTTTCTATAGAACCAAGATACAAGTCTGTCACCAAGGAACTGACAAGTTCCAGAGGTGTTTTTCCTGTCTACTCTGCATCCAACATAATCAGCATCAGAAAATCCAGTTAACACAAATGTTGATTCTGTTGGATATAAGAGGCTTAAAACTGGACAACCTTTTATATATCTCAAAATCCATTTTAAGAAAATAAGGTGAGATTCTTTAGGGTTCACCTAGAACATAGCACAAAGACATGTGACAAACATAATATCTGGTCTGCTTGCTGTTAAATACAGTAGGGATCCAACAATGGCCCTATACCTGGTCTGATCAACTGGTTTTCCAGATTCATCAACATCTATAACAGTATTAGCAGCCATGGGAGTTTTCATGGCAGAGGAATCATTCATCCCAAACTTCTTAATGAGCTCTTTAGCATATTTAGATTGTGAGATGAAAATCCCTTCAGGGTCTTGTTTCACTTGGAGACCAAGGAAATATGATAACTCACCCATGCTACTCATCTCAAACCTTGAGTACATTAAATCAAAAAATCTCTTGCATAGTTTGGGATCAGTAGAACCAAAAATTATGTCATCTACATATATTTGCACTAAGAGGATTTTATCATGTTGCAACTTTGTAAAAAGAGTTCTATCTACCATTCCTCTAGAAAAACCATGCTCTAAGAGGAAGCTAGCTAAGGTCTCATACCAAGCTATTGGAGCTTGCTTTAAACCATAGAGAGCCTTATGCAATTTAAAAACCTGGAGGTTGTTCAACATACACCTCTTCTTTGAGTTCTCCATTTAGGAATGCACTTTTCACATCCATATGGTAGACTTTAAACCTTTTGATTGTTGCATAAGCTAAGAAAATCCTTATAGCTTCTAGTCTTGCAACTGGAGCAAAGGTTTTATCATAATCAATCCCTTCTTCTTGTCTGTATCCTTGAGCAACAAGCCATGCCTTGTTCCTCACTATCACACCTTGGGCATCGAGTTTTTTTCTGAACACCCACTTAGTCCCAATTACTGGATAGCCCTTAGGACTTGGAACTAAGTCCCAAACTCTAGACCTTTCAAACTAGTTGAGTTCTTCTTGCATTGCAATGATCCAGTTTGGATCTTGCTCTGCATCAGATATGGATTGAGGCTTAATTTGAGAGAGAGCAGGCAAGCATCACATCAGGGTTGAGTTGATGCCTTGTATGCACTCCCACTGATATGTCTCCAATCACTTGAGATCTAGGGTGATCCCTACGTGTGACAAAATTATTAGATGGAGTTGGTTCAACATCAGTTATTTGATTTTATTCCTCTTATTGAGTTGTATCAACTGTTGGAGGAAATTGAACTGCTTCAACAGTCTCTTCTTCACTTTTAGCTTCTGATATAACTTGTGGAGATTGAAAGTGAGGTGATAGATCTGATATGCTTAAGAGTTTTTAGAAAATAAAATGCAAAATAAAATTCACAGCACATAAGGAAGAAAACAGAGCAAGCAATCCAGACGACACAAGGAACTATAGTGGTTCCCTCTCAATAGGTACGTCCACTCTTCTACCACCCTGGTAGGAATCCACTACAGGTTTTTGATCAGGTGCCCTACCACTAATAGATCTGATTTAGGTAGATCTAAAGACCCTTTGAGCTTTTGATCAGGTGCCCAAAAACCAAACACAGGTTTTTGATCAGGTGCCCTGCCACCAAAGGGGTTTACTTTTGAAGGGAGTAATAACCCTGTACACAATTTAGAAAACTAGGAGTTGATGATACTCTTCTCTGTTCTCAAATCAAATGAGAGAAGACTAGTGAATTCAATAGTTGATGATGATGTCAAAGCTCCCCCTGAAAATTTGTATTAGTTCAGGAATGCTGGGAAGCTTTGCTTCAGGGTGTAGGACTTCAACTAGATGAAAATCTTCAGCAAGCTCTGTAGACAAATTTGAATATGTTGTCTCTTGAAAGCCTGGATCAAAAAGAAGAAGATGAAGTTTATTTCCTCTGTTAGAAAACTTGTTGCAGAGTTCTTCTTTTGTAGAGAGAAAAAGTCTTCCTATTTTTTTTCTCTCTCTATCTCTTTTATCTTCTGTATATAATATATATATGTATCCACTGGGCTGAGGAAAGTCATTTGAATTCTTGTCTGATATGGCATAGACATTTCCAAGAAAGGAAACTGTCTTGGAAAGGTAACTGACAATAAATCTCTGAATTGATTCATATTTAATGCAACCTCCTAATGGCTATACTCATAAGAATATTTAGCATTAAATATATTAGCTGTAAATTCCTTTACTTAAGCCTTAAATAACTCTAGCTAGCTGTCACCAATAACTGCACAGGAAATCACCAAAATTTAATCTAAAAGCTTCTCCAATCTGCGTTCGACTATAGTTGAACTCCGTTCGACTATCGTTGACTTGCATCTGAGATTACTGTTTTCTTAGAGCTGAACACAGAAATAGTTGAACTCCGTTCGACTATAGTTAAACTCCTTTCAGCTATTTTTGTAAGCTAGAATTCTAAACTTCAAAACTGAACTTCCCTGGAATTTTTCTGGACTTTCTTCTTGGATTCTTTTGATGTATACCTGGAGAATCCTATGACCCTTAGACTATACATTTTGGGTCAAACTAATAATCCTAATAGTGATCCTAACCCAAATCAGAACCTAAGGTTCCAACAGAGAGGGATGCGATTCAACCTTTGAGGTAAGGTTTAGATCATCCAAGCCCTCACATAAATTTGGTACCTGCAGATTATTATTGGTAGAGATGTCTCTCTCCTTGTAAAACATATTAGATTCATTAAATGTCACATGCATAGATTCCTCAATTTTTAATGTTGATTTATTGAACACCCTATATGCCTTGCTGACTTGGAAATATTCTAGAAAAATTCCCATTGCAGCCTTAGCTTCAAACTTTCTAAGATGTTTCTTGGCATTATTGTGAATATAACATATACATCCAAATACTTTAAAATAGGTTATTATAGGTTTCTTCCCTTTGAGTAGTTCATAGGGAGTCTTAAGCTTTAGTTTATGTATTAGGATTCTATTCAGGACTTAATTTGTTGTGCTTACTTCCTCTGCCCAATAGGAAAGAGACATGTAAGCATCTACAAACAATGTACCTGCAGCTTCAATGAGTGTCCTATTCTTCCTTTCAACTACCCCATTTTGTTGAGGAGTTCTAGGAGCTGAGAAATAATGTCTAATACCTTCCTTCTCACAAAACTCTAACATAAGAAGAGATTCAAACTCAGTGCCATGATCACTTCTGATCAATGAAACTTGAGTAGAGTACTCAATCTATATGTTCTTGAGAAAATATGTGAGAACCTTAAAAGTATCTGACTTAGTTCTCAAAAAGAAGACCCATGTGAACCTGGAGAAGTCATCTATAATAACTAATGTATAAGACTTTCCTCCTAGACTTTGTACTGCAATAGGGCCAAAGAGGTCCATTTGGAACTAGTACAAGATTCTAGGCGAATCACTCTTATTAATAGATTTGAAGCTAGATTTAGTTTGCTACCCTAATTGACAAGCCCTGCAGAGACCTTCATTCTTGTAGGGGCCAGAAGGTAAACCTCTAACAAGATTATCCTTAGATAACCTAGCTATATTCTTATGGTTTATATGTCCTAGTCTTTTGTGTCATAAGCTAGTTGGAATGCTAACAGAATTGAATAAGCAAATTTTAGATTTAGCTGATTCAAAATTTACTAAGTAGATGTTGCCTTGTCTAATTCTAGTTAAAACAGTTGTGTTGTTTAAATAAATAAGACATAAAGAGTTAGTGAAGCTTACTTGATAACCTGTGTGACATAGTTGGCTTTGTGATATCAGATTATGCTTAAGACCATTTACATAGGTCACCTTCTTGAATGTGACAGCTCCACAGTTGAAATCTCCATAGCCTTCTATCAGTCCAAAGCCTGAGTCCCCAAAGATTACTGTAGGTCCAGTCTTGGCTGTATAGTTGATTAGGCATTTCTTGTAACCTGTCATATGTTTAGAGCAATCACTGTCCAAGTACCATTTGTTTTGAGTGGCAGGGTTCTCTTCTACTTGCTAAGAAGAAGATTAGCAGTTTTTGACCCAGGTTATCTTGGGTCCTTGTTGTTTAACATAACTGAAACTTGAAATAATTGAACATTCAGGTTGATCCTTATAACCTAAAGGATGATACCTTCTAGGAGGTATGATCCACTGACTAAAGGGATTAAAGGATTTATCAATTTTTAGGTTACTCTGGTTATGAACTGAGTTTGACAAATTTGAGTGCATTCGTCGACCTGAGTTTGAAGATCTGGGTTGAGTTCTTCGATATCTACTCGATGAATTAAGGTATCCATTCTCAGAGCCCCAGAAACTTCAATCTCTGGTCGACGAACCATACTGGTTTTTTCAATCCCAGTTCGAAGAATAGTTTACATTATTATTTGCATTTAGGGTTCGTCATTCTGAGGTCGACGAACCATACTCAATTCATCATTCTGAGTTCGACGAACTGTGCTGAATATAGTTATGTTTTTATTTTTATTTTTCTGATTGGTTTACTTAAGTTCTAGCTGTTTAAGAACTTCATTAACCTTCTCTACCTGTTCAGTATTTTTCTTACCATTTTCAGAGATGAAATTAATAGGTTTTGATAATTGATTTTTATGAATTAGGATTGGTTCACTAGATGAGGCTCCTAATCCTAGTTTGTTATCGTTAGATCTTGTATTAACTGTGCTAGTTATGTCTAACAGTTGTAAACTTCTACCATTCAAGGATTCTTCTAGTTCCTTAGCCTTACTTAATTTAGATTTCAGAAAAATTATTTGTTGATTGTCTAAGCTTAATTCTTCAGTTAACTTATCATTTTCAGCAATGATTTTGTCTTGTTCTAAAAGTTTTTCCCTGAGAAGTTTCATTTCCTTTTCAGATCCTATTAGGTCTAAACACAAGAGTTTAAATTCAGATTGAAATTCTTTAGATTGAAAGTCATAGGAAGCAATTACCTGATCCTCTTCAGAAAGGAATTCTTCATCATCTGACTCTTCGGAATCTGATCTGCTACTTCCAACATCTATTGCCATAAGACAAAATTCCCTTGCCTTCTTCTCTTCTTCATCATCTTCACTGGAGCTGGAGGAGGATGTTTCATCTTCAGTATCACTCCAGGTTTCAGCTATGAAGCCCTTCTCCTTCTTTTTGTACTTGCTGGAGGAGGCCTTGTTATGCCTATGTCTTCTTGAATCCTTCTCTTGCCTTGTGTCCTTATTTTGGACTTCTGTATATTCTGAGATGAAGTGTCCAGGTTTCCTGTACCCAAAACATACAACATCTTTAGAAGGGGTCTTGTCATACCTAGGTTTATCTTCATTCCTTGAAAGTTTCCTCCTGAAGTCCTTCCTTGCCATTTTATATAATCTCTTACCAAAGAGACTCATAAGATCTTCATTGTCTGGCAAGCTGGGAGATTCTTCTGCAACTTTGAATGCTAAATTCTATTCCTTCCTAGTAGGTGTTGAAACCTTTGGTTCAACTGTAACTTCTCTTGACTTGATCAATTGCTCATACAATTTGAGCTTTCCAAGCAGAGATTCTGTTGAAATTTCAGCCATGCTTCTGGCTTCTCTGATGGGCTAGATTCACGTGTCCCATGTGATAGGGAAGCACATGAGGATCTTGTCATTTACCTCGGTTAGAGTAATCTCCTTGTCCTAGGTTCTGAGCTCACTGATGATGGAGCTCAACCTGTTGTACATTCCTTCCACAGATTCTGCTTCATCTTTCCTGAAATTCTCATTTTGAGATATGAGGTTGGATCTTCTATCCTTCCTCTCATCAGCAGAGCCTGCTACCATTTGGTTGAGGGAATCCCAAATGGCTTTGGCAAATGTACATTCAGCAACTTTCTGAAATATATCATCTAACATAGTTTGGGCCAGTATATTCATAGCTCTGGCATCGGTAATCTAGGCTTTCTTATGTGCATTAGTTTAATATTGTGGAGGCACTGCACTGAGATTTACTGGAGTTGAAGTAGAGGCCACTGGAGCTGGTGATCCTGTCAAGATGAAATTAAAGATATCATCAATAGAGTTCATATATAGCTTGATTCTTGCCTTCCAGATTCCAAACTTTTGCAGGTTGCAAACTGGAGGTCTGGTGCTGACATAATCCTTATTTTGTGCCATGATATCAGAAAATAAAATCTAATCAAAGAAACTAATAAGACTTATTCAGAGTTTATCCTGAGGATCTTGGTTAATCCAGGTGTAAGCCTGTATGATCTGATTAACCTCCCTCTGATACCAATTGAAAGAAATGGATAGAGATAACCTCTAATACCAATTGAAAGATAAGGTAAACTCTGATTAACTCGAGAGGGGGGGGTGGTGAATAGATTTGTTAAAAAAAAATTTATTTTTACGGAATTAAAAAATCTTTAATAAAATATATTATTATGATATAAGTGTATGAGTGTATAAGTGCAGCAAATGAACTAGAGAGAGGATAACTAAGCTACTCAGCAAAATATATCACAGCACAAGCACACAGGAAAATCACAGCCACACAAAAACCACAAGAAATTTATAGTGGTTCCCCAAACTTGGGTACATCCACACTTCTACCACCCTAGATAGGAATCCACTACAGGTTTTGATCAGGGGACTGCCACCAATGAGCTTTTGATCAGGTACTCAAAAACTAACCCAAGTCTTTTGGAAGGAGACTTGCAACCAGAATAATGTTGAAGGGAATTAAACCCCTGTACAGAGGTGGGGAAGAGAGGTTGATTTGGACTACTCTTTTCTCAAGCAAAATGAGAGAAGTCTTGATAATTCTTCAGATATTGTCATAGCTCCCCCTGAGATTAACAGCTTTTCAGGAAGGGGAACTTTGCTAGGGTGAAGGTCTTTTGCTATAAGATCAACTCTCAGGGGATCCTTTGACTGATTGAATATGCTTGTCACTAGAGATCCTTGAAACAAAGAAGAAGGGGAAGAAAGACTCTTGATTGTGATTGATGTTCTTTCTTCTTCTTTTGAGAGCAGTTATCTTTCTCTTTCTTTTTCGTATATTCTTCTGTGTATCAGACTCAAAGAGTGTGATCCTTTTTGTTTTTATATCTGGTAGAGAGATGATCAGGATGATAGCTGCTTCAAGTTCGAATTCAAAACCTGCAATAAATGCTCAGCCGAAATATGGGAAATGAAAACTGGCAAGTATGTTGTCATATATTCTATTCTATGTCTTTCCCGAGATATAAGCAATTAATTTTATGTAAAATATTTATAATCAATGATGCTAGTAATAGCTCGATTTAAAGGATATAAGTGCATTGATTATCCAGGGAATTAACGGCCTATAATAGATATAGAATCAGGAGACAGAAAAAGAAAGAATAAATAACAATATGACTTACAGTTTCCGTCGACCAGAGAACAGCTTTCGTCGACTTGAAATCAGAGATCGTCGACCTCAGAACTATTCGTCAACCTGAGCTCTGCGAATAACTGTACTGCATAAACTGGCGAATTATGTGCTCTAAGTTTGTCGACCTGAGAATCTGATTTTTGTCGACCACAGAACTTGGTCAAACTAAAGGTGTTGAGATAATAGCACATCTGGCGTTGAGTCATTGAGAGCGTTGAGTGATTGATAGCATTGAGAGCATTGAGTGATCTTTGATTCTGAGTAAACTTTGGCTTTGAGTGAACTATGGCATTGAGACGATTATGGTGCTGAGTGATCTTTGGTGTTGAGAGCATTTAGCGAAACACACACTTCGCAGACCACATAATTTGTCTTCTAAGACCAAATCTTCGACCTCAGAACTCTTCTCTTTCACTTAGAGTTCGTCGACCTGAGAATAGACTGAGAGAATTGTCTTCTAGGGCTGATTTTGGAGCTGCCTTCAGGCATGTCCTTGATCTTCCATCTGTAGGACTGACCTAACACTAGAAATACATAAAACTTGACCCTTCTATACAACATGGGTCACACCCTAAGAAGAGAACCTAGCCCAAATCACCTAGGGGTTCCAACAGCATCCCCTCCTTTGTTGGCAGTATTTATTCAACAAATCTGACCCAGAGGTTCTTTCTCCTCCGGCAGTTTTGGCACAGGTCACGGCTAGGGTTTGGCAAAGACAATTGCTAGGCAAAATTGGTACAGAGACGGCTAGGGTTTGGCAAAGACAACTGCTAGGCAAAATTGGTACAGAGACGGCTAGGGTTTTTGGTTTACTCCTCTTTTATAATAATAATTAGAGTTGAAACCGTCCACCACGTGTCGTCCTATTATTGGACATATATTGCTCAAATATATCATTTTGAAACGACGCGGCCCATTTAAGTTTGTTTGGCGCAATTCCCAAAAACTCGGTTCAACCTATTGATATGAAGCAGCAAAAAAGGGCCAAAAATTCGCCTAAGGCAAAAAGCGTTGAGTCCACTCAACGCTCTCAACCCCTACAGATGGCAAAACAACTTAAAGTTTAAAAGCGTTGAGTGCATTGAGTGCACTCAGTGCCTAAAGATGGCAGAACAACTTTAAGTTAAAAGTGTTGAGTGCACTCAATGTCGCATTGAGTGCACTCAACGCACTCAACGCCTAATCCGCTAGAAATATATAATAAAAGTTAAAAGAGTTGAGTGGCGACAAGTGCACTCGACGCACTTGACGCCTTTCAGCTTAATGGCATCGAGTGCACTCAACGCACTCGACGCCAGTTATCTGAGATATCTTCCAAGTCAAATGGCATTGAGTGCACTCAACGCCGCATTGAGTGGCGTTGAGTCAACTCAACACCTCAACCTGTTTCATCGAACGACATTGAGTGCACTCAACACCGCATTGAGTGGCGTTGAGTCCACTCAACACCAACTCTCCAGAATAATTTCTAAGTCCTAATTCGTCGAGTGGCATTGAGTCCACTCAACAACAACTTTCCAGAATAATTTCAAAGTCCATATACTCAACGAATTCGTCTGATTTTTTACGAACAGTATTGGTCTCAACTTCACAAACCATACTCGACGAATTCGTCGGATATCCGTGATGATATCCGACGAATTTTACTTGTCGAGTCTTACGCACCCCGACCCCGAGTCAACTCCCTTGACTAAAAAACACATACAAGGGGTCTAGCGCGAAACAAGATGTTATATGCTATGTGAATCCCATCTGTACAGGTTGGTCTGGATTGGTGATGAATTGATTTGCGTGTCGGAGAAGACTCTATGAATAAAATATGTGGTTAAATGTGTAGAATCCGGGGTCTGGGGATGTGTAGGATGCTGCAGTGATAGTACTGGAGGTGATGTACTACAGTGATAATACATCGACCAAGGGAGACCCAGCGGGACCCAGCTGGCACCGTTAAAGGGCTGCAGCCCGTACACCCCAATGCCTCTCGCGCTTATTTCTCGGCCACGCGCATTATTGAGGTCGGGTCTCGAGCCCGTAACCCCCTTGATAAGGAGTTTTCAAACCACTCATCATCACCAATTGAGATGCAGCTCAATTGGTGATGATGAGTGGTTTGAAAACTCCTTATCAACGGGGTTGCGAGTTCGAGACCCCGCCTCAACAATGCGCGCGGACGAGAAATAGGCGCGAGAGGCTTTGTGGTGTACGGGCTGCAGCCCTTTAACGGTGCCAGCTGGGTCCCGCTGGGTCTCCCTTGGTGGAGTCGGTCCTAGGCTGTTACGCAGCATGGCTAATCCGTACTTCGATTCCGGATCTATATGCAAGTTTTTTTGGGATCACAACGATCTACTCGCTGGAAACCACCCTTTTCTTCACCTTTTGGTGAGGGGTTCCATGCGTATATGAAAATTTAGGAATTCACTTGTCCAAGGAGAAATTTGTTACCCTCATAGGTCTTTTTGGAGCCATGATCAAGTCTTCCATCCGGATGGAAAGGATCGCCTCACTTTACCCCTCACGGATCTTGCCTTAGCTTGTAAATCTGACCACAGGATCTCCTTCACCTAGCTTGCAAAGCTCAGCCCCAGACTCTTGCTCTCAAGAACTTCAAGAACTAAGAGAGAGAATAATTAGAATTCACTCTCTTGTACATCTTATATCTTGAGGATACCATCATGCGGTATCTTCTACCTCCACGCAGTATCTGAGTCGGTCGTCGCTTTGCCCAATGGACATCGCTCTGTCACCCAAAGAAGCCTACAGCTTACTGCCACATGGAAAGCTACCAGCAAGCGGTATTGCTGGGGTTAGCTTACTACCGCCGCATGGTCGTCACTCAACGCTTCGTCGAGAGTGTCGAGTGCTTTGAGAGCAGCTATCACCACACAATAGATCACTACTACCGTACAATAGTCACTCAACGCTTCGTTAAGTGGGTTGAGTGATAGCGCCATGCGGTACCTATCTACCGCCGCGTGGTAGATACCCGAGACACCAGGCAAATTAATTCACTAGCTAACGTCGGCATTAACTCTACTATCATTCTTTAACTTCCAATCCTTCTTTTTTAAGGATTTTTGGGGCATTACAGTCGGCCAGAAGTACCCATGCCTGACAATCCTCCTCTCCAGGGTCCTGCTTCTCGAGTGACTCCCGCACTCTCTGGAATTGACTTCCTCTAAGATCCTCGAGACCTCCTCCTAAGCCACGCAATGTGCCAGAAGTCCCAAGAGAGTCTTCTAATACAGCTTCCGATCGCGCATCAGGTAGTATGCTGACTTATACTTGAAGCACTTTTTTTTCAGGCCTTCCGGGAACTCCCCTGTGGACAGGAAGGTAGTGAAGGGATCCATCCAGGATGGGCGCCGATCCACTTCCATCAACTCCCTCTCTTCAATGGAAGGGCAGAAGAGGTCGGTCATGGTTCCTCCCGCACGGGGTCTGAACTTGGCGAATTAGTCCACTTGCTCATTTTCCTTCCACGGCACATGTCTGATGGAGAACATTTGGAACATGCCAATGACCCCTTTCACCTTTTCCAGGTATAGTTGAAGAGTGAGATCCCTGGCTTCAAACTCAACTTTTATCTCGGAGGACACCACCATGGAGTCTGTTAGTACCTCCATGTCTTATACTCCTAGCTCCCTGGCCAGCCGCAGCCCTGCAATAACCGCCTTATACTTTGCTTGGTTGTTGGTGATGGGAAAATGGATGACCACGGTCTGCTCTATCCTCATCCCTTGAGGGCTCTCCAGGATCACTCCCACTCCCAAGGAGTGTCATCCCGAGGCTCCATCTACCTTCACCTTCCAAGGGACTAGATAGGTAAGTTATTTCTTCGAGGCCTGGAAGGCCTTCTCTCACTTCTCGGAGCACTCAAACTTCTGGCCCCCTCTCAGTGCCTTGAATAAAGGCGAGAACTTCTTTACCACCTGAGAGAGGAACCTTCTCAGCCCTGCCAGCTTCCCTATCAGGCACTGGATTTCCTTGGCATTCTGAGGCAACCCTAACTCCATGATTGCCCTCACCTTGTCAGGGTTGGGCTCCACTCCAGCAGGAGTAAGGAGATGTCCTAGGAACTTTCCCTTGCTTGCCCCAAAGACACACTTCAAGGGGTTTAGCCTCATTTTATATTTTCATAGGGTGCTGAAGGTCTCTTCCAGATCTTGGAGGTGAGAGTCTACGTCCTGACTCTTGATCATGAGGTCTTCTACGTATACCTTCAGGTTCCTCCATTTCTGCTCTTGGAAGACCCGGTCCATCATCCTTTGGTATGTTGCCCCGACATTGTTTAACCCAAAGGGCATCATTTCATGTCAGGTGGGTGCATCCTAATTTGGTGATAACCTAAAAACGCATCTAAAAAACTCATTAAATAAAAACCGATGGCTGATTCAACCAGCGCATCGATTCGAGGCATGGGGTAACAATCTTTAAGACATGCTTTATTTAAAAGAGAGACGTCGATGCATATCCTCCAACAGCCATCCCCCTTCTTGACCAACACAACATTTGAAACCCAGCTCGGATATTGGATC
Organism: Platanthera zijinensis; assembly: GCA_039513925.1. Lineage (NCBI taxonomy): Eukaryota > Viridiplantae > Streptophyta > Magnoliopsida > Asparagales > Orchidaceae > Platanthera > Platanthera zijinensis. The sequence goes on from CM077092.1 coordinate 59,628,522, forward strand.
TCCGATACAAACCCTGCTTTCAAGAGCTTCTCCACCTCCTCTCGGATGGTCTTGGCTAGCTTGTCGGCGGTGGACCTCTTCTTCTGCCGGATGGGACGGGCATCAACATCGAGGTTGAGTCGATGGAACTCCACATCTGCATCGATCACCAACATGTTCGCCGTGCTCCATGTGAAGATGTCGATTTTCTTTTGGATGCACTCCAACATCCTCCTCTAGTCCTCTCGGCTCAGCCCTCTGCTGAACCGCACTCTCTCCACCCATCCTCCCTGGGTAAGAACCTCCATCTCCACCACCTACTCCGCTACTTCCAGCCAAGACTGCTCTCCCCACTCACCAGCGGCCCCCTCGCCAGGGGCAAGAACTTCCTCCTCAGCTTCCTCCACGACCATCACCTCGTCCATCTCTTCCAAAACTTCCTCCGCCCTTCCCCCATGGGCATGAATCTCTTCCTCCTCCACTTCCATCTCCTTAGCTCCTCCCATGGCCTCCTGGCCAAAAATCTCTTCCATCCTACTTTCCATCTCCTCGGCTCCTCCTTTCCAGGAGATGGTGTTGCCCGCCATTACGTAGCACTCTCTCGCCACCTTGGGGTCTCCAAGGACATGGATGCCCTCAGCGTTGAACATGAGGCATTGGTGGAAGGAGGATGGCATGCAACGGAAGGCGTTGATGAGGGGTCGTCTGAATATGGCGTTGTATATGTTGGGAGTGTGCATAATGATATACATATAGTTTCTGGACTGGCCCCCCAAGGTGATAGGGAGCCCCACACCTCCTTCTACCTCCTTCCTTTCTCCGGAGAACCTGAACAGAGGCCCATCCGAGGAAAACGCCCTCCTGGACTCCACCTTCATCACGTCGAATGCCTTTTTAAATACGACGTTGACGGAACTCCCATTATCCACGAGGATCTGGGAGACGGTAAAGTTCTCGATGACGGCCTAAGTGATCACCGCATTGTAGAACGGATCCTCGTTATTCTGGCATGTCCTTCCAGGAGAAGGTAATATTCTCATCTAAGGGTGCGGTTAGGGATGTAGAGGCAATGCTTCGATGATACATGGTATAGAGGCACGCCTTGTAGGCAACCTCGACTCCCCCCCCCTCGTGGATCACCCTAATCCCTCATAAGTCTCCTACATCGTCTCGGTCCTCACACCTTTCCTCCTCTTCCCCCGGCAAGAATTCCTCAATCCTCACCTCCTGATGGTATTGCTGTTATTGCGGGGCCTTCCCCTAGCTTCCCTCATCTCAAGGAACTCTGGGTAGGTAGCTGTCGCATGCCCTTCCTCCCGATGGAAATCACAGTAGGGCAGCTCTGCTCTGCCTTCTGGTCTCTTCCTCTACACTCCTCTCCTCCTCCTCCCCAGATCTATCACCACAGCCTAGTGTTGATCGGGAAGAGGAGATCTCTGGCCCAGCCTCCAGCCTGGGGGGTTGAACTGGCCTTGCCCTCCTTGGCGATGGTCTCCTTCGTGGAAACCTCTCCTCTAGTCCTGATCCTTCCAATCCCATTGCCTCCAACCTAGACAATTTTTCGGATCCTAACGCCCCCACCTCGGCTGCTACTGCTACTACTACTCCCTCTGCCTAGGCTCTACCCTCCTGGCCTCTTGTCCATTGCCAACTCTCGGCTCCTTCTCCTCCTTCATAGCCCACATGGCTAACTTCCTGGCAAACTCTTGGTTCGATGCCTCTCCTTCGACTTCCCAAGTTGCCCACTCCATTAGCTCCTCAAAAGACACCAGAGGCACTCGCTTCAGCTCCATCCAAAAGAACCCCTATTGCAGCCCCAGGCTGAAGGACACCTTGAGGGTGTTCCCTGGTATCTCCTGCACCTGGAGGAACTCCTCTTGTATCCTATCCACATAGCTCCCCAGAGTCTCATCCACCCCATACATGATGAGAAACAGGGTTTCCGACTCCTTCTTCCTCTTCTTGGAGGGGGAGAACCTCAGCAAGAACCCTCGACACAGGTCCTCAAAGTAGTAGATGGAGCTGGCGGGCAGTTGATGGAACCAATCCCTCGCTTTTTTCTTTGAGGGTGATGGTGAAGAGCCAGCATTTGAAGGCATCCAACATCTGCTTGATGGAGACTATGTTCTCGAACCACTAGGTGTTCTGGACCAGATCGCCCCTTCTAGTGTAGTAGGACATATCGGGCTTGCGGAACCCCTATGGAATGGGTGCGGAAGTGATCAACTCGCTGAAAGGGCTCCTGCAACTCGCGGGGCGAGCCAGGCGATCTCACACGTCCACCTCATCATACCTTCCCACACTCGCCGAGTTGGGGAACAAGGCTCGCCCTGGGAGGTCTCTCCTCTACCTTCTGTCGCTGCTTCCTTCCCTGACCGTCTAGTAGCGACATTCTCTCCCAAAGCTGGGGCGGCGACCACTGGTGTAGGACCCCCCTCCCGGAACACAACACATGGCACGAGGGGAGTCTTATGCCCGAAATAGCCGCCTTGCGGTAGCACTAACACACGGGTTAGCCTTTACCACAAGACGCCTATTCCGCCGGCTACAATCCATATCACAACAATTATGCCAACCCAACCATAACAGAAAAGTAAAGCTAAAAGCAGTTCAGTTCACAGCTAAGTTAAAGTCCAAAAATAGCGGAAGATAACAAGCACAACAGGCTTGCACAAAAGAAACAAGAGTCTAGAAATGTTTTGCCAAACGGCTACATGAAAACACTCACTACTGTCACTGACGGTGCCGATGGCACCACCACCTCAGGTCCTATCATCCGGGCCTGGCTGTCCTGCTGCATAGTCCGTTGCCGCTCTACCTGCGGGGTTTCCTCCTAAAAAGGAAGACGTAGCAACCGTTAGTCATAAGACTAAGTGGCTTCACATCCGCTCCCCCGGCAACTCCTCGGCACCGGGCAGAGAAAGGAATACAGGTACAATATATATACATAAGCAAGTAAACAAGCAAGTGACAGTAAATATGGTGAAGTATAAACTACGCTACACAACTAGCAGTTCTACAAATATCCATAAAAATGACAGCAGGTATAATTAATCAGAATAGCAACTTAACTTATAAGAGTGCCCATACAAACTTATAAGTTAAGGATCGGCTTAACAGTAAAGTAACTCATCGTATAAGAATGCCCATACAAACTTATACGATGAGGATCTTGTGTATGCAATGAATGACATGTTATGAATGTTATGTTATGACCGACTCATGCGCACGCACATGCAACTTGTTATGTCGACACAGACTAGAAGTTCCCACTTTTCGAGCAGGTAGCTAACCTCTCAGGCGTCGTCCGTCGTGGCCAGACGGCGACAGTGGAGCGGGCGTCTCCACTACTAGGTGGTATCACACTACCTATCCTAGGCCCCCGTACGCCTCAACGCTAAGAACACAACAGCGGAGCTCACATGCGTACTACGGCTCAGAAGGGGTCTTGGGTAAATGTGCACCAAGATCACAGCCCAACCTGGCCTTGATTTCGAACCGGATGGAACCTCGGAAACGCACGAGGTGCAAGCCCAACCGTTCTCATGGCACGGAGGAGATCTCGGGTTATGGACACCAAGTATCTAACCCTACCGCCCAAGGTCTACTCATTGGCTCCCATCGGTGTGACGACTGGCGAACCCGTAGACCTGCCACAATCATTATCTCAACACCGCGACACGATGAATCGTCGCACATCACATGCCCCAAAACAACTCACTCGACGCTACCCGTAGGGAGACTTCAACTCTAAGCATCGGTTGTTAATAAACCCCTTGGGCTCGGATTACAGTTACAAAATACTCTTCACATAGTGTTCATCATGTTCACGCCCACCTATTCAATGATTTCACCTCAACAATACGTACATTAGATATGTTCAACGCCAATTTGTATAAATATATCCTTTACCCATAGCAACTCCTAATATCTAGCCTTCCCATCCAATCCATTTCTCTACCATTGCATGGTTATCCCTTATTACACAACCAAATGAGTAACCATACTAAATTATAGTAACAACGACATTATAGTTATATGGGAGCAAGATATCACATGAGCAAATCACAATCATTGCAAGAGTGCTAACATTATAATTTAATAAGTGCATTTACATAGGATAGTCCAATACTAAAACTGGGATTCCCGGAGCTACAGGAATCCTATCACAATGAACAACCCCTCGTTGGAAAGGTATTCGCGAGGGCTACGACTTTCGTGTTGAGTCGATCGCCCAGATCTGGTCGCAACATACCAGAAATTCAACTCGAATACGTACAGGAAACAGTTTCCTGTACAGGAATTTTCCCGAACGCAGCGGACTCGAACCAGCTTTCCCGTGGCTACAGGTATCGCATGGAAACGAGCAACCCCTCGTTGGAAAGGTAATTTCAAGGGCTACGACTTTCGTGTTGAGTCGATCACCCAGATCTGGCCAGAACACCTCCGAAATTGGCCACGAAGGTCGCCGCGTGCAGAAATCAGATTTCTGCACGCATCTTAAGGCGAGATGAACGGCATCCGTTCATCTTCTTCCTTGCAACGACCTCGCATAAACTTCTCCAGAAATCACACCCAACCTTATTTCTCCTTTCAAAGCCAAACCCCCAACGAAAACCCCTCTCATCTCCACTTTGAAGGATGAGAAGGTTGAGGGAGACTAAGCCTAAAACCTAGGCATGGCTCATCCTAAGAACTCTCCTCCTCACCATCAAGACTCTATGGAGTCGATGTCTCTCCTATAATAACTATAGATCTAGCACCAAGGGAGAGGGGAGGAAGCTCACCTCAAGTCCAGCGGTACCACCATGGCCGGCCATGAGCCTCGCACTCCTTCGCGGCGGCATTGTTTTTCCCTTGACGGTGGCGGCGTTTTGATTCCTCCAAGGATGGCTCCGGCAAGCTCTTCCTCCTCCTCCAGCCAAGAACCCTCTCAGGAATTTCGGGGCAGAAGAAAGGAGATGAAATGCTAGGGTTTCCCAACTTTTTCCTTTTTATACATCGCAGACACGGGTAGGCACACGGCCGTGTTCCTACCCGTGTTCAGGTGACACGGCCGTGTGGCATGCCGTGTCTAGGGCCGTGTTCCTCCCAGAACCACTTTCTGCTGGGTCAGGGTTGCGGCACACGGGTAGAGACACGGCCGTGTCCCGACCCGTGTCCTTGGCACACGGCTAGGGACACGCCCGTGTCCCAATGCCCGTGTACCTCTCTGACTGGTAAGCCTATTTTTATGAGGCACACGGGTATGGACACGGCCGTGTCCATACCCGTGTCAGCCAAAAATGCTGTTTTGCCTTGTTTTCCTCATTTCCCGCACGTCCGCACCTGTTCACCCACATCCCCCATTGGGCTCACCACAACCCCCTTGACTCAAATACGCAATCAAGGGGCCTAGCGCGAATTGGGACGTTACAAATCCTATAAACAAAATAAAAGATTTCGTCCCCGAAATCAGGGTAAGGCTATGGGAGTGAAACACATAAAAAGGGAACTATGCTTTCAAATAAAATTTTTACCTGGAGTAAATAATTCCGGGTAGCGCTCTTGCATCAAATCCCTTGGCTCCCATGTGCACTCTTCCTTCCCGTGATTAGACCATAGCACCTTCACCAAGGGAACACTTTTGCAGCGCAAGGTCCTTGTCTCGTTATCAACGATCCGCACCGGCTCCAGTCGCACAGACCTATCAGACGCCACGACACCATCCGCCGTGGGGATATACTGTTCAGGTCGCAACAAAGCCTTCCGAAGCGACGATACATGGAACACGTCGTGAAGGTTCTCCAGCTCCGGTGGTAACTCCAATCGATAGGCCAGAGGGCCAATCCTTTCCACTACAACATAGGGCCCAACATACCTTGGGCTGAGCTTCTTGACTCCACGTACTCGTGACACTCCGTGCATCGGTCGAATCTTCAGGAACACCTTATCACCCACTTGAAACTCTACCATACGGTGCCTTGCGTTGTAATATTTCGCCTGTCGGCTTTGAGCCTCTAGCATTCGATTCCGGATCAACCTAACCACCGCGTCCGTGTCATCAATATACTCATTTCCCAATGTCTTCGGATCTTCGTCTTGCACCCAGGACAAGGGTGTTCTACACCTCCTTCCATACAAAGCTTCATGAGGTGCCATTCCAATACTAGCTTGATGACTGTTATTATAAGAGAACTCCACGAGAGGTAAGAGTCTCTCCCATGGTTCTCCTTTATCTAGCACACACAACCTCAATAGGTCCTCCAATGTTCGGATGGTTCGTTCAGATTGCCCGTCCGTTTGTGGGTGAAAGGCTGTGCTAAAGGCGAGGCGCGAGCCCAAATAAGCCTGTACAGCCCTCCATTCTCTTGAAGTAAACCGACCATCCCGGTCGGAGACGATCGTCTTTGGCACACCATGGTACCGCACAAATTGTTCCACAAAGAGACGCACTAAGACGCCCACTTGCGCCTCCTTCTTCATTGGGATAAATCGGGCTACCTTGGTCAACCGGTCAACTATCACCCACACAGAATCATTCCCCGAGCGCGAGCGAGGTAACCCGTGGACGAAGTCCATGGAGATGTCCTCAAATTTCCATTCGGGGATGGGCAACGACTGTAGCATTCCACCGGGGCTTCGGCACTCTGCCTTCACCATTTGGCAGACCACACAATGAGTAACAAAGTACTTGACATCCCTCTTCATGCCCGGCCAACACATCGTCTTTCTCAAATCGGTGTACATCTTCGCGATCCCCGGGTGCACCGAGTACTTGGAGCAATGGGCCTCCTTTAGAATATCCTCCCGAATGTTGTCACCTTCGGGGATGTAAAGCCGGCCACGAAAATGGACGAGGCCGTCTTTTAGGGAGTATTCTTCCGTAGTCCCATCCTCCATTGACTTGAAAGCCGGGGTTAAAGCCGCATCCTTCTTTTGTTCCGTACGGATCCGGTCTCGTATGTTGCAAACTATACTCATCGCGGCCAAATATTCGGTATACTCTTCCGGTTGATTCTTAAAGACCAAAGTGATTTCCATCTCTTGCAACGTCCGGATTAACTCCATCCTCATCAAGCGGGATTCCGTGCTCGCTTCCGGCGCTTTCCGGCTCAAGGCATCAGCTACGGAATTAACCTTCCCGGGGTGGTAGTTCAAGGTGAAATCATAGTCGCACAAGAACTCCAACCACCGCCGCTGTCTCAAGTTTAACTCCTTTTGGGTGTGAACGTACTTCAGATTTTTGTGATCCGAGTAGATCTCGCAGTGGACGCCGTATAAATAATGCCTCCACATCTTCAAGGCGAATACCACCGCTCCCAACTCTAGATCATGCACCGGGTAGCTGGCTTCATGCTTCTTCAACTGTCTTGAAGCATAAGCGATCACATGCCCATTCTGCATCAACACAGCTCCCATCCCTTGATACGACGCATCCGTGTAAACTTGAAAGCCCTCCTTCCCAGATGGAAGAGCTAGGATGGGTTCAGTCGTCAATCTGTCTTTCAACTCTTGGAATGCAGCTTCGCACTGGGGTGTCCATTCAAACGGTACACCCTTCTTGGTCAGCGTAGTAAGGGGAAGGGCGATCTTCGAGAAGCCTTTCACGAACTTGCGATAGTACCCGGCAAGTCCAAGAAAGCTTCGTATGTCGGCCGCTGACTTCAATGGCGACCACTCCTTCACGGCCCGCACCTTGGCCGGATCTACTGCTAGCCCCGCCCCACTAATCACATGGCCCAAGAACGCGACCTCTCGAAGCCAAAACTCACATTTGCTGAACTTGGCAAACAAAGTGTGCTCCTTTAGTTTCCTCAGCACTAAAGTTAGATGTTCGGCGTGTTCTGCTTCAGTCTTGGAGTAGACTAGGATATCATCGATGAACACGATGACAAAGATGTCCAAATAAGGGCCGAACACCTTGTTCATCAAGCTCATAAAGGCGGAAGGGGCGTTTGTGAGCCCAAACGGCATCACGGTGAATTCATACAAACCATATCTCGAACTGAACGCCGTCTTCTGAATGTCATCTTCTTGTATTCTCAGCTGATAATATCCCGAACGCAGATCTAACTTGGAGAACCAATACGATCCCACCAATTGATCGAATAATTCATCAATGCGCGGTAGGGGATAGGTGTTCCGCACCGTTAACCGGTTCAACTCTCGATAATCAATACATAACCGCAAGGTGCCATCCTTCTTTTTGACGAACAAAACGGGCGCTCCCCAAGGCGACGAGCTTGGGCGAACGAACCCTGTTTCCACCAATTCCTGAAGCTGGACTCTAAACTCTGCAAGTTCCTTCGGAGCCATTCGGTATGGAGCTCGCGAGACGGGCTTGGCGCCCGGAATTAGCTTGATTTGGAAGTCCACTTCCCTATGCGGGGGTAGTCCTGGCAATTTCTCGGGAAATACCTCGGGAAATTCTCGCACCACCCGCACATCCTTGACCTCTAATGTCAATTTCTTCAACTCGAAGCAAATTACATAGACCTCGTCCCCTTCCATATGAGATTTCATAACTTGGATTGAAGATAATAATTTACGGGGTGCGAATTTAATACCTTGGAAGATGACTTCCGAGTCTCCATGCCTCAACATAACTTGCTTCTCCGCACAATTGATCCTGGCGTGGTGCCAGTCCAACCACTTCATGCCCAGGATGAGATCGAACTCCGGGATTCTTAACACTGTAGCCGGAGTTTCAAAGAACTTTCCTCCAATAAGGGTGTCGAAGTCGCAACTTGCTGACGACGTCATCTCAGAGCCGTCCGGAAGGCGCACCCTTTGAGTAATGCCCGTGAAGTGTTGCACTCCCTCCAAGTCCTTCACGAAGTCCTCCGAAATGAACGAGTGAGACGCACCCGTGTCAAATAACGTATAGGCGGGTCTCCCGCTAACCACGACAGTGCCTAGGTTCCAAAAGGGGTAATCACTATTCAGAATAGCGCGTATTATTTGTATCATAAATCCAACAAGTCATATAATATTAAAACAACTTTGCACGTACCGGTGATGACTTCCTGCGGATTTCTCTCCTGAGTCATATCCAATGCGAATACATGCTCCCGTACATGTCCTTGATTTCTCCCTGGTGGTCCTCTTCCTCGGCCACGCATGTGCCCTCGTCCCCGTGGAGCTACTGGAGGGGGAGCAATAGGGGCACCCCCGATCAGTCGCGGGCAAACTCGTCGGACATGCCCCGGTTGGTTGCACTCAAAACATATCATCTCACGCCGGCCCCCAGGTTGTTGATAATATTGCTGCTGCGGTGGTGGTGGTAAAGGTAGTGGTTGCGGAATTGGGTACTCCACCCGATAGTTCCGGTTGACCCACCGACCGCCTCTGTGGTTTCCCCTTCCTCTGCCATGATCATTCCGCCTTCTATTACTAGGGCCGACTTCAATTACACCTTCCGCAGGTCTCTTGCCACATCCCATGTGGTCCGCCTCCAGTCTCTTTGCCATGTCAATGATTTCTGCCAGGCTTCCATCGGCTATAAACAAAAGGGCCTGCCTCAGGGGGTCCCTTAACCCTTTGTAGAAGCGCTTCGCATAGCCTCTATCGTCCAACTCATAGGAATCGGCAAACCTAGCGAGGTGTTGGAACTCCCTCTGGTACTCCGTTACCGAATTCGATCCCTGCTTCAGCTGCAGAAATTTTTCTTCAAGTCCATCCCGAGCAGAAGAAGGGATGAAGTGCTCCAGAAAAGCCTCGGTGAACTCGTTCCAACCGATGTCCGTGTACAACCGCCCTAGGAAGATGGAGCCCATGAGGGACTTCCACCACCTTTTGGCGTGCAGCTCTAGCAGCGTCACTACCAATGTCACCGCCATGCTGTTCGGACATCTTATGCCAGCCATCAATTCCTGCACGGTATCAAGCCATTCCTCGGTGCGCACCGGCGATTCTGTCCCAAGATAGGCAGGAGGGGACAGGGCACGGAAGGTGCTCAACCAGTTGGAGCTTGGCGCTTGTTGCTGCACCGGAGCTTGCTGGGCTTTAAATGCATCCAATATGGCTGACAGCGTTTGTCCCAGTTCCGACTGCTGGAATTGTGAAGGGACGGAAGGGGTAGGAGTGCCCCCAACCGGCTCCACCTGCGCTGGGACCTATACGCAAGGTACAAACTAGGGTCAGGTTGGCTAAAACTAATGTCAAAGTTGGACAACTTAGTGTGAATTACAGATGGGCACACCACTGCTTCCGCTAAGTCGGTTTGTCCCCAAACCGACTAATCGAACGGGAGTGGCCCATTGTTACCTGACTGCTGTAGGTGAAGATCGGCTTAGTCTGATACCATTTGTAGGACCCCCCTCCCGGAACACAACACATGGCACGAGGGGAGTCTTATGCCCGAAATAGCCGCCTTGCGGTAGCACTAACACACGGGTTAGCCTTTACCACAAGACGCCTATTCCGCCGGCTACAATCCATATCACAACAATTATGCCAACCCAACCATAACAGAAAAGTAAAGCTAAAAGCAGTTCAGTTCACAACTAAGTTAAAGTCCAAAAATAGCGGAAGATAACAAGCACAACAGGCTTGCACAAAAGAAACAAGAGTCTAGAAATGTTTTGCCAAACGGCTACATGAAAACACTCACTACTGTCACTGACGGTGCCGATGGCACCACCACCTCAGGTCCTATCATCCGGGCCTGGCTGTCCTGCTGCATAGTCCGTTGCCGCTCTACCTGCGGGGTTTCCTCCTAAAAAGGAAGACGTAGCAACCGTTAGTCATAAGACTAAGTGGCTTCACATCCGCTCCCCCGGCAACTCCTCGGCACCGGGCGGAGAAAGGAATACAGGTACAATATATATACATAAGCAAGTAAACAAGCAAGTGACAGTAAATATGGTGAAGTATAAACTACGCTACACAACTAGCAGTTCTACAAATATCCATAAAAATGACAGCAGGTATAATTAATCAGAATAGCAACTTAACTTATAAGAGTGCCCATACAAACTTATAAGTTAAGGATCGGCTTAACAGTAAAGTAACTCATCGTATAAGAATGCCCATACAAACTTATACGATGAGGATCTTGTGTATGCAATGAATGACATGTTATGAATGTTATGTTATGACCGACTCATGCGCACGCACATGCAACTTGTTATGTCGACACAGACTAGAAGTTCCCACTTTTCGAGCAGGTAGCTAACCTCTCAGGCGTCGTCCGTCGTGGCCAGACGGCGACAGTGGAGCGGGCGTCTCCACTACTAGGTGGTATCACACTACCTATCCTAGGCCCCCGTACACCTCAACGCTAAGAACACAACAGCGGAGCTCACATGCGTACTACGGCTCAGAAGGGGTCTTGGGTAAATGTGCACCAAGATCACAGCCCAACCTGGCCTTGATTTCGAACCGGATGGAACCTCGGAAACGCACGAGGTGCAAGCCCAACCGTTCTCATGGCACGGAGGAGATCTCGGGTTATGGACACCAAGTATCTAACCCTACCGCCCAAGGTCTACTCATTGGCTCCCATCGGTGTGACGACTGGCGAACCCATAGACCTGCCACAATCATTATCTCAACACCGCGACACGATGAATCGTCGCACATCACATGCCCCAAAACAACTCACTCGACGCTACCCGTAGGGAGACTTCAACTCTAAGCATCGGTTGTTAATAAACCCCTTGGGCTCGGATTACAGTTACAAAATACTCTTCACATAGTGTTCATCATGTTCACGCCCACCTATTCAATGATTTCACCTCAACACTACGTACATTAGATATGTTCAACGCCAATTTGTATAAATATATCCTTTACCCATAGCAACTCCTAATATCTAGCCTTCCCATCCAATCCATTTCTCTACCATTGCATGGTTATCCCTTATTACACAACCAAATGAGTAACCATACTAAATTATAGTAACAACGACATTATAGTTATATGGGAGCAAGATATCACATGAGCAAATCACAATCATTGCAAGAGTGCTAACATTATAATTTAATAAGTGCATTAACATAGGATAGTCCAATACTAAAACTGGGATTCCCGGAGCTACAGGAATCCTATCACAATGAACAACCCCTCGTTGGAAAGGTATTCGCGAGGGCTACGACTTTCGTGTTGAGTCGATCGCCCAGATCTGGTCGCAACATACCAGAAATTCAACTCGAATACGTACAGGAAACAGTTTCCAGTACAGGAATTTTCCCGAACGCAGCGGACTCAAACCAGCTTTCCCGTGGCTACAGGTATCGCATGGAAACGAGCAACCCCTCGTTGGAAAGGTAATTTCAAGGGCTACGACTTTCGTGTTGAGTCGATCACCCAGATCTGGCCAGAACACCTCCGAAATTGGCCACGAAGGTCACCGCGTGTAGAAATCAGATTTCTGCACGCATCTTAAGGCGAGATGAACGGCATCCGTTCATCTTCTTCCTTGCAACGACCTCGCATAAACTTCTCCAGAAATCACACCCAACCTTATTTCTCCTTTCAAAGCCAAACCCCCAACGAAAACCCCTCTCATCTCCACTTTGAAGGATGAGAAGGTTGAGGGAGACTAAGCCTAAAACCTAGGCATGGCTCATCCTAAGAACTCTCCTCCTCACCATCAAGACTCTATGGAGTCGATGTCTCTCCTATAATAACTATAGATCTAGCACCAAGGGAGAGGGGAGGAAGCTCACCTCAAGTCCAGCGGTACCACCATGGCCGGCCATGAGCCTCGCACTCCTTCGCGGCGGCATTGTTTTTCCCTTGACGGTGGCGGCGTTTTGATTCCTCCAAGGATGGCTCCGGCAAGCTCTTCCTCCTCCTCCAGCCAAGAACCCTCTCAGGAATTTCGGGGCAGAAGAAAGGAGATGAAATGCTAGGGTTTCCCAACTTTTTCCTTTTTATACATCGCAGACACGGGTAGGCACACGACCGTGTTCCTACCCGTGTTCAGGTGACACGGCCGTGTGGCATGCCGTGTCTAGGGCCGTGTTCCTCCCAGAACCACTTTCTGCCGGGTCAGGGTTGCGGCACACGGGTAGAGACACGGCCGTGTCCCGACCCGTGTCCTTGGCACACGGCTAGGGACACGCCCGTGTCCCAATGCCCGTGTACCTCTCTGACTGGTAAGCCTATTTTTATGAGGCACACGGGTATGGACACGGCCGTGTCCATACCCGTGTCAGCCAAAAATGCTGTTTTGCCTTGTTTTCCTCATTTCCCGCACGTCCGCACCTGTTCACCCACATCCCCCATTGGGCTCACCACAGCCCCCTTGACTCAAATACGCAATCAAGGGGCCTAGCGCGAATTGGGACGTTACAACTGGGATGGCGGGTGTTGAGCACTTGCCGCAAGCCCTGTGTGTGAATGTTATGAGGTTCCGCATCTCCTGACAGAAGTCCTCGAACATGCCTAGGGTGGCGAGAGGGGGGAGGTGTCGAGTCAGCCTTGTCAGATCTTTTCCCTTTGCCTCCAGTCATTGAGCTTGCTAAGGTATTCAGTGTTGGTCACTCTCCACTCTCCCTGCACCAAAATGTTGAAACCGAGAATCGACTTCTGTGGAGTTCGAACCCTTGGGGAAGGGGCGACCCCAAGGCTCTAGCATGGAGGTCCCACCAAACACCCGAAAGATCTTAGAGTGTTCCCCTCCATAGTCTGTGCTGAGCTAAGGGCACCTCAGAAAGCACAAGAAGATTTGGGAAGTAGAAAACTGAAAAGCATGCCTTCGGAGGTACCCCTTGGGTCTATTTATAGATTTCAAAGTTTGGCCTACAAATAGCACAGCTCCGCTGTTCTAAACTGCTATATACAGCCAAAAGTGTTCTGCCAACATCCAAACTCCGCTGTTTTGAGTAGCTAAATGCAGGCCGCCAAGGGCATCCAGGTAATTCTGCTTTTGGACCCCACTGGGCGAGTGGACCATAAAGTCCCCACTCGTCTAAAGGGGTGAGTGCTGGGTGAGCCTAGCACTCACCTCCATGGCACCCCATCATAGGCTAATGTGGGAGCTAAAGGCAACTCGCTTGATATGGGCAAGACCCCTCACGCCTGCTATGGGAGAGAGCCTCTCCACTTGCTCTGGGAGGGATCCCTTTTGCTCCTCCTGGGCAAATGCTGATCTGGAATGTCTCACTTGCCTGCTCTGGCCCTCTCGGACCTGAAGGTCCCGCCAAGCCTAGATCCTTTAGCAATCAGTCTAGCTTTCTTCTTAATTATAACACCATTCTCATCTAGTTTATTTCTATATATCCATTTGGTTCCTATGATGTTATGTCCTTGAGGTCTGGGAACTAGCTTCCAGACATTACACTTTTTTAATAGTTTCAACTCTTCTTGTATAGCTACAGTCCAGAATGGGTCTATGTTGGCTTCTTCAAACTTCTTGGGTTCTATCTTAGACAAAAAGCTTGAATGCATAGCAATGTTATGATTTTTGCTCCTTGTGGTTACACCCTGTCTAGAATCCCCAATAATCCGATCTTTGAGATGGTATCTTAAGTGTCTGATGGATGCTAGCATCCTCTCTTCAACTTCTTGAACTTCATCTTCAGTGCTCTGAAGTTCATCTGCTCTTTGTATTTCACCTAGACCTTCTTCTGGGATGAGCACACTTTTATCCTTTTCTTATTCAACTTGAAGTGTGCCATCAATACTTTGTTTATCCATTCTTAATTCTGCACCTACAGCATTAGAAGATCTTGGCAGCTCATTGTGAATCATTGGAGTTTAATCAAACACAATATTAATAAACTCTTCTACAACCTGATTTTTCAAGTTGTAGATCTTATAGGCTTTGTTGTGTCTATTATACCCAACAAAAATACCCTCATCGGATTTTTCAGCAAACTTTGTCAGGTAGGACTTCCCATTGTTCAGCACAAAGCACTTGCTTCCAAAAATTCTAAAATAAGCTAGATTTGGTTGTCTGCCTTTCATAAGCTCATAGGGAATCTTATTGTGATACTTGTTGATATATGCTCTATTCTGGACATAACAGGATTTGTTCACTATCTTAGTACAGAAATATTCTTGGAGAGAAGTGTCACTTAGGAAAGTCCTCCCAACCTTTATGAGAGTTCTATTCTTCCTCTCAGTAATTCCATTTTGTTGGGGTGTTCTCGTAGAAGAAAATTCCTGAAATATACCTTATTCTTTGTATAATTCTATTATGCTTTTAGACTGAAATTCTGTGTCATGGTTACTTCTGATTTTGACCACAGTGCAGCCCTTTTCATTCTGAATCTGCTTGACAAAAGTCATAAAGTTGTCTAAGGTATCAGACTTTTTCTTAAGAAAGAATACTCATGTGTATCTGGAATAGTCATCAACAATCACAAAGATGTAGACTTTCCTACCTAGATTATGAATTGACATAGGACCAAATAAATCTATATGCAGGAGGTAGAGACACCTCCCTGAATCCTTGGACCTAATGTTTTTAAAGGAAGCCTTTGTCTTCTTGCCCTTTTGACATGCAAAACAAATTCCCTCTTTAGTACATTCAAGTTGGGTTCATTTCTGACCAACTCTTCACAGAAGAGTTTGTTGATATCCTTATAGTTCAAGTAAGCAAGCCTCTTGTGTCAGTGCACACAATAAAAGTCCTTCTTTTTTGCTATAAGGCGCACTAGAGAGTCAGAATCTAGACATAAAAAAGTTAAGACAATAAATATTTTTACTCCTGGTGCTTGTCAGAATGATCTTTTGGTCACTTGACCTCTTAATTAGGCACTTATCCTTGTGGAATACTATGATATAGCTAATTAGATTGTGTTTCAATCCATCCACATAACCACTTTTAAGATGGAGACTATGTCTTCGATGATTATACTATAGCCTTTAGTTACTCCTCTGTCTTAACCACCAAATATGACTTTGGTTCCATTCCTCACTGGAGTGAAATTTTTTAGATGGCTTCTTATTCCAGTCATGTGCTTGGAACATCCACTATCAGAGTATCAAATAGCCATTTGATGGGTACTTGGACTAACTTTCAATCACAGAATTAATTTACCTTAGGAACCCAAAAGAATTTGGGTCTTTGGTTCTTATTAGCATAAATAGGAATTTTTCTCCCAGCTATAGCCTTGAAAGGAAGGCTTCTCTTTTCACTTGGCACACTAGGGTTGTGCCAACTTCTTGCTCCGGTCCCTGGTAATCTGCATCCCCAAGATCACACTTGCCGGACCCAAATCCTTCATTTCGAACTTGGCCGAGAGCAACTTCTTCACCTGTTGGATCATTTTGACACTATTCCCTACGAGCAACATGTCATCTACGTAGAGTGTCAAGAAAGTGAAGTGCTCTCCCTTTTTTTGGATATAGATACAGTGGTCCGAATTCGACCTTTCAAAACCCAACTCCAGCATGTAGGTGTCGAACTTCTGGTACCATATCCTCGGAGATTGCTTAAGTCCATAAAGGGACTTCTTCAACCTGCACACCAGATCCTCCTTGCCCTTGGCCTCGAATCCTTTAGGTTGCTGCATATAAATCTCCTCCTCTAGATCCCCGTGAAGAAACGTCGTCTTCACGTCCATTTGTTCAATCTCCAGATCATGCACAGCCGCAATGGAGAGAACAATTCTGATAGAAGTGAGCTTGGCCACCGACGAGAAAATCTCGTCATAGTCCACACCTTCCACCTGTGAGAAGCCCTTGGCAACCAACCTTGCCTTGTACTTCTCCACGGTGCCGTCCGCCTTAACCTTCTGCTTGAAGACCCATTTACTCCCAATGACCTTCCTCCCTTTTGGAAGCTTGCACAGACCCCAAGTCTGATTCTTCCGTAGAGATTCCATCTCACCAACCATAGCAAGCTCTCACTGATTTGCATCAGCCCTCGACCTCGCATCCCTGGCTGAAATGGGATCTTCTCCAAGCATGTACAGGCAATATTGTACTCCAACTGCAACAAGGGAGTAACGGATTGGTTCCCTCCTTTCCCTCATTTAGCTCCTCAGAAGTGGAGGATCAGCAACTTCCTTTTCTGATTCATCATCAAAGCTCACCTCCTCCAAACCATCAGATTCTGAATCCGAATCCGAAACAGCCATAGTAGTAATTTGAGCATCCTCCAGAGGAACTTCCTCCATGCTCCTTTCTACTACCACCTTTTCTTCAGCTTTTCCTTCCTCCGCTTGTGTAGTGACTTGAGGACGGGCTTCATGAAAGACCACATCCTTGCTATACGTCACCATCCTCGTCACCAGGTTCGAAATCTTATATCCCTTGATGCCATCTTTGTAGCCCACAAAGATGCACCGCTCGGACTTTATATCCAGCTTCCCCCTCTTCTCCTTTGGAATGTGAATGTATCTATCACATCCAAAAACACGAGCATAAGCCAAATTTGGCTTGTAACGTCCCAATTCGCACTAGGCCCCTCGCACGTGTTCTGAGTCAAGAGACTCAACTCGGGCTCGGGGTGCACTGACGCGAGGTGTCAAGTGCATTGAATAAGTGTAGGGTTGGGTTCAAGGATACCCCAACCAGTAGCCGAGATGAGGGAACTCGGCCAAGTAAAAATCGACGGGAATGGAGGTTGATGCTCGTCGATCATCGAGAATGGAGGTTGATACTCGCCGATTCGACGAGTATCGGTGGTCGATACCCGCCGGACTCAGAACTGTAGTAGGTTAAGGGAAAATCGTCGAGAATGCCTGACGATTCTCACCGATCGCCGAGAATACCCGGTGATACCCACCGACCGTCGAGTATCGCCAACTGATACTCAACGCACACAATGACAGGATGTCCGATAAAACGGCTAAGGGAAAATCGTCGAGTATCATTGTTGATACTCGACGAATTCGTCGAGAATGACCCGCTAATACTCGCCGATCGACGGGAATCACTGGCTGATTCCCGCCGAATTTGACTTGTGCGTTTTCTACGCCCAGGCAGATTCACCGGCTTGTACAGGCGAACCAAACCGGACTCCGGGATTCGTGCTGAATGATCCTTGGACCGGTCACTTCAAATGAAACCTAATTTGGGCGGTCTAATTAGAGAGTGACACGTGGAGGAAGGGACTTAACCTAATATGTAATATAAAAGGGAGTAAACCAAACCCTAGCCATCGGATCCGATCATTCTTGCCGAGCCGTCACTGTGCAAAGCCGACGGGAGCAGAAGAGGAGGATATCACGGGTCGCCGGAGCCGGATTCTTGAGGAAAAGCTCCGCCGTTTCCGTGGAAGAACACTGCTAACGAAGGCAAGGATGCCGCGGAGAAGGGTAATGCGATCCATGGCCGGCAACGGAGGAAATGCCGGAAATGAGGTGAGTTTCCTCCCCTCTCCCTTGGTGCTAGATCTGTAGCTATTCTTAGGCGAGACATCAACTCAAAAGAGTCTTGATGTGTGAGATAAAGCTTTCTAGGAAGGCCATGCTAGAACTTGTGTTCTAAAGCTTAGTCATCTTCAACCTCTCCTCGTGATAGGGGTGGTCTCGTGAAGAGGAAATGGCCTCAAGAGGGAGAATAAGGGTGGAGGAACTTCTGGTTACGATTTGGGGAAAATCGCTTGAGGAGGAAAATGAACGGATGCCGTTCACTTCGCTTCAAGATGCGTGCAGAATCTGTATTCTACACGCAGCGACCTTCTTGGCTACTTTTAATCAAGAAAGGGTCGGATCTGGGCTTTCGACTAAACACAAAAGTCGTAGCCCTTGAAATTACCTTTCCAACGAGTGGTTGCACGTTTCCAGGCAATACCTGTAGCCACAGGAAAGTCCGCTTGAATCCGCTGTGGTTGGGAGTTAATGCCCAGGAAATCTTTATCCTGTACGCAGCAGACTTCGAGTTGGATTTCTGGTATGATGTGACCAGATCTGGGCTTTAAACTAAACACGAAAGTCGTAGCCCTTGAAATTACCTTTCCAACGAGTGGTTGCACGTTTTCAGGCGATACCTGTAGCCACGGGAATCCCCAGTCAAAGTTGCTGACCAGATTACATATAATTCTAGGTGATTACAATATGAACTTGGATTCGATGGAATAGATGTTGCAATCCATCTCAAGGTTGGGTGAATTCTTTTGTGTTAATCACCGAGGTAATGTGAGGGTTGATGCTTGAGGACTTGAATTCCTATGCCGAGATATGAATCAAGCCTAAGTGAATGAAAGGCTTTGTTATATTCGGTAGATCACCATTATGCACATTATCTATAATATGTTGAATTCATGTGGAAGGATTTGTAAATGATTAAACAATGGCCCTGATGTATAATGAATTGATGGAAGGGAATGGATAGTCCAATGCTTAGAGTGTCGTCTCCCTATGGGTAGCATTGTGGAAGTTAACAAGTGCGGTGTAGACCGTCACTAATGGGAATGAGGTTGAGTTGGATAAAATTGGACGGTTGGGCTTGGTCCTCGGTGTTCACTTCCCGGGGATCCTTCCGTGCCACGTGAATGGTTGGGCTTGGTCCTCGGTGTTAACGTCCCGAGGCTCCATCCGTATTTGTTGGATGGTTGGGCTTGGTCCTCGTGCTTTCTCCGAGGCTCCTCCCATGCCATGAATTGTGGAATTGCATGCGGTGTGAGTCGACACGCGGTGTCGTAATCCCGGGTTAAGGATAGTGTGGCAGGTCTACGGGCTCGCCAATCGTCACACCGATGGGAGTTGACAGTTAGACCTTGGGCGGTTGGGCTTGGTCCTCGGTGTTCACATCCCGAGCCTCCTTCGGTGCCAAGTGAACGGTTGGGCTTGGTCCTCGTGCTCATTTCCGAGGCTCCTTTCGTGTCATACCATAGGCCAGTCGGGGCTAGGATCTTGGTGCATATTTACCCGAGAGAACCCGCTGAGCCGTAGTATGCATGTGAGCTCCGCTATTGTGTTCTTAGCATTTAGGCGTACGGAGGCCTAGGCCAGGTAGTGTGGAGACCAGCCTAGTAGTGGAGATGCCCGCTCTACTGTCACCGTTTGGCCACGACGGTTGATGCCTGAGAGGTTAGCTACCTGCTCGAATAGTGGGAACTAAGTCTGTGTCGACATAGCGATTGCATGTGCCTGATCATGGGTGTGTCATTGCATTGCATACATAGCATTGCACTTCATTACATACACAAGACCCTCATCGTATAAGTTTGTATGGGCACTCCTATATGATGAGTTACTTTCTGCTGAACGACCCTCAACTTATATGCTTGTATGGGCACCCATATAAGTTGAGTTACTTACTGTTCTTGATATATACTCTCTTGCTGCTGTAGATTGTAGATTTGTAAAATAAGACCTTGTTCATTTGTATACTGTTTCTATTGCTATTTATGATATGTACACATACTTCATCTACTTGTACTACTGATATATATTTATTGTACTTGTTCCTTTCTCCGCCCGGTGCCGAGGAGTCGCCGGGGGAGCGGATGTGAAACCACTTAGTCTTTTTGACTAACGGTTGCTACGTCTTCCTTTTTAGGAGGAAACCCCACAGGTGGAGCAGCAGGCTATGTAGACGGACAGCCAGGCCAGGGTGATAGGGCCTGAAGGGACGGTACCGTCACTACCGTCGGTTACAGATGTGAGTGAGAGAGAGATTTTGTTGTAGCCCTTCGGGGCAATTTTGTTCTCGTACACTGATATTAGAAGCTTGTCGTAGTTTCTTTATTTATAATATTATGGACATATGCTTGGTGTGGATTTGACTTTCATATTATTATGGTTGGGTTGGCAGTTATTTTCTGATATTGGTTGTAGCCGGCAGAGTAGGCGTCCTGTGGTATAGGCTAGCCCGAGTGCTAGTACTACCGCAAGGTGGCTGTTCTGGGCATAAGACCCCTCTCGTGCCGTGTTTTGTGTTCCGGGAGGGGGGTCTTACATGGCTTCTCCTGGAAAACGTCCTCAAAGGGGGTACACCCCTTCACTGCAGATGTAGGGGTCCTGTTCTTCAAATGGTTAGCTGTAGCCGCCGCTTCAGCCCAGAACTCCGTCCCTAAACCAGCCCAATTGAGCATGCACCTGGCTTTCTCCATCAATGTCCGATTGAGCCTTTCCGACACTCCATTCTGCTCTGGAGTATACAGCGTGGTCTTCTGTCGTGCAGTCCCCTGCTCAGTACAATACCGCTCGAAGGCGTCCGAGCAATACTCCCCTCCGTTATCAGAACGGAGAACCTTCACCTTCCTCTCCAACTGGTTCTCCACCAAGTTCTTAAAATCCTTGAACCTATCGAGCACCTCCGCCTTGGACCTGAGAAAATAAAGCCAAGAATACCGAGAGTAATCATCAATGAAAGATACATAATACCTAGCCCCACCAAGGGATGAGACTAGAGTCGGCCCAAATACATCGCTATGAATCAAATCTAGTAAACCGGTGGCCCTCGTCCTTGCTCCCTGAAAACTAACCCGGTTCTGCTTGCCAAGTAGGCAATGCTCACAGAACCCAAAGCTCGAGGTGCACACGGGCACACCCATAACCATCTGGCCAGATGTCATAGCCGACATCCCCTTCTCATTGATGTGTCCAAGCCGCTGGTGCCACAGCCTGGACAGCTCCTCCTGGTCCTCCTCTTGGCCTTTAGAGATGAAGGCCCTGCTAGGCACCACTGTATCAGCAAGCAACTTGTACAGTGTCCCATGCATCACGCCTTTGGCGATCACCATCGCCCCTCGGGTAATCCTACACGAGTGCATGTCACAACTGAAAGACACCCCCGCATCTGCCATAGATCCCACCGAGATCAGATTCCTGCTCATCCCTGGAATGTGCATCACCCCCGAAAGGTTCTTCATGTTCCCGTCGGCCATCTTCAGCATCACCTTGCCACGCCCAACAATCTGCACAGCAGTATCATCGCCAAGCATGACGTCACCGCCATCAAACCTCTCATACTCACAAAACCAGTCTCTATGAGGGGTCATGTGATATGATGCTCCTGTGTCGACATACCACACATCAGCATCTCTCTGAGCAACACATGCAGCCACGATGTACATGTCACCGCCGTCGATCTTCTTCTTTGCACCCGAAGTTGACCCTGCCTCCTTTTTCGGAACGGTCTTGTTTGGACATTGAGACTTCACGTGTCCAACCTCATTACACTTCCAGTAATGAATAAGCTTCCTTTCTTTTTCTTTTCCTCTGCTCTTGGAACTACCCCGAGACTTATCTCGAGAACCACCTTGCTTGTTGTCCCTCCGTTGAGGGCGAGATCTGGATACACTCAATGCACCTTTGCTAGTCTTCTCTGAACTTCCTCTTCTGGTCTCCTCAGATAATAGAGTAGCACATACTGACTCACTGGAGAGGCCTTATCTCCATTGCCGCCTATGGCAACAATCACATTGTCCCATGAATCCGGCAACGAGCACAGTAGTGTAATAGCCCTATCTTCATCTGAGATTTTCTCACCTATAGAGATCAACTGACCCACAACAGTGTTGAAATTGGTCAGGTGCTCTGAGAAAGAACCGCCTTCCTGCATCTTCAGATTGTACCATTTCTTCCTCAGCAACAGCTTGTTCACTAGAGACTTACTCTGGTAGAGAGACTCCAGCTTCCGCCATAGACCTTGGCATGAAGTCTCCTCCATGACATTTTTCAAAACAGAGTCTGCAAGAAACAACCTGATAAGACCCTTTGCTTTCCGATCAGCTTTTGTCCAGGCTGCAACAGTCTCCTCAGCAGACTTCTCTATTGGAGGAGTATCCACTATTGCCCCCCACAAATCACGATCAACCAGTAGGTCTTCCATCTTTATCTTCCACAGATCAAAACGACTTCCATCAAACTTCTCTATCTCGATCCGCACTCCTCCTGAACCCATAGCCAAGAATTCAAGAATCTCGCTCTGATACCAAATGTAGGAAATCTGGAGCGCCGAGAAGCAGAAATCCGAATAAAAAGCAGTAAACAAAAGAAATAGAGCAAGCACACAAACACGCAAATTTCAGAGGTTCACCCAAAACAGGGCTACGTCCCCTATCCCTTCCCTTCACAGTTCTTGTAATCACCAAAAACAAGTACAGATTACAAAGGTTTCAAGGATCTAAACCGATCCTACCTTAACTCCTTTTCTGGACAAGAAACAAAAGGAAGAACCCCTTCTGGATCGCCTCCAACAAGAAACCTCGTATGTGCCTCCAAAAGGGATATCAGCCGTAAGCCGTCGTCTCAACCGTATCCCTAAAAACAACCGGAATATGCCTTAAATAGGCTTCAGCACAACCCGATCGTCGAACGCCGAACGACGTTCGTCGAACGTCGAACGTCGAGCTCAGCTCGACGTTCGACGAACATCGAGCTGGGTTCGACGAACGTCGAACATCGAGCTGAGTTCGACGAACGTCAAACCCAGTTCGATCAATGGAAAAACAACCCCCCAAAAATTTTGGGCCCCCGCTATCGTCGACGCTAGATATGTCGGAGGGGGATCACACTTCGATTCCTCTAAGCTCACATGGGCTAACCCGGTGTGAGAAACAAGAGGACCGGAAGTGTTCCACAACCCAAACAAGTTTGTTGTTAACAGTTTTGGTTTGTGGTTAACAATTTTGTTTGCACGGAGTATTTTTCAAAATATTTGGGTTGTCATTAACAATGGTTTGCGTATATCCAAATTTGATTTGCCTTTAACAATCCCCTTCCATTATTCCCTTATTACTTAAACTTTTACTTTTTTGTGAATATATCGCTTGTTTTTCATCTTTATTGCGTTGAAAGTGGCATAAGGAAAAAACTATGAATCATACATGTACGTCCACAGGTGCGGACCTATTATAGGCTGAGTGTAGGCGGTTGCACACACTGAAATTAAATTTTTTATTCTTCAAGAAGTATTTAGTCACGGTTTAGCACCTTGTTAAAATTGTTAAAGTGGGAATGAGGTGGAGTGCAGGTGGTCTGATTAGGTAGACCGCACAGACCGCAAAGTCTGTCGCGATCTGGCGGACTGCTTTTGGCAAATATGAAAGTGAGGAAAAGATCAACCTTAACTCTAGAGGGGGGGTGGGGGGGGGGGGGTGAATAGAGTATTTTAAAATAATTCACAATTAAAATAGTATAGCAGTGTAAGACTTAAATTTATGTATATGTGTAAGGTGCTTGCAGTGAAGTAAAAAACTAAAGCAAGAAATAAAGAATCACACAGCACACATCAAAGACAAACACACAGCAACCAGAAGACACAAGGATCTATAGTGGTTCCCCAACAACCTGGGTACATCCACTCTTCTACCACCCTTGGTAGGAATCCACTGCAGGAAGGGTTGATCAGGTGTCCTGGGAACCAATGAGCTTTTGACAAGGTGCTCAAAAACTAAACCAGATTTTTTGATCAGGTGTCTTGCCACCACTAAGTTTTGATCAGGTCTCAGAAACCAAGAGTTCACTTTTGAAGGGAGAGATAACCATGTACAGATGGTGGTAAAATAAAAAGGTGATGATGTCTTCTCTGTCTCAAATCACTGAGAGAAGACTAGTGGATTGTTGATGTTGTCAAAGCTCCCCCTGAGATATAGAATGGTTCAGGAGAGAAAGCTTTGCTAGGGTGATAGTTCTTCAGATGCTTCAGATCTCCAGCAGAAGATGATTCCAGCAGATGCTGAAATGTTTGGTGTCTGGAGTCCTTGATGTTGAAGCTTTTGAACACATAGAGATTTGGAGGAGTTGAGTAGCAGAAGATCTCCTCTACAGCAGAATTTTCTTGTGTTCTTGAAGATTCAGTAGATTTGAAAATCACAAAAGATGAACTGATGATCAAAGAAGTTGTAATGTTCAATCTTCTGTGTTGTAATATAATTCTTATGTATCTCTTTGTATTCTCTGTATATTGTTGTTATTATCTCTATTCTCTTCTGCAGGAGTATATCAAAAATCTGTCTTAGATGGCCGTTATTCATTCATAAATGACTTCCATAAATGACAACTGTCTCTGGGGAAAGTCCTAAGTAACATTCCATTTAGTCCTTCCTTGAAACTTGCATCAGATTGCTTGAAACGGCTAGAAAATCCTTTGTAATAAATGCAGAAAATAACTCTGAAGGAATTTGAATTAATTCCATAACTGTTCTTTGAGTTTGAATTCTGAAAGCGTCGATCTCTCACAAAAATTGTCGATCTGAGCTCTACGATCGTTGAACTGAGCTCAGAGATTGGATTTTCACAGCAGACAGAAAACGTCGACCTGAGCTCTACGATCGTCGACCTGAGCTCAGCGACTTGGAAAATAGCTGAAGACAAAACATCGATCTGAGCTCGAAGATCGTCGACTGGAGTTCGACGATGTGAAGACTTCAGCTCAGAGAACGTCGAACTGAGTTTGACGTTTCGTCGACCTGAGCTCGACGAAAATTGTCTTGTCTCAGTACTTAGTCCTGATCTCTGAATGGTCCTGGGGGCAGCTCCAAACCTAAGTTCTAAGCCCTAGACTCATTCTAATTTGACCTTTTCAACTATACAACTAGGTCAAACAATTTTCCTAATAACATAGTGATCCTTGCCCAAATTAGTAATAGGGTGTTCCAACAATCTCCCCCTATTTGGGTTAGGATTACTATTTACAGGACATAATCAGGAAATACAGAATCATACATACAGAAATAGAAAAACTAAACTAACAATGCAGAAAAGATAATCAATGCAGCATTGCAGAACTCAAAAGGAAATCATCAAAAGTTCAGATATAGATGTACTGTCTCCTTACAGAATTCATTTCCTTTCACTGCCTTTCTTAAATAAAATCTCCCTGTTGGGATTGAGAGCATCTTTCTTTGATCTTCTGTCATCTTCTGCACCTAAGGAGGTTTGGGATCTAGGCCTTGGAACTATAGCCTCAGGATGCAGTTTCATGTAATCTTCTGGATCAAAGAACTTTCTTGAAGCATATCTCTCCAGTTCTGTCTTTCTTTGTTCTGAAAGAGTGGTGATGTTAGAAGTATCTTTCCCTTATTTTCTGGCCTTCTTCAACTAATGTAGAGCAGCAAGCTCTTTCATCCTAGCAGTCCATGATAAAGGATTGTTTTCTGGATCCTCAAAAGGGATTGAAGGTTCATATCTATTTATGGTTTCTGAAGCAGTAGAAGTTCTTGTAACAACAGTATCTCTGAGTTTGTAAGGAAAAGGACCTTGAGTTGAATCCATATGCCCTTGTCCTTCCCTTTGCTGTTTGGAATAGGTTCGATATTCTCTCTGACTTCCTCTATGTTGTCCTCTTCTTGAATGATAACCTTTTTGATACTGTTTTCTGGGATGATATCTTTGAGAGGGTTGAGAGGAACTTTGCTTTGAATCTGAAGATTGAAATGCAGAGCCTCCACCAGATCCTGAATCTGGAGGAGGAGGAGGAGGAGGTTGATACTGAGAGGATCCTTTCTCATACTTGTCCAGTTTCCTTTTCTTCTTCATAGATTTTAACTGATTTTTGGAATATTGCATCCAGGGCTCTGTAATCTGGCAGTCATGCAGAATATAATATGGTATGTCATTTGCATCTTTGGCCTTGGCAGGAGGAACTCTCATCATAGCTTTGCTTCTGTCTTTCCTCTTTTTAGCAATGGTGCCAGCAGAGTCATCAGATTCAGTATTGAATTTGTCACTGTCAGAGCTCTGTGGTCTGTCATAAAGATCATCAATTCTTTTTATGTATTCCTCTTGAAGTTTGGATTTCTCAGAATCAGCAAGAGCAGGAGGTGTTGGAACAGCAGCAGGAATCTCAGCAGGAGCAGTTGGAATAACAGACACTTGTGGAGCAGTTGTATCAACAAGATTCTTAGAACCTTGTTCTTCCAGATAACTTGCCAGTTCTTCAGCAACAACAGAATCAGCAGACAACATCTCAATATCAGTAGATTCAACAGAAATATCAGCAGCAGCAGCAACACTAACAGTAGCAACAGTTTCCTCAGCCTTGAGAGACATGACATAGGATATGATCAGGCAGGGATCACATACAGAAATAGGCATAATGGCCTTAGTGAGGTCTTCAACTCCCTGAGTTGGTAAGCTTCTTCTGTGAAGAAGATCAAAAGCAGACAACAGTGATCTGAGGTCCACTGTGAGAACTGGTTCTGGAGCAGCAAGCATTACTTCAGCTTCATAAGGCATCTCCCCCTGCCTTGATTTAGTCATGACTGGATCAAGGCACTCCATAGAAGGAACTACCTGAGGAGAGGAAAAAGAGGCTAGCCTGTCAGATAGCTCCTTTATTGATTGCAGGAGTAGAGCCATGGTGGTCTCCAGCAGGCTTACTAGCTTGGGGGCTAGTATCCCATATAACCTATCTGCTAAAGCTGATAAATCCACTTGCTCAAGTGGGACTTGAGTAGAGGTGGAGGATGGAATTGCTTGAACTGATGGTGAATGGGCTGCAGTTGATGCTGTGGTGGATGAGATTATTGATGGTTGAGATATAGGGATGGTGGAGATGGATGGTATGGGTGTGGAGATGGATGGAGTGAAGGATGGTTGGGAGAGTATATCATGAAGAAGTTGTTGATAGGAGGAGGTAGAGGGAAGCTCAGGAGGAGAGGAAGGGGAATCATCCATGAAGGAATCTTCCAATATGTTGAAGGATGGAATGGTAAGAGGTGGATAATAATGGAGTGGATGGAATGATTCTGAGGTGGCTGGAGGTGAAAGAGGTGATGAGATGGTAATGGGGGAAGAGATGGTTATGGTTGAGGAAATTGTTGTGGTTGATGTGGAGGTGGAGGTAGAAACAAGAGGAGGAGAAGGAGGAGCATAGGTGGAGGCAGGCAGTTCTTCCATGAGGGCTGGAGCTTGAGGGGAAGTGACTACAGGAGTCCTTGTGCCTGAAGCTATAGTAGTCCTGGCAGGTTTGATGATCTGCCTGTCCCATTTCCCAAAAAGGGCACAGGTTAATCTTTTAGATGCATTAATGTGCATCCCATTGGAAACCAGCAGCTTTGGGCACCTGGAGTGCAGGAAAACCCCTAAAATCCTCCCAAAATTGACAAAACTTTTATTAATTTTCTTCTTGATCAAATCAAAGAAGATTGTTCCCCAATTCAGATGTTTCTTGTCCACGATTGCTCCCATCAGACAGAACTGATATTTTGATATGGTATCATGTGCTTAGTACTTAGCCAGCAGCACTTTCCCCACAATATCAGCCAAAAAACGAAATTCAATAGATAGATTATTTTTCAATAACTTATTAGGGTTTGCAGCAGAGTGACTCATTCTATCCAACATAGAATCAAATTCTTCTCCAGACATATCAGTAGAGTCATCTCCAGTACTTAAATTGAATACCTCGGTCAGAAGGGTAGGGTACAATTGTACCTGAATCCCGCGAATAGTACCGACTATAGTATTCTCATCCAGAGTGTTTGCAGTAAATACCCATTCCTTTATTTCGTCAGCCGCAATCTTCATTCTGGACGACATAATATCCACTAGCTGTTGTTCCTTGAATAGTTCCAGGATATCCTTGAAGATTTGATCGCTGTCGTCGAATGAATCCATATCAATATCAAACCTGGTATCAAACTTAATCTTCGCGAGAGCCGCAACATTACCCGCCATTGAAGACCTGCAAAAAATTACCAAACACAACCAAGTGCAGTAGAGTTTGGAGGGAAAGAAACAAATTGCAGAGAGTATGAATGCGTAATCGAAGAACGACGATGAAAAATGATTTTTATATTAGGGTTCGACGGCGGAAAGGAAGGATCGTTGAACTCCGTTCGACGATCTGGGCTTCTAATGGAATCTGAAGAGTCTTCAATAATGTCGATCTCCGTTCGACGATACTGGAGAGCGTCGAACTCCGTTCGACGATCGTTGACCAGAGGAAGATAGCCTAGCGCTGCCTGGAAAACGCTGAACTCCGGTCGACCCTTATTGGAAAGCGTCGATCTCCATTCGACGATTTTTGGAAAAATGTCGAGCGCAGTTCAGAGACAAAACTGAACATACAGACACTAGAAAATATAAATTTTTAGCCTAGTCTTGGTCTGTTTTTAGATTTAAAAATCTTGGGATTTATTTTAAACTTCCTCCATCTAACATTCCTAACTGATTTAGGAAGAAGGTGTGTTTCTTTTCATACAAAGGTTTGGTGAAAATATCTCCCATTTGCAAATCAGTTGGGATATATCTAATTTCAATTTTATTTTTCTCTACATTGTCTCTTAGAAAGTGATGCCTAATTTCTATATGCTTTGTCCTACTATGGAGGACTGGATTTTGTGCTATGGAGATAACACTAGTATTATCACAAAATATTTTTGACCCTTCTAAGTTGTAGCCATAGTCTAGGAGCTGGTTTTGAATCCACAGAATCTGTGAGCAACAACTGCCTGCTGCCATGTATTCAGCTTCAGCAGTTGAAATGGACACAGATGTCTGTTTCTTACAGAACCAGGAGACAAGTCTGTCACCAAGGAACTGGCAAGTTCCACTGGTGCTTTTCCTGTCTACTCTACATCCAGCATAGTCAGCATCTGAAAATCCTGTTAATTCAAATCCTGAGTCTTTTGGATACCAGAGTCCTAGATTTGGACAACTTTTCACATACCTGATAATCCTCTTTACTAAAGTTAAGTGTGACTCTCTTGGGCTTACTTGGAACATAGCACATATGCATGTAGCAAACATTATATCAGGTTTACTAGCTGTAAGGTACAGTAGAGAGCCAATCATTGCTCTATATATTGTCTAATCAACATGTTTTCCATGTTCATCAGCATCTAATACAACATTAGTAGGCATAGGTGTTTTCATACAAGATGCTTCAGACATACCAAATTTCTTAACCAGTTCCTTTGCATACTTGGTTTGAGAAATGAATATGCCTTCAGCATGTTGTTTGACTTGCAATCCTAGAAAGAAGGAAAGCTCACCCATGCTACTCATTTCAAATTTAGAATGCATTAGGTTGGAAAATTTCTTGCACAAATTTGAATCAGTAGAACCAAAGATAATATCATCTACATATATTTGTACTAGTATGGTATGAGACTTATGGGTTCTAATAAAAAGAGTTTGGCCTACTCTACCCCTTATAAAATCATTTTTCAGAAGAAAGCATGCTAAGGTCTCATACCATGCTTTAGGAGCTTGCTTGAGACCATATAATGCTTTATACAATTTGAAAACATGGTCAGGATAAGTTGAAGAGATAAAACCTGGAGGTTGTCTAACATAGACTTCCTCTTTGATGTCTCTATTGAGAAATGCACTCTTTACATCCATTTGGTAGACCTTGAATCCTTTGTGAGCAGCATAAGCAAGGAATATTCTTATGGCCTCTAACCTTGCCACTGGTGCAAAAGTCTGGTCATATTCAATTCCTTCTTCTTGAGAGTAGCCTTGAGCAACTAGCCTTGCCTTGTTTCTTACAATAACTCCTTGATCATCCAACTTATTTCTGAACACCCACTTTGTTCCAACAATTGAGTGATCCTTAGGCCTTGGCACTAGTTCCCAAACTTGATTCCTCTCAAATTGATGTAGTTCCTCTTGCATAACAATGATCCAGTGTGGATCTTGTTCTGCATCTTGAATGGATTGAGGCTCAACTTGAGATAGAAAGCAAGTAAGCATCAGGTTCTGGTTGACCTGATTTCTGGTTTGCACACCAGCTGAGATGTCTCCAATCACTTGGGAGATTGGATGATCTCTTGTTGTTACTAAATCAACAGGGGGTGTTGATTGTTCACCAACCATTATTGTTGTTTCCTCTTATGGAACAACAATTGGCTCTTTTAGATGTTGCACATCCTCTTCATCATCACTGCTCTCATCCTTTTGCTGGATAGGTGGAGGAGCTGTATTCTTTTCTTTAACCTATAATCTGTCCATACTTTCTGAAAGAGAGTGTACCTGCATAGATTCTATGGTAAAAGCAGACTTCTCCTTTATAAAACATGTTAGTCTCATCAAAAGAAACATGAACAGATTCTTTTATTTTAAGAGTAGATTTATTATACACCCTATAAGCCTTGCTGATCATGGAGTATCCCAGAAACACTCCTTCATCAGCCTTAGCTTGAAATTTTACTAAGTATTTCTTGTCATTATTGTGAATATAACAAATACAACCAAAAATTTTAAAATAGTTTACTTTAGGTTTCTTCCCTTTGAGCAATTCATAGGGAGTCTTGCCCTTCAGTTTATGTATTAGGCTTTTGTTCAACACATAGTTGGAGGTGTTCACTGCCTAAGCCCAAAAATATAGAGGTGGGTGAGCATCTGTCAACAATGTAGTAGCAGATTCAATTAGGGTTCTATTTTTCCTTTCAGCTATCCCATTTTGTTGAGAAGTTCTAGGAGCTGAGAAAGTATGCCTGATCCCTTCACTCTGACAGAACTCTTGCATAAGAAGAGAATCAAACTCTGTCCCATGATCACTTCTGATCAGAGCAATGTGAGTATTGAACTCAATCTGTATACATTTGAGAAACTCTGTCAGACACATAAAGTTATCAGACTTCTTCCTCAGAAAGAATACCCAAGTGAATCTGTAGAAGTCATCTACAATCACCAAAGTATAAGATTTCCCTCCTAAGCTTTGCACTGTAACGGGTCCAAAAAGATCCATGTGTAACAGATACAAAATCCTAGGTGAATCACTCTTATTAAGTGACTTAAAACTGTTTTTAGTTTGCTTGCCTAATTGACAGGCCCGGTAGAGTCCTTCCTTCTTGTAGGGGCTAAAAGGTAGTCCTCTAACAAGGTTGTCCTTGGACAGCCTAGCAATGGTTCTAAGGTTTAAGTGTCCTAGTCTCTTATGCCATAAATCATTTGGTTTGCAAACTGAATTAAATAAGTAGATATCTATGTTGGTTGAAAGGAAATCTACAAGATAAATGTTACCTTTCCTTTTACCTGTTAACACTGTTGTGTTATCCTCTGATTTGATCTGGCATAAGGATTTGTTGAATGTCACTTGATATCCTTCATCACATAGTTGACTGATGCTGATTAGATTGTGCTTCAGTCCTTCCACATAAGCCACCTTCTTGAATGTGACTGAGCCAATCTGAACAGCACCATATCCTCTTGTTTGACCAAAGTTTGAATCTCCAAAGATCACTTTGGGTCCAAGTTTGGCTTTGAAGGATGTGAGATTGTCCTTGCTCCTTGTCATGTGCTTTGAGCACCCACTATCCAGATACCATTGTTGGTTCACTTCTGGATAGGTCTTCACCTGCACATAATTAGCTTATATGTTTTTGACCTAGTTTACCTTGAGCCTAGGTTGATATTCTTTAAATTCAGAAATAAAAGACATCCCTGGCCGACTCTTATATCCTTCAGGATGGTATCTCCTAAGAGGTACTATCCATTCAGTATAAGGGTTGAAGTTTGGGATGAGGGACTTCTAGGATTGACTTGAGATTTACCTCTGAAAGAAGGTTCAAAGCTTTGAGCTCCGTTCGACGATCGTCGACCTGAGTTCGACGATCTTGGGTCAGATCGTCGAGCTCCATTCGAAGATCGACTATACCAGAGTTAAAAGTTCAGAAGTCGTCGATCTGAGTTCGACGATTCAGCCTTGGATAGCCGAGCTCTATTCGACGATCATCGAGCTCTGTTCGACGTTTTCTGTTGAACTTGATTTTCCTTAGGTAAATCTGGATTCTTCCTAGCTACCTCTACAACACCCTTTCCTTTATCAGAAATAAATTTAATTGGGACTGTTAATACTATAGGTTGGCTGGATGAAGCACCCAAGCCCAGTGTACTGTTGAATCTTGAGTTCACTGTGCTTGTAATGACCATCAGTCTGATGCTTCTCCCATTAAGGGATTCTTCAAACTTCTTTGCCTGGGATAGCTCACTTTTCAGTGAAGCTATCTCCTCCCTATAGCATTCTAACTCCTCAGAGAGTTTGAAGTTATTTGACTTTAGGA
This sequence comes from Platanthera zijinensis, assembly GCA_039513925.1. NCBI lineage: Eukaryota > Viridiplantae > Streptophyta > Magnoliopsida > Asparagales > Orchidaceae > Platanthera > Platanthera zijinensis. The sequence goes on from CM077092.1 coordinate 59,661,292, forward strand.
TACTGTAGTTAGATAATTGATTTCTGAGAGAGATTATCTCTTTCTCAGACTTTAGCAAATCTAAACACAGTGTCTTAAATTCAATTTTAAAGTCCTCAGAAGTGAAATCAAAAGAGTTTATTACCTCATCCTCTTCAGATCCAGTTTCAACTTCAGAATCAGACTCTTCTTCTACATCAGAGTTTTGCTGGGAGGCATTGATTGCCATCATGCAGAATTCTTTTTCCTCATCATCACTTGAGCTGGATGAGGCTTCTGATTCTTCTTCTATATCACTCCAGCTTTCAGCTACAAACCCCTTCCTTATATGTTTATTTTTGTTAGAGAAGGATTTGTTGCTGTTGTTTCCCCTGGAGTCCTTGTCTTTTCTCCTATCTTTCCTGTCCTTCTTGTCCTTGTTCTGATTTTATGGAAAGTCAGGCACAATATGGCCTGGTTTCCTGCATCCAAAACAGATTATTTCTTTATTATTTGATTTGTCATACCTTGGCTTCTCATGCCCTCTTAATGACCTCTTTCTGAAATCTTTCCTGACCATTTTATAGAATCTTTTGGCCAGCAAGCTCATCAATTCTTCATTTCCTGTGACCTTGTCTTCAGGCTTCTCTTCTATGGCTTTGAAAGCTATGGTCTTCTCCTTTCTGATGACTGGAGAAGTAGTCTTTTGCTCTTCTTCCCTATTCTTAATGAGCAGCTCATAAGATTTGAGCTTGCCCAAAAGAGCTTCTGTAGTTATTTCAGTTAGACTTCTGGCATCTTTAATTAGTCAGATTCTTGAATCCCAAGTGCTGGGGAAGCACATTAGGATTTTGTCATTTAGTTCAGTGAGTGTGATATCCTTATCCAATGTCTTCAACTCACTAACTATCAGACTGAGCCTGTTGTACATATCTGCAACTGACTCAGCTTCTCCTTTCTTGAAATTCTCATATTGACTTATGAGATGGGATCTCCTGTCCTTCCTTTGATCAGCAGATCCTGAGACAATTTCATATAACTTGTCCCATATCTCTTTTGCTGAACTGCATTCAGACACTTTTTGGAATATCTCATCAGACATGGTCTGAGCAAGAATATTCATAGCCTTTGCATCTGTAACTTTTCATTTCTTTATTTCTACATCTGTTCTTGAAGGAGGTGGAACAACACTTGTACTTGTGATCACTTGAGGTCTTGGACAAACTGTCAAAACAGAGTTAAAAATGTCCTCATCAATAGAATTCATGTAAAGCTTAATCCTTGCCTTCAAAAGTGCAAACTTAGAGAGGTTGCACACTGGAGGTCTGGTGCTAGCATAATCTTTGTTCTGTGCCATGGTTTTGTATGAAAATAAATATAATATAAAAAGTAATAACTATCCTCTATAGAAGGTTTATCTTATCAAGGATCTTTTGGTTCAGGTGTTAGCCTGTTCAACCAATCTGTTTAAAATTCAGATGTTGAATAACCAACCTGGCTCTGATACCAATTGAAAGTGAGGAAAAGATCTACCGTAACTCTAGAGGGGGGGGGGGTGAATAGAGTATTTTAAAATACTTCACAATTAAAATAGTATAACAGTGGAAGACTTAAATTTATGTATATGTGTAAGGTGCTTGCAGTGAAGTAAAAACTAAAGCAAGAAATAAAGAATCACACAGCACACAGCAAAGACAAACACACAGCAACCAGAAGACACAAGGATCTATAGTGGTTCCCCAACAACCTGGGTACATCCACTCTTCTACCACCCTTGGTAGGAATCCACTGCAGGAAGGGTTGATCAGGTGTCCTGGGCACCAATGAGCTTTTGACAAGGTGCTCAAAAACTAAACCAGATTTTTTGATCAGGTGTCTTGCCACCACTGAGTTTTGATCAGTTCTCAGAAACCAAGAGTTCACTTTTGAAGGGAGAGATAACCCTGTACAGATGGTGGTAAAATAAAAAGGTGATGATGTCTTCTCTGTCTCAAATCATCGAGAGAAGACTAGTGGATTGTTGATGTTTTCAAAGCTCCCCCTGAGATGTAGAATGGTTCATGAGTGAAAGCTTTGCTAGGGTGATAGTTCTTCAGATGCTTCAGATCTCGAGCAGAAGATGAATCCAGCAGATGCTGAAACGTTTGGTGTCTGGAGTCCTTGATGTTGAAGCTTTTGAACACTTGAAGATTTGGAGGAGTTGAGTAGCAGAAGATCTCCTCTACAGCAGAATTTTCTTGTGTTCTTGAAGATTCAGTAGATTTGAAAATCACAAAAGATGAACTGATGATCAGAGAAGTTGTATTGTTCAATCTTCTGTGTTGTAATCTAATTCTTCTGTATCTCTTTGTATTCTCTGTATATTGTTGTTATTATCTCTATTCTCTTCTGTAGGAGTATATCAAAAATCTGACTTAGATGGTCGTTATTCAGTCATAAATGACTTCCATAAATGACAACTGTCTCTGGGGAAAGTCCTAAGCAACATTCCATTTAGTCCTTCCTTAAAACTTGCATCAGATTGCTTGAAATGGCTAGAAAATCCTTTGTAATAAATGCAGAAAATAACTCTGAAGGAATTTGAATTAGTTCAATAACTGTTCTTTTAGTTTGAATTCTGAAAGCGTCGATCTCTCACAGAAATCGTCGATTTGAGCTCTACGATCGTTGAACTGAGCTCAGAGATTGGATTTTCACAGCAGACAGAAACTGTCGACCTGAGCTCTACGATCGTCGACCTGAGCTCAGCGACTTGGAAAATAGCTGAAGACAAAACGTCGATCTGAGCTCGAAGATCGTCGACAAGAGTTCGACGATTTGCAGACTTGAGCTCAGAGAATGTCGAACTGAGTTCGACGTTTCTTCGACCTGAGCTCGACGAAAATTGTCTTGTCTTAGTACTTAGTCCTGATCTCTGAATGGTCCTGGGGGCAGCTCCAAACCTAAGTTCTAAGCCCTAGACTCATTCTAATTTGACCTTTTCAACTATACAACTAGGTCAAACAATTTTCCTAATAACATAGTAATCCTTGCCCAAATTAGTAATAGGGTGTTCCAACAAAATAGTCTTCTGTGGATTGCCGAACTCTCTTGCGGTCTGGCTCAGCAGGTAACCTGGGTTGATACCGGGTGGTTAGACTTCTCTAACCGCGGCTATGGCGGTCTGGTTGGTGAGATCGCAGAGTCCGCTTATTCTTCTCGTTCTGGCTTGCAAGGTTTGCAGATAGTGCAGACTATGGTGGTTAACCGCACTTCTTGCCGAAGCCTTCTCGGGCAGGTTGATAGCCAGAGTCCGTTGGTTTTTTATTGATTTGGTCCCGTGTGACTAAGTCCAGAGTTGTTGCCTAGCTCGCTGAGATCGCCTGTTGTGCGGACTGTTTCTAGAGCTCACTAAGTTCGGCAAGATGGTTCTGTGTGACTAAGTCCATGATTGCTGTCTAGCTCACCTAGTTCGCCTATTTGTGTGAACTGCTTCAAGAGTTCGCCGAGCTCAGCAAGTTGACGGCATGGTCATTGTTTTAAGTCGCGGGCCGAGGCGTGCACGTACTGGGAGCTGTGTCCGCAAGACAGTATGATCTAGTGTTGAAGTCCGACATCCCTCTAGTACTGTGTTCGTTGTACCTATTGGATTTGTATTGGTCTCCTCAGGCTGACGGGCTGGTCTTTTCTACATTTGCAGATTGGTCTTTCATGCGGATAGGAAGTGGTGTCCGCATATCCTTGTTGGTAGCTTTCTTTAAGCGACAGACTGATTTTTGTATCCGCACTTATGCAGATACGTGATGTTATCTGAAGGACCGACAAGCGGTCATCCTATCACTATTGGTGGTGATAGCACTCTTCCGCACACCTATAAATAGGAGTACTCGGCTCATCATTTATATCGCGAATAGTGAGAACTTTCACACGCTTATAATTTGCGGTTACCTTTTTGTAACCGCTGCAACTAAGGAAGTTGATTCGGTGCAGGCTGTGCGGCTAACATCAGGAGGCTAGGAAACTAGTGAAAGTTTGGCAGAGAAATGTTTGCGGATAGCAGTCAGCGGATAAAAGAAAGTCGCGGTCTCTACGACATGATCTCTTCCTCTGAGTTGCTGATTAGTAGAGCAGTTAACCTAGTCTATTAGCCGGCTCTATTTAAGTTCAACATTTAAATAACAAGCAGTCCACGCAGCTAGTTGTGGTTCAGCGACTTCAACAGTCTCGACGAACTGTCGACTTGTGTCGTTACAGCTTGCTGTCCACACAGTTAACTTCTTATTGCAGATTTCTATTTCTCTTTGTTATAGTGTAAATCATGTTTTGTAATATATACCTTGCTCTGTAAAAAAGTTATTAATTTCAATTGGAAACTCTTGTGCTACTGTTACTACTGATTTCCACTTGTCTTTAGTTGTTGTTAAGTGTTCATGCGACCTCTTGCTACTTCCCCCATAAATATTTTCATGGTATTAGAGCGGTGTTGAGGAGTTAGCAGTTCACCAATTTCAGCAGGTTGTTATTCCTTCGTGAAGATCATGTAAATCAGTTGGTTGCAATAAAAGCAAGTTATTCAAAATTAATTGGAATTGAACTCTTGACTCAAAACAACTTCAAAAGATGGAGGTCTTGCATGAAGAGTTATCTTATTGGCGAGGATATCTGAGAGGTTGTCAGTGGTGAAAACCGATAAGAAGTAGTCGCTGCCGGTGGAAATGGTGTAGCGGTGAAAGCTTGGAGGCGAACCAATGCAAAGGTAGCATTCGCTCTGAAGCGTGCTGTTTTCACCGAAACTGTTTGACACATCATCGAATGTCGGGCAGCAGCTGAAATCTTGATAGCTCTGGATATCCTGAAAAACAAGAAGAATGTAGCTCGTCTACAGTTCTTAGAAAATGAGATGGTGAAGGCCACTCAAGGAGATATGTCTATTTCTTCTTTCTTCTTGAAGATGAAGAACATCTTCTTTGATATTACTACATTGGACCCGGAAGAGACATTCTCAGAGTCGAAGCTGAAGAGGTACATCATTCGCGGCTTGCAGAAGGAGTATGTTAACTTTGTGACTTTTGTGTAAGGTTGGGCCAATCATCCATCACTGCTCGAGCTGGAAAATCTATTGGCTTCACAGAAAAGCTTTGTAAAGCAAATGACTAGAGTCTCGATCTCATGGGGAGATAGCGAGGCTCTCTTCTCTAGCAAGAAGAAGAAATGGGACAAGAAGAAGAAACTTGCTAGCTGTAAGACCCAGTTTTTTTTCTTTTAAACCACCCGGTCTTATGCCAGAATCGTTGTTTTGCGGTAACACCGACACTCGGGTGGGTAGCCACTACAAAATGCCGATACTGTAGGCCTTAATGATCACCAAAGAAAGAGAAGTATACAGATAAGTTCAAGTCCACATATCATATATAATATGAAATAGAAATCACAGCAATGTCCACATGATAAAGAGGTACTGAAGACGAAAGGCCTATAGAAATATAAACGGGCTTAAGCCCGGTACATCAAGTCCTCACTACAACACTCTCGCAACTCTCTGCATCTAAGTGAAAGCAAACCGAAATCCATCCTCTACTTGTCGCTGTGTAGCAGTGGTAATGCGCAGCAACTCCTCCTTATGTCCTGCCTCCTTTTCCTGCCGATGTTGATGCTCCTGCTACTCGGTCCCCTAAAATGATGTAGTCCACCGATCGTTAGTCAAAAGACTAAGCCACTATCGTCCTCGCCTCACCCCCGCGACTCTTAGTCACCGTGCGGGGAGGATGAAAGCGAAGGACAACAAGGCAGATGGAACAAGCAGGTGAAAACTATCCTAGCAGGTGTATGTATAAAAGAACTATAAAAGGAAATGCAAGCTAGTAGTTCTATAATAAGAAAGCAGTATAGTAAACAAGTAGAGTAGAGCAGTAAGTGTATGAAAAGTAAACCAACAAATAAGTAACCTTAACTTATATGAATGCACATACAAACTTATAAGTTAAGGGGTCTTTTGCAAGGCTCCCATCATATAAAAAGTCTCATACCAATTTATACGATGGGGTGTCGGGTTGTATGCAAGTATGAGTGGAGTGTAATGATATGCCATGATTCATGCAAGTACAACACACACATACGACTTTATGCACACAGAACTTTAGTTCCCACTTTTTGGAGCCTAACCTCCCAGGATACCTCCGTAGTGGCAAACGGAAGAGGTAGGTTGGGCTTCACCCACCTCTAAACCAGTATCAGCACTACAAGTCAGACCTATCGTACGCCTCAACATTGGTTCACTAAGCAAGAGCTATTACGTACTCTTGCCGGTTGGCACACCGGACTCCATTTGGCTAAGTGTTATACCATACCTACCGAATCAACGTATTGGTGTCGGTGCGACGACTCTCCAATACCGAAGACCCACCACCTTATGTTTTATGCACATGCAATATTAATGTGTTTTCCCACCGGGCCAAAGCTCCCCGGACTATCCCGTTCATCACAAATATCTACAGAGCCATCGGCTCACCGGGCTAACCTGCCCATCACCAAAAACACCGAGCCTACCGCTCGTGTGACCCAACCTAACTCCCACAACACCGAGGAGTGTTAGTGTAAGTGTAATCCTAGAGTATTTCTAATTACTCTTGTAATCCATTAGACTTACGGATTACGCTAACCTCGGACTGCCCAAGGCATTCCCGGTGAAGGGCGCTCACAGAGCACTAGGAACTATGATGGTAGTTGAATCCCATCATTCCCTTTCGCAAGACACTTACTATTATTGGTTATTACCCTGGTCAAAATCTCATTTAACACCCCTATCCGTCACATAGCATATTACAGTAGGTTCGGCCGGGGACCGACGCCATATACCACAGACAGACCGTTGGGTTACTCATTGAAACCAATCAACCAATCACAACATCCTACACAGAGCATCTAGCGGAAGAAATTTATTAAGTTAAAAAGAATAAAGAACCCAGCCAAGCATGAATGTCCACTACTTAAACCAACAGGAATGTTCAATACACAAGTACTAGCCTTATGGTCTTACAATAGTTTGCTCAAAAATAAGTGTCTTCCAAACTTCGGCACGCAGGCCGGTCATACATGAGACTACAAGAAAACACTCAAAATTAGGCCTTCGAGGGTCGGCTCAGCAACTTGGGCTTTTGCCCGCTATTTACCGCTCGACTCCGCAGCACTTGCAAGCAACAATCCACCGCATGGTGGCAAACAAAAGCAACGGTCAGCCATACTGACCAAATTATAACGACCCCGCCCCCAACTCGGGGCGGCGATGCACTTTCCCTGCACTTTGTTTGCATAACCAAGTAGTATAGTATAAACACACTTCATCACAGGCATAGGCACGCACGACCACACACCCCGTGCACTCAGGGAACATTCACGGCGATCCGGCCAACGTCACGTCAATTTAAGCCATAGACGTTTCCATCTCACCACCGCCCCTTGGACGGCCAACCTTATGAGCAATTTGTCTTCCTGACATGGGTCACGTCAATTTAAGCCATAGACCACCGAAGACCCTCATCTATGCCAACGGTTCCGCCGAACGACATAGAGTAGGTACGGTTTCACCTGACCCGTGCTCATACCGCAACGTCAATTTAAGACATATGCGCGGGTTAAGACTCCCCGAGTCCTGTTTCCAACACACAGTTCACATAACTCGGTTATGTTCATGTTGGCTCCCCGGCCACCATGTTGGCAAAACGACGCGTTTGCCCAATTTTTTGGGTGCACCTTGGAGTTAGTCCCCAAGGCTCCCTGTTGCAATCTACCTCATAGAAAACCCGAAAAACAAACATTCGCACGGAGTCTTCTCCGACCATTTATGCAATGCAACATCACCGATCCCGACCAACTTGTCTGGGTAGGCTTCACACATCATGCCTATGTTCGTTCTCATATGCGGACTCTACACAAGGGGGACTTTACATATCTACCCCAAGGAACGCCACAACCTCACCGCACACTCGCGAGAGAGGGCTTCCTATGCAAAGGAAAAGAGGGCTTCACATGTCCTAGGATGAGAATCGTTACCCTAGCATTTTTCCTTGGCACCATGGAAATCTATGCGAATTAAAAGCACCGCAATCTCCTTGCCTCCGTAGATCTGAAGTCAGCTTGCGATTTGGAGCTCCGAAACTCCGCCGGTGACCGGATCTAGCCCTCCTTGCTCTCTCCTCTCTCTAGATCTTAGAAAGAGAGTGAACCCAAGAAAATGAGGTTTTCTGAACCCTAAACTCGGGTATAACCCTGAGGAAACAACCCCCAGCCATCAGATCTCAAAACAACGAAACGAACGGCTGCGATTTAGCCCGAAAATCCAAAACCTGGGCCGAACACGGGTTACGACACACCCGTGTCCAAGGCCGTGTCATTCATTCCCATCAAAACCGTCGCAGCCCAAAAAGAACATGGCACTCGACACACCCGTGTCAGGCTTGACATGCCCGTATCACCCAGTACACGCCCGTGTAGCTAGGCGTGTTCCTCCAACGACACAGGTCCAAAATAACCAGAGCACGACATGACCACGTGAAATGCCCGTGTCACATGCCGTGTACTAGACACGCCCTGGGACACGCCCGTGTCCCAGGCCGTGTAGCTTCCCTAACACAAATTTCCAGCCAACCCGAGAAGGAAACGGGAATTCGACACGACTGTGTCAAATTTGACACGCCCGTTTCGGACCCGAATACGCCCGGGCTCAAGCCATGCGCCCTCACTCAACGATCGTTGAGTGGAAAGCTTTGAGTTAATGACATGCCCTGGGATACGCCCGTGTCCCAGCCGTGTTCACCCCCCGATGACTGTTGACCCCAAAAATTGTCGACCACGCGACCAACACCGAACCCGAGCACGACACGTCCTGGGACATGCCCTGGGACACGCCAGTGTCCTAGGCCGTATCACCTCTACCAAATCCCAGATTTGGCTCAAAACGTCACCTGTCACCCTTTTGAGTTTCGGGGCATTACAACTCTCTCCCTCTTAAAAGAATTTCATCCACGAAATTACCAAAGGAAAAGAAAACGTAAAACCAAAAGCGGTACCTGAGCGGAATAACTTCGGGTACTCCTCCAGCATGGTTTGCTCCCATTACCAAGAGAGCTCCTCCCGACCGCAATTGTCCCATCGGACCTTGACCATCCTGATCTCCTTGTTACGGAGTTGCTTAACTTCAAAGTCTTCAATACTAACGGGATTGACCCTAGTCGTCAACCCTTCGTCCACTGACACTTAATCAACTTTGATCACCTGTGAAGGCTCTTGCACCGCCTTCCGCAATACTGAAATGTGGAATACATCGTGTAGACCACTCAACTCTACTGATAGCCTCAGAAGATAAGCCGCTTCTCCGATCCACTCCATAATCTTAAATGGTCCAAGGTACCTCGGGCTCAGCTTCTTCAAGCATCATACCCGTGAAACACCCTTGAAGGGCTTTATCTTCAAGTACACCCAATCGCCAACCGCGAACTCCACGTTCCGATGCTTGGCATTGTATTACTTAGCTTGTCTATCCTGAGCGATCAGTAAACTCTCTCGAATGATCCACACCAAAGAAGTAGCGTTTTCTACCTCTTGCTTTTTGTACGACCTTGCCTCCCCTGTTTCTAGCCACAACAACATCGTGCGACATTTTCTACCATATAGGGCCTCGAAGGGCGCCATTTGAATACTTGCCTAGTAGCTATTATTGTACGCAAACTGCACCAAATACAGGTGGTCTTCCCAATGCTTTCCGAAGTCTAGAACACACATGCGAAGCATGTCCTCCATAGTTCTGTTGACCCTCTCGGTCTGCCCATCCGTCTGCGGATGGAAGGCTGTGCTGAACTTCAACTTTGTTCCAAGCATCTATTGCACCAACCTCCAATCATTTTACGTGAACTGCCCATCTCGGTCACTCACGATGCTGCGGGGCACACCGTGAAACCACACAATATTATCCATATAAAACTTTGCTAGTTTATCCACAGAATCATCCTTCTTATGCGGAATGAAGTGCGACACTTTTGTTAACCGGTCTACGATCACCCAGATGGCATCGTTTCCCTTCTGCGATCTTGGCAAGCCATGCACAAAGTCCATCAAAATATTGTCGAACTTCCACTCAGGAATAGGCAAGGATTTCAAGAATCCTCTAGCTTTTGGCACTCCGCCTTTACTAAGGCGCAAGTTTGACATTTAGCCACAAATAGTGCCACATCCTTCTTAAGCCCTGGCCACCAAAACAACTTCTTTAGGTCCCGGTACATCTTCGTGCTCCCTGGTTGGATTGAGTACTTGGTATGATGAGCCTCGTACATCAACTCAGCCCGTAGATTTCCACCGTTTGGGACGCACAAACGATTGCCCTTCCTAAGAAGCCCATCCTCAACTGAAAACTGGGAATTTGTCCCATCCAATGTTGCATCCATGAGCTCCTTCATGGTGCCATCAAACTCCATAGCCTGCCGAATGCGATCAGCCAAGTCATACTAAACTTCTGTCCAGTTCAACATTGCTTTGGCGCTAGTCTGCTTGTCAACACAACAGATCTCTAATGCCTCCAACTCCCGAATTAACCTCTCATCATGAACCGACAACCAGTTGGCTTGGGCAGGAGCCCTGCGACTCAACGCATCCGCAACTGCATTGCCTTTCTCGGGTATATAATGAATCTTGAACGTATAGTCCCCCAAGAACTCCATCCATCTCCGCTGCCTCATGTTCAGATCCTTCTGATCCAACAGGTACTTCAGGCTCTTATGGTCGGTATAAATATCGACCTATACGTCGTACAAATAAAGTCTCCACATCTTAAGCATGAAAATCACGGCCGCCAACTCCAAGTCGTGGACCGGATAATTCCTTTCGTGCACTTTCAGCTGAAGCAATCCATATGCAATAACACTTCCATGATGTAAAAGTACGCAACCCAAACAACTGCCTGAGGCATCACTATAAATCTGAAAGCCATCGGTCCCACTTGGCGAACTTAGCACTGGCGCCGTGGTCAACCGACTCTTCAACTCCTCAAATGCTTGTACGTACTCCTGCGTCCATAAGAACTTTTGATCCTTCCTTGTCAAATTCGTGAGAGGTAGCGCTATCTGCGAGAAGTTCTCTACGAAGCGCCTGTAATAGCCGGCAAGCCCAAGAAAACTCCGTACTTCCGCTACCGAAGACAACACATGCCACTCTCGTATCGCAACAATCTTCATCGGATCTACCACTATCCCTTCTCCACTGACTATATTCCCAAGGAACGCCACTAAGGATAACCAAAACTCGCACTTGGAGAACTTTGCGTATAGTTCGTTCCTCCTCAGCGTCTCCAACACCAGATACAGATGATTGAAGTGATCTTCCTCACACTGCGAGTACATCGATATGTCGTCAATGAAGATGATCACAAAATTGTCTAGGTACTCTCTTAACATCCTGTTCATCAGATCCATGAACACCGATGGTGCATTAGTCAGCCCAAATAGCATGACCGTGAACTCGAAATGCCCATACCTTGTGCTGAACGCTGTCTTCGGGATATCACTCTCCCTTATCCTTAGCTGATTATTACCGGACTTCAGATCCAACTTTGAATATACCGATGACCCGACTAACTGATCAAAAAGATCATCAATCCTTAGGATCGGGTATTTGTTCTTTTCCGTTAGCTTGTTCAACTCTCTGTGGTCGATACACAGCCGCAAGCTCCCGTCCTTCTTCTTAACAAAGAGGACCGGTGCGCTCCAAGGAGACGAGCTTGGACGCACATACCATTGCTCCATTAACTCTTCTATTGAACCTTTAACTCCGCCATCTCCTTAGGCGCCAACCTATAAGGAGAGCGTGACACAGGTTTGGCACTTGACACTAGCTCGATGGTGAAATCGATCTCTCACTACGGTGGGGCTCCAGGAAGATAGTCCGGGAACACGTCGGGGTACTCGTATACCATTGGGATACCATCCAAAGTGGTCTTAGGATTTACAGCCTCCATTAACATGAAGAACAGCTCTGCTCCAGCACGAACCGCCTTCACCACCTAGAGAGCAGACATAAACGTCTTGTTCGACCCCTTCAATCCCGCAAACATTGTCTCCTGCCCAAAACCCAACTTGACCTCTTTACAGTTGCAATCAATAAAAGTCTTCTGCTCTGAAAGCCAGTCCATACCGAAGATGACGTCGAACTCTACTAGCGGCAGCAACGATGCTAGCAAGTCAAACTCTTGTCTTCTAATATGAACCTTTACGACACATACTCTGTCCACACGCATCGAACACCCATTCGGTAGCAAGCACATCCAATTTGTCCTTCTCCATCGAAGAAGGGAATCCGATGCGCGTTATGAAACTTTCGGACAAAAAGGAGTGTGAAGCTCCCGTATTGAATAATGCTCGTGCCGGACTATCGCCAATCATAATAAAGCCTATACAAATAGTATTAAGCTAACAAGCACTAGGTAACAGTATTTAAAGCTAACTTGCTATAAATTAAACTGTACCTATCACCACATCTGCTTGCTTGATGGCCTCCTGTTGGCAAAGATTATAAACTCTCGGTTGAGTCGGAGCATAGTGGGATGCGGTTGACTCCACCGCCTTGCCCTTTTCTTCATAAGTTGCTCCTTGCTTTCTCTCGGACTTTGGAAATCCACTCCAACAATCACGGGCAAAATGCCCCGTCTTCCCACAAGTAAAACAAGCGCCCGGGGTTCGGTTGGTAGTTTCCCCCGAGGCACCTGAAGAAGGGGTTGGACCCGATGTCCTATCCTTCTTATATAACCTGTGATATCCAGACTTCGAAGTAGTCGGCACTTTGAACTCCGATTTCCTACCACTGGAGTCCTTCTTTGCCTGAACATTCTTCATGTCCTTTTCCAAGGACTGGGCTGAGTTGACCATGGTCATGAAACCCTGCGCCATAGGCCCCGAAAGTAACAATCTTAAGTCATCTCTCAAGCCTTCATAGAATCTGTTCATCTTGTGCTCCTCATCAGCAAAGGTAACACTTGCGTATCATCCTAAATGAGTAAACTCGTGGAGATACTCGTTCACAGTACTGTCTCCTTGAACCAACTTCTGGAATTCATTCTCCAAAGCAATCTTCTGAGATGAGGGGAGGTATCGAGCCAAGAACAACCTTGAAAACTCCTCCATTGAGACATCAACCAACTGCATACCACTCAGATGGTGTAGCTCCAAGCCTTCCCACCATAGCCGTGCATCCCCGTCCAACAAGAATGTCGCAATCGTGGTCTTTTGCCACTCTTCAGTCTCAATAGCTGTCATCACTCTATTAACTCTAGAGAGCCAATCCTCTGCTTGAATTGGGGTTCCCATCCCCGAGAACACGGGAGGATTGAATCCCATCACGTGCTTCAGCTGCTTCTCCATTGCTCTCCTCGGCAACACCGGCTCCAAAACCACCTGTTCCACCCTCCTTGGCTCTGCCGCTTGGAGCAGTACTTGCTCCACAGCAGGAGCAGGCTGCTGCACCTGCCTCGCAGGCTGCGCATTGATCATCACAAACACAGCCTCCGCTACCAATCGAATGGTCTCGGGTGAAGGAGGTGTTGCAGGCGCATCATTTAGTGCGATGCTCGCCTAAGAAACTGGTCGTTCCGACGGCCCAACACCACTCGTGGTCACCTATAATCGTGCAAAACAACGATAAGCGACCAAACAACATTACAAAAAGAAATTATAGGAACACACAGGTTCCTCAAACAAGTGGATTTTCATTCCTAAGTGGACATTCATGGGTTCTTTTCATTTTATAACGATGATGCGCACACATGTGCTCACCACCCCTTAAAGTGAATTCGTCCACAAATTCATTTAAGTCTGACCGAAACCAGTACTTAGATACCAAATTATAACACCCCTATCTGTCACATAGCATATAATAGTAGGTCTGGCCGGGGCCCGATGCCATATACCACGGACAGACCGGTGGGTTACTCATTGAAACCAATCAACCAATCACAACGTCCTACACAGAGCATCTAGCGGAAGCAATTTATTAAGTTGCAAAGAATAAAGAACCGAGCCAAGCATGAATGTCCACTACTCAAACCAACAGGAATGTTCAATACACAAGTGCTGGCCTTATAGCCTTACAATAGTTTGCTAAAAAATAAGTGTCTTCCAAACATCAGCATGCAGGCCGGTCATACATGAGACTACAAGAAAACACTCAAAATTATGCCTTCGAGGGCCGGCTCAACAACTTGGGCTTTAGTCCGCTATTAAATGCTCAGCTCCACAGCACCTGCAAGAAACAATCCACCGCATGGTGGCAAACAAAAGCAACGGTTAGCCATGCTGACCAAATTATAACGACCCCTCCCCCAACTCGGGGCGGCAATGCACTTTCCCTACACTTTGTTAGCATAACCAAGCAGTATAGTGTAAACACACTTCATCACAGGCGTAGGCACGCATGACCACACACCCTGTTCACTCAGGGCACATTCACGGCGATCCAGCAAACATCACGTCAATTTAAGCCATAGACGTTTCCATCTCACCACCGCCCCTTGGACGGACAACCTTATGAGCAATTTGTCTTCCTGGCATGGGTCACGTCAATTTAAGCCATAGACCACCGAAGACCCTCATCTATGCCAATGGTTCTGCTAAACGACATAGAGAAGGTATGGTTCTGCCTGACCCGTGCTCATACCGCAATGTCAATTTAAGACATATGCGCGGGTCAAGACTCCCCGAGTCCTGTTACTAACACACAATTCACATAACCCGGTTATATTCAAGTTGGCTCCCCAACCACCATGTTGGCAAAACCACGCATTTGCCCAGTTTTACGAGTGCACATTAGAGTTAGTCCCCAAGGATCCCTGTTGCAATCTACCTCGTAGAAAACCGGAAAAACAAACATTCGCACGGAGTCTTCTCCGGATTTTTATGTAATGCAACATCACCGATCCAGACCAACTAGTATGGGTAGGCTTAACACATCATGCCTATGTCCGTTCTCGTATGCGGACTCTACACAAGGGGGACTTTACATATCTACCCCAAGGAACTTCACAAACTCACCACACACTCGCGAGAGAGGGCTTCCTATGCAAAGGAAAAGAGGACTTCACATGTCCTAGGATGAGAATTGTTACCCTAGTGTTTTTTCTTGGTGCCATGGAAATCTATGCGGATGAAAAGCACCGCAATCTCCTTGCCTCCGTAGATCCGAAGTCGGCTCGCGATTTGGAGCTCCGAAACTCCGCCGGTGACCAGATCTAGCCCTCCTTCTTCCTCCTTGCTCTCTGCTCTCTCTAGATCTTAGAAAGAGAGTGAACCCAAGAAAATGAGGTTTTCTAAACCAAAAACTCGGGTATAACCCTTAGGAAACAACACCCAGCCGTGAATCTCAAAATAAGGAAACGAACGGCTGCGGTTTAGCCCGAAAATCCAAAACCTGGGTTGAACACGGGTTGCGACACGCCCGTGTCCAAGGCCTTGACACTCATTTGCCGTCAAAACCATCGCGGCTCAAAAGAACACGGCACTCAATATGCCAGTGTCATGCTTGACACGCCCATGTCACCCAGTACACGCCCGTGTAGCTGGGCATGTTCCTTTAACGACACATGTCCAAAACAACCAGAGCACGATACGGCAACGTGACATGCCTGTGTCATATGCCATGTGCTAGACACGCCCTGGTACACGCCTGTGTCCCAGGCTGTGTAGCTGCCCTAGTGCAAATTTCCAACCGACCCGAGCAGGACACGGGAATTCTACACGCTCGTGTCAAATTTGGCACGCCCGTGTCGGACCCGAACACGCCCGGGCTCAGGCCGTCCACCCTCACTCAATGATCGTTGAGTGGAAAGCTTTGAGTGACTGACACGCCCTGGGACACTCCCGTGTCCCAGACCGTGTTCACCCCCCGACGACCGTTGACCTCAAAAATCGTCGACCACGCGACCAACGCCAAACCCGAGCACGACATGCCCTGGGACACACCCATGTCCCAGGCCGTGTCACCTCTACCAAATCCCATATTTGGCTCAAAACACCACCTGTCACCCTTTCGATTTTCAGGGCGTTACAACAATAGTGTATTTTGACTCTTTCTCTCTCCACAGGAAAGTCGATCATTCGCCGATCCCGAGCACCACTTACACTAGTCAACCCATCACTTCTCCCCATGATGACTCCGAATGAAGCTCGCTTTTTTAATCTTACCAAATTAGCATACCATTATTCCCAATCTCCTATAACCATTCCACATGTTATCACAAATATATGGATTTACTATGTGCAGACCAACCTAAGGTACATGATGGGTATGCAAGGTGACTCTTTCAAATATTCTTTCAAATGACCTAGAATTTTTATTGGGAGTCTATCATGTCATATTTAGACTAAATCTAGAAACCTGTAATTTTCCTACATATTTTAACATTTATTAAATTTTCCCCAAAATTAGACCATAGATGGTTATGAACATGAGATACTAGATTTCCTTAAGTTATGGCCTTCTAAAAATTATGATCACTATATGAGGACAAAATATCAAAGAGTTCCAAGTTTGACAAACTTTCATAAAAGTATTAGCCCCTAAATAATTAATTCAAGATAAATACAATAAATATAATTAAAGAGAGAAGTACCTCAAAGTATTATCAACAAATTATACAAAAATTACCAGGGCTTTAATATGATCATAAATCATCAAATTTCATAACATTCTAAGTTAGTTTAACCATGATTTTATCAAAATATTCCATACGGGCAACATAAAGGTTATAACTACAGATATGAGCTAATGTCTTCCAAAAAATTCTACAATAAATTCCAGAGACTCATAATGATATAAAAACTCTTCTACCAGAATTTCATAAAAATCCAAGGTCATATTACCCTTCAAATTTTCTAATAAAAGTATAGGCCTAAACAATTTACAATTGATTTAAATTGTGTGCCTAAGTATAAATGTCACCAAAATCCTTCCTAGGGCTATTCACCACCCTATGACCTCATGTACAAAACTCCAAGTACATAAAAGGACATATCACTCCATGTCCTTCACAAACCCCAATGTTCAACCTTAGGGTTTGAACTAGGGTCAAAAAGCAAATCCACCCCAATCCATCTCAAGCTCCATGAGATGGTGTTTTAACTAATCTTGGGGCTCTGGCCAAAGTCCCAACCCCTTTGGGTGAGAATTGGCCCCTCCATGCCCCAGACACTCTTTTGCCCTAAATTACCCCTAAGGGACAAAACTTTGGTCACACCAAAACCTATTCAAATAACACTCAATTGGGCTGAGAGTTTTATCATAGTCATAATAAGACCCTAAGAGTCAGCCACCAAAATTTTGGTGGGTTTAGAGGTCATTAGACCCCTTAAATAATTCATACATTGTTTATTAAATTTTTACGAACATTATATAAATTTTTTTTATAAAAATTCCCATTTTTTGATATGTTATGGGTATAGGTAAGAGTGACCCCCAGCTTAAAGTTCAAGTCATTTGGATTGCTGGATTGATGGGGACACTCAATTTAGTCTCTGGTCAAGCCTATGTATAGACTGCAGCATTTTGCGTGTTGTGGTCAAACTACTTACCTAAATGGGTTGAAATTACTTTTAAATTAAAGTAGGCTTCAAGAGCTATAATGTTCATGGTTGCCACTTTTCTTGAAAAGGCCTATAAGGGCCTTATTTGATAACATCAAAAAGATACATGTTAAAGAGGTAACTAGGTCATTATATTATAATATAATAATAATAATACGAGAACACTGTTCATATTCTTCTATCCGAACAGAACCCAAAAAAAAACGCCTTAAACCTATAGCTTTTTGCCAAGCCATATGCCAGCCACCCGGTCACCTCCCTGGCCAGCCACTCGGTCACCTCCCTGGCCAGCCACCGCAACCACCACCTCCGTCGAGGTGGTGGATATCTCCCGACGGTGGTTTGGCCGCCGGGGGTGGTGGTTTCCAGCGAACCCGCCACCATGAAATTTCAGAAAATTTCCATTTTCCTCACTTGGATCGGCTCGTTTGAGCCTGATTTCTCAGCCCAATTAGATCTAGGATACTAGGACAAGGGGAGAGGAGGAGAGAAGACCTTTTGGGGTTCGACGACGGCAGTTGGTCGTGGCGTTTTTCCTCTCCGGCTAGCTTGCCCGATTCCTCGATCCTCCACTAAAACCTTTGATCCAATACATTATTTTGAATGCCAAGGATGTTTTGAAGGTGATGGGATGGTCAGAATTTGGAATGGGGGCTGCATAGGGGGATTTATACTTTTCACGGGAGTGGACGTGAAGGGGTGGTTGACCATGGTGGTTAGGCTCCTCCATTGATGGTGGCTGATGAGAAACTGATTGGAATCTCTTCCCAAGGGTCAGGAGGAATGAATGGAGGCTTGGGGAGGTGAATGGTGTGCCTCATGGTCACCCTCCATAACTCCTCTCTCCTCCATTAAGGAATAAACTCCCATTTTCTCTCTCCTAGTCACCCCCTCTGAAATTTAGGTGGCATACCACATAAATATCAGCCTCCTAAAGTTAATGGGCCACTGAAATTGGGCTTAGCCTAAGTGGCTTGGGCTTGGTTAGGTCATTTAGGCTAGTTTGACCTATTTTAGGGTTGTGTTGACTTTGGTCAATTTGACCCTTTTGGGTTGACCACAATGGGTCCTTGGTGACCCATTGGCCTCCCCTATGGTCTAGGAAGACTTGGGTAGGGTTGGTTTGACACCTTGGTTGTCACTTGACCCTTATTTAGGACACTTTGACCACTTTAGGGTTTAAGTTGACTTTGGTCAACTTGACCACTTGAGTTTACCCAAATGGGTCCTTAGTGACCCAATGGACCTTTTAAAGGGCTAGGGAGGTTTAGTTGGGGTCATTTTGGCAAGTTGAAGGTACATTGTCCCTAGATAGACTACTTTGACCATTTTAGGGTTATGGTTGACTTTGGTCAACTTGACCTTTTTAGTTGATCCAAATGGGTCCTTGGTGACCCAATGAACCTTCTAAAGGGCTAGGGATTTTATGGTGGGGTCAAAGAGTCAAGGTGAGGCCCTAAAGTCAAACCCTAGGTTAGATAGTTGGAATGTGTTATTTGCAGACCATGGTGATCTCAACATCATTCCTAGGTTCACTTATTTTTCTTGGGCTTCCTAGGGTTTTGTCATGACCTAGTCATGACAAAACCACTCTTAGGAGTCTAGTTGTTTGAGTGATATTACAAATTCCAATAAATACAAAAATTAATTTTGTCCTCGAAATTCAGGTTAGGCCGGCGGGGTTTCTACTGAGAGTAACTGAATGTAATATCCCCCAGAAATTGAAGTTATACCTGATGCAAAGAGCTCCAAGTACTTTTGCTACATCAGATCTAGTGGCTCCCAGGTATGCTCCTCCTATCCATGATTTGCCCACATGTTCTTTACCACCGGAACCTTCTCGTGCCGCAAGACTCGCACTGTTGTATCATCTATCCTGACCCACTTTAAGAGGACCGATCGATCGCAAGCTACCGAGCTATCTATACTAGTAACCTGCTCCTCTGGCCGTAGTAGAGCCTTTTTAAGAGAGGATACGTGGAAGACGTCTCGCAAACCCGCTAACTCTTGTGGTAGCTCTAGTCTGTAAGCCAATGGGCCAATCTGCTCTAGGATCCTGTAGGGCCCCATATTCCTCAGACCAAGCTTCTTCCACCCGCATACCCACGAGACTTTATACATCAGACGTATCTTCAGAAGCCCATGGTCTCCATCCTAAAACTCTACTTGACAATGTCGCACATCATAATACTCGGCCGGTCTGCTCTAGGCCTTCAGCATCCTATCTCGAATCAGTCACACCTAGGTATCTAGGTTCTCCATAAATTCCGAGCTGAGTGCTTTTGGATCCTCATCCTAGACCCAAGAAAGTGGAGTCATGCACCTCCGTCCGTATAATGCCTCAAAAGGGCCATGCCTATGCTGGACTGGTGTTTGTTATTATAAGGGAGCTACGTTGAATGTCAACCGAGAGACCAGATAAGCCTAGATTGATCTTCTTTCCTTGGATGTAAATCATTCATTCTGATCCGCCACGATCATCTTGAGCACACCATGATAATAGACAACTACTCCCAAATCTCATGAAACACCAACGAGATCTTTCTTCTTGATTGGGGTGACCCCAGCTACCTCAGTCAATCTATCCTCGATGTTGCAATTAAAATTGTGCCCGGAGTGGGGATGTGGTAACCTGAATGTGAAATTCATAATTATACCCTCGAACTTCCACTCTAAATCGGGCAGTGAATGTAGTAGTTCCCCAAAAACCTTACCACTTATCCTTCACTAGCCGACAACCTCATCGTGCGTCATAAAGTCCATGACGTCTTTCTTTATTCTGGGGAAATACACGTTCTGGTAAACAAAATTCTCTTCCAGTAATTTGAGTTTTTGTTAACCGTGACTATAATGTCATCAAACGTATATATCATGTTTCTTCATGCTATCTTTCAATATATTGTCTGCTAATTTCTTGCAGTTTTCTAGAGTCATCATACTTCCGATGTTAC
This sequence comes from Platanthera zijinensis, assembly GCA_039513925.1. NCBI lineage: Eukaryota > Viridiplantae > Streptophyta > Magnoliopsida > Asparagales > Orchidaceae > Platanthera > Platanthera zijinensis. The sequence goes on from CM077092.1 coordinate 59,681,792, forward strand.
AATCATAGCAATTTAGTCTTATCTTCCAACCTATCCTGAACCTTACTACCCGTCATCAAATTATCATGGTAGCTTGTAATGGTTAAGTCTCGTAATTAATCTTCCTTATTACCATGGAATCGCCCGAGTAACATTGAATAGGACCAGCTTCAACATAACTAAGTTTGGGACAACACATTTTCTAAGTTAGGTCTAAGGAAACCCAAGTCAATAACTAATTTACCCAATAAACAAAAGACAAGCCCCTAATAAACAAAAGATAAGCCCCTACCAACCTTGGGCTAAGTATCTTCGATATTACCATGTTATGTTAGGGCTAGATATGCACACCATCCTTAGGGCAAGAAACCTTAGACATGGGATTCCATCCTGAAACTCGTTGATATACTCCACACCTTTAAACTCTCTAGGTTAATATTTACGACCACTTTCTTAAGGTCAAATTGTGACCCAGTCCCAAATGGGTCTATTCTGAACCTGAATTCTTATCCGACCCTTGGTATTTGGTATGATATTGTCTCAACCATATCATGTTATCGGTACGAGGGTTGAGTCTACGAGTCCCCTACTATTCATTTAATGGTTTATAGGCCTCAATTATCCTTAAGTTGGTCATATTAGTTTAGGTAACAGGTGATAGTACTACTTGATGAGTAAAGTAGGGAAATCAGAGTTTAAGCCTTAAGAACCTTCTTTCGTGTTAGACTCTTCCTCTAGTCATTTCGGGTATCCTCGTACCTTAACCAAATTAAACCTAAAGTCAATTTTGACCAGCGTATAGTAAGTCAAGTTTCCTAGTTCGGTTGGCCTAACTCATTGATTAATGGTCTATATATTGTGATTTTTATACATGGGCACACCACTGCTTTCGCTGCTTAGTTTTTCCCCAAACTAAAGCTCGCGTGGGGTGACCCAGTATTTTGTGGACTTCTTCTCCTTGGATCATGTTTTACTCTGATACCAGTTTGTAAGACCCCATTTTTTTATTTTAAACCACCGGGTCTTATGCCCAAAATCTCCGTTTTGCGGTGGCACAAACGCTCGGGTGGGTTGCCACTATAAAATGCCTATCCTACCAGCCTTAACGATCACCTAAGAAAGAGAAGTATATAATAAGTTCAAGTCCACATATCATATATAATATGAAATTTAAATCACAGCAATGTCCACATGATAAAGAGGTACTGAAGCCGAAAGGAAAATAGAAATATAAACGGGCTTAAGCCCGGTACATAAAGTCCTCACTACAACACTCTCGCAACTCTCTATATCTAAGCAGAAGAAAACCAAAATCCATCCTCGACCTGTCGCTGTATAGCAGTGGTAGTGCGCAACAACTCCTCCTTATGTCTTGCCTCCTTATCCTGCCAGTGCTGATGTTCCTACTGCTCGGTCCCCTAATATGATGTGGTCCACCGACCGTTAGTCAAAAGACTAATCCACGATCATCCTCACCTCACCCCCACGACTCCTAGGCACCGTGCAGGGAGGATGAAAGCGGAGGACAACAAGGTAGAGTGGAACTAGTAGGTGATAACTATCCTAGCAGGTGTATGTATAAAAGAACTATAAAAGGAAAAGTAAGCTAGCAGTTCTATAATAAGGAAGCAATATAGTAAACAAGTAGAGTAGAGCAGTAAGTGTATGAAAAGTAAACTAAGAATAAGTAACCTTAACTTATATGAATGCCTATACAAACGTATAAGTTAAGGGGTATTTTGCAAGGCTCCCATCGTATAAAAAGTCCCATACCAATTTATACGATGGGGTGTCGTGTTGCATGCAAGTATGAGTGTAGTGTAATGATATGTCATGATTCATACATGTACAATACACGCACACGACTTTATGCACACAGACCTTTAGTTCCACCTTTCTGGAGCCAAACCTCCCAGGATACCTCCGTAGTGGAAAACAGAAGCGGTGGGTTAGGCCTCACCCACCTCTAAACCGATATCAGCACTACCAGTCAGACCTATCATACGCCTCAACACTGGTGCACTAAGAAGATATCCTGCATACTCTTGCCAGTTGGCATACCAGACTTCATTTGGCTAAGTGTTATACTACACCTGCCGAGTCAATGTATTGGTGACGGGGCGACTACTCTCCAATAACGAAGACCCCACCACCTTTTATTTTATGCACATGCAATATTAATATGTTTCCCCACCGAGCCAAAGCTCCCAGGACTATCCCGTCCATCACAAATATCTACCGAGCCATCGGCTCACCAGGCTAACCTGCTCATCACCAAAACCACCGAGCCTACCGCTCATGAGACCCAACCTAACTCCCACAACATCGGGGAGTGTGAGTGTAAGTGTAATACTAGAGTTTTTCTAATTACTCTTGTAATATATTAGAATTACGGCTTACGTTAACCTCGGACTGCCCAAGGCATTCCCGGTGAAGGGCTCTCACAGGGCACTAGGAATTATGATGGTAGCTGAAGCCCATCATTTCCTTTCACAAGGCACTTACTATTATGGGTTATTACCCAGGTTCTAATCCCATTTAATGTTATACTAGATCTAACCCTAGTGTATTTTGACTCTTTCTCTCTCCACAGGAAAGGCAATCCTTCGCCGATCCCGAGCACCACTTACACTAGTCAGCCCATCACTTCTCCCCATGATGACTCCTAATGAAGCTCACTTTTTTCATCTTACCAAATTAACCTACAATTACTCCCAACCTCCTATGACCATTCCACATTGAAAGACTTATTTCAAGAGCCTAAACACCTAGAGGGGGGGGGGAGGGTGAATAGGTTCTAATTATCTTTAAGAATTTTAAACAATTTAATAGGTTCTTATCACAGCACAGAACATACAATCATAATACAGCAAACACAGCACAAAATACACCAGATTTATAGTGGTTCCCCAAGGTATGGGTACATCCACTTTCCCCCTTCGCCTATCTAGTAGAAAACTGGATTCAACACAACTTCCTTCCACTAGCTCAGATCTACAGATCTTATAACTCAAAACCAGATGGTTCCTACACCTCAGACTTATACAAGTACTACCTCAGATTCTTCCCAAGAATCCTACCTCAGGCCACAGCCCTATCTCAGCCTTTATAACTAGGCTTACAACTCAGACTCTCAATAGTCCTACACCTCAGGCACTCAGCCCTACCTCAGCCTTTATAATTACAGGCTTACAACTCAGATCTAACAAAAAATCCTACAAGTAATTGAGTATTTGAGAGATTAAGGAATATCACCAGATGGATCACTCTATAGGTGAGTGCTTCTTGATCAGTTCTTGAATGAACTGAAACTTCAGATCCAACCTGACTTAGCTATTTCAAAGCTTCTTGATAGAACAAAATAAGGTTGAACTCTTCTTGATGTAGAAGTTGATCTCCTGTCAGCTCCTTCCTTGACTTAAGAATAAGATCTGAATCTTCTCTGCAGACTGTTCAGAATCAGCCTTTTTAAGGGTCATCCCTTTACTTGTTGTGAAATTCTTCCTTTGGATGATTCACTTTGTCCTCTGTATATGTTCTGTTGTTTTTCTTAAGTTGTAACAGATCAGTGCTTTATATAGGGATTTCTCCTGGTTATCGGCTTATCCGATTTGTAACAACCTTCTGACAGTTCTGACAAAGGTGTCAGACCTGTTGGTAATGACAGTTGTCAACCCACCAGTCATGACAGCTGGTTCCTTAGAGACTTAACAACTCAACACGATCCACTCAACAATCTGCTTCATATGTATCAACACAAATAGACTAAGTGTCGACACATGTCTTGGTGAAGTCGACATAACACTCAAGGTGTTGACATAGTCATTCTTCAGCTACTCGACACTTCTTCTCTTTGTATGTGTCGACATAAGTCCTGTGTATCAACACAACTGCTCTTGGTCTCGACATAACTACTGTAGACAGATGGCGTTGAGTGTATGTCCAGCCATCATTGAGTGTGTGTGTCGACAGAAGTCCTGTGTATCGACACAACTGCTTCTGGTCTTAACTTAGCTGCTGCAGATAAGTGGCGTTGAGTGTGTGTATAGCTGTCGTTGAGTGTGTATAGACACAAACCTTCTTCAGGTGTCGACACAATTCCTGATTGTCGACACAAGCCTTTCTTATGGTGTCGACTTAACTCCTGGGTGTCGACATAACTTATGTTATAGGTGTTGACACAACTTCTGCCTTAGGTGTCGACATAATTCTGGGTGTCGACACAACCTCTTCTTCAGGTATCGACACAAGTCCTGAGTGTCGACACAGCTTTGCTTCTAGTGTCGACACAACTTCTGGGTGTCGACACAAGTTTGCTTCTGGTGTCGACACTTGTACTTATAAAAATTTCTTTACAAACCTTATACCTGCACAATGAAACTCAACCATACATCAAATACAAATTGATGTATATCATTGAGTAAGATGAGGCTTTTCCAAATCTTGTACACATTTTTCAGTGTACCCAACAATCTCCCCCTATTTGGAGAAGTCATAACCCTTAGTCAAAGATATACCTCACTTATAATAAAACAAATAAGAATAGATGTACATACATTTTAGTGCAGGATAACATATAAACAATGTAAACAACTCAGAGCAATAGTGAAGCTGATTTTATTTATTAATCAGAAAATACTGGGTTTACATGTTTTTCTTAGAACAAAAAAAGTTACATTGTTCTATATAATCCTATCTATCCTATGATTGGCTAGGCTCCTTAATCACTATGCCTTTTCCTGATTGAATCTTTGCCTTCACAGTACAGTCTGTATCAACAACAACTTTCTTCCCTTTGAGATCCTTCTTTTGTTCTTCGCCTTTATTCTTTGCCTTTCAAAATAGTGAAAGGGCTTGGGGAAGTACCTGCTAGGCTCCAGAGCATTAGCAGTTAACTTCCCAGCTTTTTCACTTCTTCTATGCCGAAGAATGGCTTCCTGCCTAACTTGATATTTGATTTCATTCCTGCTCAGAATACCACTTACCCTTGTCATGGGTCTTATCCTTTACAGCCTTCCAAGCAGTCAAAATGATATTCCTTGAAGTCGGGCTCCATTGCTCAAAATCTATCTTCAATTCAGCATGTTCCCTGAACCTTTTCTTGGACAATTATGCCTCTTTTTGAGCTTGCTTGGCAGCCTCTGACATTTTACCTTTTTAATGATCACCTTTGATGCCTCCTATGAAGGACTGTACATTGTCTGCACTTCTTGTTGAACCATATTAAAATAAGCAGGAGGGTAAATACTTGTGCAACTTCAGGCTGATATCCTTCAATATGAGCAGGTTGTATTCCAGATTCAACAACATTGTCATCATCACATAAAGAAGGAAAGCCAAGTGTAGCTCTGATGGAATTAGAGATCCATTTAGCATGGTCAGAGCTAGCTTTGACTAACAATCTCTCCCCCTTTATGACTTCTCTAGTAATATGATCCCTTAGATCAGTCTTCTGAAACCTTATCTGATCAGCCAGATATTCTGTACCTTCTTTGTAATAGTCTTTGAACTTCAGTAAGGTATCAGAAATTGTCTTTTGGGAGGCTTCAATAGCTGACTGAATAGCAGCTATATCTACTTGTATCTGCTTTGATATTTAAGTTTTAAAATCTGTTAAAATACTGCCCAGTTTCTGGATGATTTCTGCATGGGAGTCTTTGAGGTTTTCATTAGATCTGAATTGATTTTCCAAAACATACCCTTGCTTTATAGCAATGTCCTCAATCTCAGTCTTGATAAGCTTTTGTTACTCAGCCAAATACACCACAACATTGCCTCCCTTATGGAAGCAATCTGTCATTTCTTTCTTGTGCAGATTGACTTTCAAATCTGATGGACTTTATGTCCTGAGCTAGCTGAAACTGTAGTTCCTTATTAGACTCATCCACATACTTTTCTAGAGACTTCCTTTGCTAATCCATCTTAACTTGCAATTGGACCAGTAATGAACTGAAATCCATGCTTGGAGCTGGTTGTTGAGTGACTGATTGCAAGGCTTTCTTGTAGCCTGAGCTCCTTTTCTTAATGGCAACAATTTTCCTCTTCTTAGCCAAAGAGGCTTCCTCATCATCAGAGGGTTGTGAGGAGCTTTTTATATCAATAGTTTCCTTAGTAGATGGGACATGTAACATCTCCTCCCCCTTAGTCCTTGGAAAATCCTTTTCAATCTGAGATTGCTCCCCTTAAGTTCTTGCATCAGGTAAATCAGAAAAGAGCTCTTCCATAGTGAACTCTTGCTGCACCTGTATAGAAGGAACAAAATTAGTTTGAACAACAAAAGTTTTTCCCTGGACATCAAGATTTTTTTCCAGGGCCCTCTTTTTAAAGGAGATACTTACTTGCTCATTTTGAGCTTCTTTCTCAACATTGTCTTGAGCTTCATTATTGATTTCTGATACTATGTTCATAACAGTATCAGCAGCTAATTCACTCTCTAGGGCAGCTTCAGCAATGTCTCCCCCTTGGGCAGGCAGCTCAGTTTGTTTAGGGTTTTCTTCTCCTGGAGTTGAAACTATATGTTGTTCCAGGGGTTCACTGCCCTCCACTTGATCTTGGGCTTCCTTTTGTTGCTGGTATTCATCTGAGCTGAAGACTACCTCCTCTTCAGAATCACTGGAGGATTCTGCTTGTTAAGCAACTTTCTTCTGCTTTTTATCTTTCTTTATTTGTTTCGGTGGTGTAGATACTTCCTTTGTCAACACCCTATCCCATCTAGAAAGTATTCTCACAACCATTCTCCTCATGTGGTTGATTTTGGATCCTTGCAGGTGGTTCATTATATCTGGTATTAATGAAGATAAACATAGACTTAGGATCCTACCTAAGTTTAGTTTCTTTACTCCATCTTGAATCTTGTCAAACACTATTGCCACCCAGTCAGTTTTCACTTTGAATATGACCCTTGTCATTAGATTAAACATGTGGACTGAAATTCTGTCATGTCCACCAGTTTTACACAAAATTACCTTGCCTATTATTTCTGACAGAAACTTTCCTTGTGAATTCATCCCATTCCGAGTAATGGATGATCCAACTTTGATATCAGGGCTTATCCCACACCAACTTAGTCCTTCTTTAGTCAGGGATGGAGATATTTCATCAGTATCCTTAACCAAGGGAAGCTGAAGAGATTTTCTGATTGACTTCAGTGTAAGTTTTACTCTGAAATCCTGTACAGTGGCTTTGATCTTCTTCTTGTCTGTGTCCACAGTTGCAGAAGAATAAAATTCCATGACCTCCTTCTTCCAAATCTTCGTTGGTTCTAAAACCAAGAATTCCAGCCCATTTTCTAAAATTAGTGTAATTACACCCTGAATTTCTGGAGACAATGTCGTGAATCCATTACGAACCAGTTCATAGCCTTCGTTCACCTTGTCTTCTTTGATGGGTGCCATTGATGGAAGGGAGAGAGAGAAGAGAATATCGAAGTCGAAACGAGGGCTAGAGTCGAGAAATTGGAAAGCGTAGTCGACAAGATTTTGGCTTCACTTATTTATAGTCTAGGTGCAAAGGGGAGTTCAAAAGACGCTCCTTAGTAATAATACTAGGTCTCGACAAAACTTTGGTTTAGTCGACACATCTATGTGTCGACATACTTATGTCAGTGTCGACATTGACTGGTTAAGTCTCGACACAGAGTGTCGACTTTGATTTTTGTGTGTCGACACAAAAATCAGCTAACTTAAAGTCTCGACAGAGTTGTGTCGACACATATACTCCTGTCGACACAGATACTATTTCTGTGTCGACACATCCTTTTTCTTTGTCGACACAACATACTAAGTGTGTCGACACAAAGTCTGCTTGTGTCAACACAAACATTGTACTTAGACAAATTTCCAGAGAAATTTTTTACTGACATATACTACTTAGGAATACTTGAGCTGACCTATTCTAGGTTCAACATACCAAATTCAATTTTAAAATAATTGAATTTAGTTTCATCCAGAGGTTTTGTAAAGATATCAGCTATTTGATTATTAGTGTTTACAAATCCTAGATTAAAATCTTCTTTTTCCATATGTTCTCTTATGAAATGAAACTTAATTTCTATATGCTTGGTTCTATTGTGTGAAACAAGATTCTTACCAATAGAAATAGCACTTGTAGAGTCACAAAACAGCGGAATTCTACTTACCTTGATATCATAATCTTCCAGTTGGTGCTTTATCCATAATAATTCTGCACAACAACTACCTACAACTATATATTCAGACTCAGCTGTTGATATGGCTATACGGGTCTACTTCTTGCTGCACCATGACACCAGTCTTCTCCCTAGAAATTGACAGATTCCTGTAGTACTCTTCCTGTCTTCTTCGCATCTTGCAAAATCTACATCTTGAGAAACCAGTTAGTGTGAAATCTCTATTCTTAGGGTACCAAAGACCTAGATTAGGTGTGCCCTTAAGATATCTCAAAATTCTCTTAACTGCAGTATAATGAGATTCCTTTGGGCATGCTTGGTACCTAACACAGACACATATAATATACATGATGTCAGGTTTACTAGTAGTCAAGTAGAGAAGGGAGCTAATTATCCCTCTATACAAAGACTCATCAACATGTTTCCCTGTCTCATCCTTGCCTATAGGCATACTTGTTCCCATTAGAGTTTTCATGGTGGAGGCTGAGTCTATACCATATTTCTTAATCAACTCCTTGGTGAACTTAGACTCAGATATGGATAATCCATCATCAGTCTGTCGTACTTAAAGTCCCAAGAAGAACTTCAGCTCACCCATACTGCTCATCTCAAACTTCCCTTGCATAAGTTTGGCAAACTTTCTACAAAGGTTGTTTTCAGTAGATCTAAAGATAATGTCATCAACATATATCTGGACTAGGATTATCTTGCCTTTAGATTCCCTAAAGAATAAGGTTTTGTCTATCTTTCCTCTAGAGAATTTATTCTCAATAAGAAAAGTAGATAAGATTTCATACCAAGCCCTAGGGGCTTGTTTCAAACCATATAGGGTTTTCCTAAGCCTATATATATGATTAGGATAATGAGAATCTACAAAACCTGATGGTTGTTCAACATAGACCTCCTCTTTTAAGTCACCATTTAGAAATGCTGACTTTACATCCATTTGATATACCTTGAACCCTTGATAGGCAACATAGGCCAAGAACATCCTTATGGACTCTAGCCTTGCTACTAGGGTAAAGGTTTGGTCAAAGTCAATCCCTTCCTCTTGCCTGTAGCCTTTTGCTACCAGCCTTGCCTTATTCTTGATAATTATGCAATTTTAATCAAGTTTGTTTCTGTAGATCCACTTGGTTCCTATGATGTTGTGATCCTTAGGTTTAGAAACCAATTCCCAGACTTTGCATATTCTGAATTGATTCAGTTCTTCTTGCATAACATCAACCCAGTTAGTATCTAGCATGACTTCTTCAAACTTCTTGGGTTCTATTTGAGACAAAAAGCTAGAACATAGAACTGTATTCATGCTTTTGCTCCTTATTAGAACACCTTGACTTGCATCACCAATTACCTGGTGAGAAGGATGATCCTTCAGGTGTCTTCTTACTGGAGGAAACCTGTCTCCCTTATGGCCTTCTTCATTTTCTTCCACCTGATACTCCTCATTGTCTTCATCATCTAGAGAGTCTTGTTCTCCCCTTAGATAGTATGCATCTTTTCCATCATTCATCTTAGCAGGAGCTTCATCATTGATGGTCAACTTGTCCAGCCTGTCTGTTAGACCTGTAGAACTAACTGAAGAACTAGACAATTCATTGTTAATCAATCTAGACTCATCAAAAACAACCTGGACATACTCTTCTACAACTTGAGTAGTCAAGTTGTAGACCCTGTATTCCTTGCTGTTATTGCTGTACCCAACAAATATCCCTTCTAGGGATTTGGCAACAAACTTTGTTTGGTAGTGTTTACCATTAACTAGGACATAACACTTGCTACCAAAGATTCTGAAATAAGAAATGTTTGGTTTTCTGCCTTTCAAAATCTGATAGGGAGTTAACTTAAGTTTCTTATTTATGGATGCTCTATTGAGAACATAACAAGCAGTGTTTACTTCCTCAGCCCAGAAATATTCAGGGAGAGTAGTATCACTGAGTAAAGTTCTACCAGCCTCAATAAGAGTTCTATTCTTTCTTTTAGCAATTCCATTTTGCAGAGGTGTTCTAGGTGAGGAGAACTCCTGATGTACCCCAAGTTTTTCAAAGAATTTTGTCATATATTTAGACTGAAATTCAGTTTCATGGTCACTTCTGATTTTGACCACTGAATTGTTAAATTCATTCTGAACTTGTCTAACAAAAGTCTTGAAAACACTAGGGGTTTCAGATTTCTACCTCAAGAAGAATACCCAAGTGTATCTAGAATAGTCATCCACAACAACTAGTGTATATACTTTCCTACCAAGACTATGAACTGGCATAAGACCAAACAAATCCATATGCAAGAGATATAAACATCTCAATGAATCTTTGGTATCTAGTGCAGGAAAAGAGGACTTGGTCTGTTTACCCTTTTGGCAAGCTGAACACACTCCCTCCTTAATGCACTTTACTTAAGGACCATTCCTCACCAGACCCATACTAAGCAGCAGTCCTATGGACTTATAGTTCAGATAAGCTAGCCTTTTGTGCCATTTGACACATAATGAAGCTTTCTCATATGCAACTTGGCAAATTGGTGAGTTGTTCAACTCACAATCTAGGTTAAGACAATAAACATTTCCTTTCCTAGTACCAGTCAAAATGATCTCTTGATCACTTGACCTCTTAATTTGGCACTCCCCTTTGTGAAAGGAGATGTCATAACCTAGATCACTAAGTTGACTTATGCTAATACGGTTATGTTTCAGGCCATTCACATAAGCCACTTTAGTGATAGTAATTGAGTCACTAGAAATGTTACCAAATCCTTTGATGACTCATTTTTCTGATCCACCAAAGATGACTTTGGTACCATTCTTTATGGGTACAAAGTCCCTCAACATTCTTCTTATTCCAGTCATATATATGGAACATCCACTATCCAAGTACCATATAGGGGTATGGTCACTTGGATCCTCCTGCATCAAATAAAGAATTACTTATCCTTAGAACCCAAATTATTATTGGGTCCTAGGTTCTTGTTAGTTTGGGAAATAACCTGTTTACCTACAGATTTTCTGATAGGTAAACTACTCTTGGTTCTAACACTTGTGTTAAACCTGCAAATCTATGGCAATGTGACCTACCTTGCCACAACACCAACACTCAAACCTGTTGTACCTTCTCTTAGGTACAGACTTCACAACCTTGTTGCCAGCAGTCCTGTTAAGTGTAGGTGCTGGAGCAGCAAGCCCTAAGAATTCCTTCTGAACCTGATGGGCTTGCCTATAGAGTGGCCTACTTGCATTTGCACACTTGCCAATGTGATCTCCATACTCACAGTGACCATGAGTAATTTCATGATCATGCCTGTTAGTAGTTGCATCTCCTTCCAAAAGAAAATAGGGGGCTTAGAGGCTAGTGGCTGAACTGGGGCCTTACCTTTTCCATTAGAATTGGTGTCCCTAGTTCTTCCCTTAAAACCTATATCAGTCTTTCCTTTCTGAGGAATGAAATTGTCTATTAAGGGCAAGACAGATTTTGGCATAGATAATTTAGCCACTAGCTCTCTTTCTTTCTAGAGTCTTGCCTCCAGATTCTTGATATGATTTTCCTTGAAAGAGATTGTGCCCATCTAAATGATAGTTATGTTCTTCAGTTTGACAACCTCATTTAGTTTCAAATCAATCAGCTTGGCTGATTCTGATGCTGCCAGCTTAAGAGATTCAATCTCCTTGGCCTACTCCTTGACAAGAAGCTTGCTTCTCTTTATAGCTTGCAGCAACCCACCATACTCTTCAATGAGTCTGTGTACATCCACTTCAGACTCAGAACCATCCTCATCTCTTGATGCAGATGCTTCTGATTTTGATCTAGTAAAGCAATCAGACTCTAAGGGAGAATTGTATACCTTACTAGGACCAGCCTGTTCCTGGCATTGATCATTTTCTGATAGGGCCATCAGCCCTCTACAGCAATATTCTTCCACTCCATTTATGGAGTCCAGCATTTGTATGAATTCTAACTCCTTAGAATCCTCTTCAGTTGAGAATAGCCCAATATATGCTTCAACATCTTCTTCTTCTCCTGATTCAGATGAAGAATCTGTCCAGCTCTTCTACTTCTGGGCAATAAAAGATTTCTCCTTCTTGCCCTTCATTTGTTGTTTCTTATTGTCTTTTGATTCAGCCCTCTTGTCTTGACAGTTTGCTATCACATGTCCTTGCCTGTTGCAATAATAGCACATAATCTTAGAGTTAGATTGTTTACTAGGTTTAGAAGCATACCTATCCTCCTTCGGAGTCTTCTTTTTCTTGTAGTACTCATCCTTAGAAAAGGATGTAGAAGGTCTGCTTCTCCACTTCTTCTTCATGAATCTTTGGAACTGTCCTTGTGAAGGCTACAAAATCATCATCAGAGGTATGGCTGTCTGTTGAGGTGTTGTCAGGAATTCCTTCTTCTGCCTCAACACTCCTTCTGGGAGGAGAAGGAGATTTTATCCTGACCTTTCTTGTGCCTTAAACCTTGAAGGCAACTGACTTTTCCTTGTGTTCAGATCTGCTGCTCTTCTTTTCCTCCTTCCTAGTTGTAAGCTGCATTTAATATGAAAGCAGCTTTCCAAACAGTGTGGGAGGAAGTGTATCTGCCAGCCTTGCCACCTCTCTGATGGCACAAATCTTGGTGTCCCAATCCTTTGTCAGAGATCTCAAAAACTTGTCATTCAGTTCATAAGTGCTGAAGACTCTTCCATAAGTCATCAACTAATTTACAATCCTCAAGAATTTCTTGTAGCATTCAGTTATGCTGTCATTCTTGGCTTGTCTAAAGCTCTCATACTCCTGATTCAGCATGGATTTTCTGTCTTCTCTAACTTCTTCTGTTCCCTTCATGTAGACAATAAGGGTGTCCTATATTTCCTTAGAGGTTTTACAGTGCACCAGATTCTGAAAGGTGGCATCATCTATGACACTTACAATGATATTCTATGCCCTTTTGTCTAGAGTTGTCAGGATGATTTCATCCTTTGTCATCTCAGAATAGTTCTTTGGGTTTTCACATTTGCATCCAGTGCTGATACCTTCATTGGAATGAAGGGTCCTTCCTGTATAGTGATGTAAATTCTTGGATCAGAAGCTTCCATAAACAATCCGACCCTTTCCTTCCATATGCCAAAGCATTCCTTCCTGCAGATAGGCAGTTTCACAGATCCAAGTTCTTTTTGATTCTCACTTGAACCCATCCTTGAAATCTGTCAATTGCCTGGGAGATTCACTCAGACTTTTAAGTCACAATCACAACACAGCATACCCCAGATTTATAGTGGTTCCCCAAGGTATAGGTACATCCACTTTCCCCCTTCGCCTATCCAGTAGAAAGCTGAATTCAGCACAACTTCCTTCCACTAGCTCAGATCCACTTATCTTATAACTCAGAACCAGATGGTTCCTACACCTCAGACTTATACAAGTCCTACCTCAGATTCTTCCCAAGAATTCCTACCTCAGGCCACAACCCTACCTCAGCCTTTATAACTAGGCTTACAACTCAGACTATCAATAGTCCTACACCTCAGGCACTCAACCCTACCTCATCGTTTATAATTACAAGCTTACAACTCAGATCTAACAAAAGATCCTACAAGTAATTGAGTATTTGAGTGATTAAGGAATATCACCAGATAGATCACTCTATAGGTGAGTGCTTCTTTATCAGTTCTTGAATGAACTGAAACTTCAGATCCAACCTGACTTAGCTATTTCAAAGCTTCTTGATAGAACAAAATAAGGTTGAACTCTTCTTGATGTAGAAGTTGATCTCCTGTCAGCTCCTTCCTTGACGTCAGAATAAGATCTGAATTTTCTCTACAAACTGTTCAGAATTTGCCTTCTAAAGGGTCACCCCTTTACTTGTTGTGAAATTCTTCCTTTGGATGATTCACTTTGTCTTCTGTATATGTTTTGTTGTTTTTCGTAAGTTGTCACGGATCAGTCCTTTATATAGGGATTTCTCCTGGTTACCGGCTAATCCGGTTTGTAACAACCTTTTGACAGTTCTGAACAAAGGTGTCAGACCTGTTGGTAATGACAGCTATCGACCCACCAGTCATGACAGTTGATTACTTAGAGACTTAACAACTCAGCACTATCCACTCAACTATCTGCTTCATATGTGTCGACATAAATAGACTAAGTGTCGACACATGTCTTGGTGAAGTCGACATAACACTCAAGGTGTTGACATAGTCATTCTTCAGCTACCTGACACTTCTTTTCTTTATATGTGTTGACACAAGTCCTGTGTGTCGACACAACTGCTCTTGGTCTCGACATAACTGCTGCAGACAATGGCGTTGAGTGTATGTACAACCGTCGTTGAGTGTGTGTCGACATAACTGCTTCTGGTCTTGACTTAGTTGTTGTAGACAAGTGGCGTTGAGTGTGTGTATAGCTATCATTGAGTGTGTGTATAACTGTCATTGAGTGTGTGTCTAGATGTAGACACAAACCTTCTTCAGGTGTCGACACAATTCCTGAGTGTCGACACAAGCCTTTCTTCTGGTGTCGACTTAACTCCTAGGTGTCGACACAGCTTCTGCTATAGGTGTCGACACAACTTTTGCCTTAGGTGTCGACACAATTCTGGGTGTCGACAGAACCTCTTCTTCAAGTGTCGACACAAGTCCTGGGTGTCGACACAGCTTTTCTTCTAGTGTCGACACAACTTCTGGGTGTCGACACAACTTTGCTTCTAATGTCGACACTTATACTTAGAAAAATATCTTTACAAACCTTATACCTGCACAATGAAACTCAACCATACATCAAAAAAAATTGATGTATATCATTGAGTAAGATGAGGATTCTCCAAATCAGATACATATTTTTCAGTGTACCCAACACACATGTTATCACAAATATGTTGATTTACTATATGTAGACCAACCTAAGGACATGATGGGTATTAAAGGTGACCCCTTCAAATATTCTTTCAAATGTCTTAAAATTTTTACTGGGGGTCTATCATGTCATATTTAGACTAAATCCAGAAACTTATAATTTTCCTAATTAATATAACATTTATTAAATTTTCCCCAATATTAGACAATGGATGGTTTTGAACATGAGATACTAGATTTCCTTAAGTTATGGCCTTCCAAAAATTATGATCACTATATGATGCCAAAATATCAGAGAGTTCCAAGTTTCACAAACTTTCATAAAAGTATTAGCTCCTAAATAATTAATTCAAGATAAATACAATAAATAGAATTAAAGAGAGAAGTACCTCAAACTATTATCCACAAATTACACAAAAATTAGCAGGGCTTTAATATGATGATAAATCATCACTGACTAAGTTTCATAACATTCTAAATTAGTTTAACCATAATTTTATCAAAATCTTCCATAGGGGCAACATAAAGGTTATAACTACAAGTATGAGCTAATGTCTTTCAAACATCCTACAATAAATTCCAGAGACTCATAATAATATAAAAACTCTTCTACCAGAATTTCATAAAGAGCCAAGGTCATATGACCCTTCAAATTTTCTAAAAAAGGTATAGGCCTAAATAATTTCCAATTGATTTAAGTTGTGTGCCTAAGTTTAAATGTCTCCGAAATCCTTCCTAGGGCTATTCACCACCCTATGACCTCATGGACAAAACTCCAAGTCCATACAAGAACATATCATTCCATGTCCTTCAATAACCCCCAAAGTTCAACCTTAGGGTTTGAATTAGGGTCCTAGGGCAAATCCACCCCAATCCATCTCAAACTCCATGAGAGTGTGTTTTAACTAATCTTGGGGCTCTGGCCAAAGTCCCAACCCCTTTGGGTGTGAATTGGCCCCCCATGCCCCAAACACTCTTTTGCCCTAAATTAACCTTAAGGGACAAAACTTTGGTCACACCAAAACCTATTCAAATCCAACCCAAATAGGCTGAGATTTTTATCAGAGTCATAATAAGACCCTAAGAGCCATCCACAAAATTGTGGTTGGTTTAGAGGTCATTAGACCCCTTAAATAATTCATACATGGTTTATTAAATTTTTACAAACAATATAGAAAAATGTTTTCCAAAAATTCACATTTTTGGATATGTTATAGGTATAAGTAAAAATGACCCCCAGCCCAAATTTCAATTCATTTGGATGGCTGGATTGATGGGGGCACTCAATTTAGTCTCTGGTCAAGCCTATGTATAGGCTACAACATTTCGAGTGTTGTGGTCAAACCACTTACCGAAATGGGTTGAAATTAAATTTAAATTAAAGTAGGCATCAAGGGGTACAATGTTCATTTTGGACACTTTTCCTGAAAAGGCCTATAAGGGCCTTATTTGATAGCATCAAAAAGATGCATGTTAAAGAGGTAACTTAGTCATTATATTATAATATAATAATAATAATAATATGAGAACAATGTTCATCTTCTTCTATCCAAATAGAACCCGTAAAAAATACGCCTTAAATCTGTAGCTTTTCGCCAAGCCAAACGTCGGTCACCCGGTCACCTCCCTGGACAGCCACCGCCACCACCACCTCCGTCGAGGTGGTGGCAATCGCTCGGCGGTGGTTTGGCCGTCAGAGGTGGTGGATTCCAGGGAACCCGCCGCCATGAAATTTCAGAAAATCTCCATTTTACTCACTTGGGTCGGCTTGTTTGAGCCCGATTTCTCAGCCTAATTTGATCTAGGATACTAGCACAAGGAGAGAGGAGGAGAAGCGGGCCTTTTTTGGGGTTCAACGACGGCGGTGGCGGCGGTTGGCCATGTCGTTTTTCCTCTCTGGCGTTGCCCGATTCCTCGATCCTCCACCAAAACCATTGATCCAATACATTATTTTGACTGCCAAGGACGTTTTGAAGGTGATTGGATGGTCAGAAATTGGAATTGGGGGCTGCATATGGGGATTTATATTTTTCATGGGAGGGGTGGTGAAGGGGTGATTGGCCATGGTGGTTGGGCTCCTCTATTGATGGTGGCTGATGAGAAACTGATGGGAATCTCTTCCCAAGGGCCAGGAGGAATGAATGGAGGCTTAGGGAGGTGAATGGTGTGGCTCATGATCTCCCTCCATAACTCCTCTCTCTCTTTTCCTCTTTCTCTCTCCTCCATTAAGGAGAAAACTCCCATTTTCTCTCTCCTAGTCACCCCCTCCGAAATTTATGTGGCATCCCACATAAATATCAGCCTCCTAAAGTTAATGAGCCACTCAAATTAGGCTTAGCCCAAGTGGCTTGGGCTTGGTTAGTCATTTAGCCTAGTTTGACCTATTTTAGGGGTTAGTTGACTTTGGTCAATTTGACCCTTTTGGATAGACTCCATTGGGTTCTTGGTGACTCATTGGCCTCCCTTAAGTTCTAGCAAAACTTGGGTAGGGTTGGTTTGACACCTTGGTGGTAACTTGACCCTTATTTAGGGCATTTTAACCACTTTAGGGTTTAAGTTGACTTTGGCCAACTTGACCACTTGGGTTGACCCAAATGGGTCCTTAGTGACCCAATAGACCTCTTAAAGGGTTAGGGAGGTTTAGGTGGGGTCATTTTGGCAAGTTGGAGGTCCATTGGCCCTAGATAGGCTACTTTGACCATTTTAGGGTTAAGGTTGACTTTTGTCAACTTGACCTTTTTAGTTGACCCCAATGGGTCCTTGGTGACCCAATGGACCTTCTAAAGGGCTAGGGATTTTATGGTGGGGTCAAAGATTCAAGGCGAGGCCCTAAATTCAAACCCTAGGTTAGATAGTTGGAGTGTGTTATTTGCAGACCATGGTGATCTCACCTTCATTCCTTGGTTCACTTGTTTTTCTTGGACTTCTTAGGGTTTTGTCATGACCTAGTCATGACAAAACCACTTTTAGGGATCTAGTTGTTTGAGGGATGTTACACCATCGATGGTCCGTCTTCTTCATCGCAGTAGGAAAGGAGCAAGCCTCCTAAGCATGATGCCAAGAAAAAGCGGGGCGGACCTCGGTGCTACAAGTGTAACAAACTTGGTCACATATGCAGGGACTGTAGGGTAAATCTTCAACCAGGGCATACTACAGGGAAGGAGGAGGTTGAGTCCATAGCTGAGGAAGGAGGATATGGAGTTCCTTCATGACAAGAACATGGGTTCGCGCACTTTCCTCCATCAACTATCAAGAAGACTAGATCGTGGACTCGGGGTATGGTCATCACCTCAACAGGGATGAGAAATCTCCTCTGTGTAGGACTACAAAGGTAACAATGTCATTATTACTATTGATGATACTATACATAAAGTAGAGAAGGAGGGAACGATTTTTTTAGGCAGTGATCGGGGGCTACTCACTTTGAGGAGTTTGTATCACGTGCTGAGAATGAAGAAAAATCTCTTCTCGGTGACCAATGCTATTGACGTTGGGTATCACTTTCTGTTTGGCCCAATAGAAGTGAAATTTCTCAGGAACATGTCATTTGTGAAAGTTGAAGTTACTCATGTCGGAAGGAGTGTGAAGATCTTGCTCGTGTTGGTGACAAGCTCCTATGTTTATAAGATGAGGGAAAACGACAGTGCTACTATTTGGCATAAGAGACTTAACCATGTTGGGATGGATAAGCAGAAGGCTTTAGTGGTTAGAGGCATGGTTCATGGCCTACCCAGCCTTTTGTCTTTTGGTGATGGTCACGTCTATGTGGGTTGTCAGTTTGGAAAGACACATCACCTTCAATTTTACATATCACAAACGAGGTGCAAAGCACCGTTGGAATGCATCTACGGTGATTTAACAGGACCTACCGTCACTCCAAGTATCAGTAGTAGTAGGTACATGTTGATTCTTATTGATGGCGTTTCCAAGTATACTTGGGTATACTTCCTGAAAGAGAAGTCAAAGGCTTTCAGGATGTTCGTGGAGTTCAAGGAGCTCGTGGAAGGTTGGCTCGGTCTGCGGATAAAGAAGTCGAGAACTGATAATAGCGGAGAGTGCACTTCACATGAGTTCTCTAACTTCTGCAGAAAGTTCGGCATTCAGAAGGAGCTTACTTGTGCAAATACTCCACAACAGAAAATAGTTGTAGAGTGAAAGATCTATCATCTAACGGAAACCTGCAAGTGTTGGCTTTACGCCAAAGGAATTACCAGGGCAATCTGAGCCGAGGGAATGGATTGTGCGGCATATGTCATCATGAGGATGTCTCTCAGTCCGAACAACTTGAAATCTTTTGGGTCCATTGATCACAATGTCTCAGATTTGAAGAAGATCCACAAGTCAATAGAATACGCATGTTTGTATTTGATGTGTTCTGGTTAAATGTATGCAGGTTGTCCTCTGTTCAATGATTAGACATGTTGTTAGGGCCAGAAGTTAGGTTGGACTCAAGACAGGATACTATAAAGAGGCAGAAATTTGCCTAAGTCTACAAGCGTTGAGTGAGTACACATCAATCAATGCCAGAGGCCTAAAAGATTGATAGAAGTTCAGTCACTCAAAGCCTTAGTGGAGCTGGACTCAAATTTGGCTAAGTCCAGAAGCGTTGAGTGAAGGTCATTTACTCAACGCCTACACAAAGAAAATCTGTCCAAGTACATAAGTGTTGAGTGAAGAAGGCTCACTCAATGCACTATCAAAGAAAGAAGCGAAGTCCAGAAGCATTCAGTATAGAAGGTTCACTCAATTCCTTCAGTCAGAAATTATGTACATGTACAAAAGCATTGAGTGTAGAAGATTCACTCAACACCTTCAGTCAGGATAAATGCCAAGTCCAGATGCGTTGAGTGAGGAGGGTTCACTCAATGCCATCAACAAAAAGGATTCCGTTAAGTATAGATGCATTGAGTGTTGAAGGTCCACTCAACGCCTTATTAGTTAATATATCAAAGGCAACAACGTTGAATTATGAAGGCTCACTCAATGCCTCAGAAGTTAGACAGATATTCAGATAAGTGTTTTAGCATTGAGTGAAGACTTAACACTCAATGCTTCAACTGTTAACACTTAAATGTTCAGGTGCGTTGTGTCTCAAGATAACAGACAATGACTCTATGTGTTGAGTCACAATACTTCATTCAATGTCTATGTAGACTGTGTGATGAAAGTTGCTAAGTCCACAAGCGCTGGGTCATGCTGACGCCATCCCAAATTCTAATGATGCGGGTTTTGCATGCTAAAGTACAAATGGCGTCGCATGCTTTCTGCAGTACAGTTAATGGTAAAGATACTTTACAGCTCCCCATACTTCTTACCCATGCGGATTATAGATCCATTACAATTAGGGATATAAAAATTTAAAATAGAGGAAGTAAAAAAAAGAGGAAAAGAGATTTTTCGTCCTTGCTGATTTAAAAAGGTGGTGGAAGCCGAAATCTGAAAAGACTTTAGTAAGAACTCAAACCCTAATTTTCTGTAAGGGTTAGCTAGCAGAGCACTCATTCTTATTGTTGTTCTTCTTTTTCAAGCATACTACATTAAAACTCCAAATCTACTCAAGCTTGAAGGAGCAGAGTTCTGCAACTATTCTTCGGCACAAGCAGAATAAATTTGAGGATTTACATTCTTGTTGCTGTGAAGAGTTTGGACTATTTCAACAAAGTTCAGGAAGCAGACTCAGAGATTTATTTCTCTAGAGTTAGCCACCAACATCACCTTACTCAAACTATAGGATCACTGTGTGATCTGATTTTTAAGCCTATATTATAAATGCTGTGTTGAAGGAGCAGTTTTCTCTGAGTGAGTGGGTAGGATCTAGGTGTGGATCTGATGTAGGAGTTGCTTAACTTTAAGGTGGGTCTACTGTGCCTGAGGTAAGAGTTTCTTAACTCTGAGTGTAGGGTTGCTGTGCCTGAGGTAGGACTGTATTTAGTATGAGTTGTAGGAGTGAGATTCACTCTGAGTTGTAAGATCCTGAGGGATGTAAGGTGTAATCTCAAGGACCTAAGGATATAAGAGAAGTTAACCGAATCTAACACACTACTAGATAGGTGTAGGGCAAGTGGATGTATCCTAGATAGGGGAACCACTATAAAATCTTATATGTTGTTGTGATTCTTAAAAGCTAACAACTAACTCTAACATACATAACTCATAACTATAAAAGATTCAAAAGAGCCGAAACAAACTTATTCACCCCCTCTAGGTCACAACTACCCTTGAACAAAGAATTTCAAGTGATATTAGAGGGAGGTTGTTCAAAAAGGACTCAACAGTCTGAACACAATCTCCAAGGGTAGTAGAAGATTCTCCCAATGGCTTCTGGTGAGAACTCTTAAGGAGTTGGGTTCTATAAAACTTCGTATTTGTAGGAAGGATAATTATGGGATCTAGAAAGAGAGGGTAAGGCTATTTATGGAAGCCTTAGACCCTAGGATATACTTAATTTTTCAAGAGGGACCTTTCATTCCCATGAAGGTCTCTATTATAGATGCCAATGTCCAAACTCCCAAGAAATACACTGAGATGACCTAGGATGAAGTAATTCTGGATACTTTGGACAAGAGGACCCATAATATTATTGTAAGTGCCATAGCTGATTCTACTTTCTAGAACTTGGTCCACTGCAGGACTGCCAACGAGAAGTGTGATTCTCTAATTATGTATATGGAAGGGACAAATGAGGTGAGGGATGATAGGAAATCCCTCCTTAACTAGCAGTATGAGGCCTTCAAGCAAGGTAAGAAGGATTCTATAGCTGAATACTATGAAAAGTTTTTCAAGATTGTGAATAGTCTGATCACCTATGATAGACAATTCACAATTATGAGCTGAATGACAAGTTTTTGAGATCCCTCAACAAGGAATGTGATATCAAGTTCTGGCCCATCAGGGAGGTTGGCAACCTGGCCAACACTCTGTCCTAAAACCTTTTTGGGAAGCTGCTATCTCATGAGCTACTGCTTAACTCTAGAAGAGCAGAAGAAGAGGCTACCAGAACCCTCAATAGAAAGAAGACTATAGACTTCAAAGCTGAAGCCACAAGAAGGTGTAGGGAAAAGACTCCTTCTCCACAAAGGAGAGCTACTGAGTCAGAGTGATCAGATCCCAACACCTCTGGCACTTAACTATCAGATGGAGAACTTACCTTGTTCTCCAAACTGTTCAAGAAGATGTTGAGGAGGTGAAGAGAGTGGAAGAGTAAGGGCTCTTCTAGCTCTAGCTCTAGAAAGCCATATACCAACATGGATAAGTACAGAAGAGACCCCTCTAGGGAAAGGTGTGATTCTAAGCAGAATAGACACTTTAAAGCTAATGTTGTTTGTTATTGTTGCAACATATTTGGACATGTCATTGCTGATTGTCCAGTCAAGAGGAAGGAGAATAAGAAATTTGATGACAATAAGCCTCATAAGGACAAGAAGGCTAAAAAGAGCTTCTTGGCCAAGAAAAAATCCTGCTTGTCAAATAATGATTCTGAGTCTTCACCTTCCTCCATGAAAGGGTCTTAGAGCCCCACTAGATCTCCCAAATCTAGATGTCCTCCCAGGACGATTTCTTTCAGAATCCTCTTAGTAATCCGACGACCTCCCATGTCGATTTCCCTTATACCAAGATCAGATAAAAATAAAAGAAAATTAAAAAAGAAAAATTTAGAGTTTAAGAGTTATTTCTCCCTCAAACGTAGAACTCCTCTGAGGAATGGTGCGCGATCGATGCTCTTGAAAATTTTTCTTGTTATAGTCGATCAATCGTGAATGGTCGTTGAAGATTTCATTCACTTGAGTTCTTCGATCACAAGCGGGAGGAAGAAATAGCGCTTTTCCTTCAACGAAGATGAATGTTTGTCCTCCTCCAGATGACGGTCGAACCCTAAAATGGAATATTCTCCTTCATCTTTTTCTAGGAAAAGAAAAATGCGCTTTTATAGGTCTTGAAAAAAATGTGCTACCGCCGATGGGAGGTCTGGCACCCAATGATAGGTCAATTTGCGCGATGGTGTCAGCTGTCTGCAGATTTGGAAAAAATATCAAAATAAAATATCTGCTTTTATGATACCGCGATGCGGTAAGATTCTAAGCGCCCGGTGGTAACCTTTTCTTAGCGGTTCATCGAGTATTCACATCGGTTTGAACTAGAATGGAACGGTAGAGCTAGGGCCACGTGGTAGGTGACAGATAGCTTGTCTAGAAATAAATCTATGCTAATGCGTATAACGACACCATCCGTTATATGACCTATAATAGAAGGTATAACGGTTCAGGCCAGCGAAAAATATGCGGGGAGAGGATTTGGGGTGCATGGCCTGCAGGCTTGAATATGAAAGGCTGACTACCAATAGTGGGCCCGGGTCTGGACTTCTGGTAGGCCGACGGTGCCAGCTAGGACCCGCAGGGTTTGCGGGCCTGGACCATTACAAAAAGTGCACTTTTTATAACGGTATAGGCATGCCAACCCTGCAGGACCCTGCTGGCACCGCCGGCCTACCGGAGTCTATACCCGGGCCCACTACTGGTAGTCAGCCTATCACATCAAGCCTGTAGGCCGTACACCCCAACCCCTATCCGCGCCTGTTTTTCTACAGCGGTGGGTTATTTCCACTGGGGATCGAACCCAGGACCTTAATAACAACTCTTTGCCACAGTTTCCATCACCAACTGAGTTGTTGTTATCAAGGTCCTGGGTTCGATCCCTAGTGGCAACAACCCACCGCTGCTAAAAAACAGGCGCGGAGAGGGGTTGGGGTGTACGGCCTGCAGGCTTGATGTGATAGGCTGACTACCAGTAGTGGGACCGGGTCTGGACTCTGGTAGGCCGGCGGTGCCAGCTGGGTCCCACAGGGTTGGCGGGCCTAGACCGTTATAAAAAACTAGGTCTGCAGACCATGCACCCCAACCCCTCTCCACGCCTATTTTTCAGCAGCAGTGGGTTGTTGCCACTAGGGATCGAACCCAGGACCTTGATTAGAGACTCTTCACCACATCTTTCATCACCAATTGAGCTGCAGGCTTAATTTGATAGGTTGACTACCAGTAGTGGGCCAGGGTCTGGAATCTGGTAGGCCGGCAGTGCACTTTTTGTAACGGTCCAGGCCCGCCAACCCTGCGGGACCCATCTGGCACTGCCGGCCTACCAGATTCCAAACCCTGGCCCACTACTGGTAGTCAACCTATCACATCAAGCCTGGACTTTTTATAACGGTCCAGGCCTGCCAACTCTGCGGGACCCAGCTGGCACTGTCGTCCTACCAGAGTCCAGACCCGGGCCCACTACTGGTAGTCAGCCTATCAAATCAAGTCTGCAGGCCATGCACCCCAACCTCTCTCCGGGCATGTAGCTCAGTAGGTGATGAGAGCTGTGGTAAAGAGTCTCTTATCAAGGTCCTGGGTTCGATCCCCAGTGACAACAACCTACCGCTGCTGAAAAACAGGCGCAGAGAGGGGTTGGGGTTCATGGCCTGCAGGCTTGATGTGATAGGCTGACTACCAGTTGTAGGCCCGGGTCTAGACTTCTGGTAGGCCGGCGGTGCTAGCTGGATCTCGTAGGGTTGGTTGGCCTGGACCGTTACAGAAGGTCCGGCCGGGGCCCCATACTATATGCCACAAACAGGCGGCAAGGTTACTGGTTAATATGAAAAACCAGTACATGCATCCTAACTCAGAGCATTCTAGCGAAAACATTAGGAGTTAAACATGAACTCAACAACCATGAATGTCCACTATATATATAAACCAACACATTTATATATCTCAAAGGAATGTATACCAAATACACAAAAGTTTGGCCTTAAGGCCTTACAGGTTCTCTTCATGAGTGTGGATTACATACATCGGCACGCAGGCTGGCCACACATGAAAACAGTAAAACATTCCTTTAATTGGCCTTCGAGGGCCAGCATGGAAGCAGAAACAGCAACAATAAGGGCTTCATCATAATGTTTCCCGCTCGGCTCTCCAGCACCAGTATGAGGACAGTCCACCACACGGTGGCAAACAAGGCAACGGTCAGCATTCAGCTGACCAATTTATAATGACCCTACCCCTTTTCTCCGACAGTGGTATTCCTTCCCTGCAGGCATGACACTTCACAACTAGATAAATCACAAGATGTGAACTCACGCACCATCAATATATCATAAACGTCGACCACACGGTCCGATGCTCCGTGCACTCAGGGCACATTATAGGTGTACCGGAAAACCAGGGTCCCACCAACGTTCAAAGGTCCAAAACCTAACGGTAAACTTTGAGTATTGTGCTCCACGACCTATAGCCGGAGACTTTAGTCTTGATGACGAACAACCCAAGACTCTCATTATATGATCCTAACAAAGCCAACAACCTAGGCACTCAAGTTAGAAAACCATAATGTGGATACAGTTCAGCCCTTGCCCGTTGCTCAAATCATCAGTTCAATATTTAGACTAACGCGGGTCGACATCCCCTTGTCTGTTCAGCATGAATCCTTTTAAGAGCTCGTAGCTGACAATAGCCACACTATCCCCGAAGGACTGGCTTCACAATCACAGGTTAGCTAGGAGATATCGCCAGTGAAAACCACTATCGCCTGGTATTTGCAACATAACTCTCTTTCTGTACCTAGCCCTAATCTTAACTGGACCAACCATTCAGAAATCCATGCAGCCACCTGCAGTGCCAGAAACACTGGACTTACATAACATACAACTCATAAATTTCGAGGGTATTTTCCTCAAATTCCACTAAAGTACTTCCTATTACTCCGCTTCACAGGCACAACCCGATGACCCCACAAAATACTCATTTATACGCGGAGTCTTCTCCGATGCCCAAAATAAAGCATCACCAATCCAGACCAACCTGTCCAGATGGGATTCACACAGCATGCCTATTCCATACTACACATTTCTGGATCTATATGCAAGACTTTATTGGGGATTTTAAGAATCAACCCAAGGGAAATCCCTCAACATTCCACCTTTTGGTAGGGGAAATCAATGCACATGCCAAAATAAGAACTTCATATATCCAAGGAGAAAGATCGTTACCCATGACATTCTTTTTGGAGCCATGACACAGCTTTTCTACGCGAATGGAAATGATCGCCTCACTTTCCCCTTCGCAATTATAGCTTCAGATCTTGTTTTCAGCCACAAACTCTTCTCCAACAACCTCAGCAACCCTAGCTCCAGCCGAGAGTCTTTCGCTCCAGAACTCGGGAAGAGAGAGAAAGGAAAAGGAAATAATGATTTCCTTCTTTCTATCCGTCTGCATATGAGGCCTCAGAGTACATCCCAGCCATACGATAGAATCATCAAAACCAAGCAACGGCTCAGGTTGACATTAACTCACCGCTCAGTGGCCGCAAAAAATTCTCCTAACATGAATTGTTTCAACATCATCGAGATCCGCTTGACGATCTTCGTCGAGCACAGCTCGATGTTCTCCTCTCGACGATCTTTGTCGTGCTCCGCTCGACGATCTTCGTCGTGCTCCGCTCGACGATCTTCGTCGTGATCCGCTCGACGATCTTCGTCGTGCTCCGCTCGACGATCTTCGTCGTGCTCCGCTCGACGATCTTCGTCAAGCTTAGGTCGACGATCTTCGTTGACCTTTGCTAGCTCAGCTCGACGATCTTCGCCGAGCTCAGCTCGACGATCTTCGTCGAGCTCTACTCGATGATCTTTGTCGAGCTCCACTTGGCGATATTTGTCGAGATCAGGTAGATGATTTTCGTCAAGCTCAGGTCGACGATCTTCGTCGACCTCTGCTAGCTCAGCTTGACGACCTTCGTCGAGCTCAGCTCGACGACCTTCGTCGAGCTCAGCTCGACGACCTTCGTCGAGCTCTGCTCGACGAATTCCTGAATGATTGGGTTGTTACAATCCTTTCCCCTTACAAAAAATTTCGTCCCGAAATTTGTATACAACACTAGAAAACAGTAACAAAGTTGTTATTACACATTATTCCTTCAATAAAGAAATGTTACAACATTTTCTACAAATAATTCGGGAAATTCAGCACGCATGATTTACTCCCGCTCCTATGTTAGCACCTCACAGCCAGTTATCCCACAGGACTTTGACCATCCTGATTATCTTTTCCGCAGTTGCTTAACTGCCATATCCTCAATACGGATGGGCCTAACCTTCGTCATTAGCCCAGACTCGATCGACACGCGATCATTCACAATTACCTGGGCTGGATCTTTCACGACCGTCCGAAGCACGGATATATGGAACACATCATGCAATACACTCAATTCTGCCGAAAGAGCTAGCCGATAAGCAGCTTCTCTAACTCGCTCCACCACTTCAAACAGACCAAGATACCTTGGACTTAACTTTTTTAAGCGCTGAATCCTGGACACGCCTTTTAATGACTTAATTTTTAAATATACCCAATCACCAACCGCGAATTCCACGTTCCGATGCTTGGCGTTGTAGTACTTTGCTTGCCTAACTTGGGCTATCAGTAGCCTCTCCCGGATAGAGCGTATAGTCGAATTAGCTTATTCAACTTTTTTATGCTTATATAATTTTGACTCGCCTGTTTCCGCCCAAGCTAATGGTGTGCGGCATTTCCTACCATACAAAGCTTCAAACGGTGCCATATTTATGCTAGCCTGATAGCTATTATTGTAGGCAAACTCTACCATATAGAGATGATCTTCCCATCTCTTCCCGAAATCCAAGGCGCACATTCAGAGCATATACTCCATCATTCTGTTGGTTCTCTCAGTCTCGCCATCCTTTTGTTGATGAAAGGTCATACTTAAGCTTTACTTTGTCCCAAACAACTGATGGATTAGTCTCCAATCATTCGAAATAAAGTGCCCATCTCGATCACTTACGATGCTACGGGGAACATTGTGCAATCGTACGATTTGCTCAACATAAAGCTTAGCCAAGACTTCCACTGAATCATCCCTCTTGTTCGGAATGAAGTGAGCCACTTTAGTCAACCGGTATACGATCACACAAATCGAATCATTACCGCATTGAGATCTCGGCAAACTGTGCAAGAAATCTATTGAAATATCATCAAACTTCCATTCTGGAATCGGTAGTGATTTCAGGAAACCTCCAGGATTCTGGCATTCTTCTTTCACTAAGGAACATGTCTGACATTAGCCACATAGTGTGCGATGTCTTTCTTTAAACCCGGCCACCAGAATAGCTTTTTCATATCTTTGTACATTTTTGTGCTCCCTGGCTGAATTGAATATTTCGTGAAGTGCACTTCATACATCAATTCATCTCTTAGCTTACCCATATTCAGGACGCACAAATGACCATCCTTTCGCAAAAGGCCGTCATCCCAGGAGAATTGGACATTTGACCCATCCACTATATAGCGTTACAAACTCGCAGCAAGTTTTGTTGCTCGTCGAACTCTGTCTGTAAGGTCGTATTGTACCTCTGTCCAGTTCAAGCATGCATTTGCTATGGAATTCTTGTCAACACAAGAAATCTCTAAAGCTTCCAACTCCTGGATCAAACGATCATCATGCATCTGCAACCAATTTGCCCTTATCGGTGTCCTACGACTCAAGGCATCTGCGAAACAATTTCCCTTCCCAGGAGTATAATAAATATAAAAGGTGTAGTCCCCGAGGAACTGCATCCATCTTTGTTATCGCATATTGAGATTCTTCTGATCCAATAGGTACTTTGGACTCTTATGGTCCATGAATATATCCACTCACGCCATATAAATAGTGATGCCACAATTTAAGTGCAAAAATCACCGCAGCCAACTCTAAGTCGTGGATGGGATAGTTTCGCTCATGCACTTTCAACTGTCGCAAACCATACACTATCAATTTTCTAAATTGAAGAAGAACGCAGACTAAGCCGCTCCCTGGTGCATCAATATAAATCTCATATCCGTCTGTACCACATTGCGACGTCAAAATAGGCGCCGTGGTAAAATGACTCTTCAACTCTTCAAAAGCTCGCGCGCACTCTTGCGTCCAAACGAACTTTTGATCCTTCCTCGTTAATGTGGTAAGAGGCAAAGTGATCTGTGAGAAGTTTTCTACAAAACGTCTGTAGTAGATCGCCAATCTACGGAAACTCCTGATTTCTACCACAGAAGACAACACGGATCACTCTTGTATGGCTCTTATTTTTGAGGAACCACCGCAATGCCCTCTCCACTCACCACATGGCCAAGAAAAGCCACTAACAATAGCCAAAACTCACACTTTGAGAACTTGGCATAGAGCTTGTTTTGCCTCAGGGTATCTAACACCATCCGTAAATGGATCGCATGGTCTGCTTCAGACTGAGAGTACACTAATATGTCGTCAATAAAGATGATCACAAACAAGTCCAAGTACTCTCAGAATGTTCGGTGCATTAGATCCATGAACACCGATGGTGCATTACATAGCCCAAACGGCATTACAGTGAACTCATAATGACCGAAGCGTGTTCCAAATGCTGTATTGGGAATGTCACCTTCCCGAATCCTCAACTGGTAGTAACCAGATTTTAAGTCCAGTTTAGAATAGACGGTTGATCCCACTAGCTGATCAAACAAGTCATCTATCTATGGAATTAGATACTTATTTTTCTCCGTCAGCTTATTCAATTCATGATAGTCGATACACAACCGCAGACTACCGTCCTTATTTTTCACAAAGAGAACAGGTGCGCTGCAAGGTGACATACTTGGGCGTATGTATCCCTGTTCCAGCAACTCTTGTAGTTGAACTTTCAGTTCCTCAATTTCCTTTGGCGCTACACGATATGCTGAGCGGGCCACAGGTTTTGCACCTGGCACCAACTTAATAGTGAATCCGATCTCCCGATGGGGCGGTAACCTAAGAAGATCTTTAGGAAACACATCAGAAAACCCTGATACTATCAGAATGTCACTCAGATTGGCCTTTGGCTCAACAGCTTGAATAAGCGTGAAGAATAACTCCGCGCCTTTTCAAACAACATTGAAGACTTGGAGAGTAGACATCAAGATCCTGCTCGTTCCTCACATACCATCGAACTTAGTCTCAATATCGGTATTCTTTCCCAGTGTGATCTCCTTTGAATTGCAATCAATAAAGGCATTCTACTCTTAAAGCTATTCCATACCAAAGATCACATCAAATTTCGATATTGGCAGCACAGATGCGTCCAATCTGAAATCCCGAATTCCTATTCGTAACTCCACAAAGCAAGTCTTATCCGCATGCATCACACATCCGTTCAGTAACAACACCTTTACACTATCTACTGTCATACAAATCGGTTCTCCGATCCATGACACGAAGTCCACAGATAGAAATGAATGTGAAGCACCCGTATCAAATAGTGCTCTCGCCGGACAGTACCAAATCAGGACAAAGCCTACGACAAACATATCATACACAATCTATAAAAGGTATGAAGTATCAAAAGCAATAGCAAAGTATCTTAACTCGTACCTATAACGACGTCACTTTGCTTTATGGCCTCCTATTGGCCAAGATTAAAAACTCGGGGTTGCGCTTGGGATGTAAGGACTCCACCACTGCCTTTTCCTTCTCCGTATATGACGCTCATGTCTTCTTTTCAACCTTTGGTCGACCAACCCGACAGTCACGGGCTAGATTCCCCACCTTACCACAAGTATAGCAAGTACGAGACTCTTGCCTCGAAGTTGCTCTAGATGTAACACTCGAGGGAGCCTGTGTAGAAGACTTGGATCTCTTACCCCATTTTTTTGGTAGTTTGTTTTTCCCAGGTACAGTAATTTGAACTCGGACTTTGTCATAGCCAAGTCCCTCTTGCCTTGTACCCGCTTCATATCCTTCTCAAACGCACGAGCCGTATCATCCAACGCTTGAAATACCTGGTTCAACGAACTTGAGAGCAGGAATCTCAGCTCATCCCACACCCCTTCGTAGAACTTATTGGTTTTACACTCCTCGTCAGCAAAGATAGTTCCCGCATAACGTCCCAACCCGGTAAACTCTTGTAAGTAGGTGCTAACACTACTTTCTCCCTGAGTTTGACGCTGGAATTTGCTTTCCATGGCTATCCACTGAGCTGATGGAAAGTTCTTTGCCAAAAATAGTCTCGAAAACTCCTCTATCAAGACTTCGGTTAGTTTCCTGCCCGCTAAGTGGTACAACTCTATCTTGTACCACCGTAGCTAAGCCTCTCCTTCCAGCAAGAAGGTGGCTAGGGTGACTTTCTATTCTTCCTCCGTCCTTATCGGCATCAATATTCGCTTGACGCGCGACAACCAATACTCCGCCTACGTTGGGGATCCCACACCAGTAAACGTAGGAGGATTGAAGCTCATAAACTGCTTCAACTGCCGTTCAGCAGCTCGAGGATCAACAACAGCCTCAACAGGTTCTGGCATACCACCACCCTGTTATGGCACCATTGCAGGTTGTGCCTGCCAAGTAGGCTGTGCATGAATCTTTGTAAATAGTGCCTCAGCAACTAGACATACTCTCTCCGCAGAAGGAGGAGGTGGAGGCACCTCAACTGGTGCTGCACTCTCATCAGAATGTTGGGGCTCAGACTGCCCAGCACCACTTCGAGTCACCTATAGGCGGACAAGACACACTTTAGCGACTTTGCACAAGCAACAACAACATTATAGGAACGCTCAGGTTCCACATACAAGTGTATTTGCATTCCTTAGTGGACATTCTTGAGTTCATTTATAGTAACAACGGGTCGCACTTACACGTGCTCGCCACCCCACAAAAGAATTCCACCACGAATTCGAAAGAGGAAGACCAAGATAAGCTGATACCAAATTGTAACGACTCTATCTGTTACATGATATATAATAGAAGGTCCGGCCGGGGCCCCACACTATATGCCACAAAAAGACGGCGAGCTTACAGGTTAATATCAAAAACCAGTACACGTATCCTAACTCCGTGCATTCTAGCAGAAGCATTAGGAGTTAAACATGAACTCATCAACCATTAATGTCCACTATATATATAAACCAACTCATTTATATATCTAAAAGGAATGTATACCAAATACACAAAAGTTTGGCCTTAAGGCCTTACAGGTTCTATTCACGAGTGTAGATTACATACATCGGCATGCAGGTCGGCAACACATGAAAATAGTAAAACATTCCTTTAATTGGCCTTCGATGGCCAGCATGGCAGCAGCAGCAGCAACAACAAGGGCTTCAACCCACTATTTCCCGCTCGGCTCTCCAGCACCTATACAAGGACAGTCCTTCTCACGGTGGCAAACATGGCAATGATCAATATTCAGCTGACTAATTTATAATGATCCTACCCCTTTTCCCAGGGCAATGGTATTCCTTCCCAGTAGACATGGAATTTCACAAGCAGATATATCACAAGATGTGCACTCATGCACCATCAATATATCACAAATGTCGACCACATGGTCCGATGCTCCGTGAACTCAGGGCACATTATTGGTGTACAAGAAAACCAAGGTCCCACCACCGTTCAATGGTCCAAAACCCAACGGTAAACTTTGAGCAATACGCTCCATTGTCTACAGCCGGTGACTTTAGTCTTGATGGCAAACAACCCAAGACTTTCGTTATGTGATCCTAAGGAAGCCAACAACCTAGGCACTCAAGTTAGACACCCATAACACGGATACAGTTCAGCCCTTGCCCATTGCTCAAATCGCCAGTTCAATGTCTAGACTGACGCGGGACATCATCTCCTTGTCCGTTCGGCATGAAGCCTTTTAAGAGCTCGTAGCTTACAATAGCCACACTGTCCCCGAAAGACTGGCTTCACAATAACAGGTTTGCCAGGGGATATCCCCAGCGACAACCTCTATCGCCTTGCATTAGCAACAAAACTCTCTTTCTGTACATATACCTAACCTTAACTAGACCAACCATCCAGAAATCCATGCAGCCACCTGCAGTGCCACAAACATTGGACTTACATAGCATACAACTCATAAATTTCGAGGTTATTTTCCCTGAATTCCACTCCAGTACTTCCTGTTAGTCTGCTTCACAGGCACAACCCGACGATCCCACAAAATACTTGTTTATACGTGGAGTCTTCTCCAGTGCGCAAAATAAAGCTTCACCAATCCAAACCAACCTGTCTAGATGGGCTTCACACAACATGCCTATTCTGTACTACACATTTCCGGATCTATATGCAAGACTTTATTGGGGATTTCAAGAATCAACCCAAGGGAAATCCCTCAACATTCCACCTTTTGGTGGGGGAAATCCATGCACATGCCAAAATAAGGACTTCATATGTCCAAGGAGAAAGATCGTTACCCTTGACATTCTTTTTGGATCCATGACACATATTTTCTACGCGGATGGAAATGATCGCCTCACTTTCCCATTCGGGAATATAGCTTCAGATCTTGTTTTCGGCCACAAACTCTTCTCCAGCAAACTCAGCAACCCTAGCTCCAGCCGAGAGTCTTTCGCTCCAGAACTCAGGAAGAGAGAGAAAGGAAAAGGAAATAATGATTTCCTTCTTTCTATCCGTCTGCATAAGAGGACACGGAGTACATCCCAGCCGCATGATAGAATCATTAAAACCAAGCAACGGCTCGGGTTGACAATAACTCACCGCTCAGTGGCCGCAAAACATCCTCCTGACACGAATTGTTTCAACTCCGCTCGACGATCTTTGTCAAGCTCAGCTCGACGATCTCCTCTCGATGACCTTCATCGAGCTCCACTCAATGATCTTCATCGACCTCACCTCGAAGATCTTCGTCGACCTCTACTAGCTCAGCTCGACGATCTTTGTCGAGCTCAGCTCGACGAGAGCTCGACGATCTTCGTTGAGCTTCGCTCGACGATATTTGTCGAGCTCATGTCGACGATTTTCGTTGAGCTCTGGTCAATGATCTTTGTCGACCTCTGCTTGCTCAGCTCGACGACCTTCGTCGAGCTCAGATCAACGAATTCTTTTATGTATTGGGGTGTTACAATATGGGTTGTAGTCCTCGTGCTACGTGGTGAGTGCCATAGAGCTTGTCCAGAAATAATCCCCATGCTAGTGTGGTGTAGTAGTGCTTGCGGGCGGAGATAGGTACAAGAAGTTGATTTTTTTAGACTTTTTGTACTTGGAAATCTGCACACTATACCGTACACAAGTATGGTCAAATACAATTGTTGGAACACCCTATTACTGATTTGGGCTAGGATTATTATTCTTTATTTATGATGTTGTTGGGTACATTGGAAAATGTGTACTAGATTTGGAGAAGCAACAACTTAGTCAATGATATGCATCAATGTGTATTTGATAGAAGTTTGAGTTTTATTATGCAGGTTTAAAAATTTGAAGGAAAATTTTCTAAGTACAAGTGTCGACACTTGTGAAGAAACTGTGTCGACACTCAAAGAGACTGTGCCAACACTCAGGCAAGCTGTGTCGACACACAGACGAAATGTGTCGACACTTATGAAGAAGCTATGTCGACACCCAACTGCTATGTCGACACTCAGGGAAGCTGTGTCGACACACTGGCAAAATGTGTTGACACTTATAAAGAAGTTGTGTTGACACTCAAAGCTATGTCGACACCTAAAGAAGAAGTTGTGTCGACATCCAGAATTGTGTCGACAACTTAAAACAGAATTGTGTCGACACTTAAAACATAAGATGAGTCGACACACAGGAGCTATGTCGACACCTGAAGCAATTGTGTCGACACACAGGACTTGTGTCGACACACCAACTCTCAAGAGGCTGTGTCGAGTTCAGAAGTAATTGTGTCGACACACAAGACTTGTGTCGACACACACTCAATGCCATTTGACAAACACTCAATGCCATCTGTCTGCAATAGAAATGTCAGGATAAGAAGCTGCTGTGTCGACACACAGTACTTGTATCGACACATACACCAAAAAGCAGTGTCGAGAAGCAGAAGTATGACTGTGTCGACACTTGGAGTATTTGTGTCAACACTTTGAAGACTTGTGTCAAATGTAGCCTATATGTTTCGACACATGTGAAGCAGTCTGCTGAGTGTTGTATGCTGAGTTGAAAAGACATTGAAGAACCTGGTGACGTGACTGGTGACTTGACAGCTGTCATAACTAACTGGTCTGACACCACTGTCAGAACTGTCAGAAGTTTGTTATGAACCGGATCAGCGGGTAATCATGGAGCAATCTCTATATAAGAGACAGATCGAAAACGAAAAATAACAATAACGTGAGGCATCAATAAGAAGAACTCTGACAGATCAAGGGCTGTCTACAAGAAAGATTCAGAGTTCTATCTAAATCTAAGGAAGAAGCTGACTGAAGATCAACTTCAACTTCAAGAGAAGATCCACCTTATTTGTCCTAATCAAGAAGCTTTGAAAAGCTAAGTTAGGTTGGATCAGAAGGATCAGTCAATTCAAGAACTGATCAAGAAGACAACATCAACAGAGAAATCTAGCTGGTGAAGTTTTCTGATACTTATTACTCACAAATTCTTGCAGGGTCTATTATTAGATCTGAGATTGTAAGCCTAAAGTTATAAAGGCTGAGGTAGGGCAGTGTACCTGAGGTAGGACTTATGGAAAGTCTGAGTTGTAAGCCTAATTATAAAGGCTGAGGTAGGGCTGAGGACTGAAGTAGGATTCAGGGAAGATTCTGAGGTAGGACTTGTGTAAAGTCTTAGGTGTAGGAACCATTTTGGGTTCTGAGTTTGTAAGATCTGCGGATCTGAGCCAGTGGAAGGAAGTTTGGCTGAATCCAGTTATCTGCTTGATAGGCGAAGGGGGAAAGTGGATGTACCCATATCTTGGAGAACCACTATAGATCTGGTGTTTGCTGTGTTGTATTTAATTTCTGTAGATAGAATTATTTTGTGCTAAAAGAAGTTACAAATATCTGTTTGCCTTAAAATCAAAAAGTCACAAAAAGATAAGAACTTATTCACCCCCCTCTAGGTGTTTAGGCTCTTAAAACAAAGTCTTTCAAGTGGTATCAGAGGGAGGTTCCTCAAAATTTGACCTAACAGTTAGAGGATTTCTCCAAGGCTAAAACAAATAACAAGAATGGGTTCATGTGAAAATCAAAAGGAGTTTGGTTCTATGAAATTACCCATATGCATGAAAGAATCTTTTGGCATTTGGAAAGAAAGGGTCAGGCTATTTATGGAAGCATCTGATCCAAGAATTTATATCACAGTACAGGAAGGCCCCTTCATCCCAATGAAGGTTTCAGTTCTTGATGCAAACATTCAAACTCCAAAGAGTTATTCAGAGATGATTAAGGATGAAATCATCTTGGCTACATTAGATAAAAGAGCTCAGAATAATATTGTAAGTGTCATAGATAATGCAACATTCCAGAATCTTGTGCACTGTAAAACTTTCAAAGAAATGTGGGATACATTGATTGTCTATATGGAAGGCACAGAAGAAGTCAGAGAGGACAGAAAGTCTATGCTAAATCAGGAATATGAAAGCTTTAGGCAGAATAAAACAGACATCATAGTTGAATGCTATAAAAAGTTTTTCAGAATAGTGAATGAACTGATGACATATGGAAGAGTCTTCAGTACTTATGAATTGAATGACAAGTTTCTTAGGTCCCTAACAAAGGATTGGGAAACTAAGATATGTTCCATCAGGGAAGTGACCAAACTAGCTGACACACCACCACCAATACTTTTTGGAAAACTACTTTCATATGAAATGCAGCTTACTGCTAGGAAAGAGGAAGAGAAGGGCAGCAGATCTGAACAAAAAGAAAAGTAAGTACCCTTCAAGGCTGAGGGCTCAAGGAGGGGTAGGAGAAAATCTCCTTCTCCACCTAGAAGGAGTACTGAAGAAGAAGAAGGTGTTCCTGAAACAAGTACATCAGATAGTCATACATCTGATGGAAAATTTGCTGCCTTCACAAGACACTTCAAAAGGTTCATGAAGAAAAATAATTGGAGAACTAGGCCTTCATCTACATCCTATTCCAAGGATGAATACTATAGGAAGAAGAAAACACCTAAGGAGGACAAGGTATGCTTCTAAACCTGGTAAATAATCTAATTCTAAGATTGTGTGTTATTGCTGCAACAGGTCTGGGCATGTCATAGCTGAATGTCCTTACAAAAGAAAGGAGTCAAATGACAAGAAGAAGCAGCTGCTCAAAGACAAGAAGGAGAAGTCTCTAGTGACTCAGAAGGAGAAGAGTTGGACAGAGACTTCATCTTCTGAATCTGAAGAAGCAGAGGCAGAAGCATATGTTGGACTCTTCTCAACAGAAGAGGATTTAAGGGAACTAGAATTCCTACAGATGCTAGATTCCATAAATGGAGTGGAAGAATATTGCTATAAAGGGCTGATGGCTCAATCTGAAGAAGACAAGTGTCAGGATCATCCTAGACCAAGTAAGGTAAACAATTCACCCCTAGTCTCAGATTACTTTACTGGATCAAAATCAGAAGCATCTTCTTCAAAAGAAGTGGATGGATCTGAGTCTGAAGGGGGATCTTCACCAACTCATTAATGAGTTTGGTGGGTTGTTGCATGCTCTAAAGAAGAGCAGGTTTCTTGTTAAAGTGCAAGACAAAGAGATTGAGTCTCTTAAGCTGGTTGCAACAGTTTAAGCAAAACTGCTGGATCAAAAATTGAATGAGGTTGCCAAATTGAAAAACATTACAGTTATTCAGATGGGCACAATCTCATTCAAAGAGAATCATATCAAGAAACTGGAGGGAAAACTTCAGCAAGAGAGAGAGCTAGTAGCAAAATTCTCCAAGCCAAAATCAGTCTTACCTTTGATAGATAATTTTGTTTCACAAAAAGGAAAGACTGGTCTAGGCTTTAAGGGAAGAACTAGGGCTACCAATCCTCATAAAAAGGTAAAGTCCCAGTTCAGCCTCAAGCTGTTAATCCCCCTATTTTCTTTAAGAAGGTAGTGAATCCTACTAATAGGTATGATCATGACATTACACATGGTCACTGTAAGCATGAAAATTTCATGAGCAAGGGTGCTAATGCCTATAGACCAATCTATAGGCATGCCCATCATATTCAAGAGGAGTTCTTGAAAAATGTTGTTCTAGCACCAACACTTAATAAGTCTACTGACAACAAAGTAAGAAGGCCTGTACCTAAGAATAGATATAATAGGTTTGAGTGTTGGTGTTGTGGCAAGGTGGGCCACTTTGCTATGGATTGCTGGTTTAATTTAAGTGTTAAAACCAAAAGTAGGATTCCTATTAGATCAGTCACAGGGTTTCAAACTAACAAGGACCTAGGACCCACTAGCAAGTTGGGTTCTAAGGGTAAGTGATTCATTATTTGTTGCAGGTAAATCCAAGTGACCATACCCCTATATGGTACTTAGATAGTGGCTGTTCCAGACATATGACTGGAACAAGGAGAATGTTGAGGGACTATGTTCCCATAAAGAATGGACCAAAAGTTATCTTTGGTGGATCAGAAAAGGGAATCATCAAAGGATTTGTTAACATATCATGTGATTCAATTACTATCACTAAATTGGCTTATTTATAGGGTTTAAAACATAACCTGATTAGCATAAGTCAACTTAGTGATCTAGGTTATGATATTTCTTTCCACAAAGGGGAGTGCCTAGTAAAAAGGTCAAGTGATCAAGAGATCTTTTTGATTGGCACTAGGAAAGGAAATGTGTATTGCCTTAACCTAGAGTGTGAGTCAAACAACTCACCTATTTGTTTGGTTGCAGGAGAGAAAGCTTCTCTATGTGTCAAATGGCACAAGAGGCTAGCTCATCTGAACTATGAGTCAATTAGACTACTGTTCAACATGGGATTAGTGAGGAATGGTCCTCAAGTTCAAAGAGATGTTTGTATCTCATGCATATGGATTTGTTTGGTCCTATACCAGTCCATAGTGTTGGTAGGAAAGCATACACACTTGTTGTTGTGGATGACTATTCTAGATTTACATGGGTTTTCTTCTTGAGGCATAAATCTTAAACCCCAACTATTTTCCAGACTTTTGTCAGACAAATACAGAATGAATACAATAGCTCAGTGGTCAAAATTAGAAGTGACCATGGAACTGAATTTCTGTCTGAATGTATGACAAAATTCTATGAAGAACTTTGGATTCATCAGGAATTCTCTTCACCTAGAACTCCTCAGCAAAATGGTGTTGCTGAAAGAAAGAATTGGACTCTAATTGAAGCCAGTAGAACTCTACTGAATGACACTACTCTCCCAGAATACTTCTAGGGCTGAGGCAGTAAATACTGCATGTCATGTGCTCAATAGGGCCTCCATCAATAAGAAACACAAGATGACTCCCTACCAGATTTTAAAAGGCATAAAACCAAACATATCTTATTTCAGAATCTTTGGTAGTAAGTGTTTTGTACTAGTCAATGGTAAACACTACCAAACTAATTTTGCTGCCAAATCCCTAGAAGGGATATTTGTTGGGTAAAACAACCATAGTAGAGCATATAGGATCTATAACTTGACTACTCAAGTTATAGAAGAATCTGTGCATGTTGTATTTGATGAGTCAATGTTTATTAACAGTGAATTGTCTAGTTCTTCAGTTAGTTATACAGGTCTAACAAATAAGTTGGACAAGCTGACCATCAATGAAGATGTTCCTGCTAAACTGGATGAGGATTAAGATGCCAGCTATCTAGGGGGAGATCAAGTCCCTCTGGGTGAAGAAGAAAATGTGGAGCAACAAGATGAGGAAACTGGAGATAGCCATAATGCTGACAGAATTCCTCCAGCAAGAAGACACCTGAAAGATCATCCAGCTCACCAGATCATTGGTGATGCAAGTCAGGGTGTTCTAACAAGGAGCAGGAGCATGAACACATTTTTATGTTCTAGCTTCCTGTCTCAGATAGAACCCAAGAAGATTGAAGAGGCCATGCAAGACACCAACTAGATTGATGCAATGCAAGAAGAGCTCAGTCAGTTCAAAAGGTGTAAGGTCTGGGAACTGGTGCTAAAACCTAAGGATCACAACATAATAGGAACTAAGTGGATCTACAGGAACAAGCTTGATGAGAATGGCACTATAGTCAAGAATAAGGCTAGACTGGTAGAAAAAGGCTACAGGCAAGAGGAAGGTATTGATTTTGATCAAAACTTTTCTCCAGTGGCCAGGCTGGAGGCAATAAGGCTTTTCTTAGCCTATGTTGTCGATCAAGGGTTCAAAGTATATCAAATGGATGTGAAATCAGCATTTCTGAATGGTGATTTAAAAGAAGATGTCTATGTAGAAAAACCCTCGGGTTTTGTAGACTCTCACTTTCCTGAATATGTATATAGGCTTAGGAAAGCTCTATATGGTTTGAAACAAGCTCCAAGGGCTTGGTATGAAACCTTGTCTGCCTTACTCATTGAGAATAAATTCTCTAGAGGAAAGATAGACAAAACTCTATTCTATAGGGAATCAAAATGGAAGATAAAACTAGTCCAGATATTTGTGGATGACATTATCTTTGGTTCTACTGAAAACAGCCTTTGTAGGAAGTTTGCCAAACTTATGCAAGGTAAGTTTGAGATGAGTAGTATGGGTGAGCTGAAGTTCTTCTTGGGACTTCAAGTTAGACAGATTGAGAGTGGGTTGTCCATATCCCAGTCTAAGTTCACCAAGGAGTTGATTAAAAAGTATGGTTTGGACTCAGCTTCTACAATGAAAACTCCAATGGGAACAAGTATGCCTATATGTAAAGACGAAGCAGGGAAACCTGTTGATGAGTCTTTGTATAGAGGGATAATTGGCTCCCTACTATACTTGACTGCTAGTAGACCTGACATCATGTATGCAATATGTGTGTGTGCTAGGTATCAAGCATGCCCTAAGGAATCTCATTATACTGTAACTAAAAGAATTTTGAGATATCTTAAGGGCACACCTAATTTAGGCCTTTGGTACCCTAAGAATAGAGATTTTCTATTAACAGGTTTCTCAGATGCAGATTTTGCTGGATGCAAAGAAGACAGAAAAAGTACCACAGGAACCTGTCAATTCCTTGGTGGGAGGCTGGAGTCATGGAGCAGCAAGAAGCAAACCAGTATAGCTATATCAACAACTGAATCAGAGTATATAGCTGCAGGTAGCTGCTGTGCACAATTAATGTGGACAAAGAATCAACTAGAAGATTATGATATCCAGGTAAGTAGAATTCCGCTATTTTGTGATTCTACAAGTGCTATTTCTACTGCTAAGAATCCTGTATCACACAGTAGGACCAAGCATATAGAAATAAAGTTTCATTTTATCAGAGAACATGTTGAAAAGGAAAATATTAGTCTAGAGTTTGTAAAAATAGATAATCAAATAGCTGATATTTTCACAAAACCACTGGATGAAACTAAATTCAATAATTTCAAAATTGAATAAGGTATGTTCAACCTAGAATAGGTTAACATAAGTTTCCATGAGTAACATCAGTAAGCACCAAATTTCTCTTAAAATTTGTCTAAGTTCAAAGTTTGTGTCGACACAAGCAAGTTGTGTCGACACACTCAGTATGTTGTGTCGACACAGGAAAAGGATATGTCGACACAGAAACAGTATCTGTGTCGACATGAAAATAGGTGTCGACACAACCTTGTCAAGACTATAAGTCGTGAGGATATTTGTTTTGACATAAAAAGTTGGTGTCGACACAACTCTGTCGAGACTTAAGTTGTCAGTGTCGACACAGACGCAAGTATGTCGACACAGACTCAAGTATGTCAACACATAGATGTGTCGACTTAAAATACGTTTTGTCGACTTAGACATTAGTATGTCGACACATAGTCATGTCGACTTAACTTAAGTTTTGTCAAGACCTAGGTCATTTTTGTCGATAAAAAAACTGATTTGTCGACTTAAGCCCGACTTTTGATCCGCCCTTGACACAAGTACTATAAAAAGGTGAATCCAAAATTTGGTCGACTACGCTATCATAATTTTTGACTCTACACCTTCTGTCAACATAGACCTTCTCTTCTCTTCTCCTCTAGTACTTACATCAATGGCGCCACACCAAGAAGACAAGGTTAATGAAGGTTATGAACTTGTTCGCGAAGGTTTCACAACTGCTTCTGACGAAATTCAGGGAGTTATTGCCCTAAGTTCTGAAAATTGACTAGAATTTTTGGTCTCAGAACTGACCAAAATTTGGAAGAAGGAAGTCATGGAGTTCTACAAAAATGCTTCATTGGACACTAAAGGACAGAAAATGAAGGCGTATATTCAAGATACCCAGGTGAAGCTCACTTTGAAATCAATCAAGAAAGCACTACATCTGCCATTGATTAAGGATACAGACAAAATTATTCCATCCCAAATAACTGAAGCATTAAGCTTGTGTGGACTGAATCCCAGTATTAAGATTGGTTCATCTATCAATAGAAAAGGGATGAATTCCCAAGGAAAATTTCTGTCAGAAGTAGTCAGCAAAGTGATTATCTACAAGACAGGTGGACATGATCGGATTTCTTACCACATGTTCAATCTGATGGTGAGAATCATATTCAAGATAAACACTGACTGGGAAGCAATAGTGTTTGATAAACTACAAGAAGGAATAAAGAAACCTTACCTGGGAAGGATCCTCAACCTATGCTTAACATCAGTAATTCCAGATGTTCTGAAATAAGCAAATGGCTCTAAGATAAATCATATGATAAAAATGGATGTAAGGATACTGTTAAGGTGGGACAGAGTTCTAACCAAGGAAGTCCCTTCTCCTAAGGAGAAAACTAACAAAGACAAGAAGAAAAAGAAGGTGGTTATACAGGCTGACTCCTCCAATGATTCTGAGGTGGAAGTGGTCTTTAGTTCTGATGAAGACCAGCAATAACAAAATGTTCATGCTCAATCAAAGGGCTGTGAGCCCCAAGAGCATGAAATTGACTCTACTCCAAGGGTAGAAAACCTAGAAAAACAAACTGAGTTGCCTGCCCAAGGGGGAGGTATTGATGATGCTGTCCTGGATAGTGACTTAGCTGCAGACACAATAATGGATGTTTTATCTGAAATCAACACTGCAGCTGAAGTAACTGATAAGAACGATGCTCAAAATGAGCAAGTAAGTATCTTCTCCACAGACTAGTGATGTATTATAGTATTCTCCTCAAAAAATATTCAAAGGGACACTTTTGTTTACACAACAAAAGAGGTTTTTCAAGTGATATTAGGCTTTTAAGTATTTTTTTGAAAAAAAAACCTAATCTTATTCCCTCAGAACAGATACAACAGGAATTTACAATGGAAGAATTGTTTCCTGATCCTCTTACTGATAGGACTGAGGGGGGAGGAAATTGAAAAAGAAAAGGAAATTCCAAGGACTGAGGGGGAGTTATCCAAGGATACCCCAACTGAAAAGTAAACTGTTGATATTAAAAGTACATCTGAATCTTCTGAAGATTAAGAAGCCACATTGACTAAGAAAAGAAAGCTGTCTGTGTTAAAGAAGAAGAGTTCTGGATATTAAAAAGCTTTATAATTGGGAACTGCACCATCTACATCAAGTTTTGACTTCAGTTCTTTACTGGTCCAGATGCAGATAAAATTAGATAATCAAAGGCAGACTATAGAAAAATATGTGGATGAAACTCATAAGGAGTTACAGTTTCAGTTGGCCCAGGACATCAAATCAATTAGATTTGAAGTGAATCAACATTAGAAGGAGATGACAAATTGCTTCCATAAAGGAGGTAATACTGTGGTGTTCCTGGCCAAGCAACAACAAGATATCCAAGCTAAAGTGGATGAAATTGAAGTGAAGCAGAGATATGTACTGGAGAATCAGTTAAGGATGAATGAAAATCTCAAGGATTCACATCATGAAATATTGACAAAGCTCACTGATTCTAGCACTACTTTGAAGGATGAAATATCCAAGCAAATCCAGGAAGATATATCTGCTATCAAAGCCACATTTCAAGAATCTCAGGAGAGAATTAAAACTTTCCTGACAAAATTCAGAGCTTATTTTAAAGAAGGAACTGAATATATAGCTGATCATGTCAGATTCCAGAAAGAAGATATAAGAGATCATGTTGCAAGAGAAGTCATAAAAAGGGAGAGATTACTAGTCAAAGCCAGCTCTGACCATGATAAATGGACTACCAATAGCATCAGAGCTACTCTTGGATATCCTCCTCTTTGTGATGATGCTAATGTAGCTTAGTCTGGGATAGAACTTGAATATTTTGAAGGTGATCAGCCTAAAGTTGCTCAGGTGATCTACCCCCCAGTTGATTTTGAGATGGTTCAAGAAGAAGTGCTGAAAATGTATAGTCCTCCACCAGAGGACCCAAAATATAATTCTAGAAAAGGTTGAAATGTCAGAAGCTGCA
Organism: Platanthera zijinensis; assembly: GCA_039513925.1. NCBI lineage: Eukaryota > Viridiplantae > Streptophyta > Magnoliopsida > Asparagales > Orchidaceae > Platanthera > Platanthera zijinensis. The sequence goes on from CM077092.1 coordinate 59,725,974, forward strand.
TTAGAAGCTCAGAAGGAAGCTCAACTTTCCAAGAAGAGATTCAGAGAGCAGGCTGAGCTGAAGCCAGATTTTGAGCAGTGGAGCCCAACTTCTAGAAACATCATACTTACTGTCTCGGAAAGCTATAAAGGACAAAACCCATGACAGGGGTAAGTGGTATTCTGAACAAGAGTGGAATAAATATCAAGCAGGACAAGAAGAAATTCTTCAACATAGAAGAAGTGCTAAGGCTGTGAAGCTACCTGATAATGCTCAAGAGCCAAGCAAGTACTTCCCCAAACCTTTCCACTATTTTGAAAGACAGAAGGTCAAGGCTGAAGCATTAAAGAAGAAAGCTCTCAAAGGGAAAAAGCCAGCTGAGGTTGCTGAACCTTTTGTGCAGGCTAAAATCAAGTCTGGCAAAGGAATAGTTATTAAGGAGCCTAGTCAGTAATAGGATTGCTAGGTTTATGTAATAGAACAATGTACTATTTTTTTTCTTTTGTTCTATAAGAAATTCCTGTAAACCAAAGTTTTTCATATTAATGAAATCTGGTTCAGTATTAAGTGTTTGTTATTTACAGTGATTATGTAATAACCTTCTCTGAAATGTTTTTACTTCTATTACAATTTTGTTTTATCTTAAGAGATGAATATCTTTGACTAAGGTTTATGACTTCTCCAAATAGGGGGAGATTGTTGGGTACATTGTAAAATGTGTACTAGAGTTGGAGAAGCCACAACTTAGTCAATGATATGCATTAATGTGTATTTGATAGAAGTTTGAGTTTCATTGTGCAGGTTTAAAAATTTGAAGGAAAATCTTCTAAGTACAAGTGTCGACACTTGTGAAGAAACTGTGTCGACACTCAAGTAGACTGTGTAGACACTCACGCAAGCTGTGTCGACACACAGGCGAAATGTGTCGACACTTATGAAGAAGCTATGCCGACACCCAGCTGCTATGTCGACACTCAGGGAAGCTGTGTCGACACACTGGAAAAATGTGTCGACACTTATAAAAAAGTTGTGTCGACACTCAAAGCTATGTCGACACCTAAAGAAGCAGTTGTGTCGACATCCTGAATTGTATCGACAACTTAAAACAGAATTATGTCGAAACTTAAAACAGAAGATGAGTCGACACTCAGGAGCTATGTCGACACCTGAAGCAATTGTGTCGACACACAGGACTTGTGTCGAAACACCAACTCTCAAGAGGTTGTGTCGAGTTCAGAAGTAATTGTGTCGACACACAGGACTTGTGTCGAGACACACTCAACGCCATTTAACAAACACTCAACGCTATCTGTCTGCAACAGAAATGTCGAGACAAGAAGCTGCTGTGTCGACACATACAACAAAAATCAGTGTCGAGAAGCAGAAGTATGACTGTGTCGACACTTGGAGTATTTGTGTCGATACCTTGAAGACTTGTGTCGACACTTAGCCTATATGTGTCGACACATGTGAAGCAGTCTGCTGAGTGTTGTATGCTGAGTTGAAAATACATTGAAGAACCTAGTGACGTGACTGGTGACTTGACAACTATCATAACTAACCGGTCTGACACCACTGTCACAACTGTTAGAAGTTTGTTATGAACCGGATCAGTCAATAACCATGGAGCAAGCTCTATATAAGAGACAGATCGGAAATGAAAAATAACAACAACGTGAGACATCAATAAGAAGAACTCTGATAGATCAAGGGCTATCTGCAAGAAAGATTCAGAGTTCTATATGAATCTAAGGAAGAAGCTGATTGAAGATCAACTTCAACTTCAAGAGAAGATCCACATTATTTATCCTAATCAAGAAGCTTTGAAAAGCTAAGTTAGGTTGGATCAGAAGGATCAGTCAATTCAAGAACTGATCAAGAAGATAACATCAACAGAGAAATCTTGCTTGTGAAGTTTTCTGATACTTATTACTTACAAATTCTTGTAGGATGTATTGTTAGATCTGAGATTGTAAGCCTAAAGTTATAAATGCTGAGGTAGGGCAGTGTGCCTGAGGTAGGACTTATGGAAAGTCTGAGTTGTAAGCCTAATTATAAAGGCAGAGGTAGGGCTTGGCCTGAGGTAGGATTCAGGGAAGAATCTGAGGTAGGACTTGTGTAAAGTCTGAGGTGTAGGAACCATTTTGGGTTCTGAGTTTTTAAGATCTGCGGATCCGAGCCAGTGGAAGGAAGTTAGGCTGAATCAAGTTATCTGCTGGATAGGCGAAGGGGGAAGTTGATGTACCCATATCTTGGGGAACCACTATAGATCTGGTGTTTGCTGTGTTGTATTTAATTTCTGTAGATAGAATTATTTTGTGCTAAAATAAGTTACATATATTTGTTTTCCTTAAAATCAAAAAGACACAAAAAGATTAGGACCTATTCACCCCCTCTAGGTGTTTAGGCTCTTGAAACAAAGTCTTTCAGATGTTTATTTTGACCCAACTTGTATATTCTAGGGTCATAGGTTATTTCCAGGGTAGTGAATTCCAGAGAAGTTCAGTTCGACGAACGCAGAGTTCAGTTCGAAGACCGCAGAGTTCAATTCGACGAACACTGAGCTCAGTTCGACGAATGCAGAGCTCAGTTCGACGAACTCAGATTTCTAACTCTGAGTTTAGCTCGACGAACGCTGAGCTCCAATCAACGAACTATGATCTCAACTCAAATGATCAGTTCGTTGAAAGCCAAGCTCAATTCGACGAACTCAGGAATCAGATCGACGAAAAAGAAAATTCAGTTCGACAAACTCCTGGCTCAGTTCAATGAATTACCTGCTGAGTTCGACGTTCATGCAGTTTCTATATACAGAAGGCAACATGTTTTTAAATGCTTAATTACAATTAGTTACAACTCTGATATTTAATGCTAAATATTCTAAATAAATATAGCCATTTAAGGCAACATTAAATATGGATTTATCACAGAGTTTAAGATCTAATTAATTCCAAGGAAGTTATAAATTCTCAAGGGATTCAGACATTTCAGAATCATTTTATTTCAAATGTTGAAATCTTCCCTGATAGTATACATATATAAAAGATTGTTGCTTCACTAGGGACTAGGGGTTAGAGACATAGAGATATAGAGATATACTTTCATTCTGCTTTAAACTCTCCTTGAGACATCTAAATAAACATTTGCCTCAAACATTTGATGGAGAGGAATAACATACAAGAAGGCCTACACCCTGAAGAAAATTCTCCTCCCTTGATCACAAATTCTATTCAAATCAGGGGGAGCTTTTTGCAACATCATCCACTAAGTCTTCTCAGAGATTCTTGACAGAGAAGACAACATCAACTTCTTTTAGTTTATTCTTTAAACTGTATACAAGGTTTTAACTCCCTTTAAATGTTAACTCTTGGTTCCTAAGTCACCTGATCAAAAGACTTAAGCTTTGTTTTTGGGTACCTGGTCAAAAGCCCAAAGGGTTGCTAGATCTCCCTTAGAAAATAGATCTTCTAGTGGCAGGGCACCTGATCGAAAACCTGTAGTGGATACCTACCAGGGTGGTAGAAGAGTAGACGTACCCAGATTTATTGGGGAACTACTATAAAATCCTTGTGTCATCTGTGATTGCTACTTTCTTTCTTTGTGTGTTGTGAATTTTATCCTTATATATATCACTAACTTTAAATCCGCAATAAAAATAGATTAAAATTTTAAAATACTCTATTCACCCCCCTCTAGAGTAAAGTTAAATCTATCACTCACTTTCAATTGGTATCAGAGGTTGGTTATTGGTTTTACAGGCTAACACCTGAACCAACAGATCTCATTGATCTTATTTTATCTAGAAATTTATCATAGCATAAAATAAGGAGTAACTAAGCACTAGACCTCCTATTTGCAATCTTAATAAGTTTGCACTATGGAAAACATGGATTAGATTATATATGAATTCTATTGATGAGGATATCTACAATTCTATTTTGACAGGTCCACCTCTACTACTAGCAACAACAAGCACCAGTGCCACCACTAGAATGGAAAGAGGCTCAGAGAAAATCAAAAACTCCTGATACAAAGGCTATGAATATACTAGCCCAAATAATGTCAAATAATATTTTTCAGAAGGTTGCTGAATCCACCTCAGCAAAAGATATCTGTGACTCCCTCACAACAATGGTAACTAGATCAGTAGATGAAAGAAAAGACAGAAGATCTCACCTGATTTCTCAATATGAGAATTTCAAAAAGGGAGAAACTGAATCTGTTGCTGACATGTACACAAGACTTAGTCTCATAATTAATGAACTGAAAACATTGGAGAAGGATATTACTTTAACAGAAGTCAATGACAAAATTCTAATGTGTTTCCCTAGCATATTGGATTCAAGGATTTGGACAATTAGAGAAGCCAGAAGTGTAAATGAGATTTCAATAGAAACCTGGTTGGGCAAGCTCAAATCCTATGAGCAGCTCATCAAAACAAGGGAAGCTGAACAAATGACTCTATCCTCAGTAAAGAAGGAAAAGAGTATTGCCTTCCAAGCAACTAATGAGGAAGAACAACTTCTAGAAAATGAAGAACTCATTAGTCTTTTGGCCAAAAGGTTTTACAAAATGGCCAGGAAAGACTTCAGGAGAAGATTTTCCTGAAACAAGGACAAACCAAGGTATGACAAGACACCTACTAAAGAGATTGATTGTTATGGTTGCAGGAAACTAGGATACATTCTTCCAGAATGTCCTGAAAGTCAGAAGATAGATAAGAAGTGTAACATCCCATTTCCAACTAGATCCCTAGGAGTAGTTTTGGTCATAACAAAACCCTAGGAAGCCCAAGGAAGAGGCAAGTGGACCTGGTAGTGTGAATAGGGCCACTGTGGTCTGCACTTAGCAGATCTCAGAACCTTGACTAAAAGTGATCATGGGACTTCACCAAGACTCCAAGACCCCACCCATACCCTTATAACCCTAGAAAAAGGTCAATGGGTCACTAAGGACCCATGGAGAGTAGTCAAAAGACCAAAGTTGACCAAAGTCAACTATAACCCTAGCTAGGTCAAGTTGACCTAGACAAGGGTCCATTTCAGTCTATTAGCCAAATATACTCCACCCAAACTTCCATAACCCTAGTGAGAGGTCAATGGGTCACTAAGGACCCATGGAAAGCAGTCAATAGGGCTAAGTTGACCAAAGTCAAATATAGCCCTAATTAGGTCAAATTGACCTACACAAGGGTCAATTGCAGTCCCTTAGCCCAATAGACACCACCCCTACCCTCATAAGCCTAGTGAGAGGCCAATAGGTCACCAAGGACCCCTTGGGACCAATCAAAGGGGCTAGTTTGACCAAAGTCAACCCTTAACCTAAAATGGTCAAAATGCCCTAGTTAAGGGCCAAGTGACCTTCAAGGGCCAATTCAACCCCACCTTGACCCTAGGGGAGGCTAATGGGTCACCAAGGACCTATTAAGAAAACCTCAAGGATCAAATTGACCTAGGTGGGCCCTAGTCCCACTTTGGGTCAAGTTAGCCCAAATGGGCTAACTCAAGCTCAAGCCTATTTCATTAGGGCTAACCTTGACCCAAGTGGCCAAATGGATTGGTGGGCTAACATGTGACATGTAGGAGCCTAAATTTCAGGCTTGATGACTAGGAGAGAGAAAGTCATCCATGGAGGAGAGAGAAAGAGAAGGAAGAGAAGGAAGGAGGACTTTGTGCTCCTCCTCCCCCCTCCCCAACCTCCCCATTCAATTCAGAAGGACAAGGGGGAGTCTAGCAGCCTTTTTGGACTGGCTGGAGCAAGCTCCACCTCCCCCTACCTACCAAGCCGCCAAGCTTGACTTTGGCCAAAAATGGCCAAAGTGTTTTCAGTCACCTAACACCTCCCCTCACCTCTTTAAAAGCTCCATTGGACTCCAAGGAGTAATCCCCACCATTTTCCTGAAGAAACCGAGCCCTATCCTGCCTTTTTGAGCAAGCCGACCACCACCGGCCACCACCATGCCAATCCGACGATCAGCCCGGCTACAGCCGCCACCACAGGTCCTCCTCCACTCCTTGCCTCCTGGGTAGATCGTAGGAATCATTAGGGCTAAGGTTGGAGCTCAATTGAGCCCAATCGGGTTTTGAAATTCATGGAATTTCCGTGAAATTTTCGCTTGCTGGGATCGCCGGAACAGTGCTTCCCGGCGGCCTAGCCGCCGTCTGGAGATAGCCCCGACCACCACGAAGGTGTCGGCGGCGGTGGCAGGCCGGGGAGGTGGCCGGAGCGCTGGCGGTAGCCGCTGGAAATCGGCCCAGGCAGGATTAATCCTGGCCGTCTGCCAGAGGAAGACGATAACCGGATGCCGTTCAGGGCTGCGCCAAGATTCGTGCAGATGTATATTAAACTATAGCTTTGATATTTAAATCATTTCATATCTGTCACAGATTTTGTATTATTATGTTTTAAATATTAAAAATACCTAGAGGCCTTTTCAGAGAAAGTGGTCAACACCAAATATGTAGCCCTATGAGTCTACTAATTGGCAAAATTGGTTTTAACCAATTTGGGTGACTGGTCTGACCAGGGCACTCATTTTGGTGGGGTCTATACAAATGTTTAGGCAGTCATTAAATTAGTAGCCCACACTTCATCCTTGGTCCAAATAAGCTGAAATTTTGGCAGGTGCTCACCCTACCCTATACCTAGACCCTGCCCAAAAATGGGAATTTTTGGGAATAATTTTCCTATAGTGTTTGTAAATAATTTAATTATGCTAGGGAAAATTAAATTAGGGGTCAAATGAAGTCCAAATTCAACCAAATTTTGGTGGGATGGTTATGAGGTCAATATAGACCTCTGGTTAAAATTTCATTAAGTTTGGAGTTGATTTGAATAGGATTCAAGCAAACCCTAGCCTTGCCCTAAGAAGGGTATTTTGGTCCAAATTGTAATTTTGGCTTTTAGTGTCCAATTCACCTCAACAGAGGTTCAAATTTTGTACACTAGTTTGGGATGACAAGATACACCTCCCAAAGGAAATTTGGGGGCAGTGGAGTAGGTTTGGCCCAAGATCTTAGGTCAAACCCTAAGGAAGGGCTTTTATACCTTGTGAAGGGCATATGGCCAAATCACCTTGTATGGCTATGAAATTTTGTAGGCATAGAGTTTTGGTAACTATAACCCTCTGGTAAAATTATTAGGGCATTTTGGAAGGTTTAGGACCCTAAAATTCCTAACCCTAGTTTAGGGCACAAACATTCTAGGGTTGAAATGGGCTAGCTAAATACCTCAAACTAAGATGAAATTTTGGTAGATTGGTCTTAAGGACATTATGAGCCTCTGGTAATTTAATGGGGAATTTTGGGTCAATAATTATAGCACTTCATTTGTAACCCAAGAAATGCTTAAATTAAGTAAATAATTTATTATGCTACTTTTAATAATTGAGAGGTCCTGAAATTTTGGCAGAGGTTGTTTGGAAGCATAAAGAGTTTATATAAATTTTATAAGAATTCTTGGACAAGTATATGAGGTAGTTAGTTCACAAGATTGTCATTTGATGGAATTATTCAAAAATTCATTTAAGCCTATTTACTAATAAATAAATTATGAAATTTGTCCCAAACCATGTATATGCCATTAGATTCATAATTGAAATGTCCCTGAATTTTTGGAAGCAATACCTTATTTTATATTTATTAAATGAATTTCCAAGGACTTAAATGAATATTTGATTTAAAGATAAAACTTTACTGAAAAGAAATATATATTTTGGAAGATAAGTTATATCATTATTCTGAGTAACATATAAAATTTGTAAAATGATTCCTTGAATAAAGTAGTACTTCATGTTCATTTTTGGAAATTTTAGACATTAAAATAATTAAATGAATTATCAAATAAGTAAGGAAAATTTTGGAACTCTGGATTTAGAACTTAAAGGTCATAATGAACCTCCATTAATTATTATAGGGGTGTAGGATGATTATTTTATATACATCCCATTTTACATGAAGATTGACTTGGTGGTCTGCATTTAGCAATTTTGGATCTAGTTTGTTTAAATCATTTTGAGCAATTTACTTACTGTATAATTATGAAATTTGGCCAATGATGTTTTTAGGTCAGTATCTACTTTAGAAAATTAATTAAGAATTTTTGGATGAATATTTATTGCACTTACTTCATTAATAAAAGGAAAAAGGATATATTTTCAAAAATTGATCAGTGTCACTTGAATACTTGAAAAATTGTTATATCTTGGATTTATTGTTAAATGGTTATTTAGACTTTATCATGAATTTATGAAGCTTTATACCTCTCTGAAAAGTGCACTTCATGCTCAATGGGTTGCCCTTAGAAGCTTTACGGGAATTTAAATAAATATCAGAATAATTGGAAAAATGATAATCTTTTGGATTTAGTCCATTTGCATCATGATAAGTCTCCAGTAAATAATTCAGGGCATTCGGATGATTATTTAGAATACCCCCTATCTGGTTCAACGTATCGTCTGAGTTGGTGTGCATATAGCAAAATTGCTAAATTGGAATAAGACAAGGTCGGGGATAGTTATTGGAGTTAGACCCTTTTGTTGTGGATGATTTCCCAATAGAAAAGAAGAGTAGTGAGAGTGGGTTGGCTAGTGTTAGGTGGTGCGCATGATCGACGAAAAATCGTCTTTCTCGTAGTAATTAGGAATAGTCAAAACTTCGTAAGCATACAGTAAATAGTAAACTTAGGGTTTCACACTTTCCCACCCAGTGTCCCGGGAGATAGTATGGGTTACTTGGGCAATAAGCCCAGTAGTTGTGATGGTGGTCTGGCGAGCTTTAGCTCGGTTGTAGATTACGACGGACGGGATTGTCCGGGGAGCTTTAGCTCGGTTGTAGATTATGACGGACGGGATTGTCCGGGGAGCTTTAGCTCAGTTATAGATTATGACGGACGGGATTGTCCGGGGAACTTTAGCTCGGTTGTAGATTATGATGGACGGGAATTGTCCGGTGAGCTTCGGCTCGGTTGGTTGGTTGACTCATAACTATTGTATGTGCATAAAAGGTTTTAAGGTGGTGGGTCTTCTATATTGGGGAGTTCGATGCACCGACACCAATATGGTTGGCTCGGCAAGTGTGGTTAGCACTTTGCCAACAGAAGTCCGGTGCGCCAGCCAGCAAGAGTACGCAGACGTCCGCTTAGTGCACCAAGCGTTGAGGCGTACGATAGGTCTGACCGGTAGTGCTTTACATGTTTAGAGGTGGGCGAGGCCCAACCCACCGCTTCCGTCTGCCACTACGGAGGTATCCTGGGAGGTAACGACTCCGAAAGGGGGAACTAAAAGGTCTGTGTACACAGAGTCGAGTGGGTGAGTTGCACATGCATGTTCACATCATGGCATAAATGTATTTCATAGCATAACCATCGCATATAACCTGACACCTAATGTATAAGCGGTATGGGACGCTCTATACATTAGGCCTTGCTAAACGACCCCTTGGCCTATAAGTTCGTGTGAGCGTGCTTATAAGTCAAGGTTCTCTTTCAACATTATAAACCTGCTAATAGAACCGACACCCTATCGTATAAATCGGTATGGGACTTTTTATACGATAGGAGCCCTGCAAAAGATCCCTTAGCTTATGTATACTCGCATAAGTTAAAGTTACTTATTTATTTTGTACGATTATTATCATGCTTACACTGTTAGTTTAGTTCCGCTGCCATCTGAAATTTGAATACTCTCCACTTTCATGTCCTTCCCTTTCCTTCTCCCCGCTCGGTGCTTTAGGAGCCATGGGGGAAGGGGTGGGGGACGATAGGACTTAGTCTTTTAGACTAACGGTTTTCGAACCACATCATTTAGGGGACCACGGAGCCCAGCATGGAAGAGCAGCCCCGAAGGTCGGCACGCTTGGAGATCGGACAGTCTAGCACTGGAGTCCAGACAGCAGGGACAGTGAGTCCCGATCTATAGTAGTTGTATTAGTTTGCTTCCGCGATGAGTGAAATGTAGTGAGGACTTGATGTACCGGGCATAAGCCCGTGATTTTATTATGTGTACTATCTGTGGACACTCCCTTCGTGGAGTTTAAATTTCTTATATGTGATATTTTTGTGGACTGTCTTGTATACTTATGCTACAGTGGAGATCGAATTGGCCGGCAGAATCGGCGTCTTGTAGTGACGACCTTCCCGGGTGCGAAGGTATCACCGCAAGGCGGCGGTTCTGGGCCTAAGACCCCGGTGTCGAAAAAGAAAAAAAAAGGGGGTCTTACAAGTGGTATCAGAGGAAACCTCGATCAGAAATATAGCAGTCCACTAACCCTGGGACACCCCCGCTCGAGTTTAGTTTGCGGACAAACTAAGCAGCGGAAGCAGTGGTGGGCCCAAAGGGAAAAATCACATGGAAAATTGTCCACTTTTAGTTAACTTTTTGAGTTTCCTTATAATTGTCTTCTATTACGCAGCCCCCAGCGCAGCCAACACCACAAGGCGGAGTTCAGCAGACTCTGACTGTTGCTCCACCTCCCCCGGTCCCCACTCCATTCTTACACTCGGAGATGGGTCAAACGCTGACGGCCATTCTAGATGCTTTCAGGGCTCAGCAGGTTCCGGCTCTGCAGCCGAACCCGGGGGCCAATTGGCTGAGCATTTTTCGAGGACTCTCTCCTCCATCTTACTTGGGGACAGAATCCGCTGTACGGACAGAGGAGTGGCTAGATATTATGTATGAAATGCTGACTAGGATACGATGTCCCTGGGAGGAGAGGGTGGCCTTGGTTGTCTCCTGCCTGGAGTCCCATGCTAAGAGGTGGTGGAAGACGCTGCTGGATACAAGATTTATTGATAGGGAGGTTGCGGAAGTTAACTGGGAGGAGTTCAGGACCGCGCTGCTGGAGCATTTTGTTCCACAGTCGGCCAGGGATGAGTTGGAGGAGCGGTTCTTACAGCTAAAGCAAGGCACCCAGACAGTGGTAGAGTACCATCGGGAGTTCGACCATTTGGCTCGATATGCAGATTCTTACCAGCTGGACGAAGCGGGATACATCAAGAGATTCTATAAGGGCCTACGGGAGGACTTGAGGGAGGCTTTGTTGTTTGTATCCGACGGGCCTATCTCCCGGATCTTGGAAATGACAAAGAGGATCGAGGCCGACTGGCACACCACTCAGGGCCGGAAGAGGCAAGCGGAGGATCAGGGCCGGAGAGCCAGAAATGATCAGCGGCAAGGTGCTGTACCAGGTGGGAGAAGGACAGAGGACCAGCCTCGTCAGGAAGTGAGGCAGGAGCCGAGGGAGCAGGTGATATTGGCCCCTCAGCCTCTTCAGATGAGGGAGGCACCAAGACCCGGGGGCATGGCATTTCCCCCACCAGAGTGCTACAACTGCCATCAAATAGGGCATATTCGGAGAAACTGCCCCATGAGGGAAGCACCTCTACCAGCACCACAGGTTGCCCCACATACCCAGCAGTTTGGAGGACGAGGACGTGGTCGAGGACGTGGTTTCCAGGGTGCAGATCGTAGGTAGCAGAGGGAGCAAATTTATGCACTAGATCTGGCTCAGCCCCGAAACCCAGAGCAAGTAATCACTGGTACGTCTGAAAATTCTGGTTTAAGTTATTTCTTATGAACTTAAATTTTATATAGAAGTGACAATCTAGGAAAGAAAACCATGGCTAGAATTCTGAGACATTTAATTTTTCCCAAAACCCCAGGAATAGTTTTCATCAGCGGCAAACCCGCTTCTACGCTATTTGATACGGGTGCTTCGCACTCATTTGTATCGGAGGCCTTCATAGAAGGATTGGAAGGCGTGGAACGATTCACGGGTCTGATGGTGAGGATACGACTACCCGACGGATCGAAGTTGTTCACCTCTGCCCACTGCAACATGGAGGCGGAGATCGGCGGAAGGATATTTGAAGCTCCAGCGACGATCATAAAGATGCCAATCTTTGATTTGATCCTAGGGATGACGTGGTTGAACTGGAATCATGCTCAAATTGACTGCACGTCCAAAAGAGTTACCGTAAGACATGGGGATTCATACCTCGTCATTGAAGGTATAAAATCTATTCCCCCTCTCATACTGTCGTCTGTACAAGCCGTCAAGCCTCACTTACAGGGGGAAGAAGTGTATGAAGTAATATTTGAGATGACTGAGATCAAGGTCTCCACCTCGGATATTCCAGTGGTGCGAGATTTTGCTGACGTATTCCCAGAGAAACTGCCTGGGCTACCCCCGCACCGGGAGCAGGATTTCCGGATACAGCTGGTGCCAGGGGCTAAGCCGGCAGCTAGGGCCCCTTACCGGATGGCCCTGAAGGAATTGACAGAGTTTCGAAGCCAACTCCAAGAACTGGTGGAGGCTGGATTTGTCCGACCAAGCTCTTCGCCTTGGGGAGCCCCGGTCTTGTTTGTTAAAAAGAAGGACGGAACTCTGAGACTGTGCATCGACTACCGAGCTCTAAACCGATTGACAGTCCGAAATACGTATCCACTGCCAAGGATAGATGAGCTGTTTGACCAGCTAGAAGGTGCGCATTTCTTTTCCAAATTGGATTTGAGGTCTGGTTACTACCAGCTAAGGATCCAGGAGGAAGACATTCCGAAGACTGCTTTCAGTAGCCGATATGGGCTATATGAATTTACAGTGATGCCCTTCGGGCTCACAAATGCGCCATCAACATTTATGAGCCTTATGAATCAGGTGTTCGAAAAATATTTAGATGTGTTTGTCATCGTGTTTATCGACGACATCCTCATTTACTCAAGGACAGAGGAGCAGCACACACGGCATCTGACGCTGACCCTGGAGAGACTACGGGATCACAAGCTTTATGCAAAGATCAGCAAATGCCAGTTTTGGTTGAAGGAGGTGGCCTTCCTAGGCCATATCATCAGTGGTGCTGGGTTGGCAGTGGACCCGGCCAAGATCCAAGCAGTTCGGGACTGGCCACAATTGAAGACGGCCATAGATGTACGAAGTTTCCTAGGACTTGCCGGTTACTACCGAAAATTTGTAGAGGGATTCTCTCGTATTGCCCTCCCACTCACATCTCTGACGAGGAAGGAGGTGCCCTTTATCTGGACCCCACGATGTGAAGAGGCTTTTCAAGAGCTAAAGGGGCGACTCACTTCGGCCCCAATACTTGCCCTTCCTTCAGGGAAAGAAGGATTCCAGGTTTACACCGATGCCTCCTACCAGGGCATGGGGGCAGTACTTATGCAGAATGGCCATGTGATAGCTTATGCTTCTCGGCAACTAAAGAAGCACGAGCAAAACTACCCAGTTCATGACTTAGAGATGGGAGCGGTCATTTTTGCACTAAAAGTCTGGCGTCACTATCTGTACGGCGTCCACTGCGACATATACTCCGATCATAAAAATCTGAAATATGTGGACACACAGAAGGAGCTAAACATTAGACAGGGACGATGGGTGGAATTTTTAGCAGACTACCAGTATGAGATGCACTACCACCCTGGAAAGGCGAATGTGGTAGCAGATGCATTAAGCCGAAAGACCGCAAACGCTAGAGTAGGAACACCGTTGATGGCCTTGGAGTTAATACAGATGTTTGATAAGATGCAAGTATCCCTGGTATCTGAGGATCACCCTGAGTTATACCGAGAATATCTGTCATCATTAATCGCCACGGATGACATACGAGAACGGGTCAGGAATGGACAGAGGCAGGATACTCAGCTAGAGCCGATATTCCGGTCCTTAGAAGCAGGCACTGTGGGAGATTACACACTGAGGGACGATCTAGTATGCTTCAGAGGATGGGTCTACATACCAGAGGGAGGCCAGATCCGGGAGGACATCATGATGGAGGCTCATTGCAGTCGATATTCGGTACACCCGGGGATCACGAAGATGACTGCAGATCTGAAGAAGACTATGTTCTGGCCCGGCATGAAGAAGGATATCACCTACTTCGTGACCCATTGTAAGGCGTGCCAATTAGTAAAAGCGGAGTGCAAAAACCCCGCAGGGTTATTGCAGCCACTCCCAGTACCAGAGTGGAAGTTTAATGATATCGCCATGGATTTTATACATGGACTTCCTCGATCCAGGACAGGGAACGATTCAATATGGGTGATCATCGACCGACTAACGAAGGTGGCGAGGTTTATTCCAATCAGGAAGGATGATTCGGTGGGAGTGTTAGTCCGGAAATTTGTGGAGCAGTTCATCCGTTATCATGGCGTCCCCAAAACGATTGTGTCGGACCGGGATGGACGATTTACTTCCAGAGAATGGAGGTCAGTGTAGACCTACTTAGGCACTCGACTAACATTCAGTACAGCTTTCCATCCCCAGACAGACGGACAAACGGAACGAACTAACCGAACTCTGGAGGATTTACTACGACTCTGCGTATTAGATCGCGGTGAACCGTGGGAAAAGTTATTACCACTAATTGAATTTTCGTATAATAACAGCTACCAGTCCAGTATTAAAATGGCTCCTTATGAGGCGTTGTATGGACGAAAGTGCAGGACTCCTCTGTCATGGATACAGGACGAGGACCCTAAGGCTTTGGATTCGGAGTTTGTCGAGGACACCGAGGCTCAGGTAAGATTGATACGGGATAGGATGCTGGAAGCACAGAGCCGGCAGGCTAAGTATTACGATGCTCGGCACCATCAGGTGGAATTCCAGGTAGGAGATCAGGTGTTCTTGAAAATCCGACCCATGCATGGAGTTACTCGGGTACGCGGACAAAGGAAGAAGCTCAGCCCAAGGTACATGGGACCTTATAGGATCCAGGAGCGGATCGGTCCCTTGGCATACAGACTGGAACTGACACCAGAGCTAGCGAGTCTGCACGACGTATTCCATATATCCTCTCTTAGGAGAGCTCTACTACGTCCAGAGCAGCAAGTTTCAACCACAGATGGACCGATAGCATCTGATCGGTCAGTTCACCTAGAACCAGTCCGGATTGACGACAAGGGGGTACGAGTTCTACGCCACAAGAAGGTTCCGTTAGTCAAGGTCCTGTGGAGAAATCATGAAAGAGAGGAGCACACATGGGAGCCCCAGGACTTTATGCGACAAAGATACCCGGAACTCTTCAGTCAGGTATTCCTCGCAACCACTCAAAATGTTCAATTCCCTTCATATGTTTAACTAGTAGAACTAAAATTTCAAGGATATGGGCTAAACTTTTGTTTATTGGGGTCTAGATTTTTGTCATTGGGACTATTTGGTCTTAACATCGACAAACACCTTAAACCTCGCATGTCAATCACGGAGTCGTGGCATAAAACTTTCAACTTACATGGGATGTTACAAGTTTCTTCCTCCCCGATAGGAGTCCCCGTAAGCTTAACCTGGATTTCGGGGACGAAATCTTTGTTTTGTTTATTGGGATTTTGTAACATCCCATTTCCAACTAGACCCCTAGGAGTGGTTTTGGTCATGACAAAACCCTAGGAAGCCCAAGGAAGAGGCAAGTGGACCTGGTATTGTGAATAGGGCCACTGTGGTCTGCACTTAGCAGATCTCAGAACCTTGACTAAAAGTGATCATGGGACTTCACCAAGACTCCAAGACCCCACCCATACCCTTATAACCCTAGAAAAAGGTCAATGGGTCACTAAGGACCCATGGAGAGCAGTCAAAAGACCAAAGTTGACCAAAGTCAACTATAACCCTAGCTAGGTCAAGTTGACCTAGACAAGGGTCCATTTCAGTCTATTAGCCAAATATACTCCACCCAAACTTCCATAACCCTAGTGAGAGGTCAATGGGTCACTAAGGACCCATGGAAAGCAGTCAATAGGGCTAAGTTGACCAAAGTCAAATATAGCCCTAATTAGGTCAAATTGACCTACACAAGGGTCAATTGCAGTCCCTTAGCCCAATAGACACCACCCCTACCCTCATAAGCCTAGTGAGAGGCCAATAGGTCACCAAGGACCCCTTGGGACCAATCAAAGGGGCTAGTTTGACCAAAGTCAACCCTTAACCTAAAATGGTCAAAATGCCCTAGTTAAGGGCCAAGTGACCTTCAAGGGCCAATTCAACCCCACCTTGACCCTAGGGGAGGCTAATGGGTCACCAAGGACCTATTAAGAAAACCTCAAGGATCAAATTGACCTAGGTGGGCCCTAGTCCCACTTTGGGTCAAGTTAGCCCAAATGGGCTAACTCAAGCTCAAGCCTATTTCATTAGGGCTAACCTTGACCCAAGTGGCCAAATGGATTGGTGGGCTGACATGTGACATGTAGGAGCCTAAATTTCAGGCTTGATGACTAGGAGAGAGAAATTCATCCATGGAGGAGAGAGAAAGAGAAGGAAGAGAAGGAAGGAGGACTTTGTGCTCCTCCTCCCCCCTCCCCAACCTCCCCATTCAATTCAGAAGGACAAGGGGGAGTCTAGCAGCCTTTTTGGACTGGCTGGAGCAAGCTCCACCTCCCCCTACCTACCAAGCCGCCAAGCTTGACTTTGGCCAAAAATGGCCAAAGTGTTTTCAGTCACCTAACACCTCCCCTCACCTCTTTAAAAGCTCCATTGGACTCCAAGGAGTAATCCCCACCATTTTCCTGAAGAAACCGAGCCCTATCCTGCCTTTTTGAGCAAGCCGACCACCACCGGCCACCACCATGCCAATCCGACGATCAGCCCGGCTACAGCCGCCACCACAGGTCCTCCTCCACTCCTTGCCTCCTAGGTAGATCGTAGGAATCATTAGGGCTAAGGTTGGAGCTCAATTGAGCCCAATCGGGTTTTGAAATTCATGGAATTTCCGTGAAATTTCCGCTTGCTGGGATCGCCGGAACAGTGCTTCCCGGCGGCCTAGCCGCCGTTTGGAGATAGCCCCGACCACCACGAAGGTGTCGGCGGCGGTGGCAGGCCGGGGAGGTGGCCGGAGCGCTAACGGTAGCCGCTGGAAATCGGCCCAGGCAGGATTAATCCTGGCCGTCTGCCAGAGGAAGACGATAACCGGATGCCGTCCAGGGCTGCGCCAAGATTCGTGCAGATGTATATTAAACTATAGCTTTGATATTTAAATCATTTCATATCTGTCACAGATTTTGTATTATTTTGTTTTAAATATTAAAAATACCTAGAGGCTTTTTCAGAGAAAGTGGTCAACACCAAATATGTAGCCCTATGAGTCTACTATCTGGAAAAATTAGTTTGAACCAATTTGGGTGACTGGTCTGACCAGGGCACTCATTTTGGTGGGGTCTATACAAATGTTTAGGCAGTCATTAAATTAGTAGCCCACACTTCATCCTTGGTCAAAATAAGCTGAAATTTTGGCAGGGGCTCACCCTAGCCTATACCTAGACCCTGCCCAAAAATGGGAATTTTTGGGAATAATTTTCCTATAGTTTTTGTAAATAATTTAATTATGCTAGGGTAAATTAAATTAGGTGTCAAATGAAGTCCAAATTCAACCAAATTTTGGTGGGATGGTTATGAGGTCAATATAGACCTCTGGTTAAAATTTCATTAAGTTTGGAGTTGATTTGAATAGGATTCAAGCAAACCCTAGCCTTGCCCTAAGAAGGGTATTTTGGTCCAAATTGTAATTTTGGCTTTTAGTGTCCAATTCACCTCAACAGAGGTTCAAATTTTGTACACTAGTTTGGGATGACAAGATACACCTCCCAAAGGAAATTTGGGTGCAGTGGAGTTGGTTTGGCCCAAGATCTTAGGTCAAACCCTAAGGAAGGGCTTTTGTACCTTGTGAAGGGCATATGGCCAAATCACTTTGTATGGCTATGAAATTTTGTAGGAATAGAGTTTTGGTAACTATAACCCTCTGGTAAAATTATTAGTTTAGGACCCTAAAATCCCTAACCCTAGTTTAGGGCACAAACATTCTAGGGTTGAAATGGGCTAGCTAAACACCTCAAACTAAGATGAAATTTTGGTAGATTGGTCTTAAGGACATTATAAGCCTCTAGTAATTTAATGGGGAATTTTGGGTCAATAATTATAGCACTTCATTTGTAACCCAAGAAATGCTTAAATTAAGTAAATAATTTATTATGCTACTTTTAATAATTGAAAGGTCCTGAAATTTTGGCAGAGGTTGTTTGGAAGCATAAAGAGTTTATATAAATTTTATAAGAATTCTTGGACATGTATATGAGGTAGTTAGTTCACAAGATTGTCATTTGATGGAATTATTCAAAAATTCATTTAAGCCTATTTACTAATAAATAAATTATGAAATTTGGCCCAAACCATGTATATGCCATTAGATTCATAATTAAAATGTCCCTGAATTTTTGGAAGCAATACATTATTTTATATTTATTAAATGAATTTCCAAGGACTTAAATGAATATTTGATTTAATGATAAAGCTTTACTGAAAAGAAATATATATTTTGGAAGATAAGTTATATCATTATTCTGAGTAACATATAAAATTTGTAAAATGATTCCTTGAATGAAAGTAGTACTTCATGTTCATTTTTGGAAATTTTAGACATTAAAATAATTAAATGAATTATCAAATAAGTAAGGAAAATTTTGGAACTCTGGATTTAGAACTTAAAGGTCATAATGAACCTCCATTAATTATTATAGGGGTGTAGGATGATTATTTTATATACATCCCATTTTACATGAAGATTGACTTGGTGGTCTGCATTTAGCAATTTTGGATCTAGTTTGTTTAAATCATTTTGAGCAATTACTTACTGTATAATTATGAAATTTGGCCAATGATGTTTTTAGGTCAGTATCTACTTTAGAAAATTAATTAAGAATTTTTTGATGAATATTTATTGCACTTACTTCATTAATAAAAGGAAAAAGGATATATTTTCAAAAATTGATCAGTGTCACTTGAATACTTGAAAAATTGTTATATCTTGGATTTATTGTTAAATGGTTATTTAGAATTTATCATGAATTTATGAAGCTTTATACCTCTCTGAAAAGTGCACTTCATGCTCAATGGGTAGCCCTTAGAAGCTTTACGGGAATTTAAATAAATATCAGAATAATTGGAAAAATGATAATCTTTTGGATTTAGTCCATTTGCATCATGATAAGTCTCCAGTAAATAATTCAGGGCATTCAGATGATTATTTAGAATACCCCCTATCTGGTTCAACGTATCGTCTGAGTTGGTGTGCATATAGCAAAATTGCTAAATTGGAATAAGACAAGGTCGGGGATAGTTATTGGAGTTAGACCCTTTTGTTGTGGATGATTTCCCAATAGAAAAGAAGAGTAGTGAGAGTGGGTTGGCTAGTGTTAGGTGGTGCGCATGATCGACGAAAAATCGTCTTTCTCGTAGTAATTAGGAAGAGTCAAAACTTCGTAAGCATACAGTAAATAGTAAACTTAGGGTTTCACACTTTCCCACCCAGTGTCCCGGGAGATAGTATGGGTTACTTGGGCAATAAGCCCAGTAGTTGTGATGGTGGTCTGGCGAGCTTTAGCTCGGTTGTAGATTACGACGGACGGGATTGTCCGGGGAGCTTTAGCTCGGTTGTAGATTATGACGGACGGGATTGTCCGGGGAGCTTTAGCTCGGTTGTAGATTATGATGGACGGGATTGTCCGAGGAACTTTAGCTCGGTTGTAGATTATGATGGACGGGAATTGTCCGGTGAGCTTCGGCTCGGTTGGTTGGTTGACTCATAACTATTGTATGTGCATAAAAGGTTTTAAGGTGGTGGGTCTTCTATATTGGTGAGTTCGATGCACCGACACCAATATGGTTGGCTCGGCAAGTGTGGTTAGCACTTTGCCAACAGAAGTCCGGTGCGCCAGCCGGCAAGAGTACGCAGACGTCCGCTTAGTGCACCAAGCGTTGAGGCGTACGATAGGTCTGACCGGTAGTGCTTTACTGGTTTAGAGGTGGGCGAGGCCCAACCCACCGCTTCTGTCTGCCACTATGGAGGTATCCTGGGAGGTAACGGCTCCGAAAGGGGGAACTAAAAGGTCTGTGTACACAGAGTCGAGTGGGTGAGTTGCACATGCATGTTCACATCATGTCATAAATGTATTTCATAGCATAACCATCGCATATAACCTGACACCTAATGTATAAGCGGTATGGGACGCTCTATACATTAGGCCTTGCTAAACGACCCCTTGGCCTATAAGTTCGTGTGAGCGTGCTTATAAGTCAAGGTTCTCTTTCAACATTATAAACCTGCTAATAGAACCGACACCCTATCGTATAAATCGGTATGAGACTTTGTATACGATAGGAGCCCTGCAAAAGATCCCTTAGCTTATGTATACTCGCATAAGTTAAAGTTACTTATTTATTTTGTACGATTATTATCATGCTTACACTGTTAGTTTAGTTCCGCTGCCATCTGAAATTTGAATACTCTCCACTTTCATGTCCTTCCCTTTCCTTCTCCCCGCTCGGTGCTTTAGGAGCCATGGGGGAAGGGGTGGGGGACGATAGGACTTAGTCTTTTAGACTAACGGTTTTCGAACCACATCATTTAGGGGACCACGGAGCCCAGCATGGAAGAGCAGCCCCGGAGGTCGGCACGCTTGGAGATCGGACAGTCTAGCACTGGAGTCCAGACAGCAGGGACAGTGAGTCCCGATCTATAGTAGTTGTATTAGTTTGCTTCCGCGATGAGTGAAATGTAGTGAGGACTTGATGTACCGGGCATAAGCCCGTGATTTTATTATGTGTACTATCTGTGGACACTCCCTTCGTGGAGTTTAAATTTCTTATATGTGATATTTCTGTGGACTGTCTTGTATACTTATGCTACAGTGGAGATCGAATTGGCCGGCAGAATCGGCGTCTTGTAGTGACGACCTTCCCGGGTGCGAAGGTATCACCGCAAGGCGGCGGTTCTGGGCCTAAGACCCCGGTGTCGAAAAAGAAAAAAAAAGGGGGTCTTACAAGAAGAAGGACAAAGACTTTAAGAAATATTACAACAAACCCTCTTCTATTAAACACAGAAAGAAGGAGAGAGGCTTTGTAGCTGAAACAGAGTGAGTTAGATACTGAATCTTCATCCAGTTTTAGTGAAGATGAAGAAGAATCAAAGGATAAATTTTGTATGATGGCAATCAATGCATTAAATAGTAATTTTGATTCTGAATCTGAGTTTGAAGAAGATCAGGTAATTTCAACCTTTGATTTTACATCAGATCAATAGAAAAGATTTTAAATTACTTTGTAAAGATTTGATACAATTTGAGAAGGAAATAAAACTTCTCAGAGAAAGATTAAATGAACTGAACATTTTATCTTCAGAAAACATTAGACTTAAGGAAGATTTGAAAATTTCTAAAGAACAAATAGTATTCCTGGAAAACAAATTATATGAGGCTAAAAAGTTTGAAGAAACTCTTAATGGGAGAAGTATCAAACTGATGAATATCACAAGCACAGTCAATGCCAGATTAAATGGCAGACTTGTCTTGGGAGCTTCATCTAGTTAACCTCGCATTCTTCAGAAAAATATTTTAACTACCCCTGTAAAATTTATATCTGTTAAAGGAAAAGAAATATTAGCAATTACAGATAAAGACACTGAAGCTTTGTCATATAACTAGAGAATAAATCAAAACCCTTTCTGAAAAACCATGTTCAACAGAATTCGTCGAACCCAGCTCGACGAAGTTAATATTATTCGTCGAACAGAGATCGACGAACTCTGAACACTAGAAATGGTGTTCAACGAAATCATTGTTACGTCGAACAGATATCGACAAATGCTGAACACAAAAAATGAATATTACTATTCTGTGAATAAAGCTCGACGAACTCACTACCATTCGTCGAACGAAGCTCGACGAAATCAGTATAATTCATCGACCTCAAATTTTCCAAACAGAAAATTTCATTCTTTTCAAAAGAATAATCAAACACAAAAGTTGATAAACCCTTTTACTGAGTGGATCATTCCTCACAGGAGATATCATCCACTTGGATATAAAAATCAACCTGAATATTCTTATATGTCTATTGATAATGACAGAAAAATAGGAACCAAGGTAATCTGGGTCAAGAACAGCTCACTTATTTTTATATAGGAAAAGAACTATCCTACCACAGAGGAACAATGGTATTTGGATAGTGGGTGCTCAAAACACATGATAGGAAGAAAAGATAACCTAAGTGACTTCAAAGCAAAGCTTGGAACAAAAGTCATATTTGGAGACTCCAACTGTGGCCAGACAGAGGGCTATGACAATGTCATGGTTTGAGTAGTTACCTTCAGAAAGGTAGCATATGGAAAGGTAATAAGCATAACCTTATCTCCATCAGTCAACTATGTGATGAAGGTTATCAGGTATCATTTAATAAATCTTTATGCTCTATTATATCTAATGAAAACAAAATTGTTTTATTTGGGGTTAGACAATGTAACATTTTTTAGTCAATTTCAATTCAGATAAAACTTAAATATGCTTGTTTAATCAGATTAGTAAAACAAATGAACTTTGACATACAAGATTAGGGCATGTAAATCTTAAAACTATTGCTAAATTGTCTAAGGATAACCTTGTTAGAGGACTACCTTCTGGTTCTTATACGAAGGAAAGACTTTGTAGGGCTTGCCAATTAGGTAAGCAAACAAAAATAGTTGTATATCCATATCTAAAAGTGATTCAACCAGAATTTTGTAATTGCTACATATGGACCTTTTTGGACCTATTGAAATACAAAGTTTGGGAGGAAAGTCATACACTTTAGTTATTGTTGATGATTTCTCCAGATTCACTTGGGTGTTCTTTAATTGAAACAAGTCAGATAACTTCAAAGTTTTTACAGACTTTCTTAGGAACATCAAGATTGAGTACTCTACTCAGATTGCCTTGAGCAGAAGTGATCATGACCCTGAGTTCTAATCTCTTCTGATGAAAGAATTCTGTGAGAAAGAAGGAATCAGACAGTGTTTCTCTACTCCTAGAACTCCTCAACAAAATCGGTTGGCCAAAAGGAAAAATAGAACCCTAAATTAATCTGCTAGAACATTACTTGTACTTGATCTTTTTTGTTTTGCAGGACAATCGAGATTTCACAAGCAACTCTCTTTGCAATGAAGTTTGATGCAGGTTTTGACATCGACATGAAATCCTTTTATCATTCAGACCAAATATTCCAGGAAATTTTGCAACTCTTCTAGGCACAGCATCTGTGAAATTTCATGACCACTCGAATCAAACTCCCAGTCATAAAGATTGAAGAATGGATTCATACAACAAAGGTTCTTGATGTCACAACCATTATAGGATCAATCTCAGGACATTAGGTTTCTCTTACACTTGCAATTCTTTATGAAATTTTTTGTTTTGTTAATGGAGAAGAAGATATAGAATTATCTAGTACCGACTATGATATTATGCTAGATAGAATGAGTCACTCAGAAGGAGACCCTAACCATTTATTGAAAAAGAACTTTTCTATAGAATATAGCTTCTTAGCCGATGTGGTAGGCAAGGTTCTTCTGGGCAAACATTCATCCCATGATCATGTTACCAGGTGTTGGAACAGAGAATTCGGTCCCTTGTGGAGTTCACCCTTGGGGAAGGAGTGGTCGTGCGCCTACTTCTCTCCTGCAAGCAAAATGACAAGAAAACAAAAGGAAAATACCTAAGTGCTCGGCACGGAGGTCCCACCACAAACTCGGAAGATCTCAGAGCACTTCCCATCCCTTAGTCAAATGCCGAGCTAAGGCTACCTCAGAAAGCGCAAGAAGGTCCGGGATCCAATGAGCATGCCTTCTAAGGTGCCCCTTGGGTCCTATTTATAGGATTCTGAAAAATGACCTACAAATAGCAAACCTCCGCTGTTCTGAACAGCTATGTGCAACCCAATGGGGTCTGCCAATAGCGTAACTCCGCTATTCTAGAAGGATATTGGCACCCCCTGCAAGGGTACCGAGCTAATTTGGCCGCTGGGCCCTACTTGACAGGATCCAAGGATCTGGAGGTCAACTTGTAGAAACACTCCATCCCGTTGAGGCGGAAGCGACCTGGCTTTCGCAGCTCACCTTCATTCCTTAGGGGAGTGCAAGCCAGTCCACGACAGTCTGCTAGTCCTCGGTCTGAGGCGGGCTGGCGGTGAGGTTGCTTATGAGAGGGTGGGCTGGGTGGGCCAGCTCGTGCGGCTCGCGCGCCTAGCCTCTGCAAGAGCGAGCTGGACACTCTGGGCTGCTACTTTGGGACTGGAGCTTTGATCGAAGAAGGTCGGGTCCACATTGACGAACTTCGGTTGGGCATGGGCTGGGAGGCTCAGCTCATTCAGATCGCCCATCTAATTTTGGCGAGCATGAGCTGGCCATTCTGAATTTGCCCGTTCTGGCTTGGTTGACCCACTCTGCGAACATGGGGTTGTACACATTCCCCGCTCTTTTTGAACTTGGCAAAGCTCGGAAGAATCATCCAACCCACGTGTTCGGTGAGTGCTTTGCTGAGCTGGAGAAAATCTTTCGGTGGGTCCCACCATCATGCTATAAATATACCATCGGACCTTTGGAAAAACCCCACTTTCTTCTGATCTCTAATGTGAGTTATACCTGAGCGATGCCTGTGTCCGAGGAGATTCAAGCACATCTGGCGACCGCAGCGGAGGGAACTAGGGAGCAGGCCCTTGACGCAGCCCCGTGGTTAGCGTGTGTGTCATCCGGTCCCCTTTTTAGGATGGTAAAGGGGAGAATCATTAGGCGGTCTTCTACGAACGACCCCTAGGGTCCAGCTCGGCGGCCGGTGCGAAGTTCGCCCATGCGGTATGCGAACTTCCTTCTTAATTCGTCTTTTCGCCCCTGATTCTTTTTGTCGTAGGTGATATCTTGTGGAGACGGTGTCAGAGAGGAGCTGGATCGTACCATTCTACCGACGACCGGTCAGTTCGCTCGCCCTTTGGACCAGTGGCGCCCCCCTGCGGCGAGTTTATAGCCGCCGCTTCCCCCCGAGCTGGTAAAGACCTTCGTAACTCCTAAAGGGGAACTCTTCCAGGGCCGCTAGGCTCCTCCCAGCCATCTGCTGGCGCGGGTGACATGCCGACCCCAAGTGAGTCTTCACTATTTCCCATTTATCATTGTTTGCTCCTGATCCTCCCGTCTACATTCTTCAATGTGATCTCCTCCTCCGACGTTGACATGAGCGAGGGGTATTCGCCTCCCCCTGATAAGGATCACATTTCGGAGTACCTGGGTGACACGCTGGATGTTGAGAGGATGAAGAGGCAAGTAACGCGGCTATTCCAAAGCACACGCCACTATTGCAGGAGGTTTACAACAGGGTGGAGAAAAACAAGGTCGAGATGGAGGAGAGATTGGCGGTTCTAGTGGGGAAGAGACAACCAGCCGACAGGGATGGAGTTACTTCGTCGGGGGGCACATTAAGCGAGCCGAGGAGCAACATAGGCACGCATCAGAGGATGTCGATCGGGCTCAGGAAGAGTTGTTGGCGGTTCGTGAGTATCATTATCCTCTCGTACCGCCCTGATTCGGGATGCGGAGGCGAGGTAGGTGGAAGTGGATTCAGTACTGAGCCGCCTGCCCCTCCCCACTTTTGATCGGTTGGGCCAGGTCTTGCCCGCATTCTAGGCTAGTTCATGTGGTAGGGTCGCGAACTTTTATTTCACCGGACATTTTAATGTTTGTATTAATTCGAGACTCCCTCGCCCGCCAACGGGCCTAATGCTTGTTCTATGTTACTTTTATTGTGTTATAGTTCAGTTCTCTCTAGGTGAATGTGGATGAAGCATTCTTGCTCGCCTACACCTTCTTTATGCGGGCACAAGATTATTGAACAGGCTCGCCCATCTCGCCTTTCTAGTCTCGGAGGGAGCGAGCCGGGTGCCTGAAGATTGTGAGTCCGAACGACTTGCTCATCTCAATTGGCTGGTGTGAGTCGTGGTTCGCCCGTCTCTTGGGTGGGCGAGGGCGAGCACGACTTGTTGTCGAATGGTTTCATCGGCGCATCATCGAGCTGATGTAAACCTGTGGTTGATCTGGAAGTCGAACAGTCGGGGTGTATTCTGCTATCCGCACTTTTCCCGCCGGCAGAACATTTTCCCACCCTTTTTTCTTCCTATAAATAGGCCTTGTTGGCCCTCTCTCACCCACCGCATTTAAGATTTCCGCTTCTTTGCTTTATGCGACTCCCGATTCACCCATTTCCTGCGAGAACTCCGGCATCCCGCTCGGCAATACTCCCGCGAGATGGGTGGTGGTGGTTGTGATGCGGATTGGCGGAGCAAGTGCGCCTGGACATTCTCCGAATATGTCTTCTCTCATGCAGTCATTTCTGAAGGCGAGTTCTTTTAAATTACTGGTAACTACATACCACCGGGCTTCGTGGCGAGACGACCCGGGGTGGAGGAGAAAATCAACGACCTTTCTGTGGGGGAGTTTTCCATCCCCATAGTGCATTTCGAGGAGGTTCTCCGGCTTCTGCTATGGCCAGAGGTCCGCCAAATACTGAAATTCTTCGGGGTCATCCCCAGCTAGATGACCCCCAACTCCATCGCGGTGGTGATTGGGTTCATATTCTTCCTACGCGAAGAGAGAATCGAGTTCAGTCTCGCGGTCTTCCGCAACATGTTCTGCTTTTGAGCGAATAAGGACGGTATCACCTACTTTTCCATCATCTAAGTCAAGGTGCGTGAGACTGTCAATAAGAGCCACAATTGGCTAAAGAAGTTTGTCTTCGTCAAAGGGGCCTTCGACAACGTCCCCTTCTCGCCGGTCAAGCTCAGCGAGGTGAGCTTCCTCCCCCTAGCCTGGAGGGACACGAAGCAGAGCTATAGGGGTTCTTTGCTGGGAAGAACTTCAAAGTCGCGTTCCTTTGTAGGAACTTGGATGACCTCACTGCCATCCCGCCCGGGGGAGGTAAGTTACTCACGCTTCTCCGTTTCATATCGTTATTACCCTTTAATTTTGACTCTCCCTCTCGTAGGCGAGCGGGACATCCCCTTGCACCCTCCTTACGAGAGCGCGTGGCTCGCTTCTAGCGAGCTTGCCAGTGCTAAAGCCGCAGCCACCGCGTAATGCGAGATTCCTACCTCAGCTCCCCCGAAGTGACCTAGCTGCGGATCATCAGAGTGGGAACCATAAGCCAGAAAATCAAGATCTTAAGGATCTTGAAGAGAATCTCTTCAAAGATAGGATGCTAATGAAGAAATTTTCAAAGCTTAAGATACTGCTACAACTTATAGACTCATTCTCCTATCAAAATAATAAGAGGGGATTGGGGTTCAAGTGGAATGCAAGAGCTACCCATTCCAAAAGAAAAGGTAAGGCTCCAATTGTGCCTCAACATTCATTTTAGAAGGTAGTATTCCCTTCTAGCAGGTATGACCATGATAATATATATGCCCACCATGGACCATTTGAATTTGGGGCTCCAGCACCCACTCTCAAGGATAAGGCCACGACCTCCTCCCAAGATCTTTCAATAAAGAATAAGGCTGTGATCAGGACTGCAATCAAGTCTCACTTAGCTATTTCTGATGTCATCAACACCTTGTCAGCTACAAAGTAGGCACATGTTACTGTCAGATAGAATCAACAAAGAGAAACAGAGTGCAAGCTTACATTCAGCTAGATTCTAGCAGAGAGAAATAGGAAGAAGGTTTTTGCACTCCCTGCTGAATAGATAAAATCTGAAGGTTCACACACATCTAAGGCTGTTTAGAAGAGGAGATATAACATGCATGAGTGTTGGTGTCGTGGCAAGGTAGGACACTTTTCCATTGACTATTAGCACAACCCAAGTGTGCCACCTTCAAAGAGAAGCTTTCTTGTCAAGGCTGCAGCTGGGAAAAAAAATCCTATTTTTGCTAACAAGAACTAAGGACCCAAATTCCTTTGGGTACCTAAGGTAAATTAGTTCTGTGATTGCAGGTTAGTCTAAGTACCCATCAAATACCTATCTGGTACTTGGACAGTGGATGTTCCAGGCACATGTCTAGGACAAGTGTTGGAGCATGCGTTCTACGCTTCCTAGTTTGCTAATAATAAATCTTGGTTGTATTTGATCTTTAGGTGTTTTTGATGTGCAGATATCACAGGTCTAGCTATAATGTCTTTTGGGTACTAAATCGGATCAGAACTGAGCTTAGGCGATATTGATAGGCGATATTGAGTATCGCCAATAGGCGATAGCGACGATCATCGACTCACGCTCAACGACTATGTGTTCGACGATCACCGCCTCGCGCTCGACAAATTTCATTCGATGAAGGATATCACTAGGAGATATTTAGTATCACCGACAGGCAACAGCGACACTCGACAAATCTGTGTTCGATGCTCGACGAATCACGTTCGATTAATATGCAATGCGAAAATCAGGAGTTCGTGGGCATCATGGCAACTGTTATCTCTATCGCTAGGTGGCGATACCCAGTATCGCCAGGCGATAGTACATGTTTGACGATCTACGGATCTGTGATGCAAAAATGAGGAGTTTGTAGGACACGTGGCAGCAGTTATGGATATCGCCAGGTGGCGATACCCAGTATCGCCAGGCAATATCAACAAAGTTTAAAAGCCTGTTCATTTTCTATGGGGATCACAAATTTCATTAACTGGAGTGTACCTTCCTGTTCAGACGATTTAGAGAGATTCAGATTTCAGATTTAATCCTTACTCTTAAGAAGGCCAAAGCGCAAAAGATTGACGGCACGTTTGCAGCATTCAAAGCCACCGTGACTAGTATTCGTCGGCATCTTCAGCGCATTGTTTGAAGGGAGTTTCAAGTCTAAAGTTTCAATTTGTTTTGTTATTGTTTCTATTATTTTCTTATTATAATCGAGAGGGGAAATCGTCGCCTTTTGCGTGGCGTCTAAGTCCTTGTGTGGCTTAGGGGAAAATTGCCACCTTGTGAGTGGCATCCAAGTCCTTGTACGGCTTAAGGAGAAATCATTGTCTTGTGTGCAATGTCTAGGTTGTGGTAGATCTAGGGGAGGCTAAAAGCAAGGTCTAGGAAGAGATATGCTTTAGCCTGTCGGTTCTTGGTAGAAGGACCAGCAAAAACATAAGTAACTTGTTTATTTCATAAGACTTTGTCTCTAGCTTTATAGAGATACTTTGTATTCAGATTTATCTCATTTGAAATATATCATTATTGTTTTTGTTGATATACTTTTTTGAGTAGTTAAGGTTGCTTATGAAAAACTAGTCTTCATTTCTTACTTGCGTTGTTTTGTTCATCAAGTAAAGTTTGTCTGGTTAAGAAAAATTAGCAAACCCTTATTCACCCCCCTCTAAGGGCGCCGCATGATCCAACACTTGGTATCAGAGGAGGTTACTCCGAAATCGGTTTTACCACCGGGAGTAATGGTGCAAAAAACTCACTCATTTTCTAAGGGGCAAGGAATAAGTTGACCTCCCTTATTCACGGGTACAGACTACAACTATTGGAAAGCTTGAATGCGATGCTTCCTAATAGCACTAGATATCGACATTTGGGGCATGGTAGAAACATGCTACACTTCTCCTATAACTGTAGTAGGAAGTGTCACAATGGAAAAACCTAAGGATAAATGAGATGAAGCTGATAAGCTTTACTGTAAAAATAGCGCTAAGGCAATGAATGCCTTATTCTGTGCGTTAGATAGGACCGAATTTAATCGTGTTTGTGCATGTGACACTGCGTATGATATATGGAATCTCCTTGAAGTTACTCATGAAGGTACATCGCATGTGAAAGACTCAAAGCTTTTCCAATTATAATCAGAATTTGAGAAGTTCAAGATGGAGGTTGATGAGGATGTAGACTCCATGTATACAAGGTTCAGCATGATAGTGAACGACTCATGGATTCTAGGAAAGAGTTTCTCAAATGGAGATTTAGTGAGAAAATTACGTAGATCACTTCCCCTGAAGTTCAATACAAAGTTGACTGTTATCTCAGAGTCACACGATCTAAAGTCTCTCCAAATTAAGAATCTGATTGGCAATCTGAAAACCCATGAAGTAGAGTTGAGGATTCAACCACAAGAGTATAGCCTGGAACCAAGAAAGAAAGCTTTTGCATTGAAGTCAAAGAATGAAGAGCAAAGTGAGTCCGACGAGTGACGATGGAGACGAAGAGAGCCTGTTTGTGAAGAAATTCAAGAAGTTCATGAGAAATCTTGAACGAAAATATTCTTTCAGGAAATTTTTCAAGAAGCAAGAATATGGATATAGGAAAGAAAAAGCCCAAGCTGATGGAGAGAATGACGAAGAGAGACCACCACCTAAGTGCTATCACTACAGGAAAATTGGCCACATAAAGAGCAAGTGCCCAAAGTATCTGAAAGAGCTGAAGGAGAAGCGACACAGAAATAAAGAAAAGAAGAAAGTTCTAAAGGCGGAAATGTGCGATGACGCCACTTCTGAGGAATCAAGCAGTTCAGGTTCAGAAACTGAAGGGGAGGCCAACATGTGCCTAATGGGAAAGAGCACTTCATCATATGATGACGAGAGCAGTGTCTAGAGCGACATTGAGGTAACTCCTGAAACTTATGTTGACTTATATTCTGAATTTTTAAGAACCTGCAAATATTTAGATAAAAAACTGAATGAAATTCAGTTAATCAAATCTTAAAATAAAATTTTAGTAAAAGAAAATAAAAAATTAAAAAATGAAGTAAAAGTACTTGGAAAGGAGAAAGCAACTTGTCAAAGAGGATTGTCCCTCTTCGACAACGATACTAAAACTTAAGAAAGATCTCTCTAAGACTCAGTCTCGGGTTGAATGTCTTATAAGAGAGAAAGAGGCCTTAGAGAGATCTCTAAAGTTTTCTCAATCTCAAGTAGAAGGCAGCAAAAAGTCCTTCACAAACAGATGTGGCACCATTGTTGTTGAAAAAACTGCATTGAGAGGACAAGTCCGTGCTTTAGAAATGGCACTAACAAGTTTGGAGTGGACCAAAAATCACTAAATATGATTTTGGCAAACTAGTACTATGGTTCTGCAAAATTCGGACTTGGGTACTCACCAGGGCACTATCGCCTGGCGACAACCACTGTCGTCGGTGATAAGGAAAAGTCAAAAAAATCATTTTTTTCCAATTAATAATAATAAATCTACTGTCATTGTAGCTCCAGGGAAAAGTTAAAAACTTATTTTGAAAAACCCGTCAAATTCTTTCATCAAGTGTGCCAAATGTAATAAGTTTGGTCACACAACACACATTTGTAAGAAGAAGGGACATTGCTCTGTTAAACAAATCTGGGTACCTAAGGCTTCCACCTATACTATGGTAGGAACCACTTGGGTAACCAGATCTTTACTCTCATTTTCTTTTTAGGTGTGTTGGCAGGCTAAGGACAAAGAAGACATGTGGTACTTGGACTCAGGGTGTTCCAAGCACATGACGGGGAACAAATCAAAGTTCCTTTGCCTAAAGATGAAGAAAGGATGAGTAGTTATGTTTGGTGATAATGGAAAAGGAAAGATCATCGACATTGGAGTAGTAGGAAACAAATCATTTACTATTTCAAATTTTTTGTATGTTAAAGGTTTGAAGCATAATCTAATCTCTATAAGTCAATTATGTGATGTTGGCTTAAATGTCTTATTTGATTCATCTTCAAACTTATACAAAATTATTGATTCCAAAACAAATGATACGGTTCTTACTGCTCCTAGATTTCAAAATATTTACATGATTAAATTTAACGATTTGTCACATTCTTCTATAAAATGTTTTATTTCTAAAAATGATGAATTAGATTTGTGGCATAGGCGTCTTGGAGTTCCAAGCTAATTGTAAAATTGTCTCAAAATAAACTAGTTAAAGGTTTGCCTATTTTGCATGGAAATCTATCGTCTTTATGTTCACAAGTCAAAAAGGAAAATTTTCAAAATCTTTATTTAAGAGAAAAAATGTTGTTTCCACCACTAGGCCTTTACAGTTGATTCATATGGATCTGTTTGATCCTGTTAATACACTAAGTCCAGGTTGTAGAAAATACACTTTTGTTTTGATTGATGATTATTCTCGTTTATGTTGGACAATTTTGTTAACATCTAAATTAGATGGATTATTAGAATTTTCCAAATTATGTATACGTGTTCAAAATGAACTAGAGTTAAAAATAAAATGCATCCGTTTAGATCATGGAGGCGAGTTTGATAATGAAAAATTTGTATCTTTTTGCAATGAGTTAGGTACTAAACATGAATTTTCCGCTCCTCACACACTGTAACAAAATCGTGTGGTAGAGAGGAAAAATAGAACTTTGTAGGAACTAGCTCGCATTATGTTATCTGAATACAAATTACCTAGATCATTTTGGGCCGAAGCCGTTAGTACTGCTTGTTATGTTATTAATCGTGTTATGGTTCGACCTTTTTTGAAATTAACACCTTATGAGTTATATTTTCAAAAGAAATCGAATGTGTCTTATTTTAAACTTTTTGGTTGTAAATGTTTTATTTTGAACACTAAGGATAATTTAGTCAAATTTAATGAAAAATGTGATGAAGGCATTTTTATTGGCAATTCTTTAACGAGTAAGGCTTATAGAGTTTATAACAAAAAGACTAAAATAGTTGAAGAATCTGTTCATGTTAAATTTGATGAGTTTTTACCTTGTGTAGAAGCTAATAATACAGGTCAAGATGAAGAGGCCTTCCCTCTACAAAGGTCGGATGATGATGAAATCCTTGGAGACAAAGAAGAAGAGAAAGGAGACGAACAAGAAGAAGTGAAAGAATATGTGCCTCCAAGTGAACTAAGATTCTCATAAGATCATCCACAAGATCTGGTTATTGGAGAACTGTCAAGATGAGTAAGTACACATTCATCGGTACATGATTTATTCTCTAATATATGTTTTATTTCTGATATAGAACCTAAAAATGTTGAAACCGCTCTAAATGATGATTCTTGGTTTTTAGCTATGAATGATGAGCTTAATCAATTTGAACGTAATAAGGTTTGGAAATTAGTAGAAAGACCATCAAATCATCTTGTTGTAGGTGTTAAGTGGATCTTTAAGAATAAACTAGATAGTGAATCTAGGGTCAATAGGAACAAAGCTAAACTCATATCAAAAGGTTATTCACAAATTGAAGGAATAGATTTTGATGAAACCTTTGCACCCATAGCACGTTTAGAAGTATTTAGAATATTTCTTGCCATTGCTAGCTTTAAAAGGTTTAAACTATTTCAAATGGATATTAAAATTGCTTTTCTTAACTGGTATATTAAAGAAGAGGTTTATGTAGAACAATCTCCAGGCTTTGTTGATGTTACATTTCCTGATCATGTTTTTAAATTAGAAAAGACCCTTTATGGTTTGAAACAAGCACCTCGAGTATGGTATGATAGATTGACTATTTATTTATTAAAGAATGATTATAAAATGGGTAGTGCTGATTATACTCTATTTATTAAACATGTTCATGATGACATTATAGTTTTGCAAAAATATATTGATGATATTATTTTTGGATCCACCAATGAATAATTATGTGATAGTGTTATAGAAATTATGAAAAATGAATTTGAAATGAGCATGGTTGGCGAACTCACTTATTTTCTTTGTTTTCAAATTACTCAAAAGCTTGATGGAATATTTATATATCAAACTAAATATATTCATGATGTGTTAAAAATATTTGGATTTGAAAATCTAAAACAAGAAAATACCCCCATGAGCGTCTCATTGAAATTAGGAAAGGATGAAAGTGGTATTTCTATAGATCAAATATTATATAGAGGAATGATAGGATCACTGCTATATTTGATTGCATCCAGATCGGATATTATGTTTGCTGTTTGTTTTTGTGCTAGATTTCAAGATAATCCCAAAGAATCTCATTTAAAAAAGGTTAAACGTATTTTAGATATCTTATTGGCACATTTAAGTTAGGTTTTTGGTATCCTCACAACAATACCTTTATTTTACATGGTTTTTCTGATTCTGATTATGTTGGTTGTTCATTAGACCGTAAAAGCATGAGTGGCACTTGTCACTTTCTAGTCCCTTCACTAATCTCATGGTCGAGTAGGAAACAGAATCCTATTTCCTTATCCACCATCGAGGCCGAGTACATTGCACTAGGTAGTTGTTGTACATAAGCTCTTTGGATGAAGCAAACTTTAGAAGACTTTGGAATTATTCATGAAATAATTGAGTTAAAATGTTATAATAAGAGTGCAATTGACTTAACCTATAATCCAGTTCATCTTTCTAGGTCCAAACACATTGATGTACGACATCACTTCATTAGATACCACATTAAGCAAAACACGATCAAAGTTAGTTTTATAATTACCGATTCATAGCTTACCAATATTTTCACAAAACCACTTCCAGATTCCCATTTTTCATTATAATGATTAGAACTAGGAATTTTGGACATTTCAAGCTAATAAATCGATAAAATAAGAACAACAAGAATACAACTTAAAGTTACTATAACATGCTACTTAAAATAATAAAATTACATAAACCATAACGATTATGAGTCCCATAAAAATTACAACACATAATTTTTAGACAATAATGCAAAAATTTGAAAATTTCACTGTCGCCGGTGACAGTGACTGTCGCCGGGCGATAACGTAAACTTTTCAAATCACTCCGAGAAACTTCTGAAATTCCTACTGTCACCTGCACTTGTGTCCCCTTGATCATCAACTGAACTGTGCTCACTGCACCTCGTCCGACGTGGTCGGCGAGTAGATGTTCGAGGAGGCTCCATGAACGGATTCTCCCATTCTACTATTTCTGCTAGACTAGGGTTCAATTTGAGGTTTTTGGTCAGAAATTTAAAAAATTTCTGAACTCACAGAAAGATCTTCTTCACCTCTCTCTTATGTTCTTCGAACGAGTCTCGCAAGTCATCCAACCCTTCTCGCAACGATCCACCTCTGGGAATTGGCGGGTTACGGATAGATGATGCAGGTTCACTACTCCTTGTTGACCCTCCTCATGTTGATCGGCTGATGGAATGTGTTCCACTCGTAGAAAATATAGAGGGCATACAATCGTTGAAGTACAAGTCCGGGTCAATCCAAGTGTATTTCTTATATAAAATGCGTTGGATGATAGCTCCAAGTGGTAGTGTGTTTAAGTTATTCCAAGTAGGACTCATTAGCCTAAATGCATAAAGTATTATCGATAGGATAAACTCTGCCATGTCAAACGGCTATCGCTCCAAAATCATGTATATGACATAGCTTAATTGAGTCGTTATCTTCCGTGTATCACTGCACTTGAGCAAAATAGTGTGCCTAAATATATCTTGCACCAGTCGTGCATCCTCCGTGAGAGTGGTGGTAGATTGAATTAGTGTTTTCATGGAATTTCCATGCAAAAACAAATTCAAGAGTGTCCAATCTCAATCCTTTCGATAATTCTCCACTACATCTATGGTATTTTCATGATCTAACAACCCAAATTCCTCTCTGAGATCATAATGGGTTATCTCCACTAGTTGACCTCGTATCCATGATCGTACTCCACCATTTAGTTCCGTGAACCGCGAATCTTTGAGATAATTATAAAACTCTCGAATTAATACAAATGAAAATGCATCCGGGATAATGATAGACATTATTCCAGCCATTGCTAACAAGTCATGGATGTGAGCATAACGGGCAGGATCGAATTCGATCACTAGTCCAATCCTTATATTAGCATTCTCTATCCCAGGAAACATTTTGTAAGACCCCCTTTTTTTTCTTTTTCAAACCCGGGGGTCTTAGCCCAGAATTGCCGCTTTGCGGTGGCACCGACTCACGGGAAGGTCGCCACTACAAAACGCCAATTCTGCCGGCCCTTTTCGATCGCAGAATAGTAGCATAATAAAGTAAGAGCAAGTCCACAATAATCACATGTATATGAATAAATATCCACGAAGGGAGTGTCCACAATATATCAGAGTACTGCAAATACGGGCTTACGCCCGGTACATCATATCCTCACTACAAGTCACTCGCGGAAGCAAAGCTAAAACTAAGCGTCACCGTAACTGTCGCTGAACCGAGAGCACCCAAGCTGGACTGGCCTAACTCCACCGACTCTGTACTCTGCTGGTACTGCATCGCTGGGTGCTTCTTCCTTTTCGACCTGCCGTCGCCGCCTCGCGGTCCACGTCTGCGTCTACGTCTTCGGCCTCCTGACTGCTGAGCTGGTGGGGTCCCACTCATCAAGGGGCATTTGACCCGTATGTGTCCCGGCTGGTGACAATGGTAACACGGTCGCGGGGCCAGCTCTGTCAGAAACTGCAATAGCGGTGACCCTTCCATATGGTATACCTAAAATGTTGTGGTTCGAAAACCGTTAGTCATAAAGACTAAGCCCTATCATCCCCTACCCCTACCCCCATGGCTCCTAGGTACCGAGCGGGGAGGAAGAAAGGGAAGGACATGAAGGTGGAGATTAAACCAAATAAACAGGTGACAGTGGACCTATGCTAGTAAGTTATAATAGGTGAACGGTTTAAATGTTGTAATAAGTAAAGCAATTAATAAGTAGCAATTTATATAAAATGGCAGCTAGAGAACAGTAAGTAAACAAACCAGTAGATAAGTAAGTAACCTTAACTTATATGAATGCCCATACAAACTTATAAGTTAAGGGATCTTCTGCAAGGCTCCCATCGTATAAAAAGTCCCATACTGATTTATACGTTGGGGTGTCGGTTGTATGCAAATATGAGTGTAGTGATATGCTATGCCATGATTCATGCAAATGCAACTCACGCACATGACTCTATGCGCACAGACCTTTAGTTCCCCCTACTCGGGAGGCTAGCTTCACCCCCAGGAACCTCCGTAGTGGCAAACGGAGACAGTGGGTCGGGCCCCCCACTCCTAGGCAGGTAACCACACTACTAGGCCCAGCCCTTCCGTACGCCCCTAGAAGAACACACCCTAGAGTATCCGCGTACTGTGCTGGCTGTACACACCAGGCTTTTCGCCGAGTCATCGTACCGCTGTCGGTGTGATCGATCGCCTAGTACCGATGACCCACCACTTTTATTCTATACTCCAACCCTCGAGCCCTCGGCCCCCCGGACAGTCCTGTCCGTGCATCTACCTTCAGAGCTACTGTCTGAATGGCAACAAGTCCTATTATTTTACTTTCCTAGCTATCAGGGAGTGTAAATGTGCGACCCTAGTTATACTAGTTGCTCTTTTAATTTATTATTCCTATGATTTACGTTAGCCCAGGACTGCCCCCGGTATACCCCGTAAAGGGCTCTCAAGGGGCACTAGGAACCAAGACGGCGGCATTACGGCCCGAAGTTCCCTTTCGCAAGGCACTTATTATTATTGGTTGATCTCCCTTAGCCTGATCCCCTTTTAGTTACTTTAGTTCTAACCCTAGAGTATTAAGACTCTTCCTCTTCTTCCCGGGATGGACGATCTTTCGTCGTTCCCGTACTCCCTTATCCTAACCAGTCTCACACTCTACTTATCTTGACTTCCAATGATGAACTCAATCTTAATTTGTCCTACCAACCATCAACTACCAAAATTCCATGGTTTACTATATGCAGACCATCCTAAGCTATGTGAGGTACATAAGTGGAGGTACACCAAATTCTCTTCCAAATCTCCTATAATATTTACTGGAGGTCTACCATATCATAATTTGTCTAAATCCAGAAACTTATAATTTTTCCTAATTAATCCGATATTTATTTAATTTTCTCAAAGGACGGGCCATGGGTCTTTTTAAACATGAAGTACATGATCTTCTTAAGTAATGGATACCCAAAAATCATGATCATTAAATAACAGCAAGATAACCTCAAATACAAATTTCCAGAATTTTATAGAAAGTATTTAACCTCTAAATAATTTATTCAGTATAATCACGTTAATTCTACGTAATGAAGGAAGTACTGGAATTATTCATCTAAAAATTATAGAAAAATCACTAGTCAGTAGTAGGATATATAAAAGTTCTTTGTGCAGAGAATCATAATTTTACTAGCTTGCTAAACACCACTAAAGATTTAATCAAATAATCAAGGTAAAACATACTTAATGAAGCAAGCCTTAGAATTAATCTTCCAAAAATCCCATAAAAATTCACAGAGATTTAAAATCATAATAAACGTTCTCTGCTTAAATTTCATCAATTTCCAGAAAGTGTGTACTCCATAATAAATTTTTCTAAGCAAATCATACAACTACTAAGTCATTAAAGGAGTATCCAAAACAATGATCATAAAATTCATAGAAAAATATCCAGAGCTTGTACCATCCCTATAATGCACACTACCCAATTCTTATCACATTTCGATGTGATTTAGTGTCATTTCCTATCTCTACAAGTTTTGCATCCTAAACTAGGGTTAGATTTTTAGATATCCCAACGGTCTCCAAATCTACCAAGATTTCGTCCAGAGAACTATATTGCCCCTATGGTTCCCTTCACCCAATTTTCGGGTCAATCCAAGGTCATTTGACCACATGACCTTCACAAACCACCAAGATCCATCCTTAGGGTTTGGCCTTGGTCCTTAGGGTAAACTTACCCCGATCCACCTCAAACTCCATGAGGGGGTGCTAGAGAATATTACTAGCCAGTGGTAAAAATCTCAGCCTCTGTTGAGGTGATTTGACCACTCAAACTTCAAAAGTGCACTTTTAACCTGAGACCCCTTATTAGGGCAAAACTTAGGTTTGTTCATTTCTAATTCAAACCATCTCCAAATGAGATGAAAAATTATACAGAACCTTATGGTGAACCCAGGGACCACTCACCAAAATTTGGGAGGGTTTGGAAATTATTTAACTATCTAATTGAATTCGGCTAGGATTATTGAATTTTTCTAAGAACTATAGAAAAATATTCTCCAAAAATTCTCATTTTTGGATAGCACCTAGATATAGGTAATATTAAGCCACAACCCAAATTTCAAGTCATTTTGATGACTGGATTGGAGTGGGGAATTTTTCTAAGGGCAAGACAGCCCTCTGGATAGACCTCACCATAAAGGGTGCTGTGGTCTAACCAGGATTCCAAATCGAGTAACATTAATTTTGAATTAAAGTAGACTTCAAGGGCTACATTTCCTATGTTGATCATTTTTCCTGTAGGAGCCTTTAGGTATTTTTTCCAATTTATTTAACAAGACAGACATTTCATTAAGAAATTGTTTTAAAAATAGAATTTATTTCTCATGGCACTGTTCATCTTCTTCAACAGCCCGAAACCAGAAGCCTGAAAACTCATTTTTCCTGTAGCTTTTCCAAAGCTATTTCCCAGCCATCCAGTCATCTCCCTGGCCGGCCACCACCACCACCACCTCTGTTGAGGTGAGGGCTACCGTCGGGCGGCGGCACGGCCGCCGGAGAGGCGGTTTCCGGCGAACCCGCCACCATGAAATTTTCAGAAAACCACGAACACGCTCACCCGATCTGGCTCTTTTGAGCCCGATATCTCTCCTAACGATTCCTAAGATCTATCCGCAGAAGAAGAGGGAGGGGAGGACCTTATTCATGGTTTGACGGCGAGATGGACGTTGGACTGTCATGGCGCGGTGGTGGCGTCGTCGGAATTCTTCTACAGCACAGTAGGAGGCTCAAAACTTCAGGTAAGGACTGGGAAACTTCATCTTTGAGTCTAGGGAGCCCTTTTTAAAGGGAAGAAAGGAGGGAGGGGAAAGGTTGAAACGTTCGCGGCCATTAATATTTCTATCATCAATGTTTCGGTTATGATGCAGAGAATTTAGTTGCTGGAAACGAAGAGACGTTTGCCAGGTGGCGAGTACCTATTGGACTAACATTTCTTTATTTATTTAACTAATTAGGGACTGAAACGGCCCATAAATACTCCTGGTGTAACCTCCCATAATCCGAATTGATTACAACGTCGGTTACCGAAATTTCTAGTCTGGCTGACGTTACGGCCTTTGTCACGGGCGTGACACATAGGTCACGGGCGTGACAGGCCCGGGTAGCCAATTCTGGGTTCGACGATCGTCGAGCTGAAATCGACGATCGTCGAACATGGTCACGCCCTATGTCACGGGCATGACATTTGGGGTCACGGGCGTGACAGGCCCGTGTGACCAATTCTGGGTCGACGACCGTCGAGCTGAAATCGACGATCGTCGATCACGGTCACGCCCTATGTCACGGGCGTGACATTGGGGGTCACGGGCATGATAGGCTCGTGTGACCAATTCTGGGTCGACGCCCGTCGAGCTGAAATCGACGACCGTCAATCATGGTCACGCCCTATGTCATGGGCGTGACATTTCGGTTCACGGCCGTGACAGGGTCATGAGGTAATTTTCACGCTCGGCGATCGTCGCGCTGAGATCGACGATCGCCGAAGGGGTCATGCCCTTGGTCACGGGCGTGACACCTGGGTCACGGGAGTGACAGGGCCGGGTTGAAAATTCTGCGCCCGACGATCGACTCCCTGAGATCGACGATCGTCGAATGAGTCACGCCCCAGGTCACGGGCGTGACGGGTCGGTCACGGGCATGACCAACCCGTAACCCGAAATCTTGGTCGATTTATTTCGGAATTTGGGCTTCCTAGGGTTCTATCACGACCAACCGAATCCTAGGGGTCTAGCCGGAAATGGGATGTTACAAATCCCAATAAACAAAACAAAGATTTCGTCCCCGAAATCAAGGTTAAGCCTACGGGACTCTAATCGGGAAAAGGAAGCTTGTAACATCCCATGAAAGTTGAAAGATCTACATCCCTGCGTTACGTTTGCAGTGTGCAGTTTTGATTCTAAGAACCATTCGTCCAATTGACTAGGTATATATCCCAATAAACAAAAGATTAGCCCCTATCCTTGAAAATTTCAGTCCTACTGGTTTAAAAAATAGGAACACAAATTGGTTGTCTAGAGGGGTTGTGAGGTATACATGACCGAAAAATTCTGGATACTTCTGTCGCATCAAGTCCTGTGGCTCCCATGTATGCTCCTCCTGTCCATGATTGTTCCACAAAACCCTGACTAACGGAACCTTCTTCCGTCGCAAGGCCCGTACTGTCGTGTC
The DNA here is from genome assembly GCA_039513925.1 of Platanthera zijinensis. Classification (NCBI taxonomy): domain Eukaryota; kingdom Viridiplantae; phylum Streptophyta; class Magnoliopsida; order Asparagales; family Orchidaceae; genus Platanthera; species Platanthera zijinensis. Next base: position 59,766,809 of record CM077092.1, read on the forward strand.
ATCGATCTTGCTAGGCTCTAAGTTGACTGACCGATTCAACACAATCGTCTTGGGCACCCTGTGCTAACGAACAGCTACTCACCATTCTTATGAAACACCCACAAGAGTTTTCTTTCGGGTCAAGGTGACGCCAACTACCTCGTCCAGTCTATCCTCGACGCTCCCTTTACCATTGTGCCTGGGGTGGGGACGACGAAACCCGTGCATGAAATCTCCAATTATACCTTCGTACTTCCATTATATCTCGGGCAGTGGCTATAATAGTTTCCCAAAAATTCTTTCACTTAGCCTTCAACAACTGAATGACCTCACCGTACATCACAAAATCCATGACACTTTTATTCACTCCAGGGGGTAGATGCTCTGAGATACACCACACTTCCGGTAATTTAATTTCTCATTTGTGTGTGTAGGCAACAGATCTATAAAATCTCCACACGATGATTGTCCTATTCCTTCGAGTACGCCCGAAATCAATCAATTCAACCTTACGGGTTATATTTAAGGTATCCGTCTTCCAATATATTGTTTTCTCACATCGTGTAGTTTCCTAGAGTCATCGTACTTCCGATGATATAACATAGCGATCTAGTCTTATCTTTGCCCGAACAACGTCGAATTATGTCAAATTCAATGTCACTATTCCTAAATTCGGGCTAAGAAAACCTAAGTCAATCCTATTTGCCCAATAAACAAAAGTTTAGCCCCCAATAAACAAAAGATAAGCCCCTACCTACCTTGGGCTAAGCATCTTTTATATTACCATGTTATCTCCGTCCCAGTTGGGTGCACAATCCCTAGGGCATCAATCTTCGACTTGGGGTTCCACCCTGAAATTCGGTGATATACCCCGTACTTCAAACACTTTGAGTCACATTTTCGATAGCCTTGTCCGAGTCAAGATGTTCCCAATCCCAAATGGGTATCTTCCGAACTTGTATTCCTATCTGACCCTCAGTGTTTGTCTCGGTGGTTGCCCCCAAGTAATTCTTGTCACAGGTATGCGGGATAAAACTGCTTTTCTTCTACCCTTCTGTTAATAGATCATTGGCCTCAATTCTCCTTAAGGTAGCCTACCGCTTCGAATAATCGTTGATTGGGATAGTAGGGACACCAGAGTTTTACGTCTTAGGTAGTCATTCTCGTGCTAAACTCCTCCTTCATTCTCTTTGGGTACCTTCTTAACTTAACCAAATTTATACCCAAGGTCTATTTTGAACTAGGGCATACTATAGATTGTCATGGTTAGTCACGAGTCCTAGTTGGTTGAGTCTAAATCGTAGACTAGAGAATTATGTGAAATGTTCTCTGCCGCCGGAGGTGTTCCCTGCTGGGGCAGGGTAGGCCACAGGCTACAAAGAAGGATTCCAATTAACGATGAAGTGGACTTTCACATGTGACTTCCCTTATGGGCACACCACTGCTTCCGCTGCTTAGTTTGTCCCCAAACTAAACTCGAGCGGGGGTGACCCAGGGTTAGTGGACTGCTACTTTTCCGATCGAGGTTTCGCTCTGATACCACTTGTAAGACCCCCTTTTTTTTTCTTTTTCAAACCCGGGGGTCTTAGCCCAGAATTGCCGCTTTGCGGTGGCACCGACTCACGGGAAGGTCGCCACTACAAAACGCCAATTCTGCCGGCCCTTTTCGATCGCAGAATAGTAGCATAATAAAGTAAGATCAAGTCCACAATAATCACATGTATATGAATAAATATCCACGAAGGGAGTGTCCACAATATATCAGAGTACTGCAAATACGGGCTTACGCCCGGTACATCATATCCTCACTACAAGTCACTCGCGGAAGCAAAGCTAAAACTAAGCGTCACCGTAACTGTCGCTGAACCGAGAGCACCCAAGCTGGACTGGCCTAACTCCACCGACTCTGTACTCTGCTGGTACTGCATCGCTGGGTGCTTCTTCCTTTTCGACCTGCCGTCGCCGCCTCGCGGTCCACGTCTGCGTCTACGTCTTCGGCCTCCTGACTGCTGAGCTGGTGAGGTCCCACTCATCAAGGGGCATTTGACCCGTATATGTCCCGGCTGGTGACAATGGTAACACGGTCGCGGGGCCAGCTCTGTCAGAAACTGCAATAGCGGTGACCCTTCCATATGGTATACCTAAAATGTTGTGGTTCGAAAACCGTTAGTCATAAAGACTAAGCCCTATCATCCCCTACCCCTTCCCCCATGGCTCCTAGGTACCGAGCGGGGAGGAAGAAAGGGAAGGACATGAAGGTGGAGATTAAACCAAATAAACAGGTGACAGTGGACCTATGCTAGCAAGTTATAATAGGTGAACGGTTTAAATGTTGTAATAAGTAAAGCAATTAATAAGTAGCAATTTATATAAAATGGCAGCTAGAGAACAGTAAGTAAACAAACCAGTAGATAAGTAAGTAACCTTAACTTATATGAATGCCCATACAAACTTATAAGTTAAGGGATATTCTACAAGGCTCCCATCGTATAAAAAGTCCCATACCGATTTATACGTTGGGGTGTCGGTTGTATGCAAATATGAGTGTAGTGATATGCTATGCCATGATTCATGCAAATGCAACTCACGCACACGACTTTATGCGCACAGACCTTTAGTTCCCCCTGTTCGGGAGGCTAGCTTCACCCCCAGGAACCTCCGTAGTGGCAAACAGAGACAGTGGGTTGGGCCCCCCACTCCTAGGCGGGTAACCACACTACCAGGCCTAGCCCTTCCGTACGCCCCTAGAAGAACACAACCTAGAGTATCCGCGTACTGTGCTGGCTGTACACACCAGGCTTTTTGCCGAGTCATCGTACCGCTGTCGGTGTGATCGATCGCCTAGTACCGATGACCCACCACTTTTATTCTGTACTCCAACCCTCGAGCCCTCGGCCCCCCGGACAGTCCTGTCCATGCATCTTCCTTCAGAGCTACTGTCTGAATGGCAACAAGTCCTATTATTCAACTTTCCTAGCTATCGGGGAGTGTAAATGTGCGACCCTAGTTATACTAGTTGCTCTTTTAATTTATTATTCCTATGGTTTACGTTAGCCCAGGACTGCCCCCGGTATACCCCGTGAAGGGCTCTCAAGGGGCACTAGGAACCAAGACGGCGGCATTACGTCCCGAAGTTCCCTTTCGCAAGGCACTTATTATTATTGGTTGACCTCCCTTAACCCGATCCTCTTTAGTTACTTTAGTTCTAACCCTAGAGTATTAAGACTCTTCCTCTTCTTCCCGGGATGGACGATCTTTCGTCGTTCCCGTACTCCCTTATCCTAACCAATCTCACACTCTACTTATCTTGACTTCCAATGATGAACTCAATCTTAATTTGTCCTACCAACCATCAACTACCAAAATTCCATGGTTTACTATATGCAGACCATCCTAAGCTATGTGAGGTACATAAGTGGAGGTACACCAAATTCTCTTCCAAATCTCCTATAATATTTACTGGAGGTCTACCATATCATAATTTGTCTAAATCCAGAAACTTATAATTTTTCCTAATTAATCCGATATTTATTTAATTTTCTCAAAGGACGGGCCATGGGTCTTTTTAAACATGAAGTACATGATCTTCTTAAGTAATGGCTACCCAAAAATCATGATCATTAAATAACAGCAAGATAACCTCAAATACAAATTTCCAGAATTTTATAGAAAGTATTTAACCTCTAAATAATTTATTCAGTATAATCACATTAATTCTACGTAATGAAGGAAGTACTGGAATTATTCATCTAAAAATTATAGAAAAATCACTAGTCAGTAGTAGGATATATAAAAGATCTTTGTGCAGAGAATCATAATTTTACTAGCTTGCTAAACACCACTAAAGATTTAATCAAATAATCAAGGTAAAACATACTTAATGAAGCAAGCCTTAGAATTAATCTTCCAAAAATCCCATAAAAATTCACAGAGATTTAAAATCATAATAAACGTTCTCTGCTTAAATTTCATCAATTTCCAGAAAGTGTGTACTCCATAATAAATTTTTCTAAGCAAATCATACAACTACTAAGTCATTAAAGGAGTATCCAAAACAATGATCATAAAATTCATAGAAAAATATCCAGAGCTTGTACCATCCCTATAATGCACACTACCCAATTCTTATCACTTTTCGATGTGATTTAGTGTCATTTCCTATCTCTACAAGTTTTGCATCCTAAACTAGGGTTAGATTTTTAGATATCCCAACGGTCTCCAAATCTACCAAGATTTCGTCCAGAGAACTATATTGGCCCTATGGTTCCCTTCACCCAATTTTCGGGTCAATCCAAGGTCATTTGACCACATGACCTTCACAAACCACCAAGATCCATCCTTAGGGTTTGGCCTTGGTCCTTAGGGTAAACTTACCCCGATCCACCTCAAACTCCATGAGGGGGTGCTAGAGAATATTACTAGCCAGTGGTAAAAATCTCAGCCTCTGTTGAGGTGATTTGACCACTCAAACTTCAAAAGTGCACTTTTAACCTGAGACCCCTTATTAGGGCAAAACTTAGGTTTGTTCATTTCTAATCCAAACCATCTCCAAATGAGATGAAAAATTATACAGAACCTTATGGTGAACCCAGGGACCACTCACCAAAATTTGGGAGGGTTTGGAAATTATTTAACTATCTAATTGAATTCGGCTAGGATTATTGAATTTTTCTAAGAACTATAGTAAAATATTCTCCAAAAATTCTCATTTTTGGATAACACCTAGATATAGGTAATATTAGGCCACACCCCAAATTTCAAGTCATTTTGATGACTGGATTGGAGTGGGGAATTTTTCTAAGGGCAAGATAGCCCTCTGGATAGACCTCACCATACAGGGTGCTGTGGTCTAACCAGATTCCAAATTGAGTAAAATTAATTTTGAATTAAAGTAGACTTCAAGGGCTACATTTCCTATGTTGATCATTTTTCCTATAGGAGCCTCTAGGTATTTTTTCCAATTTATTTAACAAGACAAACATTTCATTCAGAAATTGTTTTAAAAATAGAATTTATTTCTCATGGCACTGTTCATCTTCTTCAACAGCCCGAAAACAGAAGCCTGAAAACTCATTTTTCCTGTAGCTTTTCCAAAGCTATTTCCCGGCCATCCAGCCATCTCCCTGGCCGGCCACCACCACCACCACCTCTGTTGAGGTGAGGGCTACCGTCGGGCGGCGGCACGGCCGCTAGAGAGGCGGTTTCCGGCGAACCCGCCACCATGAAATTTTTGGAAAACCACGAACACGCTCACCCGATCTGGCTCTTTTGAGCCCGATATCTCTCCTAACGATTCCTAAGATCTATCCGCAGAAGAAGAGGGAGGGGAGGACCTTATTCATGGTTTGACGGCGAGATGGATGTTGGACTGTCATGGCGCGGTGGTGGCGTCGTCGGAATTCTTCTACAGCACAGTAGGAGGCTCGAAACTTCAGGTAAGGACTGGGAAACTTCATCTCTGAGTCTAGGGAGCCCTTTTTAAAGGGAAGAAAGGAGGGAGGGGAAAGGTTGAAACGTTCGCGGCCATTAATATTTCTCTCATCAACGTTTCGGTTATGATGCAGAGAATTTAGTTGCTGGAAATGAAGAGATGTTTGCCAGGTGGCGAGTACCTATTGGACTAACATTTCTTTATTTATTTAACTAATTAGGGACTGAAACGGCCCATAAATACTCCTAGTGTAACCTCCCATAATCCGAATTGATTACAACATCGGTTACCGAAATTTCCAGTCTGGCTGACGTTACGGCCTTTGTCACGGGCGTGACACATAGGTCACGGGCGTGACAGGCCCGGGTAGCCAATTCTGGGTTCGACGATCGTCGAGCTGAAATCGACGATCGTCGAACATGGTCACGCCCTATGTCACGGGCGTGACATTTGGGGTCACGGGCGTGACAGGCCCGTGTGACCAATTCTGGGTCGACGACCGTCGAGCTGAAATCGACGATCGTCGATCACGGTCACGCCCTATGTCACGGGCGTGACATTGGGGGTCACGGGCGTGACAGGCCCGTGTGACCAATTCTGGGTCGACGCCCGTCGAGCTGAAATCAACGACCATCAATCATGGTCACGCCCTATGTCACGGGCGTGACATTTCGGTTCACGGGCGTGACAGGGTCATGAGGTAATTTCCGCGCTCGGCGATCGTCGCGCTGAGATCGCCGATCGCCGAAGGGGTCACGCCCTTGGTCACGGGCGTGACACCTAGGTCACGGGCGTGACAGGGCCGGGTTGAAAATTCTGCGCCCGACGATCGACTCCCTGAGATCGACGATCGTCGAATGAGTCACGCCCCAGGTCACGGGCGTGACGGGTCGGTCACGGGCGTGACCAACCCGTAACCCGAAATCTTGGTCGATTTATTTCGGTTTTTGGGCTTCCTAGGGTTCTATCACGACCAATCGAATCCTAGGGGTCTAGCCGGAAATGGGATGTTACACATTTAGTAGGAGGAATATTAGCCACTGTCTGTGCTTCTGCGGGCTTTCGAACTGGAAGCCATTGCTGCAGATAACAGAGATTATGTTTAAAAGAAAAGGAAACCAAGTTTTAGGTATCACCATTCAGCGACACCCACTATCGCCGGGAAATAGTAGAAATTTCCTTAGCTCAATTTCCGACTACAGATTTGGGGTTTACATTCCTTCAGATACCCGATCTGCATTTTTTTTAAATGTTTTTAAACAAAAAACTCTTATGATTACTTAAAAACATGTTGCTAACAACATTATTCATCATCTTCCTCAAACCATGAAACCATATCTCATGCACATTAGATCTAAGTTTAGGATTTCCAAATACCTAAACATAAGAGAACATTTCCCTCCTCACTTAGATCTCTAGTCTATGCCTTCATAGATTTAAAGTCTTTCACCAAACCCTAACCATGATTAATCCTCCTTCAAAACTAAGAAAATTTCTCATCAAGAGTTCATTAACAAACTCTACAAACATTTAGATCCCAAAATTCTAAGGAATCAAAACATAAAACCAAGATCCTTACCTTGATCCAAGGTTTTTGTCGTCGTCCACTTCGACTTCCACGACCAGTCTTCAGGAAAATCTACTGGAATTGATGCCTTTGACCTAATGCGCACCTTTTTGTATTTTTACACTATCGTCGATCGGCGATATCTAGTATCGCCAGGCGATAGTGAAAATTCAATATTATACAAGTTTTCCTTCTTTTTCTAAGGATTAGGCATGGTTTAATGTATATTGTTTACTTTTGGGTTCCTAATAGCATAGTTCAATGTTTCAACCTTCGTATATCCTTTTCTACATACTTACGTGCTAGTGCTTTTATATTCGTGAAATTGTTTTCGCATGCCTCTAAGTATGAGAAATCTTTTAGTTATCATAATGTTTCTTCACCTACGGTTGTGAAGATTTTCATATTGGTTCACCTTACTGCATATATGAATTGTGAATGTTCTACTCTAACTGATAGAATTGCATGTTCTTGCTTATGCTTTATCCTGGTTTCTACGTTGCACCGATCATATTTAAATATCCTGTATACTCTCACAAGTGAATTCAGACTCCTTTGTCAAGCCAACCATACACAGAAAAAAATACAATATGGTCACAAAGGGTGCAGACCTTTGGTGATGAGTTTCAAAAAGCAAATTACAAAAAAAAACAAGGATGACAAGGAACATCCACCAAGAAATATTTAACCTCCTGATAAGTCTTAATAAGCATTGTGAGGTTGAGCACCTTGAAAAGAATTGTAAAGTGTCTTGTGCAAGTCTCTATTTGGATAATATTTTTTGGTGTTCTGCATTCTTGGGTACAAGCACCGCTAATCATGTCCAACTCTATGTTAGGTTTTTTGTTTTTACATTTCATGTGTTCATTTATTTGTAAGGGTTCACATATGTGTTTTCCATCAACTTATCACATGTACACAACATTATCTTCTCTAAAAGTTTTTCTTATGAGAATTTGACTGAAACTTTTTCCAACATATTAGTCGCTAGTGTATGTATCTGTGAAATACCTGGATGAACATGGCCATTGTTATTGTTTAATCATTTCTTTGTTTAATATACATTGCTCACAAGTACTATCTTTGATTTCTCCGTTGTATTTTTCCTTATTTAGCTTCTGTACCACTCTGCTCTCTCTTTTGACGATACCAAAGGTGGAGAATTTTCAAAGTAAATCATTCAAACAAACAAAAGCTTTCAATATGCTAAGATTTAGAGGGAGTACACCTGTAGGGGGAGTGTTTCATCCAAGAGAAATTTGTTCACGTACAAATGCTCATAGTTTCCAACACTTCATATAACATTCATGATTTCTTTCTCAGTGGATTTGTTATTATCAAAATGTTGATATTGTTGGAGCATGCGTTCCATGCTTCCTGGTTTGCTAATAAAAAATCTTGGTTGTATTTGATCTTTGGATGTTTTTTATGTGCATATATTACAAGTCTAGCTCTAATGTCTTTTGGGTGCTGAATCGGATCAGAACTTAGCTTAGGCGATATCGCCATGCAATATTGAGTATCGCCAATAGGCGATAGCGACGATCATCGACTCACGCTCAATGACTATGCGTTCGACGATCGCCGCCTAACGTTCTACGAAGGATATCGCTAGGCAATATTGAGTATTACCGACAGGCAACATCGATGCTCGACGAATCTGTGTTCGACGCTCGACTAATCACGTTCGACTAATCTGCAAGGCGAAAATCAGGAGTTTGTGGGCCACAAGGCAACCGTTATCGCTATCGCCAGGTGGTGATACCCACTGTCACCAGGCGACAGTACACATTCGATGTTTTACGGATCTGCGATGCGAAAATGAGGAGTTCGTGGGACACGTTGTAGTAGTTACGGATATCGCTATGTGGCGATACCCAGTGTCACCAGGTGATATCGACAAAGTATAAAAGCCTGTTCATTTTCTGTGGGGATCACGAATTTCATTACCTGGAGTGTACCTTGCTGTTCAGATGATTAAGAGAGCTCTAGATTTCAGATTTACTCCTTACTCTCAAAAGGCCAAAGCACAAAAGATTGACGGTACATTCACAGCATTCAAAGCCACCCTGGCAAGGATTCGTCGGCATCTTCAGCGCATTGTTTGAAGGGAGTTTCAAGTCTAAAGTTTCAATTTGTTTTGTTCTTATTTCTATTATTTTCTTATTGTAATCGAGAGGGGAAATCGCCACCTTGTACATGACATCTAAGTCCTTGTGTGGCTTAGGGGAAAATCGCCACCTTGTGAGTGGCGTCCAATTCCTTATGCGGCTTAGGGAGAAATCGTTGTCTTGTGTGCAACGTCTAGGTTGTGGTAGATCTAGGGGAGGCTAGAAGCAATGTCTAGGAAGAGATACGCTTTAGCCTGCCGGTTTTTGGTAGAAGGACCGGCGAAAACATAAGTAACTTGTTTATTTCATAAGTCTTTGTCTCTAGCTCTACTGAGATACTTTGTATTCAGATTTATCTCGTTTGAAATATATCATTATTGTTTTTGTTGATATACTTTTCTGAGTAATTAAGGTTGCTTATGAAAAATTAGTCTTCATTTCTTACTTGCGTTGTTTTGTTCATCAAGTAAAGTTTGTCTGGTTAAGAAAAATTCGCGAACACGTATTCACCCCCCCCTCTAAGGGCGCCGCATAATCCAACAACAAGGAGCTATCTGAAATATTTCACTCCAGTGAGGAATGGACCCAAAGTCATATTTGGTGGTTCAGACAAAGGAGTAACTAAAGGCTATGGTATGATCACCAATGACATAGTCTCCATTACAAAAGTGGCTTATGTGGATGGATTGCAGCACAATCTGATTAATATAAGCCAATTATGTGCCCTAAGCCTCAAGAATTTATCAAATGCTTGATCAAGGGTTAATTATATGACACATTCTCTTAGCAAATAATGGTGGTTTGAATGGATTTAAAAGGAGGATAAGGCTGTCACAAGTGCTCTTTGACCATTCAGAGATCTCAAGGAGTTTTGGCTAGCCGGTGGAAAGTTAGGATACTGGAATTTTTATATACCGATTATCTGGTGGTTCTGTTCTGGCCAAAAAAAATTCGGGAAACAATGAGCTTGGGCATGCATAAAGGAAATATCGATGGATGTAGAGAGAAACGTACACAAGACACATCTGAACCTCCCTACAGATTGACACGTAGCCTCATTAATATCTTGATATTGACTTCTTTCGGTGCGTAGTAGCCGGAAATCTAACCAATGTATTGGAGTTTCTCCTTCAAATCCTAATCTATGATTAGAGTACTGACCATTTGGATCTTCACTCAAAAAGAATAAAAGGAAGACGAGATGCTCTCACGAGAGTAGCAGATTAGGGTATATTGAGTGGGCTCAAGTGACCAGTGAGATTTTCTTTAAAGGAGCGGAAACATAATTGCTTGTTCTTGCTGCTACTCTGCCAAACAATTGATTTGGTGCGGGATACTTTTTTTAAAGTGAGATTTAAAAATATATCTTTATGCAAGAAAAGATTAAAAAATTGAATTTTTAAAACAAATAGAAAATTATGGTTGCAGCCAGTAGTCCAACAGATAAATTTTCCTTCAATCTCAACCAAACCATATTGATTAAGATAATATTTTGTTTTGGGAGTTGCAAGAGGATTAAAGTTTCGTTTAAGATGTCAAACACTAAAATGAGGTATAATATAGAAAATTATGCGGACATATCCAATACCATCAATTTTTTACGAAGACTGATGGTTTCCTGCCCACTCTTGAGACTAATTTTTCGGGGTTGTTGTTGTTGTTGTTGATTTGCTTTAATACTTCAAGCACTCCGCCCCTAATGCCAAGAATCATCAACTGGTGCCGAGAGCCAGCATTAGACCCTAGAGCCATATAAATAATTTGATGTTCTCCAGTCAAAGGATGGAAGTAGAGTTTGACTACAGAGCTTGGAGTTGTGTTACATAAGCCCCAAGCATTTATCAAATGCCATATCAGGGGGTTAATTATATGGCACGTTCTCTTAACAAATAATGGTGTTTTGAATGGACTTGAAAGAAGGATAAGGCCGTCGAAAGTGCTCATTGTTCGAACGAAGATCTCAAGGTGTTCGGGCTTGCCGGTGGAAAGGCTAGAGATAGGAATTATTATATACTGATTAACTGGTGGTTTTGTTCTGGCAAAGAAAATTTTTGGGGAAAGACAAGCATGTGCGTGCATAAAGGAAATATCAGTGAATGTAGAGAGCATCAAATATGAGACACATCGAAACCTCCTTACAGATTATACGGGCAACCTCAACAATATCTTGATAATAACTTCTTTCAGTGTGTAGCAGCCGGAAATAAAACCAATGCATTCGAGTTTCTCCTTAAAATGCTCATTTGTGATGAGATTACTGTCCATTAGGATCTTCAATCAAAAAGAGGAGAAGAAAGACGACTAGCTCTCACAAGAGTAGCAGATTAGGGCATATCGAGCGGGCTCATGTGACCAGTTGGATTTTCTCGAGAGGAGCGGCAGCACAACTGTATATTTTTGCTACCGCTCCGCCAAACAAATGATTTGGTGCAGGTTAAATTTATTTAATGTGATATTTATAAATATATGTTTATGCAAGAAAAAAAATTAAATATTGAAAAAATAAAAATAGGGATGCAGTCAGCAGTCCAGTAGACAAATTTTTCTTCAGTCTTAACCAAATCATGTTGGTTCAGATAACATTTTGTTTTTGGGTGTCGCATGAGGTTGAAAGTTTCGTTTAAGATATTGAACACTAAAATGAGGTACAATTTAGAAAGTTCATGCCGGTAGATGTAATGTCGGCATTTGTTTATGAGTACGGAAGGTTTCCTGCCCACTCTCGAGACTTATTTTTTCAGGTCTGTTGTTGTTGTTTATATACATTAATACTTCAAGCACTCCACCGCTAATGCCAAGAATTGTCACCTGGTGCCAAGATCAATCATAAGACCCTGAAACCATATAAGATTTTTGATGTTCTCCAGTTAGACGATTAAAGTAGCGTTCGACTACAAAAATTAGTGCTCGGTTACATAATCCCCAAGCATTTATCAATCGTTTGATCAGGGAATTAATTATATGACACATTCTCTTAACAAATAATGGTGGTTTGAATGTATTTAAAAGGAGGATATCGGCGTCATCGCAAGTGCTCCTTGCCTGATTTGAGATCTCAAGTAGTTCGGGCTAGCCTGTGGAAAGGCTAGAGATGAGAATTTTTATATACCGATTATATCTAGTGGTTCTGTTCTGGAAAAAAAAATCGGGGAATGACGAGCATGTGCGTGCATAAAAGAAAATATCGGTGGAATTATAAAGCACTGTAGAAGAGATACATTTGAACCACCCCACAGATTGCTTGGGTAGCCTCAACAATATCTCGATAACGACTTCTTTTGGTGTGTAGCAGCCGGAACTCTAACCAATGCATTGGAGTTTCTCCTTCAAATCTTTATCTATGATGATAGTACTTGATATTAGGATCTTAACTCATAAAAAAGAGAAGGAAGACGAGCAGCTCTCATGACAGTAGCAGATTAGGGCTTATCGAGCGGGCTTAAGTGACTAGTGGGATTTTCTCGAGAGCAGCAACAACACAACTGGTTGCCTTTTATTGTCGCCCTGCCAAACAAATGATTTGTTGCGGGTTACTTTTTTTAACGTGAGCTTTATAAATATATATTTATGCAAGAAAAAAACAATGTTTTAAAAAGAATAGAAAAAGAGGGATGCAACTAACAAACCAGCAAGAAAATTTTCCTTCAGTCTCAGCCAAAACATGTTGGTTAAGATAATATTTTATTTTTGTGAGCTTCATGAGGCTGAAAGTTTTGTTTAAGATATCGAGCACTAAAATGAGGTACAATCTAAGAAGATCATGTCGACAGATCCAATGCAGCTAATTATTTACGAGGACGGAGGGTTTCATGCTCACTCTCAAGACTAATTTTTCGGGGTTATTGTTGTTTTTGATTTGTCTTAAAACTTCTAGCACTCTGCCCCTAATGCCAAGAATTGCCACCTGATGTCGAGAGCCAGCATTAGATCCTAGATTCATATTAAAAATTTGATGTTCTCCAGTAAGAGGACGGAAGTAGTGTTCGACTGTATAGCCTGGACCTGGATTATATAAGCCCCAGACATTATTCAAATGCTTGATCAGGTGATTAATTATATGACACGTTCTCTAAGCAAATAATGGTGGTTGGAATGGACTTAAAAGGATGATAAGGTTGTCTTAAGTGCTTCTTTCCCGACCAAAGATCTCAAGGAATTTGGGCTGGCCGGTGGAAAGGTCGGAGTCAAGAATTTTTATATACCGATTATCTAGTGGTTATGTTCTGACAAAGAAAAATTTTGGGGAATGACGAGCTTGTGCGTGCATAAAAGAAATATCAGTGGATGTAGAGAGCTCTGTAAATGAGACACATCTGAACCTCTCCACAGATTGCACGGGCAGCCTCAACCATATCTTGATAATGACTTATTTCGGTGTGTAGCATCTGGAACTACTGTGCGAATAGAAAAAAGAGAAACCGAAAATTAGAAAATAACAAAGTTTTTACTTCCAAAAATTGTATCTATTCCAAAGATATATACTCCCTTTTATAGAATGGACGAGAAGAGAAAGATTACAAATAAGCAATGTGAGACTAAATATATTTACAGTGACTAGCGGCTAGACAAAACCAGACTACACAGGTCGCACAGTTAGATTAGAAGGCTAATCGCACGACCATAACTACAAGCCACTAGAGGCTAGACAGAGTGAAACCGCTAGAGGCTAGGAGAGTGAAACCGCCAGAGGCAAGCTGCCAAACAGCCAGGTTTCTGTATTGTAATAAGCCGCTGGGGAGAAGCTGCCAGACCGCCCGGCTATCAAGTTTCCAGAGTGAAACCGCAAGACTTCTCGGTCTCCAAACCACCAGAGACAAGCCTCTAGACCGCCCAGTTTCCATACTGCAACACTCCCCCTCAAGCTGGAGCATATATATCAATCATGCCCAGCTTGTCACAAATGTGAAAAAAGGAAGTGGATAAAGGCTTGATGAAGATATCTGCCAACTCGTTGTCTGAAGTAATGAACGGAGTGCAAATATGTTTTTTAAAGATCTCTTTGAAAGAGAAGGGATAGATACTACTCTAGAGGTGGGGGGGTGAATAGAGTAATCAAAAATTGCACTAGCAAAGTTGACTTTCTACTCAACTCCCTTGGAGTTAAATGCGGAATGAAAGTTATAGATATTTGAGATTTAAACCTTAGAGCCTAACACAAGTGTTGTGCACAAAGAGACAGCTAACTGTAGTTAAAGCTTAGAAACCTAAACAGCAACTAGCAAACCTAGTTAATATCTAATCACAGCCACAATGCAAGAAATTAAACAAGGCAATCCAGACGACACAAAGAATTTATAGTGGTTCCCCAAACAACTTGGGTACGTCCACTCTTCTACCAACAAGGTAGGAATCCACTCAGGTTTTTGATCAGGTGCCCTGCCACCAACAAGATCTGCTTCAGGTAGATCAAGAAACCCTTTAGACTTTTGATCAGGTGTCTAAAAAACCAACATAGGTTTTTTATCAGGTGCCCTGCCACCAAGGGATACTTTTGAAGGGAGTAATAACCCTGTACAGGAGGGGGAAAGGAGGTTAAGGTGTCTTATCTATTTTACAATAGATTAGAGAATCACAATAACTTGCACTGAGCTAGAAAGCTCTAAAAGAATCAAGGCTCCCCCTGGCTCAAAGAACGTCCAGGTGAAGTCTTGCTTCAGTGCAGAAACACTTCAGTAAATACTGAAGGAAGAACTACAAGAAGATATAAAGTAAGAAATGAAAATCTTCTAGCAGCTATCTTCTTCTTCTTCTTCAAAAGATCTCTGAGTCAGAACTTCCTGGAACAGGAGAACTAAGGTTGAAGAAGAGCAGAAGAGCTAACACTTCTCAGTTGAGTGAAGATTGCTGAGAGCAGTTAAACTTGTTCTTGTTGTAAGCTTGCTGAATAAATTTTTATCTGAGAACTAGTTGATCTCTTTTCTATATGGACTATTTGATTTCTTCTTCAAAGAAGTCATTATATATCAGCAGCAGCAACGGCTCTAATTGAGTTTGAATCTTGTCTTTTTCTGAACTCTGCAAGCTGGGCTGCAAAAAGCATAAAGCAAAACAAAAATACTGCAGGCAGATATCCTATAAAAGGATAAAGCTTTCTAAGAAACTGCAAATACTTCTGATGAAATAATATAGAGAAAGTCACATCAGAAACGACTCTTTACAACCAAGGAAGACTTTTTGAGTCTAACGGCTATAAAGGACAGCCTGGCAGATAAAGCAGATTGCATATCTCAGCTATAAGACAAACAACTTTGTCAGAAAAGATTAGCTCATGCATATAGAATAGAACTGATATTGCATGGAAATAATGTCACAAATTATTCAGATAATCTTTTATAGAGTATGCCAAAATAAATATGAAATTAGTCACATCACAGAAGACGACAAAACTATTTAAAACATACAGCAAAACGTCGAACGACCTTCGGAGATCGTCGACCGACGTACGGAGATCGCCGACCTATCAGGCAGATAGTCGAACGATCCAGATAGTCGGACTATTAAAGAAAATAGTCGAACTACCTCAGCAGATAGTCGACCTATCAGAACAGATAGTCGAGCTATCAGATAGACGATCTATCCGGACAGATAGTCGAACTACCAAACAAAACAGATAGTCGACCTATCAAGCAGATAGTCGACCTATCACAGAAAACAGATAGTCGACCTATCAACAGATAGTCGAGCTATCAGATAGTTGAACTATCCAAGCAGATAGTCGAACTATCAAAGCAACGCAGATAGTCGACCTATCGACAGATAGTCGAACTATCACAGAAAACAGATAGTCGACCTATCAACAGATAGTCGAGCTATCAGATAGTTGAACTATCAGGACAGATAGTCGAACTATCAAAGTAAACAGATAGTCGACCTATCAACAGATAGTCAAGCTATCAACGCAGACAGAACGTCGACCAACTGATAGACGATCGTCGATCAGCCGATAGACGATAGTCGAGCGACGTTCGACTATAGTCGAACGAAAAACTACTTAACCAAATATTCATCTGGAAAAGCAATTCTACACAACTAGAGAATCTAACCTATCAACTAACCTTTGACCAAAGATAAATCATGGGTCAAGAGACAGAAAGAGAGGACTGAACTCAAATCAAAACCTAGGGTACCAACTATCTCCCCCTATTTGAGTTAAGTCTCTCAACAAATAAAACAAACAACACTAATTACAGAAAGTAAATAAAATGCATAAAGGGAAATAACTAAGCAGATATCATCAATCAATCAGATAAAAATAACTGTCAATCAATGAACAATTAAGGTGCTTTAGAGTTAGATTCGGGATTAGAAGAGCTAGAAACAAAAGTAATTTTCCTTGTAGGATCTAGAGCTTCTTTTTTCGATAGCTTCAAATCTTGTTCTCCAATAATTTTCAATTCAGTTGTCCTTGGGACCACTGCCTCAGGATGCTTTTCCATATATTTTGAAGGATCAAACATCTCAGGTCTGACCTGTAATTTCTCGAGCTCCTTCTTTCTGAATTTAGACATTGTGGTTAATCCGGCAGTGTCCTTTCCTTCTTCTTTAGCTTTCCTGATTTGCGCTGCTCCAACCAGTTCAAGAAAACGAGCCATCCTAAAGTTAGGATCCAGCTCTGGGCTTTCATAAACAATCTCAGAAGGAGAATCAACTGGTTCTTTATCTTGATTAACTTTTGGAACATCTTTCTCAGTATGAACTGGCTTTGGAGATGGAACCTTTTTCTTTGGAGAAGGAGGAGGGGAAAAGGTTGGTCTTTGATATACTACCTCCTTAACTTGTTCTTTAACAGAATCAGGCCTTTGATAGCCAGTTTGGCTTTTACCTTGGAAACCTTGAGAACTTCTCCTTTGAGCAGATTGAGATGGATTTGATCTTTCAGATTGATAAGCAGATTTAGAAGATAAATTTCCTGAGGCTCCTACACCGGGAGGTGGAGGAGGAGGACCTCTAGGATTCCATCTAGGAGCAGGAGGGTCATACCTCTTAGCCTTTTTCCTTTGCTTTTGCTGATTTTTAGAAAACCACATCCAATGTTGGAAGTCTTTTGACTTTGGATCAATCCCTTTCAGTATATAATATGGTGTATCATTGTCTGGATTAGCAGGAGGAGGAGCAACAGCTTTTCTTTTCTTTTTAGCAATCCTTTTTCTTTTAGATTCAGCAGATTCATCAGAATCAATTTCTTCTTCAGAATTTGAAGAGATAGGTAGATCATATGGGTCAACAACATCTTTCAGAGCTCTTTCTTTTTCCTTTAAAGCAGCTTTTTCCATTTCTTCTTCCATGGCATCCTGTGCCAGGAGAGTATCTAAGTCCAATCCTGGGGAATCATCCCATACAGAAGATTTTTCAATTTGACTTTCAGAATCCATTTCTTGAAGCTCAGGAACTGTCGTGGGGACCAGTTCAATTTGCACTGCTTGCTGAGCAGGTTCAGCAGCTTTAGAAACTTGAACAGCTGCTTCTGGTTCAGGTAGAACTTCAGAAGCAGGTTCACTTACTGGCTCTACAACCACTTGGACATCAGGAGCAGATACAGGTTCAGGCTCAGGTTCTACAGCATCTAGAATCTCTAGAGCAGGTTCAGGTTCAGGTTCTTGGACAATTACTACTTCTTCCATTATATCTGTAGGATTAGGAATAAAATCTTGCTAAATGACATCTAATCATCCCTTCCAGATATTCCCATACTATCATATTAATTGAGTAATCTACAAATTGAGAAAGAGACATACCTTCAGGATATTCTTCAGGGTTTCCTAACTCCCATAAATCATCTAGAAAGGAAGTGATATGTAACACCTCTACCCGTCAAGAAGAATATAATAGAGGGTCCGGCCGGGGCCCCACACCATATTCCACAAACAGGCGGAGACGCTACTAAATAATATCATAACCAACGCATCCTAACACAGAGCATTCTAGCGGAAGCTTCACGGTTGAATTAATGAACTCAAGATAAACAACATTGTCCACCAATATAGGAATGTAAGTACATCAAAATAGTCTGGCCTTAAGGCCTTACAACAGTTTCTCTTAACAAGAGTGTGGTTTACAGACATCGGCACGCAGGCCGGCCACACATGAACAAAAGAAACAAAACAATCGACTTAGCTTTTTCAACCGCCGGATCCGAGATACGCCTTTGAAGGGCTTAATCTTTAAATAGACCCAGTCACCCACCGCGAACTCCACGTTCCGGTGCTTAGCATTGTAATATTTGGCCTGCTGATCTTGGGCTATTAGGAGCCTCTCTCGAATAGAGCGTATTGTTGAGGTAGCATCCTCGACTTCCTTTTTGCCTAAAAGTTTAGTCTCGCCAGTTTCTGCTCAAGCTAGCGGTGTACGACACTTGCGACCATACAGCGCTTCAAATGGGGCCATGCCTATACTCGTTTGATAGCTATTATTATAGGCAAACTCCACCATAACAAGATGTTCTTCCCACTTCTTACCGAAGTCCAGGGCGCACATACGGAGCATATCCTCCATCGTTCTGTTGGTTCGTTCAGTTTGGCCATCCGTTTGCGGGTGAAAGGCCGTACTGAATGCTAATTTCGTGCCCAACATTTGATGAACTAATCTCCAATCCTTTGAAGTAAAACGCCCATCTCGGTCACTTACGATGCTCCGGGGAACACCGTGCAATCGAACTATCTGCTCCACATAGAGCTTTGCCAGCGTTTCCACTGAATCGTCCCGCTTGTTTGGTATAAAGTGAGCCACCTTTGTCAACCGGTCTACAATCACCCAGATTGAGTCATGGCCACGCTGAGATCTCGGCAATCCGTGCACGAAATCCATAGAAATATCCTCAAATTTCCATTGCGGAACCGGCAACGACTTCAGGAAACCACTCGGCCGTTGACATTCTGCCTTTACCAAAGCACAAGTACGACATTTAGCCACATACGCGGCTATGTCCTTCTTTAAACCAGGCCACCAGAACAGTTTCTTCATGTCTTTGTACATTTTTGTGCTCCCAGGGTGAATTGAATACTTTGTAAAGTGCGCTTCATATAGCAGCCCTTCTCGCAATTTACCCGCACTAGGGACGCACAATCGGCCATCTTTTCGTAACAAGCCATCATCCCAGGAGAACTGATCACCAGATCCCTCCTTTGCATAGCGTTGGAGACTTTCATCCAACTCCGTTGCCCGCCGAACCCTGTCAGCAAGGTCATATTGAACTTCCAACCAGTTCATGCTTGCTTCAGTTGAAGAATCTCTTTCCACACAAGATATCTCCAAGGCTTCCAACTCCTGGATTAACCGCTCATCATGTATCCGCAACCAATTTGCCCGCACTGGAGTCCGACGACTCAAGGCATCAGCGACCGCATTTCCCTTTCCGGGAACATAATGAATGTCGAATGTAAAATCCCCAAGGAATTCCATCCACCTCCTTTGTCGCATATTCAACTCCTTTTGATCGAGCAGATACTTTAAGCTTTTATGGTCGGTATAAATATCTACTTTCACGCCATATAGATAATGCCGCCACAACTTTAGCGCAAAGATCACCGCCGCCAACTCCAAATCATGGACGGGGTAATTACGCTCATGCACTTTCAATTGACGTGAACCATAAGCGATCACCTTGCCAAACTGCAGGAGAACGCAGCCTAAGCCGCTTCCTGACGCATCGCTGTATATTTCAAATCCATCTGTACCACATGGTGACGTCAAAACAGGCGCCGTGGTCAAACGACTTTTCAGCTCCTCAAAAGCTCGTGCGCACTCCGGCGTCCAAACGAACTTCTGATCCTTTCTCGTCAACGTAGTTAGAGGCAAAGCAATCCGGGAGAAGTTCTCCACGAACCTCCTATAGTAGCCCGCCAGTCCAAGGAAACTCCTGACTTCGGCCACTGAAGACAACACTGGCCAATCCCGAATGGCACTTATCTTAGCCGGATCCACCGCTATGCCCTCTCCACTTACCACATGGCCTAGAAAAGCCACCGACGAGAGCCAGAACTCACACTTTGAGAACTTGGCATACAGCTTATTCCTTCGCAAGGTATGCAATACTAATCGCAAATGGTTTGCATGATCTTCCTCCGATTGTGAATATACCAGGATATCATCAATAAACACAATCACAAACAAATCCAGGTATTCGCGGAACGTACGATGCATGAGATCCATGAATACCGAAGGCGCATTACACAAGCCGAACGGCATCACTGTGAACTCATAATGACCATAGTGTAACGACCCCATCCGTTAAATGACATATAGTAGAAGGTCCGGCCGGGGCCCCACACTATATGCCACAAACAGACGGTGAGGTCACAGGATAATACCAAACCAAATACGAATCCTAACTCAGAGCATTCTAGCGGAAGCTTTAAGTTACAACTTTGAACTCTTAATCGGAATGTCCAATATATATAAAACCACCTTTATATATAAATACCACGGAATGTACACAACCACAAGAGTTTGGCCTTAAGGCCTTACAGTTCCTCTGAACATACATCATGTTTTACAAACCTCGGCGCGCAGGCCGGCCATACATGAGTAAAAAGAGAAAACAAAACAATGGCTTAGCCTTCCAGGCTAGCCGCAGCAGCAGCAGCAACAGCAGTAGGGCTCTCCCGCCCATCACTTACCACTTGGCTCTCCAGCACCTGCACGGGAACAATCCACCCAACCGGTGGCAAACAATGCAACGGTCAGCATTCAGCTGACCCAATTATAACAATCCTACCCCTTTCTCGGGGCATGAGCATTCTTTCCCTGCAAGCATGGCATCATCAATAGCAACTATGTGCGCGCAGGCACATTCAAGCCATCACAACCATCGGCCACCCGGCCCGACAGTCCGTGCACTCAGGGCACATTTTCGGTGTACCGGAATACCAGGGTCAACACCACCGTCTACACGGTATTTGAGCATTTCTAGTCTTTCCGGCGCGCGGGCCTAAGACTCTCATTAGGCGCTCCAACAAAACCTATACCAGGCTTCCAAGTCGGACGGACCTAACACAGGTACGGATCAGCCACCCCCCGTTGCTCAAGTCGCCGAGCCACCTCGAATACGGAAGTATCCATGGCATTTTATAGGCGCGGGTCGGTTTCACCTTTCCTGTTCGGCAATCTGCCTTTTTATCGAGTTGCAGCCCAACGGCTCAACTACTCACAAAGTGGCAACGCACGGCCACAAGAGTTGCCGCCAACCCTCTTCATTTCCTGGACATCGTCCAGTACTTCCTGCCGCACCAAGCAACAGGTAGGAACAAGGCATCACAAGCCATAGGCATCACAAGCCATTATCACGGAGCCTTCTCCGCTATGCAAACAAGCATCACCAATCCAGATTCCATCCAGATGGGCTTCACACAGCATGCCTAGAGCCGTACTCCAATTCCGGCCTCTAACAAGGGGGACTTCACATATCTACCCCAAGGGACACCACAACCCACCGCACACTCGCGGGGAAGGACTTTCCCTATGCAATGCAGAAAAGAAGGACTTCACATGTCCAAGGAGGGAGATCGTTACCCTTGTCGATCTCTTCGGTGCCATCGAAAACTAGCCGGTGAGAAAGAACCGCAGCAGCCTTGCCGTCACAACGCCGGCTTCGGATCACGAATCGAACCACGGGAGCTCCGCCGGTGGCTTGGTCTCCTCCTCCTTCTTCCTCTCTTTCTCTCTCTTTTTCTCTTCCTTAAGAATAATGAAGAATGACTTCTTCAATCCTCTTTCACGACTTATCCAGCCCAAGAAACCACCTGAGCCTTTGGATCAAAAGAGAGGAAACTGAACGGCCAAGATTGTCCCAAAATTTCACTTTTTGGCCGACACGGCCTGTGACACGCCCGTGTCACAGGCCGTGTACCCCTTAAGCGGTGCACACAGCTTGAACCGACTGAACAACACGGGTCATCGACACGCCCGTGTCGGACCTGACACGCCCGTGTCAAACCTGAGACACGCCCGTGTCTCCTGCTCCATCGAGCTGCAACCAGAACACGGGTCGGAACACGGCAGCTGACACGCCCGTGTCCAGCCTGACACGCCCGTGTTCCCGGCCGTGTTCAAGGCCGTGTCCGGCTCTGACCGGAATAGGCCAATTTTGCAAAATAAATAGAACACGCCCTAGGACACGCCCGTGTCCCAGGCCGTGTACACCCGACACGCCCTGGGACACGCCCGTGTCCCAGGCCGTGTAACCTGACCTGCTACTCAAACTTCAAGTTGAGTCTTTTGGGCCTTTTTGGGGTGTTACAACCCTCTCCCCCTTAACAAAAATTTCGTCCCGAAATTTGCACGGTAAGGAAACAAAACCAGCAATGCTATAACTCTGTTATAACAAAAAGTACACGGTCTACAGTTTATACAAATAACTCGGGAAACTCAGCTCGCATGGTCTGCTCTCGCTCCCATGTTAGCTCTTCACGGCCACAATTGTCCCATCGGACCTTGACCATCCCGATCACTTTGTTCCGCAACTGTTTCTCGGCTCGATCCTCGATCCGAATGGGTCTAACCCTCGTCGTTAGCCCATACTCGACCGGTACCCGATCAGCCTCCACGACTTGAGCTGGATCCTTTACCGCCTTACGAAGGACTGAGATGTGAAACACATCATGTAATCCACCCAAGTCCGCTGACAGTGCTAGTCGATAAGCAGCTTCCCCAACTCGCTCCACCACCTCAAACGGACCAAGATACCTCGGACTTAGCTTTTTCAAACGCCGAATCCTGGACACACCTTTGAAGGGTTTGATCTTCAAATATACCCAATCACCCACCGCGAACTCCACATTCCGGTGCTTGGCATTGTAGTACTTTGCTTGACGATCTTGGGCTATCAATAGCCCTTCCCGAATAGAGCGTATGAGCGAAGTAGCTTCTTCGACTTCCTTTTTCCCACTCAGCTTCGATTCGCCTGCTTCTGCCCAAGCTAACGGTGTACGGCATTTCCGACCATACAACGCCTCGAATGGTGCCATACCAATACTCGCTTGGTAGCTATTATTATAGGCAAATTCGACGAGAAATATATAATCTTCCCATCTCTTACCAAAGTCTAGGGCGCACATGCGGAGCATATCCTCCATCGTCCTGTTGGTTCGTTCAGTCTGGCCATCCGTTTGGGGATGAAAGGCCGTACTAAACGCAAATTTTGTACCCAACATTTGATGAACGAGCCGCCAATCATTCGATGTGAACCGCCCATCACGGTCACTAACGATGCTCCGAGGAACACCGTGCAGTCGAACAACCTGCTCCACATACAGCTTGGCCAAGGTTTCCACTGAATCGTCTCTTCTGTTGGGAAGGAAGTGCGCCACTTTCGTCAACCGGTCCACAATCACCCAGATGGAATCATGACCGCGTTGAGATCTCGGCAACCCGTGCACGAAATCCATCGAAATATCATCGAACTTCCACTCCGGAATAGGTAACGACTTCAGAAAACCGCCAGGCTTCTGGCATTCTGCTTTCACCAACGCACAGGTGTTGCATTTAGCCACATAACGAGCCACATCTTTCTTTAGTCCGGGCCACCAGAACAGCTTTTTCATATCCCTGTACATCTTTGTGCTCCCTGGGTGAACTGAGTACTTTGCAAAGTGAGCTTCGTACATCAACTCTTCCCTCAGTTTACCCACACTTGGGACGCATACTCGACCATTTCTCCGTAACAACCCGTTATCCCAAGAGAATTGATCATCCGGCCCATCTTTAGCATAGCGCTGGAGACTTTCATCAAGCTCCGTTGCTCGCCGAATTCTGTCCGTAAGGTCATACTGCACCTCCGTCCAGTTCAAGCACGCATCGGTTGACGCACCCTTGTCAACACACGATATCTCCATTGCCTCCAATTCTTGGATCAAACGCTGATCATGCCTCTGCAACCAGCTTGCCCGTACCGGAGTCTTCCGACTCAAAGCATCAGCGACCACATTTCCCTTCCCGGGAGTATAGTGAATCTCGAAGGTGTAGTCCCCGAGGAACTCCATCCATCTTCGTTGTCGCATATTCAAATCCTTCTGATCCAACAAATACTTTAGGCTCTTGTGATCCGTATAGATATCCACTTTGACGCCATATAGATAGTGCCGCCACAACTTGAGCGCAAAGATTACCGCCGCCAACTCCAAATCATGGACGGGATAATTCCGCTCATGCACTTTCAACTGACGCGAGCCATAAGCAATCACTTTCCCAAACTGCAGAAGAACGCAGCCTAAGCCGCTCCCAGATGCATCACTATAGATCTCATACCCATCGGTACCACATGGCGATGTCAACACAGGCGCTGTGGTCAAACGACTCTTCAAGTCTTCAAAAGCTCGAGCGCACTCCGGCGTCCAGATGAACTTTTGATCTTTCCTCGTCAGCGTGGTGAGAGGTAAAGCAATCCGTGAGAAGTTTTCCACAAACCGTCTATAGTAGCCCGCAAGTCCAAGGAAGCTCCTGACCTCGGCCACTGAAGACATCATTGGCCAATCTCGGATGGCACTTATCTTCAACGGATCCACCGCGATACCCTCTCCGCTTACCACATGGCCTAAAAAGGCTACTGAAGAGAGCCAGAACTCACACTTTGAGAACTTGGCAAAAAGCTTATTCCTCCGCAGGGTATGCAAGACCAACCGCAAATGGTTTGCGTGATCCTCTTCCGACTGAGAGTATACTAAGATGTCATCGATAAACACAATAACAAACAAATCCAAATACTCTCGGAACGTTCGATGCATTAGGTCCATAAATACCGAAGGCGCATTACATAGGCCAAACGGCATTACCGTGAACTCATAATGACCGTAGCGTGTTCCAAATGCCGTCTTGGGAATGTCACCTTCCCGAATCCTTAGCTGATAATATCCCGATTTCAGATCCAACTTGGAATAGACCGTTGATCCCGCCAGCTGATCAAAAAGGTCATCAATCCGTGGGATCGGATACTTGTTTTTCTCCGTCAGCTTATTCAACTCGCGGTAGTCAATACACAACCGTAAGCTACCATCTTTCTTTTTCACAAAGAGAACAGGCGCGCTCCAAGGTGACATACTTGGGCGTATATATCCCTGCTCCAACAACTCTTGCAGTTGGACTTTCAACTCAGCCATCTCTTTTGGCGCGACGCGATATGGAGAGCGGGCCACAGGTTTCGCACCTGGCACCAACTCAATAGAGAAGTCAATCTCCCGCTGGGGTGGTAACCCAGGAAGATCTTTAGGAAACACATCGGCAAACTCTGACACAACTGGCACTTCACCGACACTGGCCTTTGGCTCAACAGCCTGAATTAGCGTGAAGAATAACTCCGCGCCCTTCCGCACAGCATTGACGACTTGGAGTGCAGACAACAACGTTCCGCCAACTCCTCGCATACCAGCGAACTTCGTCACAAGCCCGGTATTCTGGCCCATTGTAATCTCTTTGGAGTTGCAATCAATAAAGGCACGCTGCTCCGAGAGCCAGTCCATACCAAAGATCACATCAAACTCCGATAACGGTAGCACAGCTGCACTCAAACCGAAATCCCGACTTCCTATTTGCACATCCACATCGCAAGCCCTATCCGCAAGCATCACACAGCCATTCGGCAATAGCACCCTTGTACTATCCACCGTCACATGACTCGGTACCCCAATGCGAGATACGAAATCCTCAGACAGAAAAGAATGCGAAGCACCCGTATCAAACAGGGCTCTCGCTAAGTTATTCCGAATCAGGACAAAGCCTGCAGCACACACACATCATGCACAAGCTAAACAAAACCAAAACCAAAAGCACAGCAAGTAAACTAACTCAACTCGTACCTGTGACGACGTCACTTTGCTTAATCGCTTCCTGTTGGCCAAGTTGATAGATTCGGGGCTGCGCTTGGGAAGCAGAGGAATCCACCACCGCTTTGCCCTTCTCAGCATATGACGCACCCGTCTTCTTTTCCCCTTTGGGCTGCACAACTCGACAGTCACGAGCAATATGCCCCACCCGGCCACAGTTATAGCACGTACGAGCATCCGGCCTTGATGTCGCTCCCGACACAACGGTCGTAGTCACTTGCCCAGATGGCTTGGACCTCTTGCCCCCTTTCTTCTGGTAAAACGACTTGCCTGGGCGAGGTGCTTGAAACTCTGGCTTAGACACCACCAAGCCCTTATTCCCTTGCACTCGCCTCATGTCCTTTTCCAACGCGCACGCAGTATCAACCAACGCCTGAAACCCTTGGCTCACAGAACTCGAAAGCAGGAATCGTAACTCGTCCCGCAATCCTTCATAGAACCGATTCGTTTTCCTTTGGTCATCCGCGAAGATTGTTCCCGCATATCGTCCCAACCTGGTAAACTCGTGCAAGTAGATATCCACACTATCGTCCCCTTGCTTTAACCGTTGGAACTCATTTTCCATAGCAATACGTTGCGCCGCTGGGACATGTTTCGCCAGAAATATCCGAGAGAACTCCTCAATCGACACTTGTGTTAATTGCCTGCCCGCCAAGTGGTGTAACTCAACCTCGTCCCACCACAACCGCGCCTCCCCTTCAAGCATGAAGGTGGCTAAGGTGACCTTGAGAGTTTCCTCCGCCCTGATCGCTGTCATTATCCTCTTGACACGCGACAACCAATCTTCCGCCTGTGTTGGGGATCCCATTCCCGCAAACGTCGGAGGACTGAAGCTCATGAATTGCTTCAACTGTCGGTCAGCTGCTCGTGGATCTACAGCCTCAACCGGCTCGGGTCTTACATCAACACGAACTGGCACTACTGCCGGCTGCGCTTGCCCGGTCGGCTGAATCATGGCAAAGAGCGCCTCAGCAACTAAACGAACAGTTTCCGCAGATGGAGGAGGTGTTGGCACCTCAGCTGGTGCCGCACTCTCATCAGAACGCTGGGGCTCAGACTGCCCAGCACCACTACGTGTCACCTATAGGTGGACAAGACACACATTAGCGAACGTATGCAAGCAAAACAACACAAAAAGGAACGCGCAGATTCCTCAAACAAGATTTTGTACATTCCTTAATGGACATTCCAGAGTTCATTAGCGTTACAGCAGGTCGCACAAACACGTGCTCGCCACCCCACAAAAGAATTCGACCACGAATTCGAAAGAGGAAGACCGACGAAAAGCTGATACCAAAATGTAACGACCCCATCCGTTAAATGACGTATAGTAGAAGGTCCGGCCGGGGCCCCACACTATATGCCACAAACAGACGGTGAGGTCACAGGATAATACCAAACCAAATACGAATCCTAACTCAGAGCATTCTAGCGGAAGCTTTAAGTTACAACTTTGAACTCTTAATCGGAATGTCCAATATATATAAAACCACCTTTATATATAAATACCACGGAATGTACACAACCACAAGAGTTTGGCCTTAAGGCCTTACAGTTCCTCTGAACATACATCATGTTTTACAAACCTCGGCGCGCAGGCCGGCCATACATGAGTAAAAAGAGAAAACAAAACAATGGCTTAGCCTTCCAGGCTAGCCGCAGCAGCAGCAGCAACAGCAGTAGGGCTCTCCCGCCCATCACTTACCACTTGGCTCTCCAGCACCTGCACGGGAACAATCCACCCAACCGGTGGCAAACAATGCAACGGTCAGCATTCAGCTGACCCAATTATAACAATCCTACCCCTTTCTCGGGGCATGAGCATTCTTTCCCTGCAAGCATGGCATCATCAATAGCAACTATGTGCGCGCAGGCACATTCAAGCCATCACAACCATCGGCCACCCGGCCCGACAGTCCGTGCACTCAGGGCACATTTTCGGTGTACCGGAATACCAGGGTCAACACCACCGTCTACACGGTATTTGAGCATTTCTAGTCTTTCCGGCGCGCGGGCCTAAGACTCTCATTAGGCGCTCCAACAAAACCTATACCAGGCTTCCAAGTCGGACGGACCTAACGCAGGTACGGATCAGCCACCCCCCGTTGCTCAAGTCGCCGAGCCACCTCGAATACGGAAGTATCCATGGCATTTTATAGGCGCGGGTCGGTTTCACCTTTCCTGTTCGGCAATCTGCCTTTTTATCGAGTTGCAGCCCAACGGCTCAACTACTCACAAAGTGGCAACGCACGGCCACAAGAGTTGCCGCCAACCCTCTTCATTTCCTGGACATCGTCCAGTACTTCCTGCCGCACCAAGCAACAAGTAGGAACAAGGCATCACAAGCCATAGGCATCACAAGCCATTATCACGGAGCCTTCTCCGCTATGCAAACAAGCATCACCAATCCAGATTCCATCCAGATGGGCTTCACACAGCATGCCTAGAGCCGTACTCCAATTCCGGCCTCTAACAAGGGGGACTTCACATATCTACCCCAAGGGACACCACAACCCACCGCACACTCGCGGGGAAGGACTTTCCCTATGCAATGCAGAAAAGAAGGACTTCACATGTCCAAGGAGGGAGATCGTTACCCTTGTCGATCTCTTCGGTGCCATCGAAAACTAGCCGGTGAGAAAGAACCGCAGCAGCCTTGCCGTCACAACGCCGGCTTCGGATCACGAATCGAACCACGGGAGCTCCGCCGGTGGCTTGGTCTCCTCCTCCTTCTTCCTCTCTTTCTCTCTCTTTTTCTCTTCCTTAAGAATAATGAAGAATGACTTCTTCAATCCTCTTTCACGACTTATCCAGCCCAAGAAACCACCTGAGCCTTTGGATCAAAAGAGAGGAAACTGAACGGCCAAGATTGTCCCAAAATTTCACTTTTTGGCCGACACGGCCTGTGACACGCCCGTGTCACAGGCCGTGTACCCCTTAAGCGGTGCACACAGCTTGAACCGACTGAACAACACGGGTCATCGACACGCCCGTGTCGGACCTGACACGCCCGTGTCAAACCTGAGACACGCCCGTGTCTCCTGCTCCATCGAGCTGCAACCAGAACACGGGTCGGAATACGGCAGCTGACACGCCCGTGTCCAGCCTGACACGCCCGTATTCCCGGCCGTGTTCAAGGCCGTGTCCGGCTCTGACCGGAATAGGCCAATTTTGCAAAATAAATAGAACACGCCCTGGGACACGCCCGTGTCCCAGGCCGTGTACACCCGACACGCCCTGGGACACGCCCGTGTCCCAGGCCGTGTAACCTGACCTGCTACTCAAACTTCAAGTTGAGTCTTTTGGGCCTTTTTGGGGTGTTACACATAGCGTGTGCCAAACGCTGTCTTGGGAATGTCACCTTCCCTAATCCGCAATTGGTAATACCCGAACTTCAAATCCAACTTCGAATAGACGGTTGAGCCCGCTAGCTGATCGAACAAGTCATCAATCCGAGGAATTGGATACTTGTTTTTCTCCGTCAGTTTGTTTAGTTTACGATAATCAATACATAGTCGCAAACCACCGTCTTTCTTTTTCACAAAAAGAACAGGCGCGCTCCAAGGTGACATACTTGGGCGTATATAACCCTGCTCCAATAACTCTTGTAATTGAACTTTCAGTTCGGCCATTTCTTTTGGCGCTACCCGATACGGCGAACGGGCCACGGGTTTTGCACCCGGCACCAGCTCGATAGCGAAGTCAATTTCCCTTTGGGGAGGTAACCCCGGAAGGTCCTTTGGAAACACATCAGCATATTCCGACACAATAGGCACTTCACTCACACTGGCCTTCGACGCCACCGCCTCTATGAGTGTGAAGAACAACTCCACACCCTTCCGAACTGCCTTAATCACTTGGAGAGCGGATAACAACATCCCACTCATCCCTTGCATACCAATGAACTTGGTCTCTCGTTCGGTATTTTGCCCAAGTGTGACCTCTTTTGAAGTGCAATCAATACAGGCACGCTGCTCTGAAAGCCAGTCCATACCAAAGATTATATCAAACTCTTTGATCGGCAATACTAGTGTTTCCACCTTGAACTCCCGACTTCCTATCTTGACCTCAAGACCGCAAGATCGATCCGCACACATCAAACATCCGTTAGGCAACAACACCTTTACACTGTCTGTCTTGGTCCGGATAGGCACCCCGACACGCAAGACAAAGTCCTCAGACAGAAACGAATGTGAAGCACCTGTGTCAAACAGTGCTCGCGCCGGATACTCTCGTATAAGGACAAACCCTATAACATGACAATTAAAACAAGTACATCACACCAAAAGTAAAAACATTAAAACTTAAGCGCACCTGTGACGACATCAGCCTGCTTAATGGCCTCCTGTTGTCCAAGGTTGAAGACCCTGGGCTGCACGTGCGAGGCAGAAGACTCCACCACAGCCTTCCCCTTCTCCGCATAAGACGCTCCCGTCTTCTTATCACCCTTTGGAGGACCAAATCGGCATTCACGTGCGAAGTGTCCAACCTTCCCGCACGTAAAACAAGCACGAGCTCCATTCCCAGATGTGTCCGTCACAGTCGCAGAAGGAGCTTGTCCAGAAGACTTAGACTGCTTGTTCCATTTCCTTCGGTAGCCAAACTTGTCCGGACGCGGCGGCTTAAACTCCGGCTTCACAACCGCCAAGTTTCCCTTTGCTTGCCCCCGTTTCATGTCCGTCTCCAAAGAACGAGCCGTACAGACTAAGGCTTGGAATCCCTGACTCACAGAACTCGAGAGCAAATACCTTAGCTCATCTCGCAGTCCCGCATAAAACCGACTAGTCTTACGCTCTTCTTCGGCGAAGATCGAGCCCGCATATCTTCCCAAACGGGTGAACTCATGCAGGTAGTCATCCACACTTCGATCTCCCTGTGCTAACGGTTGGAACTCCATTTCCATCGATATCCTTTGCTGCATCGGCAGATGTTGTGCTAAGAACAACCGAGAGAATTCTTCCATTGTAATCTCTGCCAATTGCCTGCCGGCCAAGTGATGCAGTTCAATCTCATCCCACCACAATCGCGCCTCTCCTTCCAGTAGGAAAGTGGCTAACATCACTTTCTGTTCCTCCTCAACCCTGATAGCTCTCATAATCCTTTTGATTCTTGCAAGCCAATCCTCTGCTTGGGCCGGTGTACCCGCCCCATGAAACTGCGGAGGGTTAAAGCTCAAGAATTGCTTCCATTGTTGATCTGCTACCCGCGGATCAACTTCGGCTTCTACCGGTTCTTGCCGTACCCCAGCTTGCGTTGGCACCACTGCAGGACGTGCCTGCCCCGCTTGCTGAGCATTCATCACCGCAAGTACCGTTTCCGTGATAAGACGGACTGTTTCAGCTGATGGAGGAGTTGTGGGCACCTCGGCTGGTGCCGCACTCTCAACAGAACGTTATGGTTCGGACTGACCCGCAACACTTCTGGTCACCTATATGTGTAAAACACACAGGTTAACGACCAATAAAATGGCAATCATACAAAAAGAATACACAAGTTCAACAAACAAGTGTATTTGCATTCCTAAGTGGACAATCTTGAGTTCAAAATTAAGTGTTATAACGACGGCACGGACACGTGCTCGCCCCCTCTCAAAAGAATTCGTCCGCGAATTCGGAAGAGATCGACCAACAAGCTGATACCAAATTGTAACACCTCTACCCGTCAAGAAGAATATAATAGAGGGTCCGGCCGGGGCCCCACACCATATTCCACAAACAGGCGGAGACGCTACTAAATAATATCATAACCAATGCATCCTAATACAGAGCATTCTAGCGGAAGCTTCACGGTTGAATTAATGAACTCAAGATAAATAACATTGTCCACCAACATAGGAATGTAAGTACATCAAAATAGTCTGGCCTTAAGGCCTTACAACAGTTTCTCTTAACAAGAGTGTGGTTTACAGACATCGGCACGCAGGCCGGCCACACATGAACAAAAGAAACAAAACAATGCCTTCGAGGGCAGCAACGCAGCTTTGGGCTTCAGCCCGCTAAGTCCCGCTCGGACCAGCTCCTCCAGCACCTGTAAGAACCAATCCACCAAATGGTGGCAAAACAGGGCAACGGTCAGCATTTAGACGACCAATTATAACGACCCTGCCCCTAGCACGGGGCAGCGGAATTCCATCCCTGCATAACATTCATCCACATGATATATAGCCATTCAAGCAAGACGTGCACGCCCGCACCGTCACATATCACAAACGTCGGCTCGACGGCCCGACGCTTCGTGCACTCAGGGCACATTCACACCGTTCAGAGGTCCCAGACATAACGGCGCACTATGAGCATTCTAGTCTGATCGGCTCACCGGCCGTCGACTCTCGCTATGTGATCCTAACAGGGCCTTAAGCACCCAAGGTTAGACAACCATAACGCGGGTACAGATCCACCTTTCCCGTTGCTCACATCGTCAGACTCACGCCTGGACTGACGCGGGTACAGTTTCACCTTGCCCGTTCCACCATTTCCTAGTTGCAGCCTCACGGCTCAACTTTCCACCAGTAGCACTCACGGCCACAAGAGAGTCCAACTCTCATAATTTCCTGGACTTCCTCCAGTACTTTTATCCATCATGCATACAAGCAATCATCACGGAGTCTTCTCCGATATGCAACCAAGCATCACCAATCCAGACCATGTCCAGATGGGCTTCACACAGCATGCCTAGATCCGTACTCCAATTCCGGACTCTAACAAGGGGGACTTCACATATCTACCCCAAGGGATGCCACAACCCACCGCACACTCGCGGGGAAGGGTTTTCCCTATGCAATGCAGGAATTAAGGACTTCACATGTCCAAGCAGGAAATCGTTACCCTAGGAGTTCGCTTCGGAGCCATGGAGAAAAATTTGAGACGGATGAAAGCCTTCGCAGCAGCGTTGCCTTCGCAAATCCGAACTCGGCTCGCGATTTGGACCACCGTAGCACCACCGGCAGCCGGACTCCACTTCCTCTTCTTCCTCCTTGCTCTCACCTCTCTCTTACTTTAGAAAGAGAAGATGAAAAAGAAGAATGAGCTTTTCTCCCCCTTTTCCCGGCCTTATCAGCCCAGGAATGAACTCCAGCCACAGGATTCTACTTAAAGAAAATGAAGGGCCAAGATCCACTGAAAATTCCCTTGAAATTTGGCCAACACGGCCTGTGACACGCCCGTGTCACAGGCCGTGTACCCTTAAGCGGCACACGCGGCAGTCGCACCGACTGAAATATTCGAGAACACGGGCATCGACACGCCCGTGTCGAACCTGACACGCCCGTGTCAGTCATGAGACACGCCCGTGTCTCCTGTTACACGGTACTCACCGATCTCCAAAACCAGTACACGGGTCGGAACACGGTAGCTGACACGCCCGTGTCCCCGGCCGTGTTCAAGGCCGTGTCCGGCTCTGACTTGAATAGGCCAATTTCGAAAATTAATTCGAACACGCCCTGGGACACGCCCGTGTCGAAGGCCGTGTCCCAGGCTCGACGATCGTCGACTCTCAAACGTCGACTAGCCTGAACACGCCCTGGGACACACCCGTGTCCCAGGCCGTGTACACCCGACACGCCCTGGGACACGCCCGTGTCCCAGGCCGTGTCTAATAGCCTCCAACCCAAAATTGTGTACAAACATATTTTGAGACTTTTGGGGTGTTACATGATAATTCCTTCTAGGTACTGGGCAACCAAGGGAGTTGAGGATTCTTCTAAGTAAACTTTTACTACAAACTCTGTCAATATGATTGCATTAGATATTTCCTTTTCAGATGGAGGAGGAGGAGGAGCTGAATCTTCTGCTACTTTCTCTGTTACTGCAAGATGAACTGCTGGAGGGGAGGCCAAAGGCTGCTCTGAGATATCTTCATCAAGCATCTCCCCCTGCCTGATTTCAGTAGAAACTGAAACCAGGCCCCTAGAAGAAGAGGGCTCAGCAGACTTTGAGAGTGCCTGAATAGCAGCAGTCAAAGAAGATATAGAAGAAGCAAGGGAAGCAATTGCCTCATCAATCATAGTTTTGATTGAGGGGGTAATTAACTCCACAATGCTAGCAATAAATGCTGGAGTTATAACAAAAGAAGATGATGAAGATGATGGAGGAATTTCAGAGGGTGGAAGAACAGCAGGGGTGGTAAATACAATATGAGCTGGAGAATGAGCTGGAGATGGAGCTGGAGAATGAAGTGGAGATACATGGGTGGATGCAGGGTGATCAAGATGATCAGAAGAGGGAATTGGTGACTGAGGAGGAGTGGGAATCTCAGACACCAATAAATCAAAACTGGGTTGAGATATCCCAGCAAGATGAGAAGGTAGAGGAGAAGCTGGAGGAGAAGCAGAATGTCGTACTTCAATTGAAGTTGAAGGAACTTCAACTGAAGTAGACGGCAAAGCTGATGAAGAAGATGGAAGAGATAAATTTGCTTAGCCAGCAGCTAGAAGGGGGGGGGAGTGACTGCGACAGTCCTGGTGCTCTCAGATATAACTGGAGCAACCCCTGCGGGAGCGGGCTTCAGGAAAGTCCTTTTCCACTTTGAGAACAGCGAAGGATCCATCTTCTTACTCGCGTTGATGGAGGTGGCGGCAGATACTAGCAGATGAGGGTATTTCTCCTTCAGAAAAATACCAACTACCCTTCCTAGGGTAACCTCTTTCTTTCCATTCTTTTTCCTGATTAAATCGAACATAATGCCAGCCCAATTGATCTGCTTCTTATTAACAATTGCACACATTAGTGCAAATTGTAGCCTTGTAATATTATCGTGGGCTGAGTGCTTTCCCAGTAGCACTTTTCCAACAATTTCCGCAAGAAACTTGATCTTAAAGGGAAAATTTACTTTGAGCAGCTTGGAGGGAATGCCTTCGACATGTCCCGGCTCAGTTAACATTCTTCCGAACTCAGGAGCATCTTGCTCATAATCTTCTTCTCCATTAATCAAACCAAAAATTTCAGTCAGAATAGCGGGAGTCAAAATTACCTCTTCTCCGCTAATTGTTCCGGTCATCGAATCATCAGTCGATGATGAAGTGAAGGCCCACTCTTTGATCTCTTGAGTGTTTATCTTTATCCTGTAACATCCCATTTCCGACTAGACCCCTAGGAGTCGTTTGGTCGTGATAGAACCCTAGAAAGCTCTAAAAAAACCGAAATAAATCGACCGAGGTTTCGGGTCACGGGTTGGTCACGCCCGTGACCCACATGTCACGCCCGTGACATAGGGCGTGACCACCTTCGACAATCGTTGATTTCAGTTCATCGGTCGTCGGACCCAGAAATTAGTCACGGGTTGGTCACGCCCGTGACCCATCTGTCACGCCCGTGACATAGGGCGTGACCACCTTCGACGATCGTCGATTTCAGTTTGACGGTCGTCGAACCCAGAAATTAGTCACCTGGCCATGTCACGCCCGTGACCCACATGTCACGCCCGTGACCTAGGGCGTGACCACCCTTCGAAGATCGCCGACCTCAAGTCGACGATCGTCAAACCCAAAACTTGTAGCCCGGGCCTGTCACGCCCGTGACCCATCTGTCACGCCCGTGACCGAGGGCGTGACCACCCCTCGACGATCGTCGACCTCCGCTCGACGGTCGTCGACCCAGAATAGGCCACACGGGCCTATCACGCCCGTGACCCGGGTGTCACGCCCGTGACCATCCTTCGACGATCGTCGATCTCAGTTCGACGATCGTCGATCCCAGAATTGTCCACACGTGCCAGTCACGCCCGTGACCAAAGCTGAAACGTCAGCCAGACTGAAAAATTCGATAACCGACGTCGTAATAAATTTTGATTATGGGAATGAAAACCAAGGGTATTTATGGGCCGTTACCTACTATAATTATTTAAGTAAATAAGGAAATGTTGGTCCAATAGGAAATCGCCACCTGGCAAACATCTCTTCGTTTCCAGCAATTCAATTCCCTGCATCATAATCGAAACGTTATTAAGAAGAAATATTAATGGCCATGAAGTTTCATCCGTTCCCCTCCCCACGCGCTGATCTATAAAAGACTCCTAAGAGCAAGAGGAAAAGGTTACACTCTCCATCAAACTGTTTCAGATTTCCCTCTTGCTGTTGAAGAATTTCCGGCGACGCCACCACCGCGCCAATGGCTTCCCGACGCTCTGCACGCCTCCAGCCCGCGAACAAGGTCCTCCACTCCCTCTTCTTCTGCGGATAGATCTTATAAATCGTTAGGAGAGATATCAGGATCAAAAGAGCCAGATCGGGTGAGCGTTTTCCATGCTTTTCCGAAAATTTCATGGTGGCGGGTTCGCCGGAAACCGCCTCTCCAGCGGTCGTGCCGCCGCCCGACGATAACCCTCACCTCAACAGAGGTGGTGGTGGTGGTGGCCGGCCAGGGAGATGGCTGGATGGCCGGAAAATAGCTTGGAAAAGCTACAGGAAATTAAGTTTCAGGGCTCTGGTTTCGAGCTGTAGAAGAAGATGAACAGTGCCGTTAAATTAGATTTTATTTTTAAAACAATTTCTGAATGAAATATCTATCGTTTTAAATAATTTGGGAAAAATACCTAGAGGCTCCTGCAGGAAAAATAGTCAACACCAATATTGCACCTCTTGGAGTGTAGGGAATTTTAAAATTTGTTTCAAGTACTTTGGACCACTGGATAGACCTCGACACTCAATTTTGGTGAGGTCCACCCATAGGGTAGCCTGACCTTAGAAAAATTCCCCACTCCAAACCAGTCATCAAAACGACTTGAAATTTGGGGTGTGGCCTAATCCTATCTATATCTGGATGCTATCCAAAAATTAGGATTTTTGGGAAATATTTTTCTATAGTTTTTAGAAAAAAATTCAATAATCCTAGCTTAATTTAATTAGATGGTTAAATAATTTCCAAACCCTCCCAAATTTTTGTGAGTGGTCCCTGGGTTCACCATAAGGTTCTGTATAATTTTTCATCTCATTCGAAGATGGTTTGGATTAGAAATGATCAAACCTAAGTTTTGCCCTAATAAGGGGTCTTAGGTTAAAGGTGCTCCTTTTGTTATTGAGTGGTCAGATCACCTCAACAGAGGCTGAGATTTTTACCACTGGCTAGTAATATTCTCTAGCACCCCCTCATAGAGTTTGAGGTGGATCGGGGTAAGTTTGCCCTAAGAACCATGGCCAAACCCTAAGGATAAATCTTGGTGGTTTGTGAAGGTCATGGGGTCAAATGACCTTGGATTGACCCGAAATTTGGTGAAGAGGACCATAGGGACAATATAGTTCTCTGAATGAAATCTTAGTAGATTTGGAGACTGTTGGGATACCTAAAAACCTAACCCTAGTTTAGGGTACAAAACTTGTAGAGATAGGAAATGACACTAAATCACATTGAAAAGGGATGAGATCTGGGTAGAGTGAATTATAGAGATGGTACAAGCTCTGGATGTTTTACTATGAATTTTTAGATCATTATTTTGGATACTTCATTAACGATTTAGTAGCTTGTATGATTTGCTTAGAAAATTTATTATGGAATACATACTTCCTGGAAATTAATGAAATTTAAGCAGAGAGCGTTTATTGTGATTTTAAATCTCTGTGAATTTTTTTAGGATTTTTGGAAGTTTAATTCTAAGGCTTGCTTCATTAAGTATGTTTTATCTTGAATATTTGATTAAATCTAAAGTGGTGTTTAGCAAGCTGGTAAAATTATGATTCTTTGCACAAAGATCTTTTCTATATCATACTACTGATTAGTAATTTTTCCAAAATTTTCTGATGAGTAATTTCAGTACTTCCTTCTTTACGTAGGATTAACTTGATTATACTGGATAAATTATTTAGAGGCTAAATACTTTCTGTAAAATTCTGAAAATTTGTATTTGAGGTTATCCTGCTGTTATTTAATGATCATGATTTTTGGGTAGCCATTACTTAGGAGAATCATGTAGTTCGTGTTTAAAATGACCCATGGCCCGTCATTTGGGAAAATTAAATAAATATCAGATTAATTAGGAAAAATTATAAGTTTCTAGATTTAGACAAATTATGATATGGTAGACCTCCAGTAAATATTATAGGAGATTTGGAAGATAATTTGGTGTACTTTCTCTTGTGTACCTCATATAGCTTAGGATGGTCTGCATATAGTAAAACCACGGAAACTGAACTAGAGTAATAATGAACTTGGGAAATGGAATTTTGGTAGTCGCTGGTTGGTTAGTGTAAGCTACGATTAAGTTTCATTATTGGAAGTCAGGATAAGTAGGGTGTGAGACCGGTTAAGGTTAGGTGGCGTTCGGGGAATGACGGAAGATCGTCCATCCCGGGAAGAAGAGGAAGAGTCTTAATACTTTAGGGATAGATCTAAAGTAACTAAAAGAGGATCGGGTTAAGGGAGACCAACCAATAACAATAAGTGCCTTGCGAAAGGGAACTTCGGGCCGTAATGCCGCCGTCTTGGTTCCTAGTGCCCCTTGAGAGCCCTTCACGGGGTATGACGGGGGCAGTCCTGGGCTAACGTAAACCATAGGAATAATAAAATTAAAAGAGCAATTAGTATAACTAGGGTTGCACATACACACACCTCGGTAGCTAGGAAGGTAGAATAATTGGTTGGTTGCCATTCAGACGGTAGCTCTGAAGGTAGATGCACGGACGGGACTGTCCGGGGGGCCGAGGGCTCGAGGGTTGGAGTACAGAATAAAGGTGGTGGGTCTTCGGTATCTGATTGTCGTTCACACCGACATCGGTACGTTGACTCGGCGGTGTGGGACACTTAGCCAAAGAATGTCTGGTGGGTACAGCCAGCAGTAGTACGCGGATACTCTAGGTTGTGTTCTTCTAGGGGCGTACGGAAGGGCTAGGCCTGGTAGTGTGGATACCCGCCTAGGAGTGGGGGGCCCGACCCACTGTCTCCGTTTGCCACTACAGAGGTTCCTGGGAGTGAAGCTAGCTGCCCGAACAGGGGGAACTAAAGGTCTGTGCGCATAGAGTCGTGTGCGTGAGTTGCGCTTGCATGAATCATAGCATAGCATATCACTACACTCATATTTGCATACAACCGACGCCCCAACGTATAAATCGGTATGAGACTTTTTATACGATGGGAGCCTTGCAGAAGACCCCTTAACTTATAAGTTTGTATGGGCATTCATATAAATTAAGGTTACATACTTATTTACTTGCTTGTTTACTTACTATTCTCTAGCTGCCTTTTTATACAAGTTGCTACTTATTAATTGCTCTCCTTATTACTTACTGCCGTAGGATTGTTAGACCTATTTCTTTCTAAATAACCACTAGATTAGCTTCCTTGTCACCTGCTTGATTATTCTCCACTTTTATAGCTTCCCTTTCCTCCTCTCCGCCCGGTGCTTAGGAGCCGTGGTGGGAGGGGTAGGGGATGATAGGGCTTAGTCTTTATGACTAATGGTTTTCGAACCACAACATTACAGGAGCTCCGGATGGGAGACAAGGACCAGCAGTCCAGGGACCAGCACCAGCGGAGTATGGTGCGCATGGAGGTGGGACAGTCTAGCACCGGTGCACCTGCGACCAGCTCTGTTAGTGATTAGTAGTTTCATAGCTTCCGTGATGAGCGACTTGTAGTGAGGACTTTGATGTTCTGGGCTCGAGCCCATTTATCTATTTTCCTGTTATTATCTATTGATGGACTGGATATGATTTCCCTTTTATTTATATGTTTCTGTGGACTTGTTTACATTTTTTTTTGTATAAATACTTCTCTCTCTTGTGATCGAAAAGGGCCGGCTGAATTGTAGTTTTGTAGTGGTTGCCTTCCCGTGAGTCGGTGCCACCGCAAAGCGGCAATTCTGGGCTAAGACCCCGGTGGTTGAAAAAGAAAAAAAAAGGGGGTCTTACATATCCTGTAGGACATGAGTCTCTCTAGTCCTTGATCTCTGCACAGATTTAGGATTTCTACTATCCCTAGTTCACAACAGCTGAAGGCGTCAAAATCAATGCTGAAACCGGCATCAAACTTTACTACTGCAAGAAGAGCTGGAGCAATCGCCATCGAAAATGCTGTAGAAGACGAGGGAGAGACGGCGAGGACGGAGCGGCAGAAAAACGCGAGACAAGAAGCAAGCGGGAAGACGGAATGCGAAAAGACGCTCTCCGTCGACGATAAAAGCAACTATCTTTTAACCTAGGTCGACTATCGGCTTTATATTAAAACAGCGATCGTCGATCTATTTAAAAGATACTGGAGACGATAGTCGAACGGTCGTTCGACGATCGGTCCTGAAGTAGAGTAGTCGATCAATCGTTCAACTATTTCTGTCTTCACACACAACAAGCTGTCGTCAACCATGGATCGGGGATAAGCTCAACCTGTTCGACGATCTTCGAACGCTGGTCGACGATCTTCAAACAGATAAGCCATCATCAACCATAGGCCGACGATAAGCTTGACCCGTTCGACGATCTTCGAGCATCGTTCGACGATCTTCAAGCAGGTTTCAACATGGCAGATAGTCACACTTAGTCTCTTCCATTGATCATGCCTAGTTGAACAAAAAAGAACA
Source organism: Platanthera zijinensis (assembly GCA_039513925.1). NCBI lineage: Eukaryota > Viridiplantae > Streptophyta > Magnoliopsida > Asparagales > Orchidaceae > Platanthera > Platanthera zijinensis. The sequence continues at coordinate 59,807,207 of CM077092.1, forward strand.
GATGCTTCTGTTTATCTAAGGGCTTGGTGAAAATATCACCTCTCTGAAAGTCTGTGGATATGAACTCAAGGCTGATCTTGTTCTTTTCCACACAATCTCTTAGGAAATGGTGTCTAATCTCAATGTGCTTCGTTCTAGAGTGGTGCACTGGATTTTGTGCAATGGAGATAGCACTTGTACTGTCACACATGATTTTAGTATTCTTGTGTGAGTACCTATAATCCAAAAGTTGATTTTGTATCCACAGGATCTGTGAACAACAACTAACAGTTGCTATATATTCAGCTTCTGCAGTTGAAGTTGAGACAGAGGCCTGCTTCTTACAGAACCAAGAGACCAATCTCTCTCCCAGGAACTGACAAGTTCCTGAGGTACTTTTCCTGTCAACTCGACAACCAGCATAATCAGAATCAAAATATCCAATTAATTCAAATTCTGACTCAGCTGGGTACGAGAGTCCTAGATTTGGACATCCCTTCAGGTATCTCAAAATTCTCTTGAGAAGAATCAGATGAGATTCCTTGGGGTTGACCTGGAATCTAGTACAAAGGCATATAGCAAACATTATGTCTGGCCTACTTGCAGTTAAATACAATAGGGAACCAACAATGGCCCTATAATTCTTTTGATCTACAGGCTTTCCCTGATCATCAGAATCAATAACTAGATTAGTAGCCATAGGTGTATGCATTGCTGAAGCATCTGCCATCCCAAACTTCTTTACCAATTCCTTGGCATATTTGGATTGAGAGATGAAGATGCCATCAGCATCTTGCTTTACTTGGAGACCAAGAAAGTAAGACAGCTCACCCAAACTACTAATCTCAAACTTGGAATGCATCAAGTTAGAAAACTTTTTGCAAAGTTTGGGATCAGTGGAACCAAAAATATTGTCATCCACATACACCTGAACTAACAGGTTTGTGTCCTTGTGGTGCTTGACGAAGAGGGTTCTATCAACTACTCCCCTAGTAAAGTTGTGCTCTAACAGGAAACTAGCTAAAGTCTCATATCAGGCTCTAGGAGCTTGCTTTAGTCCATAAAGAGCTTTCTGCAACTTGGAAACACGTGAGGGCTGAGTTGAAGAAACAAAACCGGGTGGCTGTTCAACAAAAACCTCTTCCTTTAGCTCATCATTAAGAAAAGCACTTTTGACATCCATTTGAAAAACCTTAAACTTCATGTAGGCTGCATAGGCCAAGAAGATCCTTATTGCTTCTAGCCTTGCAACAGGAGCAAAGGTTTGGTCATAATCTATACCTTCCTCCTGTCTGTAGCCCTGAGCTACAAGCCTAGCTTTATTCCTTACAATGATGCCATTTGCATCCAACTTGTTTCTATACACCCACTTGGTGCCTATGATCAGTTGGCCTTTAGGTCTTGGAACCAAAGTCCAAACTTTACATCTCTCAAACTGATTGAGTTCCTCTTGCATAACAATGATCCAATGGGGATCTAGCTCTGCATCTTTAATGGTGAGGGCCTCAATCTGTGAAAGGAAACAAGCATGCATCACATCCTGTCTTAACTGATATCTTGTTTGAACACCAGCTGATATGTCTCCTATCACTTGAGATGTGGGGTGATCTCTAAGTGTGACAACATCAGCAGGTGGGATGTGATCTTCAGCAATAGTTGGGATTAATTCCTCAGGAGGAATTTGATCTACTGTTGGTGGAACAACAACAGCTTCAGCAATGTCTTCATCACTGTCTGATTCAGTGATATGAAGAGTTGAAAGATGGAGGATTTCTTGAGTGACATCTTTGGTAGAATCTTGTACCTGTAATGAACTTGAGGAAGGGGAACTTTCCTTCTCCTTGTAAAACATTTGGGATTCATCAAAGGATACATGAACAGACTCTTCAATTTTAGAAGATGATTTATTAAATACCCTATAAGCTTTGCTTACTTGGGAATATCCAAGAAAAATTCCCATTGAAGCCTTTGCTTCAAATTTTCTAAGATATTCTTTATTGTTATTATGAATATAAACAACACAGCCAAAAACTCTAAAATAATTTATTTTAGGTTTCTTTCCTTTAAGTAACTCATAAGGAGTTTTACACTTAAGTTTGTGTATCAGACTTCTATTCAAGACATAGTTGGCTGTACTAACAGCTTCTGCCCAATAGGAAAGAGGCATATTAGCATCTGCCAACAATGTGCCAGCAGCTTTAATTAGTGTTCTGTTTTTCCTTTCAACTACCCCATTTTGTTGGGGAGTTCTAGGAGCTGAGAAGCTATGTTTGATACCTTCTCTCTCACAGAATTCTTGCATGAGAAGAGGTCAAACTCAGTACCATGATCACTTCTGATCAAGGCCACATGAGTAGAGTACTCAGTCTGCACACATAATAGAAAGTCTGTAAGGGCTTTGAAGTTATCAGCCTTAGTTCTCAGAAAGAACACCCAAGTGAACCTGGAGAAGTCATCTACAATGTCTAGGGTGTAATACTTCCCTCCTAAACTCTGTACATTTATTGGGCCAAATAGGTCCAAATGTAATAAATACAGGATTCTAGGAGAATCACTTTTATTTACTGATTTAAAAGAGTTCTTGGTTTGCTTGCCTAGTTGACAAGCCTTGCATAAGCTCTCCTTCTTGTAGGGGCAAGAAGGTAAAACTCTAACAAGGTTGTGTTTAGATAACCTAGATATATTCTTGAGGTTAACATGGCTAAGCCTTTTTTGCCATATGGTGTTATTATTAGTTACTTCATTAAACAGGCAGATTTCAGAATCAGTTGAATTAAAATCTACTAAATAAATGTTGCCTTGTCTAATGCCTACTAATACAACACTATTATTTAAAGTAATATTACAAAGGGAGTTAGAGAATGATACTTGGTATCCAGCATCACATAATTGACTTACTGAAATTAGATTGTGCTTCAGTCCAGTCACATAAGCAACTCTCTTGAATGTAACAGCTCCAATTGTCATCCTGCCAAAGCCTTCAGTTTGACCACAGCTTGAATCTCCAAAGATTACCTTTGGGCCAAGCTTTGCCTTGAACTTTGACAGATGTTCTTTATTTCCTGTCATATGCTTGGAGCAACCACTATCCAAATACCACTTATTTTGAGTGATAGGATAGGTCTTCACCTGCAAATAAAGCAATTTAAACATTGTGGACCCAGGTAACCTTGGGTCCCTTGTTTTTCACATAAGAGAAACTGGAAATAAAAGAATAAGCAGGCTGAGGGTGATAACCTAATGGGTAAGATCTCCTAGGTGGGATTCTCCATGCAGATGATGGGTCAATGAACCTAGGGTTTCTATTCATATTCGGGTTTCTAAGGTTCTGGGTGTAATTTTGAAATTCATATTGGAAACGTCGACCAGCGTTCGACGATGGCTGCTCAGATCGTCGATCTCCGTTCGACCACTGAGCTTGTGATCGTCGATCAACGTTCGACGATAGATGCTCAGATCGTCGAGCTTCGTTCGACCACTGAGCCTGAGATCGTCGAGCAGCGTTCGACGTTTTTTGTAATTCTTTAAATTTCTGTTTTCTTTTCTCTCTTTTAGCTTTATTTAAAGCTCTATTTACTTGATTGACTTGCTCAGTGTTCTTTATCCCATCAGCTGAGATAAAGTTCACTGGAGTTGAAAGTTGGTTTTTAAGAATGATTGGGGGTTCACTAGAAGATGCTCCTAAGCCTAATTTGTTATTGCCTGTCCTAGTGTTAGACATGCTGGTTATTTCAAGCAACTTAAGGCTTCTACCATTTAGAGACTCTTCTAACCTTTTGGATTTAGCTAACTCATTCTTAAGAAATTTAATTTCTTCACTAGAATTAGTGAGATCTTCCTTTAACTTGATGTTTTCAATAGATATGATTTCTGATTCAGCTAGCCTATGTCTAAGTTCTTTAATCTCCTTTTCAGAACTAATTAAATCTAAACATAAAGATTTAAATTCTAATCTAAATTCTGCAGAAGTGAAATCATAAGAAGATAGTACCTCATCTTCTGTTGGCATTTCATCATCTGAATCTGAAATCTCTGCAGCTGAGTGATTGCTGCAGGCATCAATTGCCATCAGGCAAACTTCCTTTGCCTTCTTTTCTTCTTCATCCTCACTGGAGCTTGAGGAAGAGGATTCCTCATCAGAATCGCTCCAGGTTTCAGCAACAAAGCCTCTCTCCTTCTTTTTGTTCTTGTAGGAGGATGGCTTGGAATGCTTCCTATGCTGATCCTTGTCTTTTCTTTTATCTTTGTTCTTTTCCTCTGAACAATCTGGAAGAATATGTCCAGGCTTCCTGCAACCATAATAGATTATTTCTTTAGAGGGGGTGCGATCATACCTTGGTTTATCTTCATACTTTGAAGATTTCTTTCTGAATTCCTTTCTTCCCATCTTGAGAAACCTTTTGGCAAATAATGCCATCAGTTTCTCATTGGACTGGCTGCCTTCAGAAGTGTCAGCAGCTTTGAGAGCAAGGGTTTGCTCTTTTCTTGTAGGAGTTGGGGTCTTTGCTTCAGCTTTAGCTTCCCTAGACTTCAGCACTTGCTCAAAAGACTTGAGCTTGCCGAGAAGGGCTTCTGTTGAGATTTCTGTTGTGCTTCTGGCCTCATTGATAGGCCAGATCCTCAGATCCCATGTGCTAGGGAAGCACATAAGAATCTTATCATTGACCTCTGTCAATGAAATATCCTTGTCAAGGGTCCTCAGCTCATTGATGATTGAGCTGAGCCTTGTGTACATGGCTTCAACTGATTCAACATCAGTTTTCTTGAAATTCTCATATTGTGAGATAAGGTTGGACCTCCTGTCCTTCCTTTCATCAGCTGAACCAGCTACAATCTAGTTCAGTGTATCCCACATAGCTTTTGCTGAGGAGCAGTCAGCAATCTTCTGGAATACTTCATCAGACATTGTCTGAGCCAGAATCTTCATTGCCTTGGCATCTGTTATCTTTGCCTTTTTGTATTCATCATTATAGTCTGGAGGAGGCACTGCACTCATATCAGATGATGATGAGGTAGTGGCAGCAGCAGGTGCTCTTGGTGGTCCTGACAAAATAGAAGCAAAAATACTTTCATCAATAGAATTCATATATAATTTGATCCTTGCCTTCCAGATGCCAAACTTAGCCAAGTTGCATGCCGGAGGTCTGGTGCTAGAATAATCCTTGGACTGGGCTATGATAGTGAAAGTGAATATCTATAAACTTTGGTATCTATCAGGATCTTGTGACTTAGGTGTTAGCCTATTCAGTCAGTCAACCTCCCTCTGATACCAATTGAAAGAGAAGAGATAGATACTACTCTAGAGGGGGGGGGGGGGAGTGAATAGAGTACTCAAAAATTGCACTAGCAAAGTTGACTTTCTACTCAACTCCCTTGGAGTTAAATGCGGAATGAAAGTTATAGATATTTGAGATTTAAACCTTAGAGCCTAACACAAGTATTGTACACAAAGAGGCAGCTAACTGTAGTTAAAGCTTGGAAACCTAAACAGCAACTAGCAAACCTAGTTAATATCTAATCACAGCCACAATGCAAGAAATTAAACAAGGCAATCCAGACGACACAAGGAATTTATAGTGGTTCCCCAAATAACTTGGGTACGTCCACTCTTCTACCAACAAGGTAGGAATCCACTCAGGTTTTTGATCAGGTGCCCTGCCACCAACAAGATCTGCTTCAGGTAGATCAAGAAACCCTTTAGACTTTTGATCAGGTGTCTAAAAAACCAACACAGGTTTTTGATCAGGTGCCCTGCCACCAAGGGATACTTTTGAAGGGAGTAATAACCCTGTACAGGAGGGGGAAAGGAGGTTAAGGTGTCTTCTCTATTTTACAATAGATTAGAGAATCACAATAACTTGCACTGAGCTAGAAAGATCTAAAAGAATCAAGGCTCCCCTGGCTCAAAGAACGTCCAGGTGAAGTCTTGCTTCAGTGCAGAAACACTTCAGTAAATACTGAAGGAAGAACTACAAGAATATATAAAGTAAGAAATGAAAATCTTCTAGCAGCTATCTTCTTCTTCTTCTTCTTTAAAAGATCTCTGAGTCCGAACTTCCTGGAACAGGAGAACTCAGGTTGAAGAAGAGCAGAAGAGCTAACACTTCTCAATTGAGTGAAGATTGTTGAGAGCAGTTAAACTTGTTCTTGCTGTAAGCTTGCTGAATAAATTTTTATCTGAGAACTAGTTGATCTCTTTTCTATATGGACTAGTTGATTTCTTCTTCAAAGAAGTCTTTATATATCAGCAGTAGCAACGGCTCTAATTGAGTTTGAATCTTGTCTTTTTCTGAACTCTGCAAGCTGGGCTGCAAAAAGCATAAAGCAAAACAAAAATACTGCAGGCAGATATCCTATAAAAGGATAAAGCTTTCTAAGAAACTGCAAATACTTCTGATGAAATAATATAAGAGAAAGTCACATCAGAAACGACTCTTTACAGCCAAGGAAGACTTTTTGAGTCTAACGGCTATAAAGGACAACCTGGCAGATAAAGCAGATTGCATATCTCAGCTATAAGACAAACAACTTTGTCAGAAAAGATTAGCTCATGCATATAGAATAGAACTGATATTGCATGGAAATAATGTCACAAATTATTCAGATAATCTTTTATAGAATATGCCAAAATAAATATGAAATTAGTCACATCACAGAAGACGACAAAACTATTTAAAACATACAGCAAAACGTCGAACGACCTTCGGAGATCGTCGACCGACGCACGGAGATCGTCGACCTATCGGGCAGATAGTCGAACGATTCAGATAGTCGGACTCTTAAAGAAAATAGTCAAACTACCTCAGCAGATAGTCAACCTATCAGAACAGATTGTCGAGCTATCAGATAGTCGATCTATCCGGACAGATAGTCGAACTACCAAACAAAACAGATAGTCGACCTATCAAGCAGATAGTCGACCTATCACAGAAAACAGATAGTCGACCTATCAACAGATAGTCGAACTATCAGATAGTTGAACTATCCAAGCAGATAGTCGAACTATCAAAGTAACACAGATAGTCGACCTATCAACAGATAGTCGAGCTATCAGATAGTTGAACTATCCAAGCAGATAGTCGAACTATCAAAGCAACGCAGATAGTCGATCTATTAACAGATAGTCGAGCTATCAGATAGTTGAACTATCCAAGCAGATAGTCGAACTATCAAAGCAACGCAGATAGTCGACCTATCAACAGATAGTCGAACTATCACAGAAAACAGATAGTCGACCTATCAACAGATAGTCGAGCTATCAGATAGTTGAACTATCAGGACAGATAGTCGAACTATCAAAGCAAACAGATAGTCGACCTATCAACAGATAGTCGAGCTATCAACGCAGACAGAACGTCGACCAACTGATATACGATCGTCGATCAGCCGATAGACGATAGTCGAGCGACGTTCGACTATAGTCGAACGAAAAACTACTTAACCAAATATTCATCTGGAAAAGCAATTCTACACAACTAGAGAATCTAACCTATCAACTAACCTTTGACCAAAGATAAATCATGGGTCAAGAGACAGAAAGAGAGGACTGAACTCAAATCAAAACCTAGGGTACCAACACTCTTCTCTAATGAAATGGAAGTCAACTTTGATGTGCTTTGTTCTCTCATGAAATACCGTATTTTTTGAGATATATATAGCGGCCTTATTATCGCAGAACATAGGTAGAGGATGATTGTAGATTTCTTCTAAGTCCATCATGAGAACCAGTAACCACTTTAACTCACAAGTAGTTGACGCCATACTCCAATATTCAGCTTCGTCACTATACCGGGAGACGACCGACTATTTCTTACTCTTACATCTCACAAGGTTTCCCACCACAAATGTGCAAAATCCCAATATGGACTTGTGATCTCCATTGTCGTTAGCGTTGCTAGTATCTGAGTACGCTTCAACCTTTAAATGACCATTCTTCTGAAATAGTAGTCCTTTACCTGACATCGCTTTAATATATTCTAATATCCTCAGGGCAGACTATAGATGACACTCCCTAGGAGCTTGCATGAACTGGCTAACCTTGCCTACAACGTAGGAGATGTCGGGTCTGGTTACCATAAGATAAATGAGTTTGCCGACCAGATGCTTGTACCTCGTAACATCTGATAGAGGAGATGATTCATCTGTCTAGGTTATATCTTCTCTAGTAGCTATAAGGCATCGGCCAGGTTTAGCCCCAGTAAACCTTGTCTCTTTTAGAAGATCAAGAGCAAACTTACGTTGGGAGAGGACCAAGGAATTGGGCTTTCGAGAGATTTCTATTCCCAGAAAGTTTTTTGGGGAGCCCATATCTTTCATGACCAGGTGTTGACCGAGATGTCTCTTTGTCAAGTCTCTGCCATCTTTGTCATCTCTAGTGAGAAGAATATCATCCACATACACGGAAAGAACCACCAAACCTAGGGAGGTTTTGCGAATGAACAATGAGTGATCAGTAGAACTTCTTGTAAAACCCACGGCCGCCACAATGCCGCTAAACTTATCAAACCACGCCCAAGGGCTCTAATTTAGGCCATATATGGCCTTCTTCAGCCTGCATACCCGTGTCTCCCCCTGAGAAACATACCTAGGAGGTTGCTACATGTAGACATCCTCTTGAATATCACCATAGAGAAAGGAATTTTTGACATCCAATTGGGAAATGGACCAATCCATGTTGACGGCCACAAAGAGGAGTACCCGAATAGTGCTGAGACGAGCAGCGGGAGAGAAGGTGTCAAAAAATCCACACCATAAGTCTGAGTGAAGACTTTTGCGACAAGGCGTGCTTTGTTGCGATCCATGCTGCCATCCGGACTAAAATTCTCAACAAAGACCCATCGACAGCCAACAACATCAGTGCCCAATGGAGGAGGAACAAGGGTCCATGTAACCCGCTGAGTGAGGGTGGCAATTTTCTCATCCATGGCAGCCGTCCAATGAGAAACAACAAGGGCTTACTGGTAGGTGCAGTGAGTCAAAGTGGGAGAGATAGCCAACGCAAAAGTCCTGCGATAAGGATTAAGACGAGCATAGGAAAAAAAACATTAAGCGAGTGATGGGTACATGTCCGCACCCATTTTTGAATAGCAATGGGAAGATCCAGGTCAGTGTGTTCCTCAATATCCAGTGCATCCGTGGAGTAGAGAGCTAGCCCGGGAGTAGAGAGCTGTCCCGGGAGTAGAGAGAGATGGCTGTGGAGAAGAGGAAGATAGCGGAGGCAGAGAGAGAGGAGGAGGAGACGGTGGACACGGTGAAGGAGGAGAAATCTCGGTATGTGTAGATGGGACGGAGGGGGCGGTAGGAGAAGTAGTAATATCAGGAAGAGAAGAGGAGTCATGAGAGAAATAGGATGCATTTTCGAAGAAGGTTACGTCTGCGGAGACGAACTGCTTCTGAAGAACAGGGTCAAAACAACAATAACCTTTCTGAGTGGTAGAGTAACCCAGAAAGACATATTTGGTGGCACATGGAGAGAGTTTGTCATGGGTGGCGGAGGGAGCCTGCACAAAATCCGTACACCCAAAGATACACTGAAGGAGAGGAAACGGATCCTTGCCTAGATAGAGAATGGAGAATGGGGTTTGATTATGGAGAACCATAGATGGAATGCGATTGATGAGATAGCAGGAGATGAGAATGGCATAACACCAATAGGAGCGAGGAACCTGCATTTGTGTCATCAGAGTGTGAGCGACATCAAGGAGGTGACGGTTTTTGCGTTCGGCCACTCCATTTCACTGTGAGGTATAAACACAACTAGTTTGATGAGTAATCCCATTTTGTATACAAAAAGAAGAAAAATCATGTTTAAGATATTCTTTGGCATTATCAGAGCAAAAGATTATAATAGAGATATCAAACTGAGTCTTAATCATAAAGTAAAAAGATGTCCATACAGAGAATAATTCTGAGCGATCTTTTAAGAGAAACACCCACGTACAGCGAGAGAAATAATCAATAAAAGTTACAAAATAAAAAATACCCTGACCTACGGTGAGGGTAGGAGCAGGACCCCAGACATCTGAGTGAACGAGATCAAACGGACGAGAAGAGCCATGAACTTTATTCGGAGGGAAGGAGGAGCAGTGATGCTTGCCAAGCTAACAGGCATCACAATTGAGAGGAGGACTACGTAAAGGTAGGTGGGGCAGAAGCTGACAAAGAAGCCGTGAAGGAGGTTGACCAAGGCACACTACTAGAAATATTAGTTTTTGCTACACTTATTTTTGCCAGGGTCCAAAAATCATGGCTAATGCATTGGTATTAGCCACAATTGCAAATACAAGGCTAATAGTTATGTTTTAGCCATGGTTGCAAAAAAATATGGCTAAAACTAATGTATTAGTTAAACATAGGTTTAGGTTTTTGTATGGTGATCAAAGATAAACACAATGGCATATCACACATAAACCAAATGATAGCTCGCAATAAAATTTATATCCTAAAATATGGCATGTAAATAAGTCTATACTAGAGTATTCTTGCGAAAACAACCAAGTAGTAGGATACCAGGTCGTATGGTTATATTTAATCTCACACCTAAAACTGGGTGGGAGACATGCACCTAAAAATTTCTCCCAGACTGAGGTGAAAAATGTAGGTCATGCACGCAACTTATTCCCATTTGCAATATTTCATTTCAATATTCAATCATTTTTTATTTTCTGATTTTACATTGATCTTCCTTTTGCTTATTTTTTCATCAATTTACAAACGAAAAACATTCAGATATTTGATTTTTAAAATAAAAACAGACACCATAAGGGGGAAACACCATATCACTCACAAAATTCATTTAAAAATAACATTTTAATCTCAGATTTAGGTGTGTGATTATGATGTTATTTAGGTTACGGTGAAAGATTTGGTGGAGCAGAATCAAGATGTAGGGGAAGGCTCAGTTGGTGTGTGTAAGAATTAATAATTAAGGCATGGATACAAAATTTCAAATGCACTAAAAATAGTCCTATATCACGCTCATAAAAAAGAATTAACCTATGCAATAAGAATGCAAAGAAGAATTAATAACATCAATCATTTAGAAAAGAAAATGGAAAAATTGCAGTAGTGATAGAAAAAATAAACAAAATAAGATTCTGAAAGGAATCGAACAGGTCCACCAACAGGATTAGAAGTCACAAGCATATAGTTCAATATTTCAAACTTGAAATAAAATAAAACTGAAATAAAATTACATTATCCATGCAAAATACTGGAGGATATATCAAAAAGGATGTTGGTTTGGAGATGCAGGAGGTGTAGGCATCTTTCGGCTATGAGAGGACAAAGCTTGACAGGGAAGCATGGAAGGTGCAATCCCCAAATGCTCACTATTGTGGCAAATCTGCTCATTCTACCAGGAAAAAACATCTCTAAGTCGCACTATTCTATAACAGAAATTAGAGAATTGCTCTTCAAAACTCTTCCTCACAGTATGCCACTGTGGAGCATGAGACACTGGAACACTAGGAGGTGCAATCAAAATTGGAGCATCCCCCTCAGAATATGACTCTACCTCAATAACATTAGTATGGGCACATCTTTTAGTACTAGGCTTGATCTGATATGACTAAGTTTTGACATCATAGACCTTTAGAATAAGTTTAAATGTAGTCATCATTGCAAGACCAATTTGGAATCCCTCCGAAACTAGAGTCATGGGAGGTAAAGAATCTAAAACTCCCACTCCTTTGATGATCTTAGTGATGAAATATGATCCTCTGATAGATTTCAAAAGGGTGGAGGTAAGTGTCCTGGTGGATTGGATATCAGGCCAAGATGTGCCCAAGATGTAAGATGCCCCTTCGTATGCAATAGAAATGTAGTAAATCCTGCTAACCCATAAAATTTTGAATCATTGTTTAGGCATTGATACTAAGAAGAAACTGGTGCTAAACATTGCAGTGCACATGGAAATAATATTGGTGGACTTAGCAATCTGAGCTTCGTAGGCTCTGTTTACTTCAGTAATGGACTGCTAGAATTTATGGGGAGAAACCACTTTAGGAAACTCATAAGGTAGGGTATGGACATCCCTCTTTGAGTTCCTCATGGGTATAAATCCCACCATAAACTGCCAATATACTTATACTACAAGCATGTATTTGGCCCATTATCCTAAAAGAACTGAGGTCAGATCACTGGTCACCTCATCTATTGTATCTAGACTCTATAAGGTGGATAGGAACTTGAGGGTGAGCTCAAGGAATTCATTCTTATGAATTGAGAAGAGGTTATTTCAATTGACTACCTCAAATAATTCTCTCACCATCGATTCTAGATAGGCGATTCAAATATCGGTATAAATAACATACATGTAGTCAAGAAAGCTCTTTTACTTCAGTTTCCAAAATCTATCATTTTGCTTCGATCTTGTGAAATGAAATATTATGGTCGTAGATGAAGAATTTGACCAGAAGGAGGAAGCAGAACTCGAACCCAGTCCAAAGCAATTCGCTGAATTCTTCAAACCCATGTCTAGGCTTTCTGCATGAAAAACATATTATCTCCTTATAAGGAGTTTTATCAAATATTAGTTTATTCATATTTCTATCTCCATTTCTGAAGTTTTCTGTCTTAACACATTTTTTTGAATCTTCTTGCATGAATATTGAACATTTTTTGGTCTGATATGGATGGTTTATTTTCTGTAACTTTAAAAGCAACTAATTTGTCTCTAAATGTTGAGCCATTCTCTTTTGCTTGGCTGGAAGCACAGTCAGACAAAATGTCAACATTCTCAAATCTATCGATGACAGCTTGAGGTTGACAACACAGAATATAATTAGTGTATAGATTTATGTAAGCTAGACTGATGAGTTAATCAGACAATGTGTGGAGCACATTGAGGACTATATGTATCAAACTCAACTTTGGGCTATGAAGTTATCCAAAGAAACACGGATGTTCTTCTGAACTGGCTAACCTTGTCTACAGTATAGGAGATGTCGGGTCTTGTTTCAGTGAGATAAATGAGTTTGCCTACCATATGCATGTACCTTATAAAATCTGATAGAAGAGGCGAGTCGTCTATCCAGATTTTATCTTCACTGGTTGCCATGGGGCATCAGGCAGGTTTAGCCCCAGTAAACCTTATCTCTTGCAGAAGATCAAGAGCATACTTATGTTGGGAGAGAACCAAATAATTGGGCTTTCGAGCGATTTCTTTCCCCAGGAAGTACTTTGGGGAGTCCATATCCTTTGTGATAAGGTGTTGATGGAGATGTTTCTTTGTCAATGCTACCTCAGCCTGGTCATCACCAGTAAGAAGAATATCATCCACATATACAACAAGAACCACTAGACCCATGACGGTTTTGCGAATAAATAATGAGTGATCGACAGAGCTCCTTGTGAAACCAATGGCTGTCATAATGCACCTGAACTTATCAAATCGCACCCAAGGGCTTTGCTTTAGGCCATAGATAGTCTTCTTCAGTCTCCATACGTGTGTCTCCCCCTGAGCAACATACCCAGGAGGTTGCTCCATGTAGACATCCTCTTGTAGATCACCATAAAGGAAGGCATTCTTGACTTCCAGTTGAGAAATGGGCCAATCCATGTTGATGTCCACAGATAGGAGAACCCGAATAGTACTGAGACGAGAAACAGGAGAAAATGTGTCAAAGTTATCAACGCTATAGGTCTAAGTGAAGCCTTGAGCGACTATTCGGGCCTTATAACGGTCAACACTACCATCCGGACAGAACTTCACAACAAAGACCCAACAACAACCAACAACATCAGTTCCCAAAGGAGGAGGAATAAGAGTCCATATACCCTGCTCGGTGAGGGTGAAAATTTCCTCATCCATAGCGGCGTTCTAATGAGGAACAACAAGGGATTCCTGGTATGTGAGGGGAGTGGCAGTGGCAGAGATAGCCAACTCAAAATTCCCGTGAGAAGGGGTAAGATGAGCATAGGAAATAACGGTAGTAAGCGAATGCTAGGTACACGCCCGCACCCCTTTACGAAGAGCAATGGGGACACCCAGGTCATCGTGTTCATCATTGTCTGGTGCATCTATGGAGGAGAGAGCTAGCCCGGGAGTATAGAGAGATGGTGAAGGCGGAGAGAGAGGAGGAGGAGATGGTGGGAATGGTGGAGGAGGAGGGGTCTCGGTGGGCGTAGACGGGATGGAGGTGGCAGTAGGAGAAGTAGGAATATCAGGAAGAAGGGAGGAGTAGTAAGATAAATAAGACGCATTTTCAAAGAAGGTAACATCCGCAGAGATGAACTGCTTCCGAAGAACAGGATCGAAATAACAGTAGCCTTTCTGAGTCGAAGAGTAACCCAGAAAGACACACTTATTTGCATGGGGTGATAGTTTGTCATGAGTGGCAGAGGGAGCGTGCACAAAATCTGTACACCCAAAGATACGTAGAGGAAGAGGGAAGGGATCCTTGCCCGGATAGAGAATAGAGAACGGTGTATGGCCTTGGAGAATCGTGGAAGGAATGCGATTGATGAGATAGCAGGAGATAAGAATGTCATAGCCCCAATAGGAGCGAGGTACCTGCATTTGTGTCATTAGGGTTCGAGCGACATCAAGAAGGTGAAGGTTTTTGCGTTCAGCCACGCCATTTTGCTGCGAGGTATAGACACAGCTAGTTTGATGAATAATGCAATTTTGCATACAAAAAGAAGAAAAATCATGACTAAGATATTCTTTGACATTATCAGAACGAAAAATATAAATAGACCTAGCAAATTGCATTTTAATCACATAATAAAATGATGTTCATACAGATAATAACTCGGAGTGCTCTTTTAAGAGATACACCCTCATGCACTGAGAGAAATAATCAATAAAGGTTAAAAAATACGAACTACCCCGACCTACAGTGAGGGTAGGAGCAGGTCCCCAGACATCGGAGTGAACTAAATCAAACGGACGGGAAGAGCCATGACCTTGCTTTGGCGGGAAGGATGAGCGGTGATGCTTGCCAAGTTGACATGCATCACAGTTGAGACGAGTACTGTGCGGAGGTAGGTGGGGCAGAAGCTGTCGAAGAAGACATGGAGGAGGATGACCAAGACAAAGATACCATTGAAGAAGATGCCGCTCTCAGTCCCAATAGCAATCGTCCTCTATGAGCTCGGATCCTAAAAAGAACAAGAAGTAGGAGTGAATGTGACAGAGCACTATAGTTGCTTGCAAAGAGAAGTAACAAATAATAAATTGCACGGAAATGTGGGCACGTAGAGGTTGTCTACCAGGCGAAGAGACGAAGTGACTTGATCCACTCCCTTCCCATTGATCGGTGAGGGAGTGCCATCCGCAATGAAGACTGGGGCAACCAATCATGTGTTTCTAGGAGAGATATGTATAGAGGATTGTCAGTCATATAATTAGTTGTGCCTGAGTCAATCAGCCATTTACGTTGATTCACCACATGGGCACTACCTAAAGACGTGACCATTGAGGCGGATTGTTTTGAAGAAGAGGTGGAAGTGTCACCAGATGGGCAAAGATGCAGATGTTTCATCCAGAAACGATCAACTGTATGGCCGGTGCGGCCATAGTGAGAGCAGAGAAAGTATGAAGGTCCACGTCCGTCAGAATGATGGTTGTGGCCACCAGAGCCACTCCGCTGAGTATGATGAGCATAGGTGTCAGGGAGCGGTGGGGAGGATAACAATGGATGCTAAAGCAGAGAGGTAACAACAGTGATGCGGGCATCAGTAGTATCCAAGATGGGAGAATACGCCTCACCAAGGATCTATTGACGGATCATGTCATAGGACTCTGGAAGTCATAGAAGATAGCACACAACCAGAAGCTCCTGGAAGTGCTTGTGTTACTCTGCTAGATCCGCAGAGAAGGGATGGTTCTGAAAAATTTCGGCTTCAAGAGCCTTAACCTGCTGGTATGCAGTAGCAGGAGAAATGGAAGGACGGGCAAATAGGTCCGCATAGAGAGTATAGATGTGAGACGTCTGAGCCCCCTTGGAGTAAAGAGCGGCAAGATGAAGACAAGCAGCCTTTACCATTTCATCATCGAATGATGGGGAGGCACTCATCAGAAATGCTGTTAGCCAGTCAAGTGCGAACAAGAGCGTCGCTATCATCCCAGTCATCAATGAGATCAGACTCGGGAGGAGGTGGGTCATCAATGAGATGATAGCATTTGTGTTATGAGCGAAGCAGAAAGGTCAAGGAAAAACTCCAGTCCGGGTAGTTGGAACCAATAAGTTTGGAAATGGTTCCAAGATTGCCTGATAGAGTAGGAGTAGGAGGGTGGGACAATGGAGTAGTAGTAGTAGAAGAGGTATCAAAGAGATCCATAGAGAAGAATAGAGAGGACAGAAAGGAAGCCTTGCGGATAAACAGTTCGCGCTAAAAGAGCTAACAGGGAAAACAAGCTGCGCGGAAAGACTGTTTGCGCACGACTAGGAGGTCGCGAAAACAGGCGTGAGCAGAAAACAGAGAGAGGCAGACAAGGAGTCGCATGAATAGGAAAAGAGGAAACAGCGTGAATAGAAAAGAGACAGCGAAAAATAGGTCGCAAGCAGAATGTAATAGACCGCAGAGCGAAAGGGATTCCGCGAAAATTGGTCGCGAGCGGAAAGCGAAAAGCCGCGCCAACAAATTCGAGGTCGTACGAAAGAAAAAGAGCAGATATAAAGTAGAGAGGTCGCGCAAGGAGGTGACAAATCACGTGGACTGAGCGCAAGGGAGGGGACAAACCGTACGGACAGAAGACCTCACAGAATCAAGCGGAATGGATCGATTCCTCTGATACCATGTGCGAATAGAAAAAGATAAACCGAAAAATTGACAATAACAGAGTTTTTATTTCCAAAAATTATATCTATTACAAAGGTATGACCTCCCTTTTATAGAATGGAGGAGAAAGGAGAGAATACAAATAAGCAATGTTGGACTAAAAACATTAATTGGACTAGCGGCTAGATAAACCCATACCGCATAGGTTACGCGGTTAGAAAAGAAGGTTTAACCGGCCGACCATACTGATAAGAGAAGATAAGCTGCCAGAGCAGACCGCCAGACCGCACGGTCTCCATGCCGCTGGAGAGAAGGCGCCATACCACCCGGTCTTCAAGCCACCAGAGTGAATCCGCCAGACTGCCCGGTCTCCAAGCCGCCAGAGTGAAGCCGCCAGACCGCCTACTCTCCATATTACAATAGTTTGCACTTCGCTTTTATTTCATCGTTGATCCACACTTTATCAAAGTTCTCTCATATTATCTCTTTGTGGTGGTGCTCTATTATCTCATGAGCGACAGACACGGAGGAGGATGCCGACGTGTATGAACAGGAAGTCATTTGGAGAGTGTGTGAGAGAGAAAAAATAGAAAGAGAGAGTAAAAGATAAAAATAAGGGAGGGGGTATTTATATATTTTAGTTTTTTTTATTTTATAAAAAAATCTAATTTTTAAAAATAAAATTAAAAATTAAAAAATTAAAATATAAAACAATTAGTGGCAGCCATGGTCGGCCAGCACATGGTAGCCACTAATTGTAACGGCTCTAAAAAGAGCCGTTTTTAATGGCTCTTTTTATAAATATTACCGGACCAATCTTTGACCTATCCCGGTCCCGAATCGAGACTGGTAAAAGACATTTCACACCTGTCTTTTACCGATCTCGGTCCGAGACCGATCTTTGTGGAGAAGAGGGGGACCCCTTGTGATCCCTAGGACCGGTCTGGGACCGAGCCGTTCCTAACCAGGACCGGTCTCTAGCCGGTCCTAACTAATCCGATGACCAGTTCTTTTAGGAATTATTTTAGTACAAATTATTTCCATTACCTACATTTTCAAACTTTGAGAATATCTAATTATTATTGAAAACCTCCCCCCTCGAGGTGAGGATGTTTGGGGATGTCTTATGACTGAGTTTACACGTAGTACTTCTATTGAGAATTTTACTCCTACCTCTTGCTTCTCTTAACATCTTATTCTCTGTGTTTTTTAAAGTTTTGATGTGTTCCTTCTTTTCAATAAGGGTTGTATATCACTAGAAACAAACAAAATTCCAAGTTTTCCAGAGTAATAAGAGTTTTCAAGTGGTATTAAAGAGTTTATATTGTTATAATATCATCATATCTTTATTAAATTCAGAAATTTCATCGTCAATGTCATTTTACATATAACCAAGCATTTGTTGATAACAATTTATAGTTGAAAGTCATTCTTAGATGGCTATTGTTTCCCATGACAAATATCGCCTCCCAAAAAAATATTGCCTCCCACCAAAAATGTCGTCGCCCACAAAAATTTTCACCGCCCACGAAAAATGTCGCTCCCACGACAATTGGCGCTCCCACGACCAATGTCACCCCCACCACAAATGTTGTACCCACGATCAGTGTCGCACCCACCACAAATGTCGCACTCGCCACAAATGTCACACCCATGACAAATGACGCCCCACGACAAATGTCACCCTCACGACATATGTCGCACCCACAACATATATCACACCACGACATATGTCGCACCCACAACATATCTCGCACCCACGATATATGTTGCACCCACGACAAATGCCCCCCGGGCCGAAGGCCTGTGCCTGTCACTCGTATATATGTTAAGATAAACTTAAGGAAAACTACTTCAAAGAGATGTGGATGTCAATTTCTCTTACTTGGCCAAAAAGATGCAAATGTTGAAGAGTGGAAAATTGGCGTTAAATGCGGTACACATAATCATCAGTTTGTTCATTTAGAGGAACACAGTTATGCCGGTAGTTTAGATGCTGAAGAAGAAAAGATAGTTGAAGAAAATGTACGGCTCCGGTGTAAGCCTCTAAAAATACTAGCCTCTTTGAAAAATAGAAATTCCTTCAATATTTCTATTATGCGACAATATACAACCAAAAAGTTAAGTTGTATAAGAAGGAGCTTGATGGTGGCACTCCTATCCAATTTCTTTATAAATGTATCAAAGATGCAAAGTATATTAGCTACAATTATGCGAATCCTGATAGTTGCAATTTGGAGAGTATATATTCTGCTCACCCTACATCCATTCAACTGTGTAATATGTTTTCGGATGTTTTTATCAAGGATTGCACATATAAGACTAATCGCTATAAACTACCACTGCTTCTATAGTTGGGCAGACATTTACAAATTTATCATTTTTTATCGCATTTGCATTCATATCTAATAAAACTAAAGGTAGTTACAAGTGGGCGTTGGAGTGTTTTAAAAGCATGTTGGATCCAACTACTTTGCCAAACATGTTGATAGTGGATAGGGAGATAGCCTTAATGAATGCAATCAAGGTGGAGTTTCCTCAAACAAGAATTATTTTATGTGAAGTTAACATAAATAGGAATATACTTGCTCATTACAAGAAATATTTCAAGCATGGCAAAGAATCTGAAACTTTGGTGGCGTTTTGGATGACCGGCATTTTGCCTGAATTTTGTGTTGTCAACGCATGCAACAAATACTAGAAAGTTTTCTATGGAAAATTTCTAGTGGCTTTTTGGACTATGCAATATATTAATATATTTTTTATGTTTTGAACTATGCAAACTATTAGCAATTTTATGTTATTAATCAATAGTAACTTTGATGCGAAAATAGCATATAGAAAGGAGAGTAGAATCATAGCCATTTTGGTGTGTTAATAACGATTTTAAAATTTAGTGTGACAATAACGTGTTGCTGTGAAAAAATAATAATCTGGTGTGTCAATAAAAGTTGGCTATCAATAACGGTAATTGATTTGCTTATAACATTGCTCTTTTTTAAACAGCGCCTTTCAACTATCACGCAACCCTAACTCTTTTGAATCCTCCCCTCCCCAGACCTCTGGAAAAATACCACTCCCACCCTAAAAATTTTTCCCCCGACATTGCACTCCCTCGAAGACATAGGGACCCTCTTTAATGCCGCTAGAAGCACAGCTCTGATGCCTCTTCAACACTGCCAGAAGCTAAAGACTTCTTTCAAGTCGCAGGAAGCCAAAGCCCACTTCAATGCCGCCAGAAGCCAAAACCTTCTTCGTCACCGCCAAAAGTTCAACACCAATCTCCTCTCCAACCTCAACTGTAATGCCCCAAATCTCCATTATGAGTGGGCTGAGTAGGCTGAGCAACACGGCCTGGGATACGGGCATGTCCAAAGTCGTGTCCTGCTCTGTGTTAGTAGCACAGCCAGGGACACAGGCGTGTCCAAGGCCGTGTCCTTCTCTGTGTTGGCAGGGCAGTCTCAATTGTTGGCAGGGCGGTCTCAAGTGTGGTGCAGGGCGGTGTCGAGTGTGGCACACAGCCTGTGACACGGGCATGTCCAGGGTCGTGTCCTGCAATGTGTTTGATGTGTTCCCGTGAGGTCGACGAAATGCCCTCGACGATCCTCAGAGTTGGGTACACGGCCTGTGACACGAGTGTGTCAAGGGTTGTGTCCTTATCTATGTTTTGGCCGGTCTATGAGGACTGACTAACACGGGCTGGACACGGGCGTGTCCGAAGCCGTATCTAGCACACGGCCTGTGACACGGGCGTGTCACAGGCCCATGTCCTGGTAAGGTCAAGTCTGTTTCTTTGATGCTTAAGACACACAGCCTATGACACGGTCGTGTCACAAGCCGAGTCCAGATTCTTGGAGGCAAGGCCGTTGCGGTGCTTTTCATTCGGCTAGTTTTCCATGGCTCCAAAGAGGTCATCAAGGGTAACAATCTTCTCTTTTGGACATGTGAATTCCTTCTTTGGCATGTGCATGGATTTCCCCAACCAAAAGGTGGATTAATGAGGGATGTCCCTTGGGTTAATTCTTGAAATCCCCAACAAGTCTTGCATGGAGATCCGAAAATGTGTAGTACAGAATAAGCATGATGTGTGAAGCCCATCTGGACAGGTTGGTCTGGATTGGTAATGTTTTATTTTACGCACCGGAGAAGAATCTGCGTATAAATGTGTATGTTGTGGAGTCAATGGTTTGTGCCTGTGAAGGGCAGTAACAGGAAGTACTAGAGTGGGATTCCAAGAAAATACTCTCGTGATTCTTGTGTTGTATGCTACGAAAGAACAGTTTTTTGGCACTGCAGGATGCTGCACGGTTTGGGTTGAGTTAGGGGGCAGAAAGAGTGTTTTTGCTGACCCGCCAAGCAACCGCGAGGAAAGCTGGCACTAGCTCCCCTTTTGTATTATGAAGTCAGTCCTTGATGTACAATGTGGCTATTGTGAGCTGAGAACTCTTAAAAGGCTTAGTGCCGAACAGGAAAGGTGAATCCAACCCGCATCTGCAGATTGGCCATGAGTACTACGATATTCGGCGATGGTATGGCGACTTGAGTAACAGGTAATGGTGGTGCTGTACCTGCGTTATGTCGACTTGACATGAGAGCGTCAAGCGATTGGGATTTCGTCGATGGTATGATGAGAGTCTTAGACATGCACGCCATTAATACTAAATGCTCAAATTTTGATTGTGTTTCGGACCTTGAACGGTGGTGGGACCCTAGTTTTCCGGTACACCAAGAATGTGTCGTGAGTGCACGGAGCATCAGGCCGCGTGGCCGGCATTTGTGATGTATTGACTGTGCATGAGTGCACATCTTGCAATATATCTGCTTGTGAAATGCTATGCCTGTAGGGAAGGAATACCACTACCCCGGGTAAGGGGTAGGGTCGTTATAAATTGGTCAGCTGAATGCTGATAATTGCTTTGCTTGCCACCATCATGGTGGGTTGTCCTTGTGCAGGTGCTGGAGAGCCGGGAGGGAAATAGTAGGCTGAAGCCCCTGCTGCTACTGTTGTTGGCCCTCGAAGGATGAGCGAAGAACTTTATTATTTTTATGTGTGGCCGGCCTACGCGCCGATGTTTGTAATCCACATTTGTGAAGCTTAACTGTAAGGCTTTAAGGCGAAACTTTTGTGTATTTGGTGTACATTCCTTCGGGGCTATATATAAATGTGGTTGTTTATATATAGTGGACATTCGTGGCTATTGAGTTCAATATTAACTGTAAATCTTCCACTAGTATGCTCTGAGTAAGGATGTTAATATATTTTGGTATTAACCTGTAACCTCGCCTCCTATTTTGTGGCATATAGTGTGGGCCCCGGCCGGACCTTCTATTATATGTTATTGAACGGATGGGGTCATTACATCGACCCTGAAACCTTCTTCCTGTTTGGACATCTCAGTGAAACTCCTCCGACCACGGTATGTTCGCTCCATCTATATCACGTCATTTACACTATATCATTATTCCTTATTTCTATTAAGTATTACTCTAACATATTTCAAAGATCAGCCTCCTCTGTCATCGGTTACTTCGAAATATCCTCTAGTACTGTGTATATTTCGGCTTTTCCCTACATCTTTAATTATATTTCACATTTTCCTTTATTTAAACATTTTTAGATTATGCTGAATTTTGTTAATTAGTTTTGTTCCATGTTTTCCCCCTTCTGTTAAACCTACCCTGGCTGGGGCGGCGACGAGAAAAATTTGGAATAATTATGTTGGTGATACAGGATGATTATGTTGTTGGATGTGTTTGTCATCGTTCTCTGTTCTGCCACTAATTCTTCCAATTGAATTTACCCCCAATCTGGGATGAAAACCCTCACCACTTCGGATTTTTTTTAATAAATTGAATCTTACTCGTGTAATTTGAAGTGCGCATGGAATGGAAGGCACCAGTGATGGACAATACAGGTTGCTTTTATTGACTTTTTTGCAGTTATTTTTGTTCTTCTATGACTTAATATTTAACTCACTTCCTTGATGTTATTATTACACATATTTTGAAGATGATCCTTAATCCTTATTGCTATAGACTAACTCGATGTCTCAGTCGAGCCGGAATTCTTGGACTGTCTTAGCTCTCAGGACGGTCGAGCGCGCACACAGCCAAAAGAGTAGGTTGATTTTACACAAGCAGTTTTAACATGGAAAAACCCATCAACTGGGTAAAAAACCACGTGACCGGATCTTTGTCGGTCAAAATCAACTATTTCCTGGGGCTTACAACTGGTTTGTGATGGTGACAGACAACATCTCGAGGGTGATAGACAAAGAAGTCGAGGGTGACAGACCATATCTCGTTACAATTATGGGATGAGAGAGCACTTTGCACACTGTGGACGACATGTCGTCGCTTTGGGAGTTATTACAGATTGTGCTTTGTGTCGGTGGTCTTCAGATAGCGACTTGCTGATTCTGGGTGAGAGGCGGTGCACTTGGTCTTGCAATTGCTGGGGCCGCTCGGAACTTGGGCGATTTTGCTTTGCCAGGTGGTTGTGACTTGACCCGCTTGTGGCTCCAGTGTGGCTCGAAGGTGGCTCGTAAAAGAATAACTGGCAGAGCCTCGACCTGAGGAAGAAGAAGACTCGGAGGAAAAAGTTAGGAAATGAAGAGCCATGGGGCTCCTTTTATAGTCTCCAGAAGATTTTTACGGTGGTTGTGCGGCTATCCGCACACCATAACCACCCGCATGAATGTTTTTAGTATAGTCTTAATACGTGGATTTGGCTATTGGGAGACCATTATATAAATAATAAAATATTAATTAAATCTTACTCCCACTAACCTGGTGGTTAGTGGGTGGTTACGGACAGATCGGATGACCAAAGATGTCCCCCACTGATCGGACGGTGGGGGGGCAACCTCCACGGGTGGTCGGCGAACTTGCCGCCAAGTTCTCCGGCGAGGGGAGGTTTGCCGCCGGCAACCAAGGAGGGGCAGACGGATCGGCCACCCCTTGGATGCCAGGCATCAGTTGGCCCTTGGCTACAAGGCGGCGGTCGGCCCTTGGCCTCAAGGCAGTGGCCGGCCCTTGGATGCAAGGCAGCCGGCCCTTGGCCGCAAAGAGGGGGCCAAGGAGGAGTTGGTCGGCGGCCGGCCCTTGGCCGCAAGGAGGCGGCCAAGGAGGAGTCGGTCAGCGGCCGGAACTTGGCCGCTAGGAGGCAGCCAAGGAGGAGGAGGTCGGAGGACGTCCCTTGTCTGTAAGGCGGAAGCCAAGGAGGGGGCGGCTGGTGGCCGCCCCTTGGCTGCAAGGCGGCGGCAAAGAGGGGGCGGTCGGCAGCATTCTATTGGCCGCAAGGTGACTGCCAAGAGGGGGGAGGTCAGTGGCCTTCCCTTGGCCGCAAGGCGGCGACCAAGGAGGGGGAGGTCGGTGGCCTTCCCTTGTCCGCAAGGCGGCGTCCAAGGAGGGGGTGGTCGATGGCTGCCCCTTAGTCGTAAGGTGATGGCCAAGGAGGGGGCGGCTGGTGGCCACCCCATGGCCGCAAGACGGCGGCCGGCTACCGCCCTTTGGCTGCAAGGTGGCCGGCAAGGCGTCGTCGGTGGTGGTTTCCTTTGTGCATGTAGTGGGATCAGTGTGCGCGAGGATCAGGTGTGGTGATCGCGCACGCAGTAAAACCTATGACCCCACTAATTTTAGTGGGGATCATGGGGGAGGTGGTTATATGCACACCCATCACATATAAAATGGGGTCCATCCCCAACAATTGCCTCCCAGATCCTTGTTGTACGAGGCCGCTACGGACGAAGCAAAACAAGAATCTTTCTCTGTTCTCACTCATGGCGGCGTTGGTGGCGAATGGTGACGGACTTGCGTTAGCGAGTGGTTGTGCCCTGCAAACTCGGGTAAAAAATGTTAGTATTTATTTTGATATAAGAAAAATGATGATCACGCCTAGGGGAGGAAGCCATTGTTTTCGCGGTCGCGATGGTGTACGGGGCGCGTACGGGAAGGCGCAAGAAGGTACGCATAGACATGTGTGTGGGCGCCCCGCAGAGGTGTTGGAGGACGCGCCCGCACTGAGGCATATGTGGTTGGTCATGCATGCAGGCACGTGCCAGACCATGCGCACGGGCCTGCTCGGTTGTATGCGATCGCACGTGCACAAATGTGAGTGCGCATGGGGGGGGGGGGTGCGCGCAATAGGGTGGGCGCGTATGCGCGGCCGATCCAGCGCGCGGGTGTGCGTGTGGCGCGCCCCTAATCTTGCGTGTACGGCGCGCGCTCCATCCCGCGCACGAGTGCGTGTGGGACGCGTGCATGATCCCGCACACGGGTACGCGCGGGGCACGCGCCTTATCTCGCATATAGGGGTGCGCGCCTGGTTGCGTGGCTGTGTGCCTAGTCACGCGCGGTCCTGGATATGTGCGCTAGCATGCGTGCCCATGTGTGTGCGTGGGCTTGCGCGTATATTTGTGCTAGGGATTTCGCGCATGTCAAGGTATGCGTATGCATTCGGGCGCGTTGCGGATGGGTTTTGGCTAGGCTTTTTTAGCCTAACTTTTTACTCTTTATGACAGGGCTCGAAACGTACTGCTCGACCGATATGTCTTTGCTCTTATCTAATCGGGGACCAAGTTGCGATTTGGAGGAGAAGATTCGGCCTTTCTGCTGACTTTGAAGTGAGGATACCACATGCTGAGGAGAGGGTACAGAATCCTCCTCGTGGCTGGTTGACGATTTGCGAGACTTTCTTGAGGTTAGGGTTTTGATTCCCTCTGTGTGAGGAAGTGGTTGAGATTCTAAAGTTTTGCGGCATGCCAATTTCCCAGTTCACTCCCTTGGGAGTTGTGCGTCTTATGGGGTTGGTTGTCTTTTTCCGTGAGCATGGAGGGAAACTTTCTTTGGACTGCTTCTGGGACCGGTGCGATGTTCGCTCTAATGGCAGTGAATGGGTGGAGATTTGCAGCAATAAGAGTTGGCTTGATTTTTAGGTTCGAACGGACCACTGTCATGGAAATACTCTGTTTGGTTATGTCAGGAATTCTTGGGGCTTTCCAGAGCTGTGGAACACGTTGTCTGACTGTTATCATCGCCAAAAGGGAAAGGAGCAGGAGTTCACTCCAATGCTTGGATTTTCAGAGCCTCGTGAGTTGTCGAATCATCTGTTTCTCATTTCTTCATTCGTGGAAGAGAAGCACTTGTTGAGGTGTGGCATTTATTTAGTTTCTTGGCGGACTGCTGAGACGTCTTTGGGTGGTAGTCAAAAGCGGAAGGCCATTGTAGTTTCCCGAGGTGGCGGGAGCTCGACGCCTTATTTGTCTTCTCTGAGTGATGATTCTCCTTCCGGTGGCCGTGGAGGTTCACCTCCCGAGGTACAGGTGCTTGGTTCGTCTGCCCCCCAGTCTTTCCCTGGAGAGGCGGCGGCTCTTAGGCTATCTTCTTCTTTAAAGGTGATGAATGAAGTGGTAAGTGAGCTTGATCATTTTTGGCTTTTTTTATCATTGTGTTGCCCTGACTTCTCTATTTTCCTTTGCATATAGAGGATCAGGTTCAGATTATCGTTACCAAGAAGTACCATTATATGAGTTTGAAGGACGGATACTTAGCCCTCCAGGAGAAATTTCAAGATATGGTGGGTTCTCTTGTCACCTTGAAGGATTATCATGGCCGGAATGTTTCTCGATTTCCCCGGATGGGATCAGAGCTGAAGGTGGAGTTGGAGGAGACTCAGGCTTCTCTAGAGGTGGAGAAGTCTCTGGTGGAGAGGACTATGCAGATGCTGAAGCGTGCTTAAGAGGAGACTTCTCGTTTGGAGGCGTAGCTTAGTTCGGCGAAGGCCCAAGTGGAGGGGTTGTCTTCTGATAGCTGTGTGTCGGAGTTGAAGGCTGTTGGCCTTGCGAAGTATATGGAGTTTATGGATTATATGCAGATCGGTGATTGATTAGCGAGGAAGTTCGTGAGGAAATCTGGAGCAAGGAGGTGTAGCCTCAGATGGAAGACGTTTGAGAGTTGGCCCTCAGGCGTGGAGTCTCGAAGGCTTTTCATCTCGTTAGCAGGAGCATGGGATGCGACGTATCCGTCCTCAGCTTTGATGACCTTTCTGGCAACAAGGGTTCTGATGTTGTTGTGCCTGATGTGTAGCAGTGATGTTTTCATGTATTAGTGTTTGTTTGCATTTTTTGCTTTTTCAGTAGGTAGTCATTGTTATTTAACGGTTGTTGAATGGCGCATTTGCGCATGTATTTACTTGTTATTGTAGTGAGATTTGTGTCCTTTCTCCTGTCTAAGCACTATTTGGCTCGCAGTGTTGCTTTATGGGGGCTATAGTTGTGCATGTAGTTGGTTAGTGACTTAGTTTGCACGAGAATCGCTCGCGGCTTAGTTTGCACTAGGATCGCTCGCGTCTTAGTTCGCATAGGGATCGCCCGTAGCTTGGTCATGAGGGGGAAAGCCCTGACGACTTAATTCGTACAGGGATCGCTCGCGACTTGGTCATGAGGTGGGCAGGCCCTGACGATGTAATTCGTACGGGGATCGCTCGCGTCTTAGTTCGCATGGGTATCTCCCGCGGCTTGGTCGTGAGGGGGCAGGCCCTAACGTAATTCGTACGGGGATCGCTCGCGGCTTAGTTCGCACGGGGATCACCCGTGGCTTAGTTCGCACGGGGATCGCCCGCGGCTTGGTTTTACCTTAAGCTAGTCAGACACAGTTGAAGGTGAAACATTATGCTTAAATAACTGATTGTCCATATGTGTCTGGTCCTACGTTTCTTACTTATCATAGAGTTTGATTAAAATGTTCTTGGGAGTTCTACATGAGGAGCTACTGATAAAATTGTCGCAGGTTTTGCGCGTTCCATGTCTGAGGCAAGATATTTCCCTCTGAGATTTTCAGCTTATAGGTCCCTGGCTTTACAATTGTGGTTACGACGAACGGTCCTTCTGTGAGGATGAGAGTTTGTCTCCTTGCGATCCTTTATCGGTAGCTTATATGCTTCGGAGGACCAAATCTCTTATATTGATGGGTCGAGATTTCACTTTTTGGTTGTAATGTCGTGCCACTTGTTGCTGATAAGAGGCGGTGTGAAGGGCCATCGTGTTTCGAAGTTCATGGATCAAATCCAAATTTTCCCAGAGGGTATCATCATTCTTTTATTGGTTGAAATTAATGACTCGTGGGCTTGGGATGTCGATGTCGACTGGGATGATTGCTTATGTTCCATAACAGAGGTTGTCTGGTGTTTCTCCAGTTTGGGTTCTCTCTGTCGTACGATATGACCATAAAACATTTGTAAGTGCACCGACCCATTTCCCCCCGGCCTCTTGTAGTCGGGTTTTTAGTCCTTTGAAGATCGTTTGATTAGTTACTTCAATTTGTCCATTGGTTTTGGGATGCACCACTGAGGTGTGTAGCAGACTGATCTTCAAGACCTAACACATTTTTGTGAAGGATTTTCCTGTGAATTAGGTCCCATTGTCCGCAACAATGATTGCGGGGATGCCAAAATGACAGATGATGTTCTTCCATACAAATTGCCTGACATTTTCTTCAGTGATTTTAGCTAATGTTTCTGCCTCGACCCAATTAGTGAAGTAGTCAATGGCCATTATAATGAACTTCCTCTATTCTGAGGCTTCGGGTAAGGGTCTGAGGAGGTCAATTCACCATTGTGCAAAGGGTAGGGCTCCTTGTAATGCGGAGTGGGCAACCGGTGGTTGTTGAGGAACGTTTGTGTGTAACTGATAGCTTTGGCATTTCCATATAAATTCTGTTTCCTGTTTCTTCATCGTGGGCCAGTAGAAACCTTGGCGTAATATCTTACGTGTCAGGGCACTTTCGCCTAAGTGCTCCCCGCAGAACCCTTCGTGAACTTCTTGCAAGGCGTATTCTGCATCAGATTCTGACAGACATTTCAAGTATGGTCCGGGAAAGGACCATTCATATAACTCTCCATTGATTAATGTGTAACACACCGGAACTCAAAAGAGGGACGGGTGATGTTTTAAACCAAGTCTGGGACTTGGAGCAGGTGTCACGGGCGTGCCACGGGCGTGTAACGGGCATGTTCGGCCGCGGGTCATGTGGTCGACGTTTTGACTATCGGTAATCGTCGAGTTGAGGCACACGGCCTGGGACACGGGCGTGTCCCAGGGCGTGTCACGCTAGGGAGTTTTCTGAGTCATGTACACGGGCCATGACACGGGCACAGACACGGGCATGTCACATGTGACACAGGCGTGTCGGGTGCCGTGTCGCAGGCCATGTCCTCCTCGGGAAACAAGTGTTAGTAGTTACACACGGGGCGTGACACGGGTCGTGATACGGCCGTATCGCATGCGACACGGGCGTGTCGGAGGCTGTGTCGAATGTCGTGTGCTGGTTATCTCGTGAGTCGAGATGGCGAATGGGCTACACGGCCCTGGACACGGGCATGTCGCAGGCCGTATTCGGCCAAGATTTTGTATTTTTGCCCCTGATCGTGACCGTTCATTTTCTCTTGATGGGATCTGACGGTGGGGAATTGGTGCTGGCGGTTTAAACCCAGAAATAGGGTTTAGAAGCCCTCATTTCACTTGGGTTCATCTCTCTCTAAGTTCTAGAGAGAAGGGAGAGCAAGGAGGAGGAAGAAGGCCAAGATCCGGTCACCGGCGGAGCTTCGGAGCTCCAAATCGCGAGCCGTCTTCAGATCCGTGGAGGCAAGGTGATTGCGATGCTTTTAATCCGGTTGGATTTCCATGGCGCCGAGGAAAAACGCAAGGGTAACGATTCTCATCCTAGGGCATGTGAAGCCCTCTTTTCCTATGCATAGGAAGCCCTCTCTCGCGAGTGAGCGAAGAGTTGAGGCGTTCCCTGGGGTAGATATGTAAAATCCCCATTGTGTAGAGTCCGTATGCGTAAATGGGCATATGCATTGTGTGTGAAGCCTATCCGGACAAGTTGGTATTGATTGGTGATGTTGCATTGCATTTGAACTGGGGAAGACTCCGGGTGTTTGTGCGTTTTCGGGTTTTCTACGTGGTAGATTGCAATAGGGAGCCTTAGAGATTAACTACAAGGTGCACCCAGAAAACTGGGCAAAAGCGTGCTTTGCCAACATGATGGCCGGGGAGCCAACGTGAACATAACCGGGTTATGTGATTATTATGGTGGAAACGGGGCTCGGTGAGTCTTAACCTGCGCATATGGCTTAAATTGTCGTTGCGGTGTGAGCACAGGTCAGGAGGAACCGTACCCGGTCTATGTCGTTCGGTGGAACCATTGGCATGGATAAGGGTCTTCAGCGGTCTATGGCTTTAATTGTCGTGACCAAGGCCAGGAAGGCAAAATGCTCATATGGTTGGCCGTCCAAGGGGAAGTAGTGGAACAGGAACGTCTATGGCTTGAACTGACGTGACGTTGTCCGGTCCGCTGTGAATGTGCCCTGAGTGCACGGGGTGTGCGGCCGTGCGAGCCTGCGCCTGTGATGAAGTTTGTTTACACTACTTTGATGCTTATACTAATAAAGTGCATGGAAAGAGCATCGCCGCCCCGATTTTGGGGGTGGGATTGTTATAATTTGGTCAGCATAGCTGACCGTTATTTTGTTTACCTCCGGGCAGTGGATTGTGTCTTGCAGGTGCTGCAGAGCCGAGCAGGAAATAGCGAGCTAAAGCCCATGATGCTGTGCCGGGCCTCGAAGGCCTAAATTTTTATGTTTTCCATTTATCTCACGTATGGCCGACCTGCGTGCCGAGGTTTGAAAGACATGTTTTATTAAGCAAACATTATAAGGCCTTAAGGCCAGTTGTTGTTCTGTGTATTCAACATTCCTATGTTTTGGTTCAGTGGACATTCATGTTAGCAAGGTTCTGCACTGTGCAACTTAATAATTGCTTCCGCTAGGTGCTGTGTAGGAAGTTGTGATTGGTTGAATGGTTTCAACGCGTAACCAACCGGTCTGTCCGTAGTATATGGCATCGGGCCCCGGCCAGACCTACTGCTATATGCCATGTCACGGATAGGGGTGTTACAAATTGGTATCAGAGGGGTGGTGAGCACATGTGTGTGTGTCATCGTTATAATATGAAAAGAACCTATGAATGTCCACTTAGAAATGAAAATACACTTGTTTGAGCAACCTGCGTGTTCCTATAATTGCTATTTGCAATATTGTTGGGTCGCTTATCAGGTTTTTGCATGATTATAGGTGACCAGAAGTGGTGCTAGACCGTCAGAACAGCCAGGTTCTGAGGCAAGCAGCGCACCAAGCGATGCGCCTGCAACACCTCCGTCTGCCGAGACCATTAGATTGGTGGCAGAAGCCGTCTTTGCTATGATCAATGCGCAACCTGCAAGGCAGGTGCAGCAGCCTGCTCCTGCGGTGGCGAAAGTGCCGCTCAAAGCGGCAGAGCCTAGAAGGGTGGGACAGGTTGCGGTGGAGCCGGAGTTGCCTCGGAGAGCAACGGAGAGACAGCTTAAGCATGTTATGGGCTTCCACCCACCAGTGTTCTCGAGAACAGGAACCCTGACTCAGGCAGAGGATTGGCTCTCAAGAGTCAATAGGGTGATGACAGCAACAGAAACGGAAGAGTGGCAGAAGACCACGATTGCAGCGTTCTTGTTGGACGGGGACGCGAGGTTATGGTGGGAAGGGCTGGAGCTACACCACCTGAGGGGAAGATAGTTGGCGGATGTCTCTGTGGGGGAATTCTCGAGGCTGTTCATGGATCGATACCTCCCCTCAGCGCAGAGGATCACACTGGAAAATGAATTTGAAAAGTTGGTGCAAGGAGACAACACCGTGGACGAGTACCTCCACGAGTTCACTCGTTTGGGAAGATACGCTAGCGCTACCTTGGCCGATGAGGAGCGCAAGACGAACCTCTTCTATGAAGGGTTAAGAGATGAGCTGAGGTTGTTACTGTCGGGGCCTATGGCGCAGGGTTTCCTAACCTTGGTCAACATGGCCCGGTCCTTGGAAAAGGACATGAAGAATGTGCAAGCGAAGAAGGAATCTGGTGGCAGAAATTGGAGTTCAAAGCACCGACTACGTCGAAGTCGGGTTATCGTAAATTCTACAAGAAGGCTAGGACGTCGGGTCCAGCCCCTTCTTCAGGTGCCTCGGGAACGACTACCAACCGAACCCCGGGCGCTTGTTTTACTTGCGGAAAGACGGGGCACTTTGCCCGCGATTGCTAGAGCGGACGTCCAAAGTCCGAGAGAAAACAAGGAGCCACTTATTAAGAAAAAGGGAAAGTGGTGGAGTCAACCGCGTCCCATTATGCTCTAACTCAACCTAGAGTCTACAACTTAGGCCAGCAAGAGGCCATCAAGCAGGCCGACGTGGTGACAGGTACAGTTTAATTTATAGCAAGTTAGCTTTTAATACTATTACCTAGTGCTTGTTAGCTTATACTGTTTGTGTAGGCTTTATTCTTATTGGCGATAGTCCGGCACGAGTACTATTCGATACGGGAGCTTCACACTCCTTTGTGTCCGAAAGCTTTGTATCGCGCATCGGAGTCCCTTCTTTGATGGCGAAGGACAAATTGGATGTGCTGCTACCGAATGGTTGTTCGATGCGTGCGGACAGAGTGTGCGCCGTAAAAGTTCTTTTTAGAAACCAAGAGTTTGACTTGCTAGCGTCATTGCTGCCGCTAGTAAAGTTCGACGTTATCTTTGGGATGGATTGGCTTTCGGAGCAGAAGGCCTATATTGATTGCGATAGTAAGGAGGTCAAGCTGGGTATTGGACGGGAGACAACATTCACGGGACTGAAGGGGTCAAGTAGGACGCTGATGTCTGCTCTTCAGGTGGTAAAGGCAGTTCGTGTTGGCACAGAGCTGTTCTTCGCAATAGTGGGGGTTGTAGAGCCAAAGTCCGCATTGGATTGTATCCCCGTGGTTTGTGAATACCCCGATGTATTCCCGGATAGTCTTCCCGGAGCCCCACCGCAGCGTGAGATCGACTTCAAAATTGATCGCGTGCCAGGTGCCAATCCTGTATCACGTTCTCCTTATAGGTTGACGCCTAAGGAGATGACAGAGCTTAAGGTTAAACGTGAGGAGTTGATGGAGCAAGGGTATGTGCGTCCAAGTTCATCGCCTTGGAGTGCACCGGTCCTCTTTGTTAAGAAAAAGGACGGGAGTCTGCGGCTGTGTATCGACTATAGGAAGTTGAACAAGCTAACGGAGAAGAATAAAAACCCGATCCCAAGGATCGATGATCTCTTCGATCAGTTAGTCGGACCGTCGGTGTATTCGAAGTTGGATCTGAAGTCTGGGTATTATCAGCTGAGGATAAGGGAGTGTGATATCCCGAAGACGGCGTTCAACACAAGGTATGGGCATTTCGAGTTCACGGTCATGTCGTTTGGACTGACGAATGCGCCATCGGTGTTTATAGATTTGATGAACCAAACATTTCGAGATTTTCTGGACCGATTTGTGATCGTCTTTATTGACGACATACTAGTGTACTCGCAGTGTGAGGAAGACCACTTCAAGCACTTGCATCTGGTGTTGGAGACACTGAGGAGGAACGAGCTCTATGCAAAATTCTCCAAATGCGAGTTCTGGCTTCCCTCAGTAGCATTCCTTGGTCAAATTGTCAGCGGGGAAGGTATAGCAGTGGATCCGACAAAGATTGTTACAATACGGGAGTGGCCTGTGTTGTCTTCGGTAGCGGAAGTCCGGAGTTTTCTTGGGCTTGCCGGCTATTACAGGAGCTTCGTGGAGAACTTCTCGCGGATAGCGTTACCTCTCACGAAGTTGACAAGGAAGGATCAGAAGTTCTTGTGGATGCAGGAGTGCGCGCAAGCATTTGAGGAGCATAAGGGACGGTTGACCACGGCGTCGGTGTTAAGTTCGCCGAGTGGGACTGCGGGCTTCGAAATTTATAGTGATGCCTCAGGTAGTGGTTTGGGCTGCGTGTTGCTGCAGCATGGGATCGTAATAGCGTATGGATCGCATCAGCTGAAAGTGCACGAAAGGAATTGTCCAGTCCACGACTTGGATTTGGCGGTCGTGATATTTGCGCTTAAGCTGTGGAGACACTACTTGTACGACATAAAGGTCGATATCTATACCGACCACAAGAGCCTGAAGTACCTGTTGGATCAGAATGATCTCAACATGAGGAAGCGTAGATGGATGGAGTTCCCGGGGGAATACACATTCAAGATTCATTATGTACCCGGGAAGGGCTATGCATTTGCGGATGCGTTGAGTCGCAGGGCTACCGCCCAAGCCAACTGGTTGTCGGTTCATGATGAGAGGCTAGTACAGGAGTTGGAGGCATTGGAGATCTGTTGCGTGGACAAGCAGACAAGCGCCAAGGCTTTGTTAAAGTGGACGGAAGTTCAGTATGACCTGGCTGATCGTGTTCGGTAGGCGTTGGAGTTGGATACTGGCATGAAGGAGCTCATGGATGCAGCTTTGGATGGGTCAAATTCCCAGTTTTCGGTTGTGGATGGGCTCCTAAGAAAGGACCATCGTTTGTGCGTCCCAAGCGGGGGAAATCTACGGGCGGAGTTGATGTACGAGGCCCATAATACCAAGTACTCAATCCACCCAGGGAGCACAAAGATGTACCAAGACCTAAAGAAGCTGTTTTGGTGGCCAGGACTCAAGAAGGATGTGGCCTTGTTTGTGGCTAAGTGTCAAACCTGCGCCTTGGTAAAGGCGAAGTGTCAAAGGCCTGGAGGATTCTAGAAATCCTTGCATATACCAGAATGGAAGTTCGACGACATATCAATGGACTTTGTGCATGGCTTGCCAAGGTCGCAGAAGGGGAACGATGTCATCTGGGTAATCGTAGACCGGTTAACAAAAGTGTCGCATTCTATTCCGCATAGGAAGGATGACTCAGTGGAGAGGCTGGCGAAACTATATGTGGATAATATAGTCAGACTGCACGGTGTGCCCCGTAGCATTGTGAGTGATCGCGATGGGCGTTTAACGTCCAATGATTGGAGGTTGGTACAATAGATGCTGGGGACAAAATTGAAGTTCAGCACAGCCTTCCATCCGCAGACGGATGGACAGACCGAGAGAGTCAATAGAATGATGGAGGGCATGCTACACATGTGTGTTCTAGACTTCGGGAAGCATTGGGAAGACAACCTGTATTTGGTGGAGTTTGCGTACAACAATAGCTACTAGGAAAGTATTTAAATGACGCCCTTCGAGGCCCTATATGGTAGGAAATATCGCACGCCGTTATCGTGGCTGGAAACGGGTGAGGCAAGGTTGTAAAAGAAGGAGGTAGAGAGTGCACCTTCTTTGGTGCGGATCATTCGAGAGCGCTTGTTGATCGCTCAGGACAGGCAGACGAAGTATTACAATGCCAAGTACCGGAACGTGGAGTTCGCGGTAGGCGATTGGGTGTACTTGAAGATAAAGCCGTTAAGGGTGTTTCGCGGGTGAGACGCTTGAAGAAGCTGAGCCCAAGATACCTTGTACCCTTTGAGATTCTGGAGCGGGTCGGCGAAGCGGCTTATCGTTTGAAGCTATCGGTGGAGTATAGTGGACTACACGATGTGTTCCACGTCTCTATGTTATGGAAGGCGGTGCAAGAGCCTTCGCAGGTGATCGCAGTTGATCATGTGTCAGTGGACGAAGGGTTGACGACTAGGGTAAAGCCCGTTCGTATTGAAGACTCTGAGGTCAAGAGGCTCTGTAACAAGGAGATCCGGATGGTCAAGGTCCGGTGGGACAATTGCGGTCAGGAGGAGCTCTCTTGAGAGCGAGAGCAAGCTAT
This sequence comes from Platanthera zijinensis, assembly GCA_039513925.1. Taxonomy (NCBI): domain Eukaryota; kingdom Viridiplantae; phylum Streptophyta; class Magnoliopsida; order Asparagales; family Orchidaceae; genus Platanthera; species Platanthera zijinensis. Next base: position 59,842,598 of record CM077092.1, read on the forward strand.
GCTGGAGGAGTACCCGGAGTTTTTCCGCTCAGGTACTGCTTAAAATTTTCCGTTTTCTTTCCTTTAGTAATTTCGTGGGCGAAATTCTTTTAAGAGGGGGAGAGTTGTAACACCCCGAAACTCAAAAGAGGGACGGGTGACGTTTTAAGCCAAGTCTGGGATTTGGAGCAGGTGTCACGGGCGTGTCACGGGCATGACACGGGCATGTCACGGGCGTGTTCGGCCGCGGGTAATGTGGTCAATGTTTTGACGATCGGCGATCGTCGAGTTGAGGCATACAACCTGGGACACGAGCGTGTCCCAGGGTGTATCACGCTAGGGAGTTTTCTGAGTTATGTACATGGGCAATGACACGGGCACAGACACGGGCGTGTCACATGTGACACAGGTGTGTCGGGTGCCGTGTCGCAGGCCGTGTCCTCCTCGGGAAACAACTGTTGGTAGTTGCACACGGGGCATGACACGGGGCGTGACATGGCCGTGTCGCATGCGACACGGGCGTGTCGGAGGCCGTGTCAAATGCTGTGTGCTGGTTATCGCGTCGGTGGAGATGGCGAATGGGCGACATGGCCCTGGACACGAATGTGTCGCAGGCCGTGTTCGACCCAGATTTTGTATTTTTGGCCCCGATCGTGGTCGTTCGTTTTCTCTTGATGGGATCTGATGGTGGGGAGTTGGTGCCGGCGGTTTAAACTCGGAAATAGGGTTTAGAAGCCCTCATTTCACTTGGGTTCATCTCTCTTTAAGTTCTAGAGAGATGGGAGAGCAAGGAGGAGGAGGAAGAAGGCCAAGATCCGATCACCGGCGGAGCTTCAGAGCTCCAAATCGCGAGCCGTCTTCGGATCCGCGGAGGCAAGGAGATTGCGGTGCTTTTCATCCGGGTGGATTTCCATGGTGCCGAGGAAAAACTCAAGGGTAATGATTCTCATCCTAGGGCATGTGAAGCCCTTTTTTCCTTTGCATAGGAAGCCCTCTCTCGCGAGTGAGCGAAGAGTTGAGGCGTTCCTTGGGGTAGATATGTAAAGTCCCCCTTGTGTAGAGTCCGTATGCATAAAACGGGCATAGGCATTGTGTGTGAAGCCTATCCGGACAAGTTGGTCTGGATCGGTGATGTTGCATTGCATTTGAACCGGGGAAGACTCCGGGTGTTTGGGCGTTTTCGGGTTTTCTACGTGGTAGATTGCAACAGATAGCCTTAGAGATTAACTCCAAGGTGCACCCGGAAAACTGGGCAAAATCGCGCTTTGCCAACATGGTGGCCGGGGAGCCAACGTGAACATAACCGGGTTATGTGATTATTGTGGTGGAAACGGGACTCGGTGAGTCTTGACCTGCGCATATGGCTTAAATTGCCGTTGCGGTGTGAGCACGGGTCAGGAGGAACTGTACCCGGTCTATGTCATTCGGTGGAACCGTTGGCATGGATGAGGGTCTTCGGCGGTCTATGGCTTAAATTGTCGTGACCAAGGCCAGGAAGGAAAAATGCTCATATGGTTGGCCGTCCAAGGGGCGGTGGTGGAACGAGAACGTCTATGGCTTGAACTGACGTGACATTGGCCGGTCCGTTGTGAATGTGACCTGAGTGCACGAGGTATGCGGCCGTGCGAGCCTACGCCTGTTATGAAGTGTGTTTACACTACTTTGATGCTTATACTAATAAAGTGTAGGGAAAGAACATCGCCGCCCTGATTTTGGGGGCATAGCTGACCGTTATTTTATTTACCACCGGGCGGTGGATTGTGGCTTGCAGGTGCTGCGGAGCCGAGCGGGAAATAGCGGGCTAAATCCCATGATGCTGTGTTGGCCCTCAAAGGCCTAACTTTTTATGTTTTCCATTTATCTCACGTATGGCCGGCCTGCGTGCCGAGGTTTGAAAGACATGTTTTATTAAGCAAACATTGTAAGGCCTTAAGGCCAGTTGTTGTTTTGTGTATTCAACATTCCTATGTTTTGGTTCAGTGGACATTCATGTTAGCAAGGTTCTTAGCTGTGCAACTTAATAATTGCTTCTGCTAAGTGCTGTGTAGGACGTTGTGATTGGTTTAATGGTTTCAACATGTAACCAATCAGTCTGTCCGTAGTATATGGCGTCGGGCCCTGGCCGGACCTACTGCTATATGCCATGTGACGGATAGGGGTGTTACATAGGGTTAAGGTGGCTGCTCATATCCTCATGCAGCGTGCCTCCCCCTGGTCTTTTGGTAGGGACTGGTGTTCTAGGTAGGCAATTAGTGGGTTGATCCATGATCCCTCTGATTTTTTGATTTCCATGATTTCCCATAGCCCTTGAATGCTGGGAATGATGACTTCTTCCACCTGGCATCTCCTAGATTGGTATTAGGTGGAGGATGTGGCTAGCTTTGAGAGGGTGACTGCTCTAGAGTTCTGTTCTCTAGGGATGTGGAGAATTTGGAACTGCGGTATTTTGAGCAGGAGAGACTTTGCCAACAAAAGGTATTGAGCTAATTGTTCATTCTTGGCCTCGTAGTCACCTTCCACCTGTAATACGACAAGCTGAGAGTCTGAGTAAATGATTAAGTTTCTTGCATGGCAATCGATGGCGAGCCTAAGTCCTGCGATCAGAGCTTCGTATTCTGCTACATTATTGGTAGTCATAAATTTTAGTCTAAGTCCATACTCTCTGATAGTCGCCTCTGGACTTATTAAGAGTATTCCTGCGCCCTCCCCTTCGATTCCTAATGCTCCATCGACATATAAGACCCATTAAAGGTCTTTTGTGTCCTGTGTAGTGATAGTCTCTGGCATAATAGTATTCTCTACGACAAAGTCTGCTATCACTTGCGAATTTATGACTGGTCAAGGTAAAAATTGGATATCGAACTAAAATAGTTCGACTGCCCACTTTACTAGTCTGTCCGAGGCTTCTGGCCTTTGAAGGATGGCACGGAGGGGGAGTTCGGTCAACACCTTCACTGTGTGGGCTTGGAAGTATGGTCGGAGCTTCCTAGTCGAGAAAGAAAGTGCTAAAGCTGTCTTTTCTGTCGTAGGATATCGGGCTTCGGTGTCTGAGAGGATCTTACTGAGGTAGTAAATTGGTCGCTGAATGCCGCCTTCATATTTGACCAATATTGAGCTCAATGCAGTGGGTTTGACTGTCATATATAGATAGAGTGTCTTTTTCGGGACAGGCATCGAAAGGAGTGGTGGGGAGGCTAAGTATCGCTTTAGGGACTCGAAAGCGACCTGACATTCATCCGTCCACTAGAATCCTGTGTTTTTTCCTCCCCTGAGAATTTTAAAAAACGGTAAATACTTATCCCCAGTCCGCGCTAAAAATCGCGAGAGTGTTGTAATCCTGTCGTTTAGACATTGTACTTCCTTCAAAGACCAAGGGGGTGCCATATTTTCGGTATCTTTAATCTTTTCTGGGTTCGCCTCTATCCTCTGCTGGGTTACCATAAATCCTAGGAATTTCCCTGATGTCACCCCGAACGCGCATTTGCTTGGGTTGAGCCTCGTGTCGTATTGTCGGAGAATTTTGAAGCATTTTTCTAAGTCCTCTATATGGCCTTCTCGCCGGATGCTTTATACCAGCATGTCGTCAACATAAACTTTAATGGATATTCTTATGTGTTCTTTGAATACCTTATTCATTAGCCTCTGGTAGGTGGTTCTGGCATTTTTAAGACCGAAGGACATCACTTTGTAGCAGTATATTCCCTTGTCTGTTCCGAACAATATATGCTCTTCATCTGCCGGGTTCATTCTGATTTGGATGTAGCCTAAGTAAGCATCCATGAAGCTAAGAAGTTGGTGCCCTATAGTTGAGTCGACTAACTGGTCTATTCTGGGCAGGGGAAGCTGTCTTTCGGGCAGGCTTGATTGAGATTTGTGTAATCCAAGCACATTCTTCATTTTTAGGAGGATTTCTTCACCATCACTACGTTTTCTAGCCAAACGGGGTATTCGACCTCACCTATAAATCATGCTTCGAGGAGCTTCCCTACTTCATCTTCAATGGCCTGGAGTCGCTCAGGGGGACAATTTCTTTTCTCCTGAATGATCGGGCCTACATGCCGGGTTTATGTTCAAGGACTGATGGATGACTTGTGGGTCTATTATGGGCATATCTTCAGGATTCCAAGCGAAAATGTCCTTGTTTGCCAGAAGGAAGGTTGTTAGTTCCTCTTTTTCCAATTGGGGGAGGAGCGATCCAAGTTGGATGGTACGTCCTGGGACTACTGCGAGAGGGGGACCTCAATAAATTCCTCGGAGGGCATTCCACGCTGTAAGATCTCCTTATCTCGTAGATCAAAGTAGTCGATACTCATGGTGATGGCTTTTATTGGCTGGTCTTACTTCGAATAGCAAGTTCTGGCAGTTTCCTGATTCCCTCGCACAACACCTATGCCTTCAAGAGTGAGGAATTTCATGGCGAGGTGCGGGATTGAAGGAACAACTTTGAAGATTGACTGAACAGGTCTCCTGAAGATTGCATTGTAGGCTGAACATGAATCTACCACGACGAACTGGATTTCGTGTGTGGCCTGCCTTGGGAACTCTCCCATAGTAACTGGTAAGGTTATTGTCCCCTGGACCTGGATGGTATGGTTATCGAAGTCGTAGACGGGTCCTGCTGCCAGAGTGAGGTGTTGGTTGGCAAGCTTCATATTCCGAAGGGAAGAAAGAAACAATATGTCGACTGAACTCTCGTTGTCGATGAGTATTTGCTTGACATTATAACAGGGATCACTGATTCCTGCCCAAATCACTAGAGGGTCCTGGTGTAACATCCCTCAAACAACTAGACCCCTAGGAGTGGTTTTGTCATGACTAGGTCATTACAAAACCCTAGGAAGCCCAAGAAGACCAAGTGAATCTAGGAATGAAGGTGAGATCACCATGGTCTGTAAATAACACTTTCCAATTATCTAACCCAGGGTTTGACTTTATGGCCTCACCATGACTCTTTGACCCCACCGCAACATCCCTAACCTTTTAGGAGGTTCATTGGGTCACTAAGGACCCATTTGGGTCAACCCAAGTGGTCAAATTGTCAAAAGTCAACATAAACCCTAAAATGGTCAAAGTGCCCTAAATAAGGGTCAAGTGGCCCATAAGGTGTCAAACCAACCCCATCCAAGTCCCCTATACCTTAGGGGAGGTCAATGGGTCACCAAGGACCCATTGGTGTCAACCAAAAAGGTCAAATTGACCAAAGTCAACTCAACCTTTGTTTAGGTCAAATTAGCACAAGTTGACCCAACCTAGCCCAATCCACTTGGGCTAAGCCTAACTAGGGTGGCCCACTAACCTCATTAGGTTTAAAATAGTCCAAAATGCCTCTTATTTTCTGGAAATGGTGACTATGAAAGAGAAAGATCATTTTCCCTTTAATGGAGGAGAGAGAAAGAGAGAGAAAGAATGTCATTCATGGCTTGGAAGGCCAAGGGAACTCCTCTCTCCATCTCCAAAGGCTAGATTCATCTTCCCCCGTCAGTTTTGATGAGTTGAATAGCCACAGCCAGCCACCAAAGTAGCTGAAATCAATTCCTCTAATAAGGAAGAGAGAGAAAGAGGAGAGAGAAGGCCATTAATGGTCATGGTAGATCAAGAGTTCCTCTCCTCACCTCCCAAGGGCTTGATACATTCTCCCTCATCAGTTTAGGGGAGTTTAACAGCCATGGCCGACCCCCTAGGTGGCTGGAAGTAGGGTATTTCAGTTGGCCAAAATTTCTCCTCTTGAGGCCATTAATGGCATTGATTTCATGACTACTCCCCTCCCCCATTTGGCTTTTTAAAAAGATTCACCAGGCTGAGAGGAGAATTTTCCACCCTTCCCCTGAAGAAACCGAGCCTCTTGGTAGTGCAGTTGTAGATGAGCCAAAGCTCCACCGCCGGAAATGGTGGCACGACGATCGGCCGACAACAACCCTCCACTAAGGTCCTCCTCTACTCCTCTCTTCATGGGCTAGATTCCTAGATCTTTCAGGAGAGAAATCGGGCTCAATTGAGCCCAATTGGGAGAGTAAAAATTCAGAAATTTCCATGTTTTACACCTTGTGATTTTGCCAGAAACCGCCCCTCCGGCAGCCGTGCTTCCTTCCGGCAATAGCCACCACCTCAACGGAGGTGGTGGTGGTGGTGGACGGCCGGGGAGGGGACTGGATCGCTGGTAAATGGCACTGGAAATGGTTCCAAGTCGGGCAAATATCGACCACGGGCTTGAGGTTGAAGACGAAATCAGGGCCATCGGATTAGTTCTGTACAGTTAATATATTTATTAATTAAGGTTTTACATTTTTAACCCTTTACTGTACCCCCCTTTAAATTAAATAAATGATACCCTTAGGGGACAAACCTTAAAAAGTGTCCAACATGAAACTTGTAGCCCTTGAAGTCTACTTTAATTTAAAATTGATTTCAACTCATTTGGGTAAGTGGTTTGACCTGCACTTAAAATGGTGCAGCCTATACATAGGCTTGACAAGAGAGTAAATTGAGTGCCCCCATCAATCCATCCATCCAAATGACTTGAAATTTTGTCTGGGGGTCACTCTTACCTATCCAAAAATGGGAATTATTTGGAAAACATTTTCCTAAAGTTTTTATAGAAATTTAATAAACATTGCATGAATTATTTAAGGGGTCTACTGACCTCTACACCCACCAAAATTTTGGTGTCTGTCTCTTAGGGTCATGGCATAACTATGGTTAAAATTTCAGCCCAATTGGGTTTGATTTGGACAGGTTTTGGTGAGACCAAAGTATGGCCCTTAAGGGGTTAGTTTGGGCAAAAGAGTGTTTGGGGCATAGAGGGGCCAATTCTCACCCAAAGGGGTTGGGACTTGGGCCAGAGCTCCATGTTCAGTTAAAATACCCTCTCATGGAGTTGGAGGTGGTTTGGGGTGGATTTTCCCTAGGACCCTAGTTCAAACCCTAGGGTTGAACTTTGGGGTTTTGTGAAGGACATGGAGTGATATGTCCTTGTATGGACTTGGTGTTTAGTCCATGTGATCTTATGGTGATGAAATGCCCTAGGAAGAAATTTGGTGACATTTAGACTTAGGCACACAACTTAAACCAATCAAGGATAGTTTGGGCCTATACCTTTAATGAAAATGTTGAAGGGACATATGACCTTGGATTTTCATTAGATTTTGGTAGGAGTAATTTTATGGTTCTATTGACCCCTGAAATTTATTATAGGATGTTTGGAAGTTATTAGCTCATACTTGTAGTTATGATCTTTATGTTGCCCCTAAAGATGATTTTGATAAAATCATGGTTAAACTAATTTAGAATGTTATGAAACTCAGTCAGTGATGATTTATGATTATATTAAAGCCCTGGTAATTTTTGTGTAATTTTTGGATAATATTTTGAGATACTTCTCTCTTTACTTTTATTTATTGTAATTATCTTAAATTAATTTTTTAGGGGTTGATTCTTTTATGAAAGTTTGTGAAACTTAGTATTCTCTTTTATTTTAGCATCATATAGTGATCATAATTTTTGGGTGACCATAACTTAAGTAAATCTAGTACTTCATGTTCAACATTACTCATGGCCAAACTTTTGGAAAATTTAATAAATGCCAAATTTATAAGTAAAATTATAATTTTCTGGATTTGGGCTAAATATGTCATTATATACCCACAATAATTATCTTAGGGCATTTGGATGAAAATTTGGAGTATCTCCTATCATGTACATCATGTAGCTTAGGTTGGTCTGCGTTTAGTAAAACTGCAGAATTTGTGATAACAAGTGTAATGGACATAGGGAAATGGTATTATTGGTTTACTGGTCTTGGTAAAGTGAGAAAGAAAAAGAGATCTTCATTAGAAGTCATGATGAGGGGAGTGTTGGGTTGACTAGTGTTAAGAGGTGATCGGGATCGACGAAAGATCGTCTTTCTTGTGCAGAGAGAGAGTGAGTCTAAATACAGTAGGGTTAGATCCAGAATAATATTAAAATGGATTGGAAATGGAGAAATAACCAATAATAGTAAGTGCCTTGCGAAAGGGAGCTTTGGGATTCAGCCCATCGTAGTTCCTAGTGCCTCCAAGAGCCCTTCACGGGGAATGCCCTAGGCTATCCAAGGTTAACGTAAACTGTAAGACTAAATGGATTACAAGAGTATTTATAATTGTTCTAGGATTACACTTACACTCACACTCCCCGATTTTGTGGGAGTTAGGTTGGGTCACTCGAGCGGTAGGCTCGATGGTTTTGGTGTTGGGCAGGTTAGCCCGGCGAGCCAATGGCTCGGTAGATAATTTTGACGGATGGGTTAGTCCGGGGAGCTTTGGCTCGGTAGATAATTGTGACGGACGGGATAGTCCAGGGAGCTTCTTCTCGATTGAAACTATAGTAATATTGCATGTGCATAAGGTAAAAGGTGGTGGGTCTTCGGTATTGGAGAGTCATCACACCGACACCAGTATGTAGACTCGGCAAGTGTGGTTTAGCACTTGGCAAAATAAAGTCTAGTGCACAGCCGACAAGAGTACGCAGGAGCTCCGCTTAGTGCACCCGCATTTAGGCGTACGATAGGTCTAACTGGTAGTGTGATACCTGTTTAGATGTGGGTGAGGCCTAACCCAGATCTTCCATTTTCCACTACGAAGGGAACCTGGGAGGTTAGGCTCCAAAAAAGGGAAACTAAAGGTCTGTGTGCACAGAGTTGAGTGTGTGTGTTACACTTGCATGTTCACATCATAGCATATTTACATGACATAGCATCATCATTACATATAACCCTTGACACATATTGTATAAATTGGTATGAGACACTTTATACAATAGACCTTGCAAAACGACCACTTGGTCTATAGGTTTATATGGGCATTCCAATAGGACATGGTTACTTACTTATTTTACTTTCTCATACTGTACTTGTTCTCTCGCTCTTGTGTATACTTATACTGTTTACCTACTACTGCTTATATTTATTTGCTCTGTTTATGAACTCATGATAGACTAGTTCCACCGCTACCTGCTTACCTTTGTTACTCTCCACCTTCATTACCTTCCCTTTCCTTCTCCCTGCTTGGTGCCTAGGAGCCATTGGGGGAGGGGTGGAGGATGATAATACTTAGTCTTTTAGACTAACAGTCGTTGTCCAAATCATTTTAGGGGATCGTGGAGCCAAACTAGGAGATGCAGCCCCAGAGGTAGGTGTCCTTGGAGACGGGACAATCTAGCACTAGAGTTTAGGCAACAAGGACAGTGAGTCCCGACCATTAGAACTTACTATAGATTTGCTTCCGCATTGAGTGACTTGTAGTGAGGATTTTGATGTATCGGGCAGGATCCCTTTTCAATTAGTACCTGGATTTATCATTACTGTGGTCTCTCCCTTCGTGGAGAATTATTATATATGTGATTTTTGTGGACCAGTATTTTGGTTTTCATGTACTCTTATATTTATTCTACTCTTCTGTGACCGGTATGGACGGCAGGATCGGCTTTTTGTAGTGACGATCTTCCCGGGTGTGTTGGTGTTACCGCAAAGCAGCGGTTCTGGGAATAAGACCCCGATGGTTTAAAAGAAAAAAAAAGGGGTCTTACAAACTAGTATCAGAAGAACCCTCGATCAAATGAGAAGAAGTCCACAAAATACTGGGTCACCCCACGCGAGCTTTAGTTTGGGGACAAACTAAGCAACGGAAGTAGTGGTGTGCCCATGTGTAAAAATAATAATATATAGTTCATAAATCAATGAGTTAGGCCAACCCAACTAGGAAACTTGACTCACCAAGATGATTCTTACTTTACCCTGGTCAAAATTGACTTTAGGTTTAATTCAGTTAAGGTATGAGGATACCCGAAATGACTAGAGGAAGAGTCTAACGCGAAAGAAGGTACTTAAGGCTTAAACTATGATGTCCCTACTTTACTTATCAAGTAGTACTGTCACCTATTACCAAAACTAATAAGACCAACTTAAGGAGAATTGAGTCCTACAAATCATTAACGGAATAGTATGGGACTCGTAGACTCAACCCTCGTGCTGATAACACGATATGGTTGAGACAACCATAACCATCATACCAAATACCAAGGGTCGGATAAGAATTCAGGTTCAGAATAGACCCATTTGGGACTGGGTCATAAGTTGACCTGAAGAAAGTGGTAGTAAATATTAACCTAGAGAGTTTAAAGGTGTGGAGTATATCAACGAGTTTTAGGATGGAACCCCAAGTCTAAGGTTTCATGCCCTAAGGATGGTGTGCATATCTAGCCCGAACATAACATGGTAATATCAAAGATACTTAGCCCAAGGTAGGTAGGTGATTATCTTTTGTTTATTGGGGGCTTGTCTTTTGTTTATTGGGTAAATTAGTTATTGACTTGGGTTTCCTTAAACCTAACTTAGAAAACGTGTTGTCCCAAACTTAGTGATGTTTAAGCTGGTCCTATTCGATGCTACTTGAGCATATTTGTAGGATTAAGAATATGATTGTGAAGTGGATATTTTATAGAGTCGTTGTCTACACTCACAAACGAGAACTCAAATAACCGGAAGAAATTGTGTTTACCAGACATGTGTTTCCCTGGAATAAAGAAAGACGTCATGGACTTTGTGATGCACAGTGATGTTGTCGGCTGGTGAAGGACAAGTGCAAAGGTTTTTGGGGAACTACTACAGTCACTGCCTCAGTTATAGTGGAAGTTCGAGGGGATAATTATGAATTTCACATACAGGTTACAACATCCCCACTTCGGGCACAATTTTAATTGCAACATCGAGGATAGATTGACCGAGGTAGTTGGGGTAACCCCAATCCGGAAGAAAGCACCTGTTGGTGTTTCATGAGATTTGGGAGTAGTTGTCCGTTATCATGGTGTGCTTAAGACGATCGTGGCAGATCAGAATGAACGGTTTACGTCAAAGGAAAGAAGGTCAGTCCATGCTTATCTGGGCTCTCGATCGACATTCAACACAGCTCTCCACCCTCGTACGAAGGTGCAGGACTCCACCATCTTGAATCTAGGATGAGGATCCAAAAGCACTCGGCTCGGAATTTGTGGAGGACACAGGTGCTCAAATATAACTGATTAGAGATAGGATGCTGGAGGCCTATAGCAGACCGGCCAAATATTACAACGTGCGACATTGACAAGTAGAGTCTCAAGATGGAGACCATGGGTTCCTGAAGATACATTTGATGCATGGAGTCTCGCGGGTATGCGGGCGAAGGAAGCTCAGTCTGAGTAATATGGGGCCCTACAAGATCATGGGGTGGATCGGCTCATTGCCTTACAGACTAGAGCTACCGCAGGAGTTAGCGAGTTTGCACGACGTATTCAACGTCTCCTCTCTTAGGAAGGTTCTACTATGGCCGGAGGAGCAGGTTACTAGTATAGATGGCTCGACAGCTTCTGATTGATTGGTCTGCTTAGGGTGGGGTCAAGATAGATGATACGGCGTGGCGAGTCTTGCGGTACGAGAAGGTTCTGGTGGTAAAGATCATGTGGGCAAATCATCGACAGGAGGATCATACATGGGAACCACTAGATCTGATACAGCAAAAGTACATGGAGCTCTTTGCATAAGGTATAACTTCAATTTTTGAGGAATGTTACATTCAGTTACTCTCAGTAGAAACCCCAGAGGCCTAACCTGAAATTCGGGGATGAAATTATTATTTTTGTTTATTGGAATTTGTAACATCCCTCAAACAACTAGACCACTAGGACTGGTTTTGTCATGAATAGGTCATGACAAAATCCTAGGAAGCCCAAGAAGACCAAGTGAATCTAGGAATGAAGGTGAGATCACCATGGTTTGCAAATAACACTTTCCAATTATCTAACCAAGGGTTTGAATTTAGGGCCTCACCTTGACTCTTTGACCCCACCACAACATCCCTAACCTTTAGGAGGTTCATTGGGTCACTAAGGACCCATTTGGGTCAACCCAAGTGGTCAAGTTGACCAAAGTCAACATAAACCCTAAAATGGTCAAAGTGCCCTAAATAAGGGCCAAGTGGCCTACAAGGTGTCAAACAAACCCCATCTAAGTCACCCTAGACCTTATGGGAGGTCAATAGGTCACCAATGACCCATTGAGGTCAACCCAAAAGGTCAAATTGACAGAAGTCAACTCAACCTTAGTTTAGGTCAAATTAGCTCAAGTTGACCCAACCTAGCCCAATCCACTTGGGTTAAGCCCAACTAGGGTGTCCCACTAGCCTCATGAGGTTTAGAATAGTCCCAAATGCCTCTCAATTTCTTGAAATGGTGACTAAGAGAGAGAAAGCTCATTTCCCTTTATTGGAGGAGAGAAGAAGAGAGAGAAAGAGGGTCATTCATGGCTTGGAAGGCCAAGGGGACTCCTCTCTCCATCTGCAAAGGCTAGATTCATCTTCCCCCATTAGTTTTGAGGAGTTGAATAGCCACAGCCAGCAACCAAAGTGGCTGAAATCAATTCCTCCCATACGGAAGAGAGAGAAAGAGGAGAGAGAAGGTCATTAATGGCCATGGTAGATCAAGAGTTCCTCTTCTCACCTCCCAAAGGCTTGATACATTCCCGCTCATCAGTTTCGGGGAGTTTAACAGCCATAGTCGACCCCCTAGGTGGATGGAAGTCGGGGATTTCAGTTTGCCAAAATTTCTCCTCTTGAGGCCATTAATGGCATTGATGTCATGGCCACTCCCCTCCCCCATTTGGCTTTTTAAAAAGCTTCATCAGGCTAAGAGGAGAAGTTTCCACCCTTCCCCTGAAGAAATCGAGCCACTTGGTAGTGCAGTTGCAGAGGAGCCAAAGCTCCACCGCAGTAAATGGTGGCACGACGATCGGCCCGACAACAACCCTCCACTAAGGTCCTCCTCTACTCCTCTCTTCGTGGGCTAGATTCTTAGATCTTTTAGGAGAGAAATCGGGCTCAATTGAGCCCGATTGGGAGAGGAAAAATTCATAAATTACCATGTTTTTACACCTTGTGAGTTCGTCTGAAACCGCCCCTCCTGCGGCTGTGCCGCCTTCCGGCAATAGGCACCACCTCAATGGAGGTGGTAGTGGTGGTGGCCGGCTGGGCAGGGGACTGGATCGCTGGTAAATTGCACTAGAAATGGTTCCAGGTCGGGCAAATATTGGCCATGGGCTTGAGGTTGAAGACGAATTCAGAGCCATCAGATTAGTTCTATATAGTTAATATATTTATTAATTAAGGTTTTACATTTTTAACTCTTTACTGTGCCCCCATTTAAATTAAATAAATTATACCCTTAGGGGATAAACCTTAAACAGTGGTCAACATTAAAATTGTAGTCCTTGAAGTCTACTTTAATTTAAAATTGATTTCAACCAATTTGGGTAAGTTGTTTGACCACAGAACTTAAAATGGTGCCGCCTAGACATAGGCTTGACTAGAGACTAAATTGAGTGCCCTCATCAATCCATAAATTTAAATGACTTGAACTTTTGTCTAGATGTCATTCTTACCTATACTTATACTATATCCAAAAATGGAAATTTTTGGAAAACATTTTCCTAAAGTTTTTGTTGAAATTTAATAAACTTTGCTTGAATTATTTAAGGAGTCTAATTACCTCTACACCCACCAAAGTTTTGGTGTCTGTCTCTTAGGATCATGGCATGACTATGGTTGAAATGTTAGACCAATTGGGTTTGATTTGTACAAGTTTTGGTGAGACCAAATATGACCCTTAAGGGGTAAATTTAGGGCAAAGAGTGTTTAGGGCTTAGAGGGGCCAATTCTCACCCAAAGGGGTTGGGACTTGGGCCAGAGCTCCATGTTTAGTTAAAATACCCTCGCATGGAGTTGGAGGTGGTTTGGGGTTGATTTTCCCTAGGACCCTAGTTCAAACCCTAGGGTTGAACTTTGGGGGTTTGTGAAGGACATGGAGTGATATGTCCTTGTATGGACTTGGTGTTTAGTCCATGTGATCTTATGGTGATGAAATGCCCTAGGAAGAAATTTGGTGACATTTAGACTTAGGCACACAACTTAAACCAATTAGGGATAGTTTGGGCCTATACCTTTAATGAAAATGTTGAAGGGACATATGACCTTGTATTTTCATGAGATTTTGGTAGGACTAATTTTATAGTTCTATTGACCCCTGAAATTTATTATAGGATGTTTGGAAGATATTAGCTCGTACTTGTAGTTATGATCTTTATGTTACCCCTAAAAATGATTTTGATAAAATCATGGTTAAACTAATTTAGAATGTTATTGTACAACCTCGGGCTCACAGGAGGGAACTCAGCAGAGAGGGGATTAGAAGACTCCTCAAGAGGAGATAAGGCCCTAGGCGAGAGGGGCCCAAAGCAAAGACCACTCGCACTAAGCGAGAGGGGCCTAAAGTTGGGTCCACTCGCAATGGGCGAGAGGAGCCCAAAAGTGGGTCCACTCGCAATAGGCGAGAGGAGCCCAAAAGTGGGTCCACTCGCAATAGGCGAGAGGAGCCCAAAGGTGGGTCCGCTCGCGCTAGGCAGGAGGAGCCAAAGTTGAGTCCATTCGCCTGATAGGTTGGGGTCAAAGGAAGATTTTCTATATGCCGACGGAGGGTCTCGCCTGCGAGGTGGTGTTTTCAGCCGCAAGGTGGTCCTCTCGCCAAGCTTCGGGTCGGCAGGAAGAGATAAGGCCGGTTCAGCAATTGGGGGGGAACCGGTTCAGTTGGCAAGCGGTTTATCCCTTTTGGCCTTTTTTTACTCTTTTACCCTCGGGGGTCTGCTCATAGCCCTTCAGAACAGCGGAGTTCGGCTGTTGGCAGACCCAACCCAGGGTATTCAGGTAATTTCACAGATGCTTGCTTTGGTTATTTGCAGTTCAAATCCTGAAGACTATAAATAGACCGGTAAGGTGTCTGAGAAGAAGGCATGTGGAACCTTCTTTTTTCCTTCTCACTCAGACACCTAGCTCAGCACTGGCTAGGGAGGGGAAGGATTCTAGTCCTTCCGGGTGAGCGGTGGGACCTCCGAGCTGAAGCTCCCGGTCTGTTCCTTTAGGTGTCTTGTTGGGAGCGTGGTTCAAAGAAAGTAAGCGTGGGTTGCAACCTTAGATCCGAGCTTTTAGGAGAAACTAGTTCGACTGGTTTCAACATTTTTGGTGCGGTGAGCGTGGATCGCAGCCTGCGTCGAAGTTCTTCGGATCATCTCATGGCAGGAGATCTAGGAGGAGGAGATGGGGGCGGAGGAGATGAGGGCGGGTCCCAGAACCCAGGAGGGTATGTGGGAAGAGAAGAATTCATGGCGTCCATCGGGGGCATCATGGGGATGTTGCAGCAGATCTCGCAGCGAGGTGAGTGCGTGACCCCTCTACCTCAGGGGGCGGGCCTCTCGCCTCAGGAAGGAGCCGTCTCGGCAAGGATGGGCGAGGATGCTCCAGGAGGGCGGCCTGGAAAGGAGAAGGTGGTGGAAGGAAACGGGCGAGATCTGGCAGGAAGAGAATTGTTCCCCAGCCCGGCGAGCGCCATCTCGCCAGTAGATCTCGTCGCGCGAGTGGAGACGGCGAGACCCCTGGCGAGAGGGTCCCCCTTTTGCGAGCTGGTTCTTTCGGCTCCCGTCCCGGAGGGGTTCCGCGAGCCTGAGATGGTTTATTATGTGGGGAAGGATGATCCCCTCCAACACTTGCAATGGTTCGAAGATGCGGTCTCCATCAGGCCGATGACAGATGCATTCAAGTGCCGCCTTTTCACGATCACCTTGAAGGACAAGGCCCGGGACTGGTTTCATCAACTCCCAGCAGGGTCAATATATGGTTTTGAAGATTTGAGTAGGAGCTTCCAGCTGCGCTTCTCGACCTCGAAGAAGAGGAAGAAAAACCCGGAGTCCATCTTCCTGATCAAGCAGAAGGCAGACGAGTCCTTAGCCCAGTACGTGGATCGCTTCCAAGAGGAAATCCTGGACATTCAGGAGGTGCCGGGATTTGCTCTCCAAATGGCCTTTACTGTGGGTCTCAGGGAAGGCTTCTTCAAAATGAGCCTCACCAGGAAGGCACCCTTATCATTTGAAGGGTTGATGGAGAAGGCAGCCAAGGAGATAGCGATGGAGGCAGCGAACCCGGCTTTTGCCAAGAAACTAGCAAGGCTGACGGAGGTAGAGTCCAGAGAACCAGGAGGAGCGAGGCAGCAGGAAGGGAGGAGAAGGGAGGAGCCAAGGGGGCCGGCACAGCAGGAGTTGGGTTGGAGGCAACCGGAAGGCCCAGTTCAAGGGCAATGGAGAGGTCTTCCCCCGGGGGGAAGGAACTACTACCATGGAGGAGCAGGAAGGTTGCCACAGCTGGGGTAGAGACAGGGACCTAGGCCACTCCCACCCCCGCCTCAGCAGGCTATGGCTATAGTCCGGGGAAGAGGAAGAGGAAGAGAGCGAGGAAGGGGGGAGCCGGAGCAGGGAGGAGAAGGAATCACCAAGAAGGGAGGCAGGAGGGGGAAGTACCTATACCATTCTGTGACTTCCATGAGGAGGAAGGTCACGCGACAGCTACATGTCCAGAGTTTCTGGAGCTGAAGGGGAGAAGAGGAGCGGGAGAGCAGCAGCCACCAGCACGGATAGTAGAGATGACCGGAGTGGGGGAGGAGGATAGATGTGTAGATCGGTCAGATGTGGGGGATAGAGGGGGGATCGGGGTGATTCATGGCGGGGTGGGAATCGAGGCTGCCCGAAAGGCCAGCCTTCATACAATTTACCGTCGAGGTGTCGCCTCGGCGTCGCAAGCCCCGCCCCCGGACGAGAAGATCACCTTCTCCAGGAAGGACTTGCCAGATCACGAAGACCCATTCTGCGATGCGCTGGTGATTCGGACGACTATCGAGGGTTTCACGGTATCAAGGATCTTGGTGGACAATGGGAGCTCGGTTAATGTTATCTTCAAAAAGGCATTCAATGAGATGAGGGTGGAAGCCAGGAGGGTGTTAGCAGCGGACGGACCGCTGTTCGGATTCTCAAGAGAAAGGAAAGAAGTAGAGGGGGGAGTCGGTCTCCAGGTAACTCTGGGAGGGCTGTCCAGGAACTGCCGCTTTGTGATAGTGGATGCTCCCAGCAGTTACAATGCCATCTTCGGGCGCCCCTTGATTAGTGCCTTTAGGTGTGTACCATCATCTTTTCATCAATGTTTGAAGCTCAATTCGGGAGGGACCCAGATCAGGGTGAGAGGAGATCCGAAGGCGGCCCGGGAGTGTTATGTGACGGCAGTAAACACTATCTCATGGAGGGGGGATGCGGAAGAGTTAGAGAGAAGACTGGAACGGGAGGAACAAGAGGAGAGTAGAGTTGAGGAGTTGGGAGGTGGCATTGCGGAGGAGCCAGTAATGGCAGGGGAGTCAAGGGTCGGAGGAGAAGGGGAAGAGGAGAATAGAGTTGAGGAGTTGGGGGGTAGCATTGCGGAGGAGCCAGTAATGGCAGGGGAGTTAAGGGTCGGAGGAGAAGGGAAAGAGGAGAGAGGAAGGAAAAGAAAGATGGGAGAGATGGAAGAGTAAGTGCTAGGAGGAGGCCCGGTGCGGGTAGAGGAGAGGTTTGTAGAAAAGGTAGACATGGCAGTGGAGAAAAAAGAGGGCGGAGAGCAAGAGCTCGGAAACCAGGAGGAGGGGCTGGGAAAGGAAGAGGAGATTCCAAAAGATCAGGAGGAAGAAGAAGAGCCCTCGAGGCTGAGGGCTGCAGTCGAGCTACAGGAGGTGGACATCCTAACAAAAGAAGGAAGAAAAGAAAAGATCAAAATCAGCGGAGAGCTTGGTCTTGAGGACCAGGAGGAGATCCGAAAATGCGTGCAGGAAAACGTTGATATCTTTGCTTGGAGCGCGGCCGACATGCCAGGGATTGACGCAGATGTGGCATGCCATCGTCTCAACCTTGACCCCAAGGTTCGTCCCATCCAGCAGAAGAAAAGGGCCATCGCTTCTAGGATGGCCAAGCCTATCAGGGAGGAAGTGGAAAAGCTGCTCCAGGCGGGGTTCATATCCGCAAACAAGTATCCGGGGTGGGTGAGCAATGTTGTGATGGTAAAGAAGGGGGAAGGGAAGTGGAGAATGTGTATTGACTTCTCTCTTTTGAATAAAGCATGTCCCAAGGATTGTTACCCTTTGCCTCGAATCGACGCGCTGGTTGATTCAGCCGTCGGTTTTTCACTAATGAGTTTTTTAGATGCCTTTTCAGGATACCATCAAATACGCATGCACCCACCGGACATCAAGGATGTCACCTTTATCACCGAGGATGGATGCTTCAGCTATAACATGATGCCTTTTGGGTTGAAGAATGCGGGGGCGACCTACCAACGGATGATGGATCGGATCTTCCGAGAACAAAAGGGACGGAACCTCGAAGTCTACGTAGACGACTTGATGATCAAGAGCCAAGATCTCAAGTCTCATATTGCGGATCTGGAAGAAACGTTTGCAACGGTAAGGAAGTACAAGATGAGGCTTAATCCGCTGAAGTGCGTATTCGGGGCCAGTAGGGGAAAGTTTTTAGGACATCTCCTCACCCCATCAGGAGTAGAGCCTAACCCGGATAAGGTAAGGGCTATCCTAGAACTAGAGTCTCCAACGAATACCAAAGAGGTCCAGCGTCTTACCAGCAAGTTAGCGGGGCTCAGCAGATTCCTTTCCAGGGCAGGAGAGAGGTGCTCACCTTTCTTTCGGACATTGAGGGGGGGAAAGATATTCGAGTGGACCTCCGAGTGCCAGAATGCTTTTCTAGCCTTGAAGCAGCAGCTCACCAAGGCACCGCTACTCCAAGGTCCGAGAGAAGGAGAGATTCTATTCTTGTACCTAGGGGTAGGGGCAGGGGCAGTGAGTTCGGTCCTCGTGTGGGAAGAAGGTAAAAAGCAATTCCCGATTTACTATGTAAGTAGAGTCCTCAAAAAGGCAGAACTAAAGTATCCTATCCTAGAGAAGCTAGCCTTTGCCCTCGTTACCTCAGCCCGAAAGCTCAGGCCATATTTTCAGGCCCATTCCATCCAGATCGTGACGGACCACCCTCTCCGCCGTATTTTGGAAGGGGTAGAGCACTCAGGGAGATTAGCTAAATGGTCAATAGAACTCAGTGAGTTTGACCTTTCTTATATTCCTCGGTTAGCTATCAAGGCGCAAGCTGTAGCAGATTTCTTGGTGGATTACACGGTGGAGGTCAAGGAGGCCGAGACGTCTCCCATAGTAGCTTGGGAGATGCTAGTAGATGGGGCCTCGGGTAAGAATTCTTTTGGAGGAGGGATGGTTTTGATAAGTCCTGAGGGAACGCGGATCGAACAGGCCCTGAAGGTTCATTTCACCCTCACCAACAATCAAGCGGAGTACGAGGCCATTATTGCAGGGCTGAGGTTGGCTCGTTAGCTCGGTATACAAGATATCAGGGTCTCCACGGATTCTATGATAGTGGCAAGGCATATAGAAGGGGAATTTGAGGTAAAAGAACCCACCCTCCAGTTGTACTTAACAAAGGTAAAGAGGATCATTGGTCAGTTTCGCAGTTTCTCAGTCCAACACATCCCAAGAGAGGAAAATACTCGGGCGGACCTGCTCGCCAAGCACGGTCCCCGGGCTGGAGAAACCATGACGGAGCTCATTAGGCCCTCCATCGAAGAAGGAGAGCTGATGGAAGTAGATCAGCAGGGATCCTGGATGGATCCATTTACCACCTACTTGACAACGGGACGTTTGCCTGAGGGAGAGCTCGAGAAGAAGCAAGTCAGGTACAAGTCGGCATACTACCTACTAAGAGAAGGGATCTTATACCGTAAGACGTTGTCGGGGCTGTTGGCTCGATGCGTATCCGAGAAGGAGGTCGCGAGGGTGCTGGAAGAAATTCATTCTGGAGAGTGCGGCAGCCATTCCGGGAGTCGGACCTTGGAAGGAAGGGTGTTGAGGCAAGGCTATTTCTGGCCCACCCTTAGGAAGGATGCCGAGGAATTCGCAAGGAAGTGCAGAAAGTGCCAGGAATTTGACCCTCTTCAGCTCCTCCCGGCCCAAAGGTTGCGCACGATCACAGCTCCATGGCCCTTCGCCATATGGGGGCTAGATCTGGTGGGTCCATTCCCTCAAGCCAGTGGCCAGAGGAGGTTCCTGCTGGTCATGGTAGACTATTTCTCAAAATGGCTGGAGGTGAAGGCATTGGCGAAGGTGACGTCTCAGGTGGTCAAAAGCTTCATATGGGGGGAAATCATCTGTAGGCATGGGCTCCCCCTGGCCATTGTTACGGATAACGGACTGCAATTCACCAGCAGAGAGTTCGTAGATTTCTGCATACGACTAGGCATAGATCTTCGGTTTGCCTCAGTGCATCATCCTCGAAGCAATGGGCAGGTGGAAGCCGCGAATAAGGTCATCGTGAATCTCTTAAAGAAAAAGGTAGAAAACTTGAGGGGAAGCTGGGTGGAGCAGCTCCCCTCCGTCCTCTGGGCCTTGAGGACCACGCCAAGTTCCGCCACAGGGGAGACGCCATTCAAACTTCCCCATGGCTCCGAGGCCGTTATACCTGTTGAGTTCGAGGTTGAGTCACCTAGGGTGACGGCGGCAAGGAGGGGAGATGAGAAGTGGCTGGCAGAAAATGGTGAAGAGCAAAGGCTCTCCCTCGATTTGGTGGAGGAGCTTAGAGAGCTGGCATCTATCCGACAGGAGGAGGTCAAGCGCCGGATGTCAAGATATTTTGATAAGCACGTCAGGGTCAAGCAGTTTGAGAAGGGAGACTTGGTCCTCAAGAAAGTGGATGCAGCAGGGAGAGGGGCTTCGGTAGGGAAGCTCAACCCCAACTGGGAAGGTCCTTTTATTGTAAAAGAGGTCTTGAAATCAGGAGGGTATCACCTCCAAGATGTAGACGGGACACCCCTAGATCGCTCCCGAAGCGGCGACGACCTAAAGCGTTTCTATCCTTAATACTTTTGTTCATGTTCATTATCTATTCTGAATGAGATGTAGTTTTCTTTGTTTTTCTCTCTCACTTTCCAATGTTAGCCAACCTGGCAAGGCCTTCTGGTACCGCCATACAGTTTCAAGTAGCTATCTCCTCAAAGCAGGAAGATTTTATTTTGGAGAAGAGACTCCGAGAAGACCCGCTGTCCAGGCTACCATCGAGCTGGCAGGTCTGTAGGCTCACTCGGTGGTTGGAGTTGGTTTTGGAGAGGAGACCCCGAGAAGACCCGCTGTCCAGGCTACCATCGAGCTGGAAGGTCTGTAGGCTCACTCGGTGGTTGGAGTTGGTTTTGGAGAGGAGACCCCGAGAAGACCCGCTGTCCAGGCTACCATCGAGCTGGCAGGTCTGTAGGCTCACTCGGGGGTTGGAGTTGGTTTTGGAGAGGAGACCCCGAGAAGACCCGCTGTCCAGGCTACCATCAAGCTGGCAGGTCTGTAGGCTCACTCGGTGGTTGGAGTTGGTTTTGGAGAGGAGACCCCGAGAAGACCCGCTGTCCAGGCTACCATCGAGCTGGCAGGTCTGTAGGCTCACTCGGGGGTTGGAGTTGGTTCTGGAGAGGAGACCCCGAGAAGACCCGCTGTCCAGGCTACCATCGAGCTGGTAGGTCTGTAGGCTCACTCGGTGGTTGGAGTTGGTTTTGGAGAGGAGACCCCGAGAAGACCCGCTGTCCAGGCTACCATCGAGCTGGCAGGTCTGTAGGCTCACTCGGGGGTTGGAGTTGGTTCTGGAGAGGAGACCCCGAGAAGACCCGCTGTCCAGGCTACCATCGAGCTGGCAGGTCTGTAGGCTCACTCGGTGGTTGGAGTTGGTTTTGGAGAGGAGACCCCGAGAAGACCCGCTGTCCAGGCTACCATCGAGCTGGCAGGTCTGTAGGCTCACTCGGGGGTTGGAGTTGGTTCTGGAGAGGAGACCCCGAGAAGACCCGCTGTCCAGGCTACCATCGAGCTGGCAGGTCTGTAGGCTCACTCGGTGGTTGGAGTTGGTTTTGGAGAGGAGACCCCGAGAAGACCCGCTGTCCAGGCTACCATCGAGCTGGCAGGTCTGTATGCTCACTCGGTGGTTGGAGTTGGTTTTGGAGAGGAGACCCCGAGAAGACCCGCTGTCCAGGCTACCATCAAGCTGGCAGGTCTGTAGGCTCACTCGGGGGTTGGAGTTGGTTTTGGAGAGGAGACCCCGAGAAGACCCGCTGTCCAGGCTACCATCGAGCTGGCAGGTCTGTAGGCTCACTCGGTGGTTGGAGTTGGTTTTGGAGAGGAGACCCCGAGAAGACCCGCTGTCCAGGCTACCATCGAGCTGGCAGGTCTGTAGGCTCACTCGGGGGTTGGAGTTGGTTTTGGAGAGGAGAACCCGAGAAGACCCGCTGTCCAGGCTACCATCGAGCTGGCAGGTCTGTAGGCTCACTCGGGGGTTGGAGTTGGTTTTGGAGAGGAGACCCCGAGAAGACCCGCTGTCCAGGCTACCATCGAGCTGGCAGGTCTGTAGGCTCGCTCGGAGATTGGGAAAAGGGACAACAAATGAGTGGGGGTTTCATAAATCGAGCAAAGGCAGAGTCCTTGTCCTAAAGGAAGAAGAGGAGGGAGGAGTCGGTCCCTCAAGATCCTCTCGCGCCAAGGGTGCCCAGGGGCAAGGCGAGTGGAAGGGTACATGACTATTCGCACCTAGAGTAAGGGGTCTGCTCTTCGGCCAAAGGGCGAGAAGAGGAGTACCTTCGTCTCGCAAACAAAACTAAGCATAATGGCGATTCGAGACCCACTCGCGCCTGGGGTGTCCAGAGGTAAGACGAGAGGGAGTGATACGTCCCTGCGCGAGAGCACTGAGGGCCCGCCCACTCGCGCCACAGGTAAAGCTAGCCCATCCATCGGTAGGTGAGACAAGTCGTGATCTCGTTCCGCAAAATGAAGAGAGGGTAGGCATACAGGAAAGATGAAAAGAAGAGCCTTAAAAATAAAATATGTATCATCCACAAAAAGAGGCCGTAATACAAAATGCCTCAGTAATAAGTGTCCAAAAGAAAAAAGGGGCCGTCTTCCTCCTCGCCATAAATCTCGGGTACCAGGTCGCGGGCAGTGACCTCCTCGCAGCCTTCCCTGATGACCTCCATCTCCTTCATCATTTTCACGATTAGTTCGGCGGTCCGGATATTGGCATCTTTGCAGAGTTCCACGACCTCAGCATGAGAATAATGAGAGGGAGGAGGTTGGGGAATCACCACGCGAGAAGGCGAGAGAGCAGCCTCCTGAAGTCGAGTGATCTCGGACTCCATGCCTTTAACCTCCCCTTCCATAGCGGCTATGCGCGAGTGCATCCTGTCGGCCGTCTCGGCATCCTGCGAGAGGTTTATTTATTAGAGGGAGTTGAAGGTGGACAAAGAAAGGGAAGGAATCGAGAGTGGAGAAACTCACCACACCACCCCGAGCTTTGGCGAGAAGGTTTTCGGCCACGGCCAACCGTTTCTCAAGATCCACAGACTTCTCGCGCTCGGCCGCCAGAATCGCCTCTGAATCCCTCCAGCTCTTGTTATTGTAAATCAGACGGCGTGAGACCTGGTGCGAGAGCTCTAGTGAGCGCAGCTGGGATTGCGCGGCCCTCAGGATCAAGTCCCGCGAGGGAGGCTCAGCGGCGGGTTCTCGCTCTGCGCCACCGTAAAGGCCGAAGCCCAGAGAAAAGGCATGAGCCGTAGGTTGGTCTCGCTCTATCCAGGGGGGAAGGAGGGTAGAGATAGAGACCCGGTTCGCCTCTTTGTCCCATATCAGGGTTGGCTCGCCAGCAGCATCCGGGATCGCCGGGCCCATATTGAAGTTCAGATGGGTGGAAGGAGCCGGGCGGCTGGAGGAGCCCACCTCGCGAGTAAGAGATTTAGAGGGGAGGGTGTCAACAAGAGAATCAGGTTGACCCGTCCCGCCAATCGGCGAGATGGCCCGCTGACCGAGAAGCCGAGAAGGGGATTGGGGAGATTGGGACCCCAAAGAGATGGGGGATAAGGATCCTGACACGTCTACCATCCCAGCAGGAACTTGCTTCGCCTTTCCAGAGGGAAGAGGCGCTCCTTTCTTGACCTTTGTTTTCTTGGAAGGACTCTGGCGAGATGGGGCGGAGCCTTCGGCAGGTCTTTTCTTCAGGGAGGGGGGTAAGTTTTCTCTCGCTGCTTCAGCTGCCATTGTGGCGAGGGCGACATCTTTGGAAGGTTTGATGTTGCTTTTGTAAGGCGGGCGAACAAGAACATTTCTTTCTCCTGGAAAAGGCGTGACAATGCGTTCACAAAACCTACTCGTTAGACCTGGATGAAAATAAGAGGACCCAGCGTTTACCTTCGCCTGGAAGCACAGGAAGGAGGGAGTCGAGGCCCCGCCTCAGGAACTGAACCTCGAAGTTCTTACCAATGAAAAAGTCACAGAGAAGCTTGTCCGTGCCACTAACCTGGGGAGTGGTATAGAACACCTCGGCTGGCGACACGGGCGCCAGCGGAATGCCACCCATGTTGCCGCGAATAAAGACGAAGCGAGTAAGCCAGTGATGATTCTTGTTAGGCGTCTCGCAAACCTTGAGACCCTGCCCCGTGAAATAGGAAACGCCGTCGGCATTGGCATGGTAGACAAAAAGCTTGCGGAAGGAGTTCAGGCTGAACTTGATTCGCTCCCGGCGCATGTAGCAGGCGAAGGCAACAAGTACCGAGATAGCGTTTGGGTTCAGCTGCGCAGGAACAGTCCCGAAGTACTTGAGAACCTGTTTCACTTCTGGCCAGAGGGGCAACCTCAGCCCCGCTTCGAAATGCGGGACGGGGAAGGCGAGTTCACCGGGATAAAAAGTGTTGATCGACTCGCCCACCTTTGAAGGGCGTGACTCAAAACCTTCCGGCAAGAAATCGCGAGTAAAGGCGTTGTAGTCCTCCTCGGAAATCCGGCCGGGAGGAAAATCATGGTCACCAAACCGCCTCCCGCATCGGCTTCGCCCCTCGCCTTCTTCAGCCTTCTTTTTCCCCATTCTGGACAGAGAGAGCGAAAGGGGGGATGCGAGAAGAACAGGCGAGACGAGGCGCCAACAGGATTAGTTCGCGAGAGAAGGGAGAGAGAGGTGAGGTTTAGGGCACCGAGACAAATCGAGAGCATGATCCGGGCCCCAGGGATAGGGGGTATTTATAGCCCGCTGGGTAAAGGGAGAAATACGAAGAGGCAAAAAATATACAGTGTAAAGGAAGGGGAAGAGGCGGTCGTTTTTCTCTCTCTCCTAGTCTCAATTGGTGTAGCCTAACGTAAGCCCCAAGCCGGGGACGAGGCAGTATCATAAAAAATACAATAAAAATAAAAAGAGAGTAGTGATTTAAGCACAGATACAACGCGCGAGTCACAGTGTAGAAAAGCGCGGTACTAGAAGTAAAATTATCAAAGGAACTATTAAAAGAAGTTATTAAGCAGACCTATTCGTTAGATCCAAAGAGTTCGGGTGGTAGCCGCGAGAGGAAACATTATTGCAAAACGAAGAGCAGTACAAAGAAAATAAGGGCGCAAGGCAGCGCGAGGGATTCAATCCTTATGCCACCGCCAGCGCCCCCCACCGTGAGACCTCGCGCAGGGAGGACGGTGGGGGAGGTGAAAAGCGCGAGCCGCATCCACGCCACGGCGCGCGAGACGGAGTTGTTGGTCGACCTCATTCAGAATTGCCTGGGGGTCGGTCTCGTCTATCTCAATGTCAGCATCAACTTCAGAGGTCAAGCGAGCAACCTCCACCTCTAACCAATCAATCTGCCGGTCAGCCGTTTGCTTGTCCTTCTCCAACTCTTGAATCATGATCGCATGTTTCCGGAACATCTCAGCCACCCTGCGCTTCATCGCCAACGGGTCCATAGGGTCGCCAAGGTAATCTTCGATCTCGTCCATAGGAGGAGGAGGCGAGGAGACCGCTCGCCTCGGGCGCTCCTCAGTAGGCGAGTCTTCGGCAGATGAGTCTACTCGCACATCTGCAAATACAAAAACAGAATGAGGGTCATAATCAAAGGCGGGCAGCTAGAGAGGCCAGAACCTAGGGCAACACATTCCTAACCAGAGTGGCGAGAGGTCCCAGCGATATGGGAAGGCTCGCCATCTTTCCCACCAAGAATAGAGGGAAGAGTAGAGGGAGGAGGAGAGGCCGAGCTTAGACGATGGTTGGCGAGATGAGTTTGTGCGCTACCAGGCTGACCGTAGGGTGCGTGACTTTTCTGAAAACCAACAGCAAAAGGAGCAATAAAAGATAGATAGCTAACAGGGGAGGTGAACAAGGAACTTACCTCTTTTTCCTGGGGAAGCGATGGTGTAGGGGGGATGCGTCTCTCCGGGGGATCCGGTAAGGGTCCCCTCGATGGGGGAACCAGATCGGCTGTTCTCGCCTTCTTCGGGCGAGAAGAAGAGGGTGGTGGCGAGGAAATAGTACGAGCAGGAATCAGGTTTAAGGCAGTCGCGCTCGCCTTGTTCCGCTGGCGCACCAGCGCGATACGATCACGAAAGCTTTTGCTAAGAGACATAGCAGCGAAGTGGAGGTGGCTAAAACGAAGAGGGGAGGCCTGTTGCACTCGGGAAGGATCCCAGTATTTATAGACTCAGGGGGGGGGGGAATCCCACCCGAAAAAGATTCCGCTATAAAGTCGCTGAGATGACGTGAGCCTCGGTTGGACTTTTCTTTTCGAGCTTGGACAACCCCGAAAAGAGCGGGGATTGTGTACAACCTCGGGCTCACAGGAGGGAACTCAGCAGAGAGGGGATTAGAAGACTCCTCAAGAGGAGATAAGGCCCTAGGCGAGAGGGGCCCAAAGCAAAGACCACTCGCACTAAGCGAGAGGGGCCTAAAGTTGGGTCCACTCGCAATGGGCGAGAGGAGCCCAAAAGTGGGTCCACTCGCAATAGGCGAGAGGAGCCCAAAAGTGGGTCCACTCGCAATAGGCGAGAGGAGCCCAAAGGTGGGTCCGCTCGCGCTAGGCAGGAGGAGCCAAAGTTGAGTCCATTCGCCTGATAGGTGGGGGTCAAAGGAAGATTTTCTATATGCCGACGGAGGGTCTCGCCTGCGAGGTGGTGTTTTCAACCGCAAGGTGGTCCTCTCGCCAAGCTTCGGGTCGGCAGGAAGAGATAAGGCCGGTTCAGCAATTGGGGGGGAACCGGTTCAGTTGGCAAGCGGTTTATCCCTTTTGGCCTTTTTTTTACTCTTTTACCCTCGGGGGTCTGCTTATAGCCCTTCAGAACAGCGGAGTTCGGCTGTTGGCAGACCCAACCCAGGGTATTCAGGTAATTTCACAGATGCTTGCTTTGGTTATTTGCAGTTCAAATCCTGAAGCCTATAAATAGACCGGTAAGGTGTCTGAGAAGAAGGCATGTGGAACCTTCTTTTTCCTTCTCACTCAGACACCTAGCTCAGCACTGGCTAGGGAGGGGAAGGATTCTAGTCCTTCCGGGTGAGCGGTGGGACCTCCGAGCTGAAGCTCCCGGTCTGTTCCTTTAGGTGTCTTGTTGGGAGCGTGGTTCAAAGAAAGTAAGCGTGGGTTGCAACCTTAGATCCGAGCTTTTAGGAGAAACTAGTTCGACTGGTTTCAACAGTTATGAAACTCAGTCAGTGATGATTTATGATTATATTAAAGCCCTGGTAATTTTTGTTTAATTTTTGGATAATATTTTGAGATACTTCTCTCTTTATTTTTATTTATTGTAATTATCTTAAATTAATTTTTTAGGGGTTGATTCTTTTATGAACGTTTTTAAAACTTAGTATTCTTTGTTATTTTAGCATCATATAGTGATCATAATTTTTGGTTGGTCATAACTTAAGGAAATCTAGTACTTCATGTTCAACAATACCCGTGGCCTATTTTTTGGAAAATTTAATAAATGCCAAATTAATAAGTAAAATTATAAGTTTCTGGATTTGGGCTAAATATGTCATGATATACCCACAATAATTATCTTAGGGCATTTGGATAAAAATTTGGAGTACCTCCTAACATGTACATCATGTAGCTTAGGTTGGTCTGTGTTTAGTAAAACTGCAGAATTTGTGATAACAAGTTGAATGAACATAGGGAGATGGGATTATTGGTTTACTGGTATTGGTAAAGTGATAAAGAAAAAGAGAGCTTCATTAGGAGTCATGATGAGGAGAGTGTCGGGTTGACTAGTGTTAAGAGGTGATCGGGATCGACAAAAGATCATCTTTCCTGTGGAGAGAGAGTGAGTCTAAATACACTTGGGTTAGATCCAGAATAATATTAAAAGGGATCGGAAATGGAGTAATAACCAATAATAGTAAGTGCCTTGCGAAAGGGAGCTTTGGGCTTCAGCCCATCGTAGTTTCTCGTGCCCCCGAGAGCCCTTCACAGGGAATGCCCTGAGCAGTCCAAGGTTAACGTAAACCGTAAGACTAAATGGATTATAAGAGTAATTAGAATTATTCTAGGATTACACTTACACTCACACTCCCCGGTGTTGTGAGAGTTAGGTTGGGTCACTCAAGCGGTAGGCTTGATGGTTTTGTTGTTGGGCAGGTTAGCCCGGTGAGCCGATGGCTCGGTAGATAATTGTGACGGACGGGTTAGTCAGGGGAGCTCTGGCTCAGTAGATAATTGTGATGGATGAGATAGTCCGGGGATCTTCAGCTCGGTTGAAACTATAGTAATATTGCATGTGCATAAGGTAAAAGGTGGTGGGTCTTCGGTATTGGAGAGTCGTCACACCGACACCAGTATGTGGACTCGGCAAGTGTGGTTTAGCACTTGGCCAAATAAAGTCCGGTGCGCAGCCGACAAGAGTACATTGGAGATCTACTTAGTGCACCAGCGTTGAGGTGTACGATAGGTTTGACTGGTAGTGACATACCGATTTAGAGGTGGGCGAGGCCCAACCCACCGCTTCCGTTTACCATTACGGAGGTATCCTGGGAGGTTAGGCTCCAGAAAGGGGGAACTAAAGGTCTGTGTGCACAGAGTCGAGTGTGTGTGTTACACTTGCATGTTCACATCATAGCATACTTGCATGACATAGCATCATCATTACATATAACCCTTGACACCTATTGTTTAAATTGGTATGGGACACTTTATAGAATAGGCCTTGCAAAATGACCCTTTGGTCTATAGGTTTGTATGGGCATTCTTATAGGTCATGGTTACTTACTTAGTTTACTTTCTCATACTGTACTTATTCTCTCGCTCTTGTGTATACTTATACTGTTTACCTACTCCTGCTTACATTTATTTGTTCTATTTATGAACTCTTGATAGACTAGTTCCGCCGCCACCTACTTACCTTTGTTACTCTTCACCTTCATTACCTTCCATTTCCTTCTCCCCGCTCGGTACTTAGGAGCCATTGGGGGAGGGGTGGGGGATGATAGGACTTAGTCTTTTAGACTAATGGTCATTGACCAAATCATTTTAGGGGATCGTAGAGCCGAACCATGAGATGCAGCCCCAGAGGTCGGTGTGCTTGGAGACGGGAAAGTCTAGCACTAGAGTTCAGGCAGCAAGGACAGTGAGTCCCGACCATTAGTACTTACTATAGATTTTCTTCCGCATTGAGTGACTTGTAGTGAGGATTTTGAACTATCGGGCAGGAGCCCTTTTCTAATAGTATCTGGATTTATTATTACTGTGGACTCTCCCTTCATGGAAAATTATTATTATATATGTCATTTTTGTGGACCAGTATTTGGGTTTTCATGTACTCTTATAATTATTCTACTCTTCTGTGATCGGTATGGCATGCAAGATCGACGTTTTGTAGTGACGACCTTCCCGGGTGTGTTGGTGTCACCGCAAAGCGGCGGTTCTGGGCATAAGACCCCGGCGGTTTAAAAGAAAAAAAAATGGGGTCTTACACCTGGTGAGGTGTCCGGATCCCCTCAATATCTTCGTCCCCGAAGGTTATGAAGAAGTCTAGCTTGATCCTCTTTTCTTTGTAGGCGTCTTCTCACGAGTTTACTGAGAGCACTTGGCTAGGGAAAATCGACAATCCCGCAATGGTTTCTATGTTCCGATAATTCCTTTATCGTTGGTCCCTCTTAGCCGAGCATTCTGTTAGTGTCTCCCATATAAAATTCGTTCCTCCAGCTCTGTTGTTGGGATAGGAATAGTTTCCACTATGAAAGGGACGTCTAGAAGTAGGTAGGAGTAGGTTGGATTAGTGTGCCCCCATGGGACGAATACTTCCATTGTTTGGTCGCTCCTTTTTGCCATTGGAACTATTCCTTGGAAGCTGCCAAATGGGAGTTTTTTTTGCTTCATACCTCTGTGTCGTGGGTACGATATTCCGAGAATGTTGGGAACTCGGTTCCCACAAACGGTGCCAAACTATTGCGGATTAACTCGACGTCCCGGTCGGGCCGGAATTCTTGGACCGTCTTAGCTCTTTGGACGGTCAAGCGCGCACACAGCCAAAAGAGTAGGTTGATTGTACACAAGCAGTTTTAACGTGGAAAAACCCCTCAACTGGGGTAAAAAACCACGTAACCGAATCTGTGCAGGTCAAAATCCACTATTTCATGGGGGTTACAGCTAGTTTGTGAAGTCGAGGGTGACAGACCATCTCTCGTTACAATTATGGGATGATAGAGCACTTTGCACACAGCGGATGAAAGGCCGTCGCGCTGGGAGTTGTTATAGATTGTGCTTTGCACCGGTGGTCTTCGGATAGTGACTTGTTGATTCTGGTTGAGAGGCAGCGCACTGGTCTTGCAGTTGCTGGGGCCGCTCAGAACCTGGGCGATTCGGCTTCGCCGTGTGGTTGTGACTTGACCCGCTTGTGGCTCAGGTGTGGCTCGAAGGTGGCTCGTAGGAGGAGAACTGGAAGAGCCTTGACCTGAGAAAAAAGAAGACTCGGAGGAAATAGTTAGGAAATGAGGAGCCCTGAGGCTCCTTTTATAGGCTCCAGGAGGTGGTTACAGTGGTTGCGCGGCTATCTGCACACCGTAACCATCCGCATGAATGTTTTTAGTAGTCTTAATGCACGTATTCGGCTATTGGGAGACCATTATATAAATAATAAAATGTTAATTAAATCTTACCCCAACTAACCCAGTGGTTAGTGGGTGGTTACGCATGATACAACGATTTCGCAACGGCGGAGAGAGAGGGTTAGAGAGAAGAGAAGAGAAAGTGGATGTGGTGGCTGAGAATATTCTCCGATTCTATATCCGATAAAGGCAAGCGTACCTTATCGGTTATAGTATAGGATACTAAAGATTAGTATCAAGGTCGTATTTTCCTAGGGCGTAATGACTACTTCTACTCAAAGGAGATTGCTATTATTTTATCAATTGAAATTTCTATTAATTACTAAACTAAAAACTGAAATTAAATTACTAAGCTAAAAGGAAAGAGAACTAATTACTTGCAGGATAAAAAGATTTATAGCAAATAATAAAGAGGTGCACTCGATCAAGAATCACTTCAGCAGGAAACGATTAAAAAGACGATAAATAAACCTAAGCTTAATAGGGTAAAAGTCCTTGACCGTGGAGGTTCCTAAAGCTTGAACACGCTTCTCTCGAAGTCGTGTCCAACTGAGATTAGGAAGGTCCGACCGACTCTCGTCTAAATCGGAGGCCTAAAGCTCGCTTTACGCGGTGAACCCCTCTATTGGATTTTACTCCAATCCGGGAGATTTGGACGTCTGCCTCTCTCGAGGGGTGCATACAACTCCCTTTACTCTTGAATGCTCACTTCATTCTATCGGCCTCTCGGCTATCCCAGAATGAAAGCAAAGACGGAGAGTATATATCGAAAATATACCTCCAACCCGTGATTAATCAAGAGTAATTCAAGGCCCAAAACCTAAAAAGAAAAGGTAAATTAAAGCGTCATAACTTAATCGCTCGAACCTCGGTTCATCAGGATCGAGTACAAGGAGGATTAGTTAATCATAATGGAGTGGAGGAGGGGGGGATGAGTAGTAAAGCATATAAAAATACAGGAATAAGAAAGGAGCACTTTTATTAACGAAAAAGAGAGCTACAACTATGAAATGAAAATTACAGGTGCATCAAAGTAAAACCTATTCTAGCCCTACAACAAGCTAGTAAAAGAAATGAAAGAGCTAAAAGCAAAACACTAAGCTAGGTTAAGAAAGTAATTACAAAATAAGAGAGAGAGAGGGAGAGAGAGAAAGAGAGATGGCATAAAAAAATGAAGAACCAAAGGGGCAGCACCTCCCCCTCTCTCCAAAAACTTGCTGAAATGAAGAGGGGGGGTCTCTATTTATAGATTTTTTTCACGGGTTGGTCACGCCCTCCGACACGCCCTAGGGGGGGCGTGTCAGGGGGCGTGACAAGTACGGATTTGACCTCGGGAGCTGAATTCTGGCGGGAATGATGATTATTTCGGTACGATGGTGGTCACGCCCTAGGTCACGCCCGTGACAGGGGGGCGTGACAGGCATGTCAAGTCAAATTCAGCAGTCGCAGGTCCATCAGACGTCGACATGGGGGCAGTCACGCCCCAGGTCACGCCCGTGACATGGGGCGTGACAGTACTGTTGCGTGCAGCGTTGTAGAATGCATTGAAGGAGGCGGCAGACTTTGGGCAGAGGGCGACACGCCCGGTGTCACGCCCGGTGACATGCCCGGGGAGGGCGTGTCGATGGGGCGTGACAGGGTATTTTTGGCGGGAAGCGGTCTGTTGCGGCTTTCATCAACGGGAACAGGTGACACGCCCTAGGTCACGCCCAGGGAGAGCGTGACAGGGGGGCGTGTCAGGGGATTTTTTCTGGAAATTGGCTGAAACCTGCAAAAAAAACAGAAAATAAATATTATTTATAATATTTACATAAAAAGAAGCATAAAATAACATAAAGAAAGAGATTAAAAACGAAAATAACATATTTTTATCCTAATAAATTAAGCTAAAATATGCATCATAAACGCACAGATCGGACGACCGAAGATGCCCCCCAAATGATCGTACAGTGGGGGGGGGGGGCAACCTCCACGGGTGGCCGACGAACTTGCCGCCAAGTTCTCCGGCAAGGGGAGGTTTGCCGTCGGCGACCAAGGAGGGTCGGCCGGCTCGGCCGCTGTAACATCCCATGTCACTCTTAGACCCCCCTTAACTTAGATTGAGTTAGGCATGGGGTGGGTGATAGGGAATTTAGCTAGTTTGACCCTAGGGAGTGGGTTGTAGCCATATGGGGCCCACTAAAGGGCCAAAGTAAACTAGGTCAAACTAACCTAAATAGGAACCCTAGCGACACCATGAACCCACCATATTTCCCTAACCCTAAAATATTCTAAGTGGACCCTAATACATGTCATTAGGTCAACCCTTTGACCATAGTTGACCAAAGTCAACCTTAGCCCTAAGATGGTCAAACTTATACCTATAGGCCCAATTAGCCCAAGTAGGGCACCAGATTGACCCAAACCAAGTTGGGTGGTGGCAATAGACCCATGAACACCAAGTGGGGTCAGCCCACTCATCATGGTTTACCAAGTCAACTCCAAAGTCAACCTAGTCAACATAATGGACCTAAAGGAGAAAATGAGAGCTAAGCCCACTCTCCTTGGGCCAAGCCCACCAAACCTTGCCCATTATCAGCCCAAGTGGTCAAAGACCACCCCTACCCCTCTATTTTTAGAGAGAGGGCACATGCAAAGGGGCAATTTGGGGAAATCACCCAAAAAGAGGAGAGATAAAGGGAAAAGAGAGAGTGATGGCCACATGGCCTTCATTCCTTCTATCCAAAGCTGTTGGCCGGCCACCCAGAGAATTTTAGGGCATTTTGGCAGCATGGTGGCCACTTGGCACCATTGGTGATACCACCAAAGCTTGAACCGATCTCCCCCTTTGTATTATCTCCTTATACAGCCACCTTCAGCTCAAACCGACCACACCATTAGCATCAGTGAGTGGAAACTAGTGGAGAACGACTCCTGGAGCAAAGAATTCAGTGGGGAATCGAGGTTCTTAGCAGGAGATCACCGGAGCAGCTAAACCATGACCAACCGCCGCCAACCTCGTCGTCATGCCGCCATTCGGGTCCGTTTCGCCGCCTCTTTGCCCGTACTAGATTTCTAGATCCTTTAGGCGAGACATCGGGCTCAATTGAGCCCGATACCATGTGAGGAAAATGAGAGATTTCCGAGTTTTTCTTCTTGCTCGGGATCGTCGTGTAACACCCCAAAAAATCTCAAAATGTGTTTGCAAACAGTTTTGGGTTGGAGGCTGTTAGACACGGCCTGGGACACGGGCGTGTCCCAGGGCGTGTCGGGGGTACACGGCCTGGGACACGGGCGTGTCCCAGGGCGTGTTCAGGTTAGTCGACGATTGATAGTCGACGATCGTCGAGCCTGGGACATGGCCTCCGACACGGGCGTGTCCCAGGGCGTGTTACTCATTTAAATTCGAAAATGGCCTGTTTGAGTCAGAGAAGTACACGGCCTTGAACACGGCAGTGAACACGGCATGGAACACGGCCGTGTTGGGTTTGACACGGGCGTGTGCCTACCCGTGTACTGGTTTTGGAGATCGGTGAGTACCGAGTAGCAGGGGACACGGGCGTGTCTCATCACTGACACGGGCGTGTCAGGTTTGACACGGGCGTGTCGATGCCCGTGTTCTCGAATATTTCAGTCGGCGCGTGTGCCGCTTAAGGGTACACGGCCTGTGACACGGGCGTGTCACAGGCCGTGTCGGTCAAAAGAAAAGGATTTTTTAGGCAGATCTTAGCCCTTCATTTTCTTTAAATAGGATCCTGTGGCTGGAGATCATTTCTGGTCTGATAAGGCCGGAAAAGGAAGAAGAAAAGCTCATTCTTCATTTCATCTTCCCTTTCTAAAAATTAAGAGAGAGGTGAGAGCAAGGAGGAAGAAGAAGTGGAGTCCGGCTGCCGGTGGAGCTACGGTGGTCCAAATCGCGAGCCGAGTTCGGATTTGAGAAGGCAACGCTGCTGCGAAGGCTTTCATCCGTCTCAAATTTCTCTCCATGGCTCCGAAGCGAACTCCTAGGGTAACGATTTCCTGCTTGGACATGTGAAGTCCTTAATTCCTGCATTGCATAGGGAAAACCCTTCCCCGCGAGTGTGCGGTGGGTTGTGGCATCCCTTGGGGTAGATATGTGAAGTCCCCCTTGTTAGAGTCCGGAATTGGAGTACGGATCTAGGCATGCTGTGTGAAGCCCATCTGGACATGGTCTGGATTGGTGATGCTTGTTTGCATATCGGAGAAGACTCCGTGATTCTTGCTTGTAGGCATGATGGATAAAGCACTGGAGGAAGTCCAGGAATTTTGAGAGTTGGACTCTCTTGTAGCCGTGAGTTGCTACTTTGTGGAAGGTTGCGCCGTGGGGCTACAACTAGGAAACGTGGAACGGGCAAGGTGAAACTGTACCCGCGTCAGTCCAGGCGTGAGTCTGACGATGTGAGCAACGGGAAAGGTGGATCTGTACCCACGTTATGGTTGTCTAACCTTGGGTGCTTAAGACCCTGTTAGGATCACATAGCGAGAGTCGACGGCCTGTGAGCCGATCAGACTAGAATGCTCATAAGGAACCGTTATGTCTGGGACCTCTGAACGGTGTTAATGTGCCCTGAGTGCACGGAGCGTCGGGCCGTCGTGCCGACGTTTGAGATATGTGACTGTGCGGTCGTGCACGTCTTGCTTGAATTGCTATATATCATGTTGGATGATTGCTATGCAGGGATGGAATTCCGCTGCCCTGTGCCAGGGGCAGGGTCGTTATAATTGGTCAGCTGAATGCTGACCGTTGCCCTGTTTTGCCACCGCTTAGTGGATTGGTTCTTACAGGTACTGGAGGTGCTGGCCCGAGCGGGACTTAGCGGGCTGAAGCCCAAAGCTGCGTTGCTGCCCTTGAAGGCATTGTTTTGTTTCTTTTGTTCATGTGTGGCCGGCCTGCGTGCCGATGTCTGTAATCCACACTCTTGTTAAGAGAAACTGTTGTAAGGCCTTAAGGCCAGACTCTTTTGATGTATATATACGTTCCTATGTTAGTGGACAATGTTCTTTACCTTGAGTTCAATAATTCAACCGTGAAGCTTCCGCTAGAATGCTCTGTGTTAGGATGCATGGTTATGATATTATTTCGTAGCGTCTTCGCCTGTTTATGGAATATGGTGTGGGGCCCCGGCCGGACCCTCTATTATATTCTTCTTGACGGGTAGAGGTGTTACAATTTGGTATCAGCTTGTTGGTCAATCTCTTCCGAATTCGCGGACGAATTCTTTTGAGAGGTGGCGAGCACGTGTCAGTGCTGTCGTTATAACACTTAATTTGAACTCAAGATTGTCCACTTAGGAATGTGCATACACTTGTTTGTTGAACTTGTGTATTCTTTTTGTATGGTTGCCGGTTTTATTAGTCGTTAACCTGTGTATTTTACACATATAGGTGACCAGAAGTGTTGCGGGTCAATCCGAACCACAACGTTCTGTTGAGGGTGCGGCACCAGCCGAGGTGCCCACAACTCCTCCATCTGCTGAAACAGTCCGTCTCATCACGGAAACAGTACTTGCGGTGATGAATGCTCAGCAAGCGGGGCAGGCACGTCCTGCAGTGGTGCCAGCGCGAGCTGGGGTACGGCAAGAACCGGTAGAAGCCGAAGTTGATCCGCGGGTAGCAGATCAACAATGGAAGCAATTCTTGAGCTTTAACCCTCCGCAGTTTCATGGGGCGGGTACACCGGCCCAAGCAGAGGATTGGCTTGCAAGAATCAAGAGAATTATGAGGGCTATCAGGGTTGAGGAGGAACAGAAAGTTATGTTAGCAACTTTCCTACTGGAAGGAGAGGCGCGATTGTGGTGGGATGAGATTGAAATGCATCACTTGGCTGGTAGGCAATTGGCAGAGATTACAATGGAAGAATTCTCTCGTTTGTTCTTAGCACAGCATCTACCGGTACAGCAAAGGATATCGATGGAGATGGAATTTCAACGGTTGGCGCAGGGAGATCGAAGTGTGGATGACTACCTACATGAGTTCACCCGTTTGGGAAGATATGCGGGCACGATCTTCGCCGAAGAAGAGCGTAAGACTAGTCGGTTTTATGCGGGACTGCGAGATGAGCTGAGGTATTTGCTCTCGAGTTCTGTGAGTCAGGGATTCCAAGCCTTAGTCTGTACGGCTCGTTCTTTGGAGACGGACATGAAACGGGGGCAAACAAAGGGAAACTTGGCGGTTGTGAAGCCGGAGTTTAAGCCGCCGCGTCCGGACAAGTTTGGCTACCGAAGGAGATGGAATAAGAAGTCTAAGTCCTCTGGACAAGCTCCTTCTGCGACTGTGACGGATACATCTGGGTATGGATCTCGTGCTTGTTTTACGTGCGGGAAGGTTGGACACTTCGCACGTGAATGTCGATTTGGTCCTCCAAAGGGTGATAAGAAGACGGGAGCATCTTATGCGGAGAAGGGGAAGACTGTGGTGGAGTCTTCTGCCTCGCACGCGCAGCCCAGGGTCTTCAACCTTGGACAACAGGAGGCCATTAAGCAGGCGGATGTCGTCACAGTTGCGCATAGGTTTTAATGTTTTTACTTTTGGTGGGCTGTACTTATTCTAATTGTCATGTTATAGGGTTTGTCCTTATACGAGAGTATCCGGCGCGAGCACTGTTCGACACAGGTGCTTCACATTCGTTTCTGTCTGAGGACTTTGTCTTTCGTGTTGGGGTGCCGATCCGGAATACGACAGACAGTGTAAAGGTGTTGTTGCCTAACGGATGTTTGATGTGCGCGGATCGATCTTGCGGTCTTGAGGTTAAGATAGGAAGTCGGGAGTTCAAGGTGGAAATATTAGTATTGCCGATTAAAGAGTTTGATATAATCTTTGGTATGGACTGGCTTTCAGAGCAGCGTGCCTGTATAGATTGCACTTCAAAAGAGGTCACACTTGGGCAAAATACCGAACGAGAGACCAAGTTCATTGGTATGCAAGGGATGAGTGGGATGTTGTTATCTGCTCTCCAAGTTGTTAAGGCAGTTCGGAAGGGTGCGGAGTTGTTCTTCACACTCATAGAGGCGGTGGCGCCGAAGGCCAGTGTGAGTGAAGTGCCGATTGTGTCGGAATATGCGGATGTGTTTCCAAAGGACCTTCCGGGGTTACCTCCCCAAAGGGAAATCGACTTCGCTATCGAGCTGGTGCCGGGTGCGAAACCCGTGGCCCGTTCGCCGTATCGGGTAGCGCCAAAATAAATGGCCGAACTGAAAGTTCAGTTGCAAGAGTTGTTGGAGCAGGGATACATACGCCCAAGTATGTCACCTTGGAGCGCGCCTGTTCTTTTTGTGAAAAAGAAAGACGGTGGTTTGCGACTATGTATTGATTATCGCGAACTAAACAAGCTGACGGAGAAAAACAAGTATCCAATTCCTCGGATCGATGACTTGTTCGATCAGCTAGCAGGCTCAACCGTCTATTCGAAGTTGGACTTGAAGTCCGGGTATTACTAGTTGCGGATTAGGGAAGGTGACATTCCCAAGACAGCGTTTGGCACACGCTATGGTCATTATGAGTTTACAGTGATGCCGTTCGGCTTATGTAATGCGCCTTCGGTATTCATGGATCTCATGCAACGGACGTTCCGCGAATACCTGGATCTGTTTGTGATTGTGTTTATTGATGATATCCTGGTATATTCACAATCGGAGGAAGATCATGCAAACCACTTGCGATTAGTATTGCATACCTTGCGAAGGAATAAGCTTTATGCCAAGTTCTCAAAGTGTGAGTTCTGGCTCTCTTCAGTAGCTTTTTTAGGCCATGTGGTAAGCGGAGAGGGCATAGCGGTGGATCCGGCTAAGATAAGTGCCATTCGTGATTGGCTAGTGTTGTCTTCGGTGGCCGAAGTCAGGAGTTTCCTTGGACTGGCGGGCTACTATAGATGGTTCGTGGAGAACTTCTCCCGGATTGCTTTGCCTCTGACTACGTTGACGACAAAGGATCAGAAGTTCGTTTGGACGCCGGAGTGCGCACGAGCTTTTGAGGAGCTGAAAAGTCGTTTGACCACGGCGCCCGTTTTGACGTCGCCATGTGGTACAGATGGATTTGAAATATACAGCGATGCGTCAGGAAGCGGCTTAGGTTGCGTTCTCCTACAGTTTGGCAAGGTGATCGCTTATGGTTCACGTCAATTGAAAGTGCATGAGCGTAATTACCCCGTCCATGACTTGGAGTTGGCGGCGGTGATTTTTGCACTAAAGTTGTGGCGGCATTATCTTTATGGCGTGAAAGTGGATATTTATATAGATCATAAAAGCTTAAAGTATCTGCTTGATCAAAAAGAGTTGAATATGCGACAAAGGAGGTGGATGGAATTCCTTGGGGATTTTACCTTCGACATTCACTATGTTCCTGGAAAGGGAAATGTGGTCGCTGATGCCTTGAGTCGTCGGGCTCCGGTGCAGGCAAATTGGTTGCGGATGCATGATGAGCGGTTAATCCAGGAGTTGGAAGCTTTGGAGATATCTTGTGTGGAAAGAGATTCTTCGACTGAAGCATGCGTGAACTGGTTGGAGGTTCAATATGATCTTGCTGACAGGGTTCGGCGGGCAACGGAGTTGGATGAAAGTCTCCAACGCTATGCAAAGGAAGGGTCTGGTGATCAATTCTCCTGGGATGATGGGCTGTTACGAAAGGATGGCCGATTGTGCGTCCCTAGTGCGGGTAAATTGCGGGAAGGGCTGCTATATGAAGCACACTTTACAAAGTATTCAATTCACCCTGGGAGCACAAAAATGTACAAGGACATGAAGAAACTGTTCTGGTGGCCTGGTTTAAAGAAGGACATAGCCGCGTATGTGGCTAAATGTCGCACTTGTGCTTTGGTAAAGGCAGAATGTCAACGGCCGAGTGGTTTCC
Source organism: Platanthera zijinensis (assembly GCA_039513925.1). Taxonomy (NCBI): domain Eukaryota; kingdom Viridiplantae; phylum Streptophyta; class Magnoliopsida; order Asparagales; family Orchidaceae; genus Platanthera; species Platanthera zijinensis. The sequence continues at coordinate 59,882,253 of CM077092.1, forward strand.
TGAAGTCGTTGTCGGTTCCACAATGGAAGTTTGAGGATATTTCTATGGATTTCGTGCACGGATTGCCGAGATCTCAGCGTGGCCATGATTCAATCTGGGTGATTGTAGACCGGTTGACAAAGGTGGCTCACTTTATACCGAACAAGCGGGACGATTCAGTGGAAACGTTGGCAAAGCTCTGTGTGGAGCAGATTGTTCGATTGCACGGTGTTCCCCGGAGCATCGTGAGTGACCGAGATGGGCGCTTTACCTCAAAGGATTGGAGATTAGTTCATCAAATGTTGGGCACGAAGTTAGCATTCAGTACGGCCTTTCACCCGCAAACGGATGGCCAAACTGAACGTACCAACAGAACGATGGAGGATATGCTCCGTATGTGCGCCCTGGACTTCGGTAAGAATTGGGAAGAGCATCTTGTTATGGTGGAATTTGCCTATAATAATAGCCATCAAGCGAGTATAGGCATGGCCCCGTTTGAAGCGCTGTATGGTCGGAAGTGTCGTACACCGCTGGCTTGGGCAGAAACTGGCGAGACCAAACTTTTAGGCAAAAAGGAAGTCGAGGATGCTACCTCAACAATACGCTCTATTCGAGAGAAGCTCCTAATAGCCAAGGATCGGCAAGCCAAATATTACAATGCTAAGCACCGGAACGTGGAGTTCGCGGTGGGTGACTGGGTCTATTTAAAGATTAAGCCCTTCAAAGGCGTATCTCGGATTCGGCGGTTGAAAAAGCTAAGTCCGCGACACCTTGGTCCGTTTGAAGTGGTGGAGCGAGTTGGGGAAGCTGCCTATCGATTAGCTCTTTCATCGGAATTGAGTGGATTGCATGACGTGTTTCACATATCGGTGTTACGCAAAGCAGTCAAGAATCCAGCTCATATAGTTGGCAATGATCGAGTGTCGGTTGAGTATGGGCTAACAACAAAGGTGAAGCCTATACGGATCGAGGATCGAGCCGAGAAACAGTTGTGGAACAAGGTGATCGGGATGGTCAAAGTCCGGTGGGACAATTGTGGCCGAGAAGAACTAACATGGGTGCGCGAGCACACCATGCGAGTCGAGTTTCCCGAGTTATTTTCGTAACTTGTTCGCTCGTTGTATATGTAATAGAAACATATAAATGTTTTGTTATTTTCTCCCTATTGTCTTCAAATTTCGGGACGAAATTTTATTAAGGGGGGAAGGATTGTAACACCCCAAAAATCTCAAAATGTGTTTGCAAACAGTTTTGGGTTGGAGGCTGTTAGACACGGCCTGGGACACGGGCGTGTCCCAGGGCGTCTCGGGGGTACACGGCCTGGGACACGGGCGTGTCCCAGGGCGTGTTCAGGTTAGTCGACGATTGATAGTCGACGATCGTCGAGCCTGGGATACGGCCTCCGACACGGGCGTGTCCCAGGGCGTGTTACTCATTTAAATTCGAAAATGGCCTGTTTGAGTCAGAGAAGTACACGGTCTTGAACACGGCAGTGAACACGGCATGGAACACGGCCGTGTTGGGTTTGACACGGGCGTGTGCCTACCCGTGTACTGGTTTTGGAGATCGGTGAGTACCGAGTAGCAGGGGACACGGGCGTGTCTCATCACTAACACGGGCGTGTCAGGTTCGACACAGGCGAGTCGATGCCCGTGTTCTCGAATATTTCAGTCGGCGCGTGTGCTGCTTAAGGGTACACGGCCTGTGACACGGGCGTGTCACAGGCTGTGTCGGTCAAAAGAAAAGGATTTTTCAGGCAGATCTTAGCCCTTCATTTTCTTTAAATAGGATCCTGTGGCTGGAGATCATTTCTGGTCTGATAAGGCCGGAAAAGGAAGAAGAAAAGCTCATTCTTCATTTCATCTTCTCTTTCTAAAAATTAAGAGAGAGGTGAGAGCAAGGAGGAAGAAGAAGTGGAGTCCGGCTGCCGGTGGAGCTACGGTGGTCCAAATCGCGAGCCGAGTTCGGATTTGCGAAGGCAACGCTGCTGCGAAGGCTTTCATCCGTCTCAAATTTCTCTCCATGGCTCCGAAGCGAACTCCTAGGGTAACGATTTCCTGCTTGGACATGTGAAGTCCTTAATTCCTGCATTGCATAGGGAAAACCCTTCCCCGCGAGTGTGCGGTGGGTTGTGGCGTCCCTTGGGGTAGATATGTGAAGTCCCCCTTGTTAGAGTCCGGAATTGGAGTACGGATCTAGGCATGCTGTGTGAAGCCCATCTGGACATGGTCTGGATTGGTGATGCTTGTTTTCATATCGGAGAAGACTCCGTGATTCTTGCTTGTAGGCATGATGGATAAAGCACTGGAGGAAGTCCAGGAATTTTGAGAGTTGGACTCTCTTGTAGCCGTGAGTTGCTACTTTGTGGAAGGTTGCGCCGTGGGGCTGCAACTAGGAAACGTGGAACGGGTAAGGTGAAACTGTACCCGCGTCAGTCCAGGCGTGAGTCTGACGATGTGAGCAACGGGAAAGGTGGATCTGTACCCGCGTTATGGTTGTCTAATCTTGGGTGCTTAAGACCCTGTTAGGATCACATAGCGAGAGTCGACGGCCTGTGAGCCGATCAGACTAGAATGCTCATAAGGAACCGTTATGTCTGGGACCTCTGAACGGTGTTAATGTACCCTGAGTGCACGGAGCGTCGGGCCGTCGTGCCGACGTTTGTGATATGTGACTGTGCGGTCGTGCACGTCTTACTTGAATTGCTATATATCATGTTGGATGATTGCTATGCAGGGATGGAATTCCGCTGCCCCGTGCCAGGGGCAGGGTCATTATAATTGGTCAGCTGAATGCTGACCGTTGCCCTGTTTTGCCACCGCTTGGTGGATTGGTTCTTACAGGTACTGGAGGTGCTGGCCCGAGCGGGACTTAGCGGGCTGAAGCCCAAAGTTGCGTTGCTGCCCTTGAAGGCATTGCTTTGTTTCTTTTGTTCATGTGTGGCCGGCCTGTGTGCCGATGTCTGTAATCCACACTCTTGTTAAGAGAAACTGTTGTAAGGCCTTAAGGCCAGACTCTTTTGATGTATATATGCGTTCCTATGTTAGTGGACAATGTTCTTTACCTTGAGTTCAATAATTCAACCGTGAAGCTTCCGCTAGAATGCTCTGTGTTAGGATGCGTGGTTATGATATTATTTCGTAGCGTCTTTGCCTGTTTGTGGAATATGGTGTGGGGCCCCGGCCGGACCCTCTATTATATTCTTCTTGACAGGGAGAGGTGTTACACGCCGGAGGAGCCAATTCCGGCGGCCTCACCACCGGGAATCGCTAGCACCCACCTCAGTGAAGGTGGTGGCGATAATCGTCGGCAGTGGTGGTGGCTCAGCTGGCCAGAAAATGGCAGGCAAGTCAGTCCAGCAAAATTGATCATGTCCGTTGGCTGATCGGGGACGATGACCCGATGTCGTCCCTTTTTATTAAATTAATTAATAAATATTAATATATGAATCATTTAAATGTTGTGACATTTATACAGTAACATTGCATGACTATTTTAGGCCCCTTAGAGGCATTATCAGAACTTGTGATTAAGATGAAAGTTGTTTTAATATCTCATTTACAACTAGACCCCTGGGAGTGGTCTTGTCTTAACAGAACCTTAAGAAGCCCAGGAATTGAAGTTTGTTGACCAAGATTTTCAGTCAAGTAGTGGTCACGCCCGTGACCGACCCGTCACGCCCGTGACCTAGGGCGTGACCCCCTTCGACGATCGTCGACCTCAGGAAGACGATCGTCGAGCTCAGAAATTTCAACATAGGTCAGACACGCCCGTGATCGATTCGTCATGCCCGTGACCGATTCGTCACGCCCGTGATCTTGGAATGGTGTTGAGTGAGCTAAGCTATCTCAACGCCATGGTCTGGATGGCGTTGAGTGAGCTTAGCTCACTCAAAGCCATAAGCGGGATGGCGTTGAGTGCATTGAGTGCACTCAACGCCATATGTTGAATGGCGTTGAGTGCACTGACTGCACTCAACGCCATCTGGTATCGGTAGGTTGGCGTTGAGTGAGCTGAGCTCACTCAACGCCGTAGACTGGATGGCATTGGGTGAGCTGAGCTCACTCAATGCCGTAGTATGGATGGCGTTGAGTGAGCAGAGCTCACTCAACGCCATTTTACTTAGAATTTTTCTGGCATCTTTTTTGGCTGTGTGCTGGTTCAGCTGAACCGGGCCGGTCTAGGAAGTGGGCCAGAATGCATTATTGGGCCGTTTTCTCTTATTAAGACTTAGTTAAGTCTTATTTTGTGAAGTTTGACCGGCTGTGCCACGTGGCAGTCGTTTCCTCCTCATTCAGCCATGGCCGAGCCCCAACCTTCATAGCCGTCAATGGCATTTGATGCCATGGCCTTCCCTCTTCCCCTTGAAATGGATGGATTCAACTCCTCTCATGGAGAGGAGGAGTTTCCAGCCCTCCTCCAGCTGTTACAAGCCGTTTCAGCTCCCCTCCACCATGACCGAGCTTGCTCTTGAAGGGGCAATAATGGCTGGACAGCCTATAACCGCCCACTCCCCATTTCTTCCCTTAAAAAGGTCCCTTAGGCTCAAAGATGATGTGTCCCACCCTGACCCGATGGATTGAAGCTTGTGCTGTGCTGTAGAAGGATTCCGGCGACGCCACAATCGCGCAAATAGCATCCCGACAATTGGCTCGACTCCAAACCTCGAATAAGGTCCTCCTCTACTCCTTCTTCTATGGGTAGATCATAGAAATTACTTAGGAGAGATGTAGAGCTCAAAGGAGCAAGATTGAGCGAGCTTTTCCATGGTTTTTCAAAATAAATGGTGGTTGGGTTCGCCGGAAACCGCCTCTCCGGCCGCCGTGCCGCCCCCGACGGTAGCCCTCACCTCAATAGAGGTGGTGGTGGTGGTCGGCGAGGGAGATGGCTGGGTGGCCGGGAAATAGCTTTAGAAAAGCTACAGGTTTTAAGCATTTTAGGTTGCTGGTTCGGGCGTTTTGAGAAGATGAACAGTAACCTATAATACTAAATTATTATATTTATATATAAATGTAGTGATTTATCAAGCTCTCTTTTATGCTATTTAATGAGGTACTTAAAGGCTTTTTATGTAAAAGTGACCAACATGAAATCTGTAGCCCTATGGGTCTACTATATTTCAAAATTGATTTGGGTCAATTTGGTCAACTGTTTTGACCAGGGCACCTCTTTTGGTGGGATCTAGACCTAGATCTAGGCAGAGACAAAAAGGTGTGCCCACCTTTCATCCTTTGCCCAAATGTTCTGAAATTTGGGCAGGGAGTCTATCCTAACTATACCTAGGGCCTATCCAAAAATGATAATTTTTGGAGAATATTTTTCTATAGTTTTTGTAAAAATTTAATAATTCATGTATAATTTAATTAGGTGTCCTAAACACCTTAAAATCCCCCCAAATTTGGGTGAGAGGTCTTAGGGGGAATGTTAGAACTCTGGTAAAAATTCCACCTCATTTGGAAGTGTTTTGATCAAGTTTTAACAAGACCCTAGTTTGGCCCTTATAGGGTTAATTGGGTCAATTCATTCCTTTTGGGATTTGAGTGGTCAAACAACCTCAACAGAGGCTGAAATTTTGGTCACTGACTTTTTAGGGCATTACACACCCTCCAAGGGAGTTTGGGGTGGTTTGGTTTAGGGTAGCCCTAGAACCCTAGGGTAGGTCCCTTAATGAGGATTTTTAGGGTTGTGAAGGTCATAGGGTTAAATGACCTTGGACAGACTTGATATTTGGTGGAGAGGACCATAAGGGTACTAAAGTTCTCTGGTCAAAATCTTAGGGGATTTGGAGACAGTTAGGCCACCTAAAATCCTATCCCTAGTTTAGGGCACCAATCTTAATTTGAACCATTAGGCTAACAAATGAACTCAAAATCAAATAAAATTTGGGCAGGGTGATTTTCTGGTCTAAATGGACATAATGTAATTTTGTTGAGAGTTTTGGGTTAGTTTATACAGTACTTCATTTACAACTCTAATTGTGCCCTAGATATTTATCTTGATTATTTTGGAAATTCTATGCACTAGAATATTATGAAATCTTGAATTATGGCATCTTATAGTATGTTATACCTTGTGTATTTTTCTTGAGAGTTTTATCTGATTATTTTGGATACTTGCTTCTTTAATGTACCAATTGTGATATGTTGTCAAAAATACAAATAATGCCCATTTATTATTTGGAAATTTATTAAATTTGGTCAGTGAGTGTTTCAGACCTTGATAGTTATCCTGTAAATTTCTCTGGATTTTTAGATAATTAACAATAGTACCTCCTTCTCTAAGCTAGGAAAATTAGTGTTTTACATTAAAATAAATTCAGAGCCCTAATATTGGAGAAAAAATTATGGGACTTGGTTTTTGATGGTTTTAGGTCACCATAAAGCTTCTATAGTTTTCTAGGGCTAAAACAGTAAATCAGTTTTAGTTTTGGATTTAAACCTAGATTTTTGTTAATTAAATTGATATAATTATAATGCGTTACTTGGATCTAGTAACAGCTCAATGCGTGTTTTTCATTTTCGTTGCTTTGCTTAAGTCTATTTAAAAAAATCTCGTTAAAATTTAGGATGATTTGTTTTTATTAAGTAAAGATTATAAAAGTTTTACCATACCTAAATAATTGTTTTAGACTTACATTTCACCTTTTTCCCTACTTAGAATTTCGCATAGTACTTGTGTAGGCATAATTAGAACTTTTTGATTAGTCCTTTTTATAAATTTCTAGTTTTTATATTTTTGCTTGGGGACAGGCGAAGCTTAAGCTTGGGGGAATTTGATAATACGTTTTGTAGTCTAAACTATTATCGTATTTTATATTTTATATTGTACAAATTATGTCTATTATTAGTTTATTTTTATCCTTTTTATGTAAATTTTATTGCCACTAACTTTTTCCTGTCTTTTTGCAGGTTTCCAGAAAAATTGCCAAAATGACCTGTCACGCCCCCCTGTCACGGCCGTGACCTAGGGCGTGTCACCCGATCCCGAGGACACCTGCTGGAAGGGACAGAAAATGGTCAAAAACCGCTGTCACGCCCCCTGACACGTCCTCCCTGGGCGTGTCACCAGGCATGAGCAGGGGCGTGTCGCCCTCTGCCGCAAAGCCTGCTGCCGCATTAAATGCCGTTCCGCCTCAGCACGCAAACAGTACTGTCACGCCCCATGTCACGCCCGTGACATGGGCGTGACACCCTCCTTTTTCGGTGACTGACGGATTTCCGACCAATGATTTGGACATGACGTGCCTGTCACGCCCCCCTGTCACGGGCGTGACCTAGGGCGTGACCACCGACGTACCGAAGCAATCATCCCTCCCGCCAAAATCTAGAGCCCGAGGTCAACAAAGTACTGTCACGCCCCCTGACACGCCCCCCCTAGGGCGTGTCGGAGGGCGTGACCAACCCGAGAAAATTTTCTATAAATTGAGCCCCCCCTCTCCATTTCAGCAAGTTTTGGTTGAGTGGGCGAGGTGCTGCCCCTTTGTTTCTTGATCCTTTTTCATGCTTTCTCTCTCTCTCTCTCCCCCCTCTCTTTGTACTTTTTGTTTAACCCTAGCTTAATTGTAGTTTGTCTTAGCTTTTATTTTAATTTTGCTCTTGCTTAGTGCTACTTGTAGGGCTAGAATAGGATTTAAATTTCATGCACTTGTAATTTCAATTTCAATAGTGTACTTGCCCTTTTTCATTAATAAAAGTGTTCTTCCTTTACTTGTCTTCCTTTATATGCTTTTCTACTCGTCTCCCCTCCTCCATTCCATAATGATTAACTAATCCTCCTTGTACTCGATCTTGATGATCCGAGGTTAGAGCGATTATGTTATGATGTTTTAATTAATATTTTCTTTTTAGGTTAGGGCCTTGAATTACTCTTGATTAATCACGGGTTGGAGGTATATTTTCGATATATACTCCCCGCCTTTGCTTTCATTCTGGGCTAGCCGAGAGGCCGAAAGAATGAAGTGAGCATTCAAGAGTAAAGGGAGTTGTACGCACCCCTCGAGAGAGGCAGACGTCCAAATCTCCCGGATTGGAGTAAAATCCAATAGTGGGGTTCACCGCATAAAGCGAGTTTTAGGCCTCCGATTTAGACGAGAGTCGGTCGGACCTTCCTAAACTCAGTTGGGCACGACTTCGAGAGAAGCGTGTTCAAGCTTTAGGAACCTCCACGGTCAAGGACCTTTATCCTATTAAGTTCAGATTTTTATCCCATTTTCTTAATCGTCTTTAGCCAAGGTGAATCTTGATTGGGTGCACTTCCATTTCATATTTTCTACCTTTCGTAGTAATCACCTATCTTGTGCTCTTTAATTAACTGCAGTAGTTTCCTTTCTAGCATAGTTCTTTGCTTAATAGCTTAACTTAATTGCGGTAGTTCTCTTTCTAGTTAGCTTTAATTCCTCCATTGCGCTTAAATTTTCTAAAAACCTAGTTTTTCCGTCGATAAGATAATAGCGTTCGTGTGAGTAAGCTTAGCCAACAGTTCCCGGATTTCAATACGACACTTGTGTCCCCTTGCTACAATTCGATAGGTATACTTGCCTCATCGGGTTGCTAGTTCGGTTGCGTTTATTTTCTTCGAACCCTGGCGCGCAACAAGTTTTTGGCGCCGTTGCCGGGGAACCAACTTCCGTTGATATTTTGAAAACACGAACCTATTAATTTTATCTCTTCTCTTTCTCATCCTCTTTCTTTAAAATTTTAAAAATCAAAAAATTTTATCACCGCTCTTAATAGAAACCAACCTCACAATTTTTCTACGCCACCTAATTCTCTCGAAAAGGGCAAAGGGCTTTAAGCGCCACTGTCTTGTCTAGTACCTTGCGAACCCTTCACGGGGTAGTCCTTGGGAAGTTCGGGAGTTAATCTATAAAAAAAAATCTATTTCAAAAAGAAAAAAAAAATTTCTAATCTTTTTTCTAGTTTATCCTTTTTCTCTTCCTCTTCTTCTTTTCTGTTCTTTTAGTGCATGACCCGCGGGAGTCCGTCGGTTATTTTGGACTTGGACCACGAAATTGAGCGTACTCTTCGGAGAAGATCGCGATTTCAAGGTCCTACTATCCAAGTGCCGGTTGAGGACTCCGAGTCATTTGCTACTTTAAGAATGGAAGAACCCAACGTAGATGAGGCCATGCAAAGGACTATGTCCTATTATGCACGACCGAACCTCGAGGGAACAGAATCAAGTATAGTCCGCCCTGCTATAGCAAATAATAACTTCAAACTAAAGCCTAGCATAATTCAAATGGTGCAGCAATATGTGCAATTTGACGAACTTCAAGATGAAGATCCGAACGCACATATAGCTAGCTTTCTTGAAATTTGCGACACCTTCAAGATAAATGGTGTCACAAATGATGCGATCAGGCTGAGACTCTTCCCCTTCTATCTAAGAACTAAAGCTAAGCAGTGGATTAACACACTTCCGAAAAATAGCATAACCACTTGGAATGAATTAACTGAAAAATTTTTGGTAAAGTATTTTCCGCCAGCTAAAACTGCAAAACTTAGGAACGACATCTCTGCCTTCGGACAAATAGACTCTGAAACCCTATACGAAACCTAGGAGAGATTTAAAGAATTATTAAGACGATGCCCACATCACGCGCTGCCTGTATGGTTACAAGTGCAGACGTTTTATAACGGGCTAAATCAAAGCACGAAGCAAATGATAGACACAGCTTCTGGCGGTACTTTAAATCATAAGACCCCAGAAGCTGCTCTTGAGCTTTTTGAGGACATGGCCATGAACACTTATCAGTGGAATGTGCCTAGGTCCCGCCCGAACAAGCCTGCAGGTTTCTATGAAGTGGACAACGTCTCCTAGCTCGCTCTGCAAGTAGAAATCCTAAGCAAAAAAATCACGGAGATGACTGCTGCCTCCGCCCCTCAGGTATGGGAATCTGCAACCCCTACTTCGGAACATTTAGATTATGTTAATAATATGCCTAGAACTGCTTTTAATAATTTTTCTGCTGCGAATTTTCATCCGCCTGGTTTTAATTTTCCGAATAGTTATAATCCTGCTTTAAGAAACCATCCGAACTTTTCATGGAGTAATCCATCGAATACGATGCGCCCACCCCCGCAAAATGATTTTTCTGCACCACCACCACCACCACCACTTCTTCAAAATTACCCAAAACCTCCAAACTTGGAGGAATTACTTTCTAAATACATCACCACAAATGACGCTACCATAAGAACTTTAACCGGAAGCATAAAAAGTCTAGAAAATCAGGTAGGACAGCTCGCGAAAATAATTTCTGAGCGACCCGCAGGGTATCTTCCTTCCAATACCGAACCCAACCCGAGAGAGCAAGCGAAAGCTATAACTCTTCGGAGTGGGAAGCAAGTCTCCGGTATGGTAAGTGAAGAGCCCGAGGCAAGCTCCGCTCCCGCCTCTAAAAATCAAAGCTCTGCTCCCGTTTTTAAAAATCAAAGCTCCGCTCCCGTTTTAAAAATTCCGCCATCTGCTGAAGAAGTAATCACCCCTATTTTAGAAAATAATCTCACTCCACCACCCATCTTCAAAAATAATTCAACTCCTCCATACCCCTCTGAACTTAATAGACAACGTCAAGATGATCAGTACTCCCGCTTCTTAGAAATCTTCAAACAAATCCACATTAATCTTCCCTTCCACGAGGCTATTTCGCAGATGCCGAAATACGCCAAATATCTTAAAGACCTCCTCACAAACAAGAAGAAGTTAGAGAATCTTTCGCACGTCACGCTAAACGCCGAGTGCTCCGCCGTTTTAACAAATGGTTTGCCGAAGAAAATCAGTGACCCGGGTAGTTTCTCTATCCCGTGTGTCTTCGGTGATCTTTTTGTTAAACACGCGTTAGCCGACTTAGGCGCCAGTATAAACTTGATGCCCTTTTCGTTGTTCAAAAAGTTAGGGATTGGTAGCCTTAACCCCACGCGTATGATTATCCAGCTAGCTGATAGATCCGTCAAGTACCCGTTAGGAATAGTGGAGGACGTTCTAGTGAAAGTCGACAAGTTCATCTTCCCGGTGGACTTTGTCATTCTGGATATCGAAGAAGACGTCGAGGTTCCCCTGATCCTTGGCCGACCCTTCCTTGCCACCTCCCGAGCCATCATTGACGTAAGCAATGGTAAGCTCTTTCTTCGAGTAGGCGACGACGAAGTCACATTTTCTATCACCCCTTCGAAGAAGAACACCTTAGCGAACGATGACTCATGTTTTTTCGTAGACGCCGTGAGTGATGATTCTTCCTACTGCCTCTCCGAGTTTGAAAAAGAATTTTCTACTTTTTGCTCCTCTTCTCTTACAACGGAATCACTGCAAGGAAGTGATGAATCTTCTTATTGTCTTTCTGAGTTTGAAAAAGAATTTTCGGATTTTTGTTCTTCCTCTTTTCTTCCCACTGAATCTCTACAAGAAGCTGTCTTGGCTGCTAGCCCCACCCCTTATTACGTTCCTTATAAAAAAGTTTATGAAGATATTATTTTTGAAAAAGAAAGAATCTCAAAATCCTCTTATGAAGAACCCCCTACCCTAGAACTTAAAGAACTTCCCGAACACCTTAAGTATGCTTTCTTAGAAAAAGACTCTAAGTTACCAGTTATCGTTTCGGCCTACCTCACGGATACGCAGAATGATAAACTTCTTCTAGTTCTACGTAAGCATCGCCAGGCTATTGCTTGGCAAATTTCTGATATCAAGGGCATAAGCCCATCTTTCTGTACACATAAAATTTTAATGGAAGATAATTCGCGTAACTCTATCCAACCTCAGCGCCGTATAAACCCGAATATGAAAGAAGTAGTTAAGGGCGAGGTTATGAAACTATTAGACGCAGGAATTATCTACCCTATATCGGACAGTAAGTGGGTTAGCCCCGTTCAGGTAGTTCCAAAGAAGGGAGGGATAACCGTAGTTAGTAATGAGAATAATGAATTAATCCCGACGCGGACGGTGACGGGTTGGCGTATGTGCATAGATTACCGTAAGTTAAATGACGCCACCCGCAAGGACCACTTCCCTTTACCGTTTATCGACCAGATTTTAGAACGTCTCTCCGGCCATAGCTTTTATTGTTTTCTCGATGGCCTCTCGGGGTACTTTCAAATACCCATCTCTCCCGAGGACCAAGAGAAAACTACGTTTACTTGTCCCTTCGGCACCTTCGCGTACCGAAGAATGCCGTTTGGATTATGCAATGCGCCAGCTACATTCCAGCGATGTATGCTCGCAATATTTGACAAGTACGTAGAAAGCATTATGGAGGTATTCATGGACGATTTCTCCGTGTTCGGCGATTCCTTCGATAGATGTTTAGAAAACCTCGAAAAAGTCTTAGAACGATGCGAAGAAACTAACCTTGCCCTAAATTGGGAAAAATGCCATTTTATGGTGAGGGAAGGGTTAGTTTTGGGTCATAAAATATCTGCTAAAGGTATTGAGGTAGACGTTGCCAAGATAGAAGTTATTGAGAAGTTGCCGCCGCCTACAAACATAAAAGCTATAAGAAGTTTCCTAGGCCACGCTGGTTTTTATCGTCGTTTTATAAAGGACTTCTCCAAGATCACTAAGCCCCTCACCCATCTCTTAGAAAAAGACGCTCCATTCATTTTTGATGACTCTTGTATTTCTGCCTTTGAATTAATTAAAGAAAAGTTAATTAACGCACCGATTATGATAGCTCCGGTGTGGGACCTTCCTTTCGAGATTATGTGCGATGCGAGTAGTTTTGCGGTGGGGGCCGTATTAGGTGAACGCATATATAAGAACTTCCACCCCATCTATTACGCTAGTAAAACCCTCACATCTGCACAAGAAAATTACACCACAACCGAGAAGGAGCTCTTAGCTGTAGTATTTGCGTTTGATAAATTCCGCCCTTACATTACTCTTTCAAAAATCATTGTTTTTACGGACCACTCGGCCCTCAAGTACCTTCTTGCCAAAACGGATGCCAAGCCTCGCTTGATTCGCTGGGTCTTACTCCTCCAGGAGTTTGACTTAGAGATCCGTGATAAGCGAGGAGCCGAGAACTTGGCCGCCGACCATTTATCAAGATTAGATAACCCCTTTATAGAAAAATTAAATGAAAAATCTTTTAATGACTATTTTCCTGATGAGAAGCTGCTTTTAGTTAATACATCTACTTCTCTTTGGTTCGCGCACATCGCCAACTATCTAGTGGCCCGGGTGCTCCCAAGAGAGTTCTCGTCTCAGCAAAAGAAGAAATTCTTTTCTGAGCTGAAGAACTACTTTTGGGAAGACCCGCATCTTTTCAAAATTTGTGCGGATCAAGTGATAAGGAGATGTGTTTCTTTTGAGGAAGGAATCGATATTCTAAAACATTTGCATGAAGGCCCGACAGGTGGGCACTATCAAGCTGCTCGCACCGCTCATAAGGTGCTTTGCGCGGGCTTTTACTGGCCTAGCCTGTTTAAGGACGCGCAAGCCTTTGTGAGCAGGTGTGATAGTTGCCAACGGTCGGGCAACATCTCTAATAAAAATGAAATGCCGCAAAATTATTTCTTAGAGTGCGAAATTTTCGACCTCTGGGGAATTGATTTTGTTGGCCCCCTTCCTTCTAGCTTCGGAAACAAATATATTTTAGTTGCTGTTGATTATGTTTCACGATGGGCTGAGGCCCAAGCTCTTCCTACGAACGACTCCCGAGTTGTAGTCATGTTTTTAAAAAAATTATTTTCTAGATTCGGTACGCCACGCGCAATCGTTAGTGATAGGGGTTCCCATTTCCGTAACGCGCAATTTTAAAAAATCCTTACTAAATACGGCGTTACGCATAAACTGTCCACTGCCTACCACCCCCAAACTAACGGTCAAGTCGAAGTAGTTAATAGAGAAATAAAAAGAATATTAGAAAAGACTGTTTCAACTTCTAGAAAAGACTGGTCAACCAAACTTGACGATGCTCTATGGGCCTACCGAATAGCGTACAAAACCGCCATCGGATGTACGCCGTATCGGCTGGTCTATGGAAAATCGTGCCATCAGCCCATAGAGTTAGAACACCGCGCCTTTTGGGCCTTAAAATTTTTAAACTTCGATCCCCACTCAGTCGGTGACCTTCGAAAATTTCAACTAAATGAACTCGACGAGTGGCGCTCTTATGCTTATGAAAATAATAAACTTTATAAAGAGAGGACGAAGCGTTTACACGATAAACACTTAAGGCACCCTAAAAACTTTAAGCCGGGAGACCAAGTCCTTTTATTTAATTCTCGTTTACGTTTATTTCCGGGCAAATTAAAATCTCGCTGGTCTGGCCCGTTTTCTGTTTTAGAAGTATTTCCTTATGGAACTGTTTTAATTTCTCACCCTGATAAGGGTAATTTCAAAGTGAATGGTCAGCGTCTTAAACTCTACTTTATTTCACGAACTCTAATCTTGAGCTTTTAATTTTTTTTTGCTAAAAACAATTTTATTTCGGGACAACAATATTTTTGGACAATATTATTTTTTGATGCGTCGAGCTCAATGATGCTTTAACCAAAGGGCGCTCTTGGGAGGCAACCCAAGTTATCTTTTTCTATTTTCTTTATTTTACAATTTTTGCCTCGGACGGCTCCGACAAGCTGAAGCTTCTGCGATCGCCTGCTCCAACATTGCTGAATCCATCACAAAGTCCAAAGAAGACATTCGGGGAGCGGCATCACTCAGCTTTTGCAGCAAATAAATCCGGGGAAGTACCTGTATTTCAATTCTGTCTTTCAATTCTGTACTTTATTTTTCTCTCCTTCTCCAACCCCCTTCTTTAGCCATTGAGGACAATGTCTGTTTTAAGCTTGGGGGAGGACTTCCTCCTTCACTTTTGCTTAATGTAAATATTTTTCCTTTTTGTATATATTTTAAATATTTCCAAAATAATAATAAAAAAAATGAATATCTTAAAACTCCAAAAAAAAAAGAAGAGAAATTTTTTTTAAAAAATCCAAAAAAAAAGAGAATATTTCTCAAAATTAAAAAAAAAATATATGTGTTTTTGAATAGTTTAGACATTTTGGTATTTCAATAGTACCCCTAGTTTTTAGTTTTGTTTTACTCAAAATCTTCTATAAACAACTTAGTTAACTATAATATTTCTAATCGTTCTTTTTAATTATATTTCACAAGTAAAATGTTGGCCATGCTGTGTTTCTAATTCGCGGTAGCATGTTAAGGTGAAATATTTTTCTAAAACTCGCATTTCTATTATGGTTTTTTGTTGTTTATTTCCTTTACTTTCTTAAAAATTCATCATCCACTATTTTCTTTTTCGTTTTTGAATAATTTTTGTAAAGTCAACCTTTGAATAACGTAGTAGATGTGAACGATCCAAGTCACCTATTATTTCTATTTTCAAGTTAATTTCATCAATCTTCTTTTATTATCTAGGACTCGCTTTTTGAAAATTTTTCAAACCTTTGTTTTAAATAAATTCAAAAGCGTGAAAATGATTTAGGCCGTTTTTGTTTTCGTTTGAGCTTTCTTGCCAACCTAAAAACTTTTACCACTAGTTAGCCATTTTTGAGCCTTTTTCTGATTTCATTTGATAGCTCCTCCCTTCATTTCAGTTTCACCAAAGCCAAAATTTCCAACCTATCGAATCACACTAGCCTTTTTAAGTTTCATAAATTAGTTTGACAATTTTGATAGGGTATTTTGTGATTTTTGTGGGAGAAAGGTTTTCGAAAAAAAAAGTATGTTCGAAAGTGATGTTTATTTTTGTTTGGCCAACTCAAAAAGGAAAATAAAAAATATTTATGGCCTTTGTTTTGAAAAAAAAAAAGAAAAAAAAATGAAAAAGAAGAAAAAGAATGTGTGTATATATTTTTATAAAGATTTTGAAACTCTTTGCTTTGGTTTAGTGTGATTTTAAAACCTTCACATTTATCTTTGAATTCCACACCTGATCATATTCCTAAGCCAAACGTTTCTGTCCTATTTAAGTCCTTTTGATTCATGCTTGTTGATTTTTATTTAATAACTAAGAAAAGAAAAACAGTAAATCAGTTTTAGTTTTGGATTTAAACCTAGATTTTTGTTAATTAAATTGATATAATTATAATGCATTACTTGGATCTAGTAACAGCTCAATGCGTGTTTTTCATTTTCGTTGCTTTGCTTAAGTCTATTTAAAAAAATCTCGTTAAAATTTAGGATGATTTGTTTTTATTAAGTAAAGATTATAAAAGTTTTACCATACCTAAATAATTGTTTTAGACTTACATTTCACCTTTTTCCCTACTTAGAATTTCGCATAGTACTTGTGTAGGCATAATTAGAACTTTTTGATTAGTCCTTTTTATAAATTTCTAGTTTTTATATTTTTGCTTGGGGACAAGCGAAGCTTAAGCTTGGGGGAATTTGATAATACGTTTTGTAGCCTAAACTATTATCGTATTTTATATTTTATATTGTACAAATTATGTCTATTATTAGTTTATTTTTATCCTTTTTATGTAAATTTTATTGCCACTAACTTTTTCCTGTCTTTTTGCAGGTTTCCAGAAAAATTGCCAAAATGACCTGTCACGCCCCCCTGTCACGGGCGTGACCTAGGGCGTGTCACCCGATCCCGAGGACACCTGCTGGAAGGGACAGAAAACGGTCAAAAACCGCTGTCACGCCCCCTGACACGCCCTCCCTGGGCGTGTCACCAGGCGTGACCAGGGGCGTGTCGCCCTCTGCCGCAAAGCCTGCCGCCGCATTAAATGTCGTTCCGCCTCAGCACGCAAACAGTACTGTCACACCCCATGTCACGCCCGTGACATGGGCGTGACACCCTCCTTTTTCGGTGACTGACGGATTTCCGACCAATGATTTGGACATGACGTGCCTGTCACGCCCCCCTGTCACGGGCGTGACCTAGGGCGTGACCACCGACGTACCGAAGCAATCATCCCTCCCGCCAGAATCCAGAGCCCGAGGTCAACATAGTACTGTCACGCCCCCTGACACGCCCCCCTAGGGCGTGTCGGAGGGCGTGACCAACCCGAGAAAATTTTCTATAAATTGAGCCCCCCTCTCCATTTCAGCAAGTTTTGGTTGAGTGGGGGAGGTGCTGCCCCTTTGTTTCTTGATCCTTTTTCATGCTTTCTCTCTCTCTCTCTCTCCCCCTCTCTTTGTACTTTTTGTTTAACCCTAGCTTAATTGTAGTTTGTCTTAGCTTTTATTGTAATTTTGCTCTTGCTTAGTGCAACTTGTAGGGCTAGAATAGGATTTAAATTTCATGCACTTGTAATTTCAATTTCAATAGTGTACTTGCCCTTTTTCATTAATAAAAGTGTTCTTCCTTTACTTGTCTTCCTTTATATGCTTTTCTACTCGTCTCCCCTCCTCCATTCCATAATGATTAACTAATCCTCCTTGTACTCGATCTTGATGATCCGAGGTTAGAGCGATTATGTTATGATGTTTTAATTAATCTTTTCTTTTTAGGTTAGGGCCTTGAATTACTCTTGATTAATCACGGGTTGGAGGTATATTTTCGATATATACTCCCCGCCTTTGCTTTCATTCTGGGCTAGCCGAGAGGCCGAAAGAATGAAGTGAGCATTCAAGAGTAAAGGGAGTTGTACGCACCCCTCGAGAGAGGCAGACGTCCAAATCTCCCAGATTGGAGTAAAATCCAATAGTGGGGTTCACCGCATAAAGCGAGTTTTAGGCCTCCGATTTAGACGAGAGTCGGTCGGACCTTCCTAAACTCAGTTGGGCACGACTTCGAGAGAAGCGTGTTCAAGCTTTAGGAACCTCCACGGTCAAGGACCTTTATCCTATTAAGTTCAGATTTTTATCGCATTTTCTTAATCGTCTTTAGCCAAGGTGAATCTTGATTGGGTGCACTTCCATTTCATATTTTCTACCTTTCGTAGTAATCACCTATCTTGTGCTCTTTAATTAACTGCAGTAGTTTCCTTTCTAGCATAGTTCTTTGCTTAATAGCTTAACTTAATTGCGGTAGTTCTCTTTCTAGTTAGCTTTAATTCCTCCATTGCGCTTAAATTTTCTAAAAACCTAGTTTTTCCGTCGATAAGATAATAGCGTTCGTGTGAGTAAGCTTAGCCAACAGTTCCCGGATTTCAATACGACACTTGTGTCCCCTTGCTACAATTCGATAGGTATACTTGCCTCATCGGGTTGCTAGTTCGGTTGCGTTTATTTTCTTCGAACCCTAGCGCGCAACAGGCCCCACTGCTCAAAATCTGGCTTCAACTCAGCCTGCTCTCTAAATCTCTTCTTGGAAAGTTGAGCTTCCTTCTGAGCTTCTAATGCAGCTTCTGACATTTCAACCTTTTCTAGAATTATATTTTGTGCCTCTGGTGGAGGACTATACATTTTCAGCACTTCTTCTTGAACCATCTCAAAATCAGCTGGGGGGTAGATCACCTGAGCAACTTCAGGCTTATCTCCTTCAAAATGTGCAGGTTGTATCCAGACTCTGCTACATTATCATCATCATAGAGAGGAGGATATCCAAAAGTAGTTCTGATGCTATTGGAAGTCAATTTAGCATGGTCAGAGCTGGCTTTGACTAGTAATCTCTCCCCCTTTATGACTTCTCTTGTAACATGATCTCTTAAGTCTTCTTTCTGGATTCTAACTTGATCAGCTACATATTCAGTTCCCTCTTGAAAATAAGCTCTGAATTTTGTCAGAAAAGTTTTAATTTTCTCTTGAGAATCTTGAAATGTGGCTTTGTCAGTAGCTATGTCTTCCTAGATTTGCTTGGAGATTTCAGCCTTCAAAGTAGTGCTAGAATCAGTGAGCTTTATTAATATGGCATGATGTGAATCCTTAAAGTTTTCATTCATTCTGATCTGATTCTCAAGTACTTAGCCTTGCTTCACTTCAATTTCATCCACTGTAGCTTTGATATCTTGTTGTTGCTTGGACAGGAACACCACAGCATTACCTTCTTTATGGAAGCAATCTGTCATCTCCTTCTTATTCTTATTTACTTCAAACCTAATAGATTTGATGTCCTAGGCCAACTGAAACTGTAACTCCTTATGAGTTTCATCCACATATTTCTCTATTGTCTGTCTTTGATTATCTAATTTTATCTGCATCTGGACCAGTAAAGAACTGAAGTCCATACTTAATGTAGATGGTACTATTCCCTTTTGTAAAGCCTTCTTATATCCAGAACTCTTTTTCTTTAACGCAGTCAGCTTTCTTTTCTTTGCCAATGTAGCTTCTTCATCTTCAAAAGATTCAGTTACACTTTTAATATTAACAGTATTCTTTTCAGCTGGGGCATCCTCCTCATTATCCTTTGATAACTCCCCCTCAGTCCTTGGAATATCTTTTCCTTTCTCAATATGCTCCCCCTCAGTCCTATCTTGAGGAGGATCAGGAAACAATTCTTCCATTATATATTCCTGCTGTATCTATACAGAAGGAATAAGATTAGGTTTTAAAGTATTACTTAAAAGACTAATACCACTTGAAAGATTTTTTGTGTAAACAAAAGTGTCCCCTAGAATAATTTTTTTTGAGGAGAATCCCATCATATATCACTAGACTGTGGAGAAGATATTTACTGGCTCATTTTGAGCATCTGTCTTATCAGTTTCTTCAGCTGCAGTGTTGATTTCAGATACTACATCCATGATTGTATCTGCAGCTAAGTCACTATCTAGGACAGCATCATCAATACCTCCCCTATGGGCAGACAGCTCAGTTTCTTGTTCTAAGTTTTCTCCCCATGGAGTAGAGTCAACTTGTTGCTCCTGGGTATCACTGTCCTTTACTTGATCATGAGCATCCTGTTGGTGCTGGTCTTCATCAGAACTAAAGACCACTTCCTCCTCATAATCACTGGAGGAGTCAGCCTGTACAACCACTTTCTTTTTCTTCTTGTCTTTCTTAGTTTGCTCCTTGGGAGCAGGGACTTTCTTGGTTAGAACTCTGTCCCATCTTGATAGTATCCTTACATCCATTTTCCTCATGTGATTTGTCTTAGATCCATTTGCTTGTTTCAGAACATCTGGAATTACTGATGTTAAGCATAAACTGAGGATCCTTCCCAGGTTAGGTTTCTTAATTCCTTCTTGAATTTTATCAAACACCAATGCTGCCCAGTAAGTGTTTATCTTAAATATAACTCTCACCATAAGATTGAACATGTGGGAAGAAATCCTATCATGTACACCAGTCTTGCAGATAATCACTTTGCCCACAACTTTTGAAAGAAATTTTCCTTGGGAACTCATCCCTTTTCTATTGATAGATGATCCAATCATAATACAAGGACTCAGTCCACACCATCTTAAAGCTTCAGTTATCTGGGAAGGAGTTATTTCATCTATATCCTTGATCAAAGGAAGATGTAGTGCTTTCCTGATAGTTTTCAAAGTGAGCCTCACCCGGGTATCTTGAATAAATACCTTGGTTTTCTTTCCTTCAGATTCAATTATAGCTGTTGAGTAGAACTCCATGACTTCCTTTTTCCATATTTTGGTTGGTTCAGATACCAAGAATTCTAATCCTTTTTCATAAATTAGGGCAATAACTCCGTGAATTTCATCAGAAGAAGTCGCGAACCCTTCGCGAACTAGTTCATAACCTTCATTAACCTTATCGTCTTGGTGTGGCGCCATTGATGTAAGTGCTAGAGGAGAAGAGAAGAGAAGGTCTATGTCGACAGAAGGTGTAGATTCAAAAATTCTGATAGCGTAGTCGACCAGATTTTGGATTCACCTATTTATAGTACTTGTATCAAGGGCAGGTCAAAAGTCAGGCATAAGTCGACAAGTCAGTTTTTGTGTTGACAAAAATGACCTAGGTCTTGACAGAACTTTAGTTAAGTCGACACGACTATGTGTCGACATACAAATGTCTAAGTCGACAAAACATATTTTAAGTCGACATATTTATGTGTCGACATACTTGAGTCTGTGTCGACAAACTTGTGTCTGTGTCGACACTGACCACTTTAGTCTCGACAGAGTTGTGTCGACACCAACTTTTTGTGTCGACACAAATATCCTCTCGACATATAGTCTCGACAAGGTTGTGTCGACACCTATTCTTCTATCGACACAGATACTTTTTCTGTGTCGACACATCCTTTTTCTGTGTCGACACAATATACTGAGTGTGTCGACACAACTTGCTTGAGTCGACACAAACTTTGTACTCAGCAAAATTTCAATAGAAATTTGGTGCTTACATATGCTACTAATGGAAACTTGTGTTAACCTATTCTAGGTTCAACATACCTAATTCAATTTTGAAATTATTGAATTTAGTTTCATCCAGAGGTTTTGTAAAAATATCAGCTATTTGATTATCAGTTTTTACAAACTCTAGATTAATATTTTCCATCTCTACATGTTCTCTGATAAAATGAAACTTTATTTCTATATGTTTGGTCCTACTGTGTGATACATGATTCTTAGCAATAGAAATAGCACTTGTAGAATCACAAAATAGTGGAATTCTACTTACCTGGATGTCATAATCTTCTAGTTGATGCTTTATCCACATCAATTGTGCACAGCAGCTACCTGTAGCTATATACTCTTATTCAGCTGTTGATATAGCTACATTGGTTTGCTTCTTGCTGCTCCATGACACCAGCCTCCCACCAAGGAATTGAAAGGTTCCTGTGGTACTTTTTCTGTCTTCTTTGCATCCAGCAAAATCTGCATCTGAGAAACCAGTTAATAGAAAATCTCTATTCTTAGGGTACCAACGGCCTAGATTAGGTGTTCCCTTAAGATATCTCAATATCTCTTAACTACAGTATAATGAGATTCCTTAGGGCATGCTTGATACCTGGCACAGACACATGTTGCATACATGATGTCAGGTATACTAGCAGTCAAGTATAGTAGGGAGCAAATTATCCCTCTATACAAAGACTCATCAACAGGTTTCCCTGCTTCATCTTTGCATATAGGAATACTTGTTCCCATTGTAGTTTTCATAGTAGAAGCTGAGTCCAAACCATACTTCTTAATCAACTCCTTGGTGAACTTAGACTGGGATATGGACAATCCACTCTCAGTCTATCTGACATGAATTCCCAAGAAGAACTTCAGCCCACCCATACTACTCATCTCAAACTTCCCTTGCATAAGTTTGGCAAACTTCCTACAAAGGTTGTTTTCAGTAGAACCACAGATAATGTCATCCACATATATCTAGACTAGTATTATCTTGTCTTTTGATTCACTATAGAATAAAGTTTTGTCTATCTTTCCTCTAGAGAATTATTCTCAATAAGGAAGGCAGACAAGGTTTCATACCAAGCCCTTGGAGCTTGTTTCAAACCATATAGTGCTTTCCTAAGCATATATACATAATCAGGAAAGTGAGAGTCTGCAAAACCTGAGGGTTGTTCTACATAGACTTCTTCTTTCAAATCACCATTCAGAAATGCTGATTTCACATCCATCTAATATACTTTGAACCCTTGAAAGGCAGCATAGGCCAAGAACAGCCTTATAGCCTCCATCCTTGTCACTGGAGCAAAGGTTTGATCAAAATCAATACCTTCCTCTTGCCTATAGCCTTTTATTACCAATCTAGCCTTGTTCTTGACTATAATGCCATTCTCATCAAGCTTATTTCTATATATCCACTTAGTTCCTATTATGTTGTGATCCTTAGGTTTTGGCACCAGTTCCCAGACCTTACACCTTTTGAACTGACTGAGCTCTTCTTGCATTGCATCAATCTAGTTGGTGTCTTGCATTGCTTCTTCAATCTTCTTGGGTTCTATCTGAGACAGGAAGCTAGAACATAGAACTGTGTCATGCTCCTGCTCCTTGTTAGAATACGCTGACTTGCATCACCAATGATCTGGTGAGCTAGATGATCCTTCAGGTGTCTCCTTGCTGGAGGAATTCTGTCAGCATTATGGCTATCTCCAGTTTCCTCATCTTGATTCTCCACATTTTATTCTTCACCAAGAGGGACATGGTCTCCCCCTAAATAGCTGGCATCTATATCCTCATCCAGTTTAGCAGGAACATCTTCATTGATGGTCAGCTTGTCCAGCATATCTGTTAGACCTGTAGAACTAACTGAAGAACTATACAATTCACTGTTAATAAACATTGACTCATCAAATACAATATGCACAGATTCTTCTACAACTTGAGTAGTCAAGTTGTAGATTCTGTATGCTCTACTTTGGTTACTGTACCCAACAAATATCCCTTCTAGGGATTTGGCATCAAACTTAGTTTGGTAGTGTTTACCATTGACTAGTACAAAACACTTACTACCAAAGATTCTGAAATAAGATATGTTTGGTTTTTTGCCTTTCAATATCTAGTAGGGTGTCATCTTGTGTTTCTTATTGATGGAGGCCCTATTGAGCACATGACATGTAGTATTTACTAACTCAGCCCAGAAGTATTCAGGGAGAGTAGTGTCATTCTGTAGAGTTCTACTGGACTCAATTAGAGTCCTGTTCTTTCTTTCAGCAACACCATTTTGCTGAGGAGTTCTAGATGAAGAGAATTCCTGATGAATCCCAAGTTCTTCACTAAATTTTGTCATACATTCAGACTGAAATTCAGTTTCATGGTCACTTCTAATTTTGACCACTGAACTATTGTATTCATTCTGTATTTGTCTGACAAAAGACTGGAAAACAGTTGGAGTTTCAGATTTCTGCCTCAAGAAGAAAACCCATGTAAATCTAGAATAGTCATCCACAACAAGTGTGTATGCTTTCCTACTAAGACTATGAACTGGCATAGGAACAAACAAATCCATATGCATGAGATACAAACATTTCTTTGAATCTTTGATGTCAAGTGACTTAAAAGAGGAATAGGCTGCTTGCTTTTTTTGCAAGTTGAATACACACCCTCTTTTATGCACTTAACTTGTGTACCATTCCTCACTAATCCCATGCTGAACAGCAGTCCTATTTACTTATAGTTCAGATGAGCTAGCCTCTTTTTCCATTTGACACATAGAGAAGCTTTCTCTACTGTAACCAAACAAATAGGTGAGTTGTTAGACTCATAATCTAGGTTAAGGCAATACACATTTCCTTTCCTAGTGCCTATCAAAATAATCTCTTGATCACTTGACCTTTTTACTAGGCACTCCCCTTTGAGGAAAGAAATATCATAACCTAGATCACTAAGTTGACTTATGCTAATCAGGTTATGTTTTAGACGCTTTACATAAGCCACTTTAGTGATTGTAATTGAATCACAAGATATGTTACCAAATCCTTTGATGATTCCCTTTTCTGATCCACCAAAGATAACTTTTGGTCCATTCTTTATGGGCACATAGTCCCTCAACATTCTCCTTATTCTAGTCATGTGTCTGGAACAGCCACTATCCATGCACCATATAGGGGTATGATCACTTGGATTCACCTGCAACAAATAAAGAATCACTTACCCTTAGAACCCAACTTGCTAGTGGGTCCTAGGTCCTTGTTAGTTTGAAACCCTATAACTGATCTAACAGGAATCCTACTTTTGGTTTTAACACTTGAGTTAAACCAGCAATCCATGGCAAAGTGTCCCACCTTGCCATAACACAAACACTCAGACCTATTATACCTATTCTTAGGTACAAGCCTTCTTACTTTATTGCCAGTAGACTTATTAAGTGTTGGTGCTGGAATAGCATTCTTAAAGAACTCCTCTTGAATATGATGGGCATGCCTATAGATTGGTCTATTGACATTAGCACCCTTGCTCATGAAATTTTCATGCTCACAGTGACCATGTGTAATGTCATGATCATACCTGCTAGTAGGATTCACTACCTTCTTTAAGAAAATACGGGGATTAACAGCTAGAGGCTGAACTGTGGCTTTACATTTTCTATGAAAATTGGTAGCCGTAGTTCTTTTCTTAAAGCCTAGACCAGTCTACCCTTTTTGTGAAACAAAATTATCTATCAAAGGTAAGACTGATTTTGGCTTGGAGAATTTAGCCACTAGCTCTCTCTCTCTTGCTGGAGTTTTACCTCTAGTTTCTTGATATGATTCACTTTGAATGAGATTGTGCCCATCTGAATAATTGTAATGTTCTTCAATTTGGTAACCTCATTCAGTTTTTGATCCAACAGTTTTGCTGAATCTGCTACAGCCAGTTTAAGAGACTCAATCTCTTTGGCTTTCTCTTTAACAAGAAACTTGCTCTTCTTTAGGGCATGCAACAACCCACCATACTCATCAATGAGTTGGTGAATAACCCCCTCAGACTCAGATCCATCAACTTCTTTTAAAGCAGGTGCTTCTGATTCTAATCCAGTAAAGTAATCTGAGACTGGGGAAGAATTGTTTACCTTACTTGGTCCAAGTTGATCCTGCCACTATTCTTCTTCAGATTATGCCATCAGCCCTTTACAGCAATATTCTTCCACTCCATTTATGGAGTCCATCATCTGTAGGAATTCTAGTTTCCTAGAATCCTCTTCTGTTGAGAAGAGTCCAACATATGTTTCTGCCTCTTCTTCTCCAGATTTTGAAGATGAAGAGTCTGTCCAACTCTTCTCTTTCTGAGCAACTAGAGACTTCTCCTTCTTGCCTTTGACCAACTGCTTCTTCTTGTCCTTTGACTCCTTTCTTTTGTCAGGACAGTCAGCTATGACTTGCCCAGACCTGTTGCAGCAATAACATACAATCTTAGAATTAGATTGTTTACCAGGTTTAGAAGCATACCTGTCCTCCTTAGGTGTTTTCTTCTTCCTGTAGTATTCATCCTTGAAATAGGATGTTGATGAAGGACTGGTTCTCCATTTCTTTTTCTTCATGAACCTTTGGAATTGTCTTGTGAAGGCAGCAAAGTCTTCATCAGATGTGTGACAATCTGATGTACTTGTTTCAGGAACTCCTTCTTCTGCTTCAGTACTCCTTCTAGGTGGAGAAGGAGATTTTCTCCTACCCTTCCTTGAGCCCTCAGCCTTGAAGGCTACTGACTTTTCTTTATGTTCAGATTTGCTGCCCTTCTCTTCCTCTTTCCTAGCAGTAAGCTGCATTTCATATGAAAGCAGTTTTCCAAAAAGTGTTGGTGGAGGTGTGTCTGCCAGTTTGGCCACTTCCCTATGGCACATATCTTAGTGTCCCAATCCTTTGTTAGGGACCTAAGAAACTTGTCATTCAGTTCATAAGTACTGAATACTCTTCCAAATGTTATCAGTTCATTCACTATTCTGAAAAACTTTTTATAGCATTCAGCTATACTGTCAGTTTTAGTTTGCCTAAAGCTCTCATACTCCTGATTCAGCATAGACTTTCTGTCCACTCTGACTTCATCTGTGCCTTCCATATAGACAATCAATGTATCCCACATTTCTTTGGAAGTTTTACAGTGCACAAGATTCTAGAATGTTGCATCATCTATGGCACTTACAATTATATTCTGAGCTCTTTTATCTAATGTAGCCAAGATGATTTCATCCTTAGTCATCTCTGAATAACTCTTTGGAGTTTGAATGCTTGCATCAAGAACTGATACCTTCATTTGGATGAAGGGGCCTTCCTGTACTGTGATATAAATTCTTGGATCATATTTTTCCATAAATAGCCTGACCCTTTCTTTCCAAGCCAAAAGATTCTTTTCTACATATGGCAATTTCATAAATCCAAATTCCTTTTGATTTTCACTTGAACCCATTCTTGTTATCTGTTATTTGCCTTAGAGAAATCCTCTGACTATTAAGTCAAATTTTGAGGAACCTCCCTCTGATACCACTTGAAAGACTTTATTTCAAGAGCCTAAAAACCTAGAGGGGGGGGGGGTTGAATAGGTTTTAATCTTTTTATGTCTTTTTAATTTTTTAGGCAAACAGTTATATGACTTCTTTCAGCACAGATTAATCAATCTACAGAAAATCAACACAACACAGAATGCACCAAATCTATAGTGGTTCCCCAAGATATGGGTACATCCACTTTCCCCCTTCGCCTATCCAGCAGATAACTGGATTCAGCCTAACTTCCTTCCACTAGCTCGGAGCCACAGATCTTACAATCTCAAAACCTAAGATGGTTCCTACACCTCAGACTTTACACAAGTCCTACCTCAGATTCTTCTCCAGAATACTACCTCAGACCTCAGCCCTACCTCATCCTTTATAATTAGGCTTACAACTCAGACTTTCCACAAGTCCTACCTCAGGCACACAGCCCTACCTCAGCCTTTATAATTTTAGGCTTACAATCTCAGATCTAACAGTAGATCCTACAATAATTTGTGAGTAAAGAGTAACTGAAAACTTCACCAGCTAGATTTCTCTGTTGATGTTGTCTTCTTGATCAGTTCTTGTATAGACTGATCACTCGCCGATTCCCGCCAACTTCATCTGGCTGACAGTTTGCCTTAAAGAATTCTGCTAAGTCAGAATCGACGAGAATCATTAACTGATTCTCGCCGAATCGTCGAGAATGACTTTGCATTCTCGCCGATTCGTCGAGAATGGTCTTGATTCTCGCCGATTCCCTCCGGATGGCAAGCTTTTCAACTGAAACTCTACCAAGGATAATTCGACGAGAATCATGAGTTATTCCCGCCGACTTCGACGAGAATCACCAAATATTCCCTCCGAATTTGCCTTAGGCGATTTTTATCTGCTCGCTGGACCGAACCAAGATAACAGGCGCTGATTAGACCGGGCTTAGGGTTTCTTCTTATGGGGCCCACAACGGTCTTGTAGGGTTGATCTACAGTATATATACTCGCCTATTTTGAAGTTACGAAGGTATCAAACAGATAAAACAAAAAAGGCATACGACCGCCAAGCGTAACCTAGCGGATCGCGAATCATCTTCCGTCGCCGTCGCCGCTCGTAAAGTTGTCGCCGCCGCCGATCTGAGACCTTCTTTGATCACTCTTCGACAGGACCGAGGCCAAGTAGTGCGTCTCACGCTTCTCTCTTGAGATCCCTTGTCTCTTGATTTGTTGAACAAAGTTAGATCTTCTTTCCGAATCGATTGAGACGACTGATCCGATTGAGATCATTGGCAACTACAGGACTGCCAAGGACATTTGGCACTGCCTGATCATCCTGATGGAAGGCATTGATGAAGTAAGGGATGATCGAAGATCTCTTCTAAACCAGAAGTACGAGGCCTTCAGGCAAGGTCCCAAGGAAGAAATCGGAGTGACATTCGAGAACTTCTTGAAGATCGCACCATAACTGAGAGGAGTTACATTGCTAAAAAGCCAAAGAAACTGAGTGAATCTGACTCTTCAGACTCCAGTGATGATGAGGAAGCCTACTTTGGGCTAATGGGTCGCTCCGACTCAGATTGAGACTGTCCCCCATTTATTGGGAAGGTAAAAGATCGCACCCCCTCTCTTAATCTGACTCTGACTCTGAGCCTCATGAAGATGACCATGAGGACAGTCCATCTGCTCGTGAGGCTGAACTCCTCGAAAAGTATGAGCTTCTGCTCAATACTTTCGATGAGTGCCGAAAGAGGTTGACGGCTCAGAAAAAGGAAGTCAAATTCCTTAAGGCTGAGGGTGTGTCCCTAAGAGAAGAGATCACTAGCTTGATTTCTCTCTGACAGGAACACCTAGACCTGACTTTTGAGCACTAAGATTCTCTAAGTCTCCTTGACCAAAAACAGGAAGAAATAAACAAGCTGGAAGAACAACTTGCGGCAGAGAGGAAGATTGTTAAAAGTTTCTCTATGCCCAAGACTGTTCTTCCTCTAGTTGATGAGTTCTTTGCTCAGGCTAAGGGGGTTGGCTTAGGGCATGTGGCTGTGCCTGGCGAATCATCCAGGAGAAACAGAAATCAGAGGAAAAATAAAGCTGCTAAGAAGGCCCCTACTGCAGAAAAGGGAAATGTCCCACTCGGTCCTATTTCATTCAAAAAGCCTGGCTTTCCTTGCAATGAGCAGGACTTTGAGTGAACCTATGGCCACTTCTTCCGGACCTCGGTTGAAAAGCCAAGAGCCGGTATGATGGTTGGACCTTCCCCTACAACTACGGTGAGAGTGTCTTCAAGGCACCTTATGAGGAAATCTAAGTGGAGAATTATGGCCACTTCTCTAGCAGCCATAATAGGAAGCAGGCACCAAAGGCCAAGCCTGTCATACTGAAGGAATAGGAAGTGAAGAAGTCGTGTGACTGCTATCATCATGATGCCTCCACCTCCAGATCCAAGGCCCCGGCTGGACCAACTGTTCCAAGGGTGAAGCAGGAGCCTAGGAAACGGTACAACAGGTTTGATTGTTGGTGCTGTGGCAAAGTTGGTCACTTTGCCATGGATTGCTGGTTTAATCCAAGATACAATGAGTCTCCTTTTGTTTGTAATGCGAGGCCGACCACTCGTAGGGTTAACCAATCGAGGGGGAGTGTGCTAACAAGGAATCTAGGACCCAAGTTCGATTGGGTTCCTAAGGGAAACTAATTCTGTTTTGCAGGTATGCCCAAAGGCCACCAAAACGCCAATCTGGTACTTGGACAATGGATGTTCCTGGAATATGACCGAGACAAGAAGCCTGTTGCATGATTACTCCCCAGTCGAAAATGGACCCAAAGTCATCTTTGGAGGATCTGATTGAGGAGTCACAAGGGGTTATGGTATGATTTACAATGGTGGATTCTCTATCATAGATGTGGCCTATATTGAAGGGTTAAACCATAACCTGATCAGTGTAAGCCAGTTGTGTCATAAAGGATACGACGTTAAGTTCTGCAAGGATAAGTGCTTGATAATATCGTGTGCCTCTTCGGAGACAGTATTAACCGGCATTAGGAGCAGAAATATCATTTGCTTAGATTTTCTTAGCTTAGACTCTTCTACCCCCGTATGCCTAGCAGCAAAAGGCAGTGCTTCTCTCTGTGAACAATGGCACAAGAGATTAGCACATATTAATTTCAAGACTATTAATATGTTGTTTTCCAAGAATTTAGTAAGGGATGCCCCTACTATTAAGTGCATCAAAGATAGCCCTTGTCCTGCATGCCAGAAGGGCAAACAAACTCGGGCTACCTTTAAGGGCATTGCAGACAAAGACTCCTCCATATGTATTTATCTTCTGCATATGGACTTGTTCGGTCCAGTGCAAGTTCATAGCTTAGGAGCCAAATCGTATACGCTAGTGATTGTTGATGATCACTCTCAGTTTACGTGGGTATTCTTCTTGAAACGAAAGTCAGATACGTTTGACATCTTTACTAATTTTATCAAGAAGATTCAGAACGAACTTAACTGCTCCGTGGTAAAAATCAGAAGTGACCATGGAACATAATTCGAGTCTGGTGCTATGACAGAATTCTCTGAAGAACATGGTATCTTTCATGAGTTTTCCTCCCCGCATACTCCTCAGCAAAATGGAGTTGCGGAGAGGAGAAATAGAACGCTCATTGAAGCATATACGACTATGTTGAATGACGCTTCTCTTCTAGAGTACTTCTGGGCAGAGGCTGTCAATACGGCTTGTCATGTGCAGAACCGAGCATTGATCAACAAGAATCATCATAAGACGCCTTATGAGCTTTTGAAAGGCAGGAAACCGACCATGTCCTATCTAAGGATGTTTGGTTGCAGATGCTATATACTCAATAATGGGAAGTACCCACGTACTAAATTCGGAGAAAAATGCTTCGAAGGCATCTTCATGGGCTATAGTAGCCATAGTCGGGCATATAGGGTTTTCAATAAGAAAACCCTAGTGGTAGAGGAGTCCATTAATGTTGTATTTGATGAAGGAAGCCTACTTCATAGCAACTCTTCTAGTGGCATTCTTGAAGATGCAGGTGCAAGGCTTGAACAACTAAGTCTAGATGAGACTGCTAAAGATGGAACTCCCAAGTACGTCAAGGTCTCCACCTCAACGCCATTTGGAGAAGATGATGGTCAGGATAAAGAAATTCTCCCTGAAGAGGGAGGAGCCCGAGAAGCTGTTGGAGCTCCAGATGCTAGACTCTTAGAGCTCAGACATGTGAGGGATCACCCAAAAGATCAGATCATAGGAGATCCTCGGGACGGTGTCAGAACTCGCAGAGGTATAATTAACGAGATTCTGCACCTAAGTTTTCTGTCACAGGTTGAGCCAAAGAAGTTCGACGAAGCGAACAAAGATGCGTCTTAGATATTGGCCATGCAAGATGAACTGCATCAATTCGAATGATGCAACGTCTGGACGCTTGTTCCCATACCAACGAAATAGAATGTGATCGGCACTAAGTGGATCTTCAGAAAAAAAAACTTGATGAACACGGTGTCATCATCAAGAACAAGGCCAGACTGGTGGCTCAAGGTTACAGACAAGAGGAGGGGATTGACTTCGACCAAACCTTTGCACCAGTTGCAAGGCTCGAGGCGATCAGGTTGTTCCTGGCATATGCCTCTCACAAAGGATTCACTGTCTATCAGATGGATGTGAAATCTGCGTTCCTAAATGGAAATTTGAAAGAGGAAGTATATGTCGCGCAACCCCCAGGTTTTGTTAATCCAACATTCCCTAATCATGTTTACTTTCTTAATAAAGCATTATATGGCTTAAATAAAGCTCCTCGAGCTTGGTATGAGACTATGTCTAGTTTTCTTCTTGAGAACAAGTTCTCGAGAGGAAAAATAGATAAGACATTATTTCTTAGGGAAGTCAAAGGCATGATTTTGCTGGAATCTATGTCGATGACATAATATTCGGCTCAACGGACAACAACCTGTGCAAGAAGTTTTCTAAACTTATGTAAGGGAAGTTTGAAATGAGCAGTATGGGTGAGCTGAAGTACTTCTTTGGACTTCAAGTGAAACAGTCTGAGGATGGAATTTTCATTTCTCAGACGAAGTTCATAAATGAACTCCTCAAGAAATTCGGAATGGATAATACAACCTCTATGAGGACTCCAATGGGATCAACTGTGTCTCTGGACAAGGATGAGAAAGGGAAACCTTTTGATGAAACCAAATACAGAAGCATAATTGGATCCCTGCTCTACCTTACTGCTAGTAGACCGGATATTATGTTTTCCATATGCATTTGTGCAAGATATCAGGTGAACACTAAGGAATCTCATTATGTCGCTTCAAAGCGAATTCTTAGATACCTTAAAGGTACACCAAATCTTCGCTTGTGGTACCCAAGAAACAATGATGTCAAGCTGATAGGCTTTTCAGATGCTTATTTTGCAGGAAGAAGGGATGATAGGAAAAGTACTTCCGGGACGTGCCAATTCCTCGGAAGAAGGCTTATTTCATGGAACAGTAAAAAACAGAACTGTGTCACAACCTACACGGCTGAATCTGAGTACATCTCAGCAGACAGCTGTTACGCACAACTTCTATGGATCAAAAATCATCTCGAAGATTATGACTTGCAGTTCAGAGAAGTTCCTATCTATTGCGACTCCTCGAGAGCTATAGTAATTGCGAACAATCATGTGTCGCACAGTAGAACAAAGCATATTAAAGTGCGCTACCACTTCAATCGGGAGTATGTGGAAAACAAAGATATCTCTCTCTGCTATGTCCCCACGGATAAGCAGATTGCAGATATCTTCACAAAGCCCCTAGACGAGGCCAAGTTCAGTCTCTTCAAAACTGAACTCGGCATGCTGAACTATGAAGATTGAAGACTGAAGGGCTCAAGGCTCTTGGATCAAGGGGGAGCATCAGCGAGTAACTCAAGATCGGGCATGGATACAAGAACTGAGGGGGAGTATTATGCTCTAAGTAAAGTACCAGATTTGCAGAAGCCGAAAAGGGGGAGATTACCCTATCGGCTAAGGCTAAGGTGGTTGCCAATGTTAAGTATGCTCTCAAGAAAATGGTAATGAATTTCACACTCAACTGAATTTTTATTTTATGATTTTAATTCCCATCGGTTCTATTCACTTTAGCTTGTAGGGTTTAGGCTTCTTCAAATAGGGGGAGATTGTTGGGTATTGTATCCACAATGTACCTGATTTGAAGAAGCCCCTGAACAAGCTAAGTTGAATTGACAATGTATTCGACATTCTTCCATCAAGTTGTGCTTGCAGCTATTCCGTGCTAAGTACACACCAATGTCAGGGTGCAGTGGGTCAATATACACGAGTCTGCGCAACGTAATCCCTCGTTGAGTAGATCAGTGTGTTGACTCACGTGTTCTCTCTCTATTGGAGTGTACTTATTTTAATGTACATGGTTAAGGCAGATCAAGAGCAGAAGAAGGAGCAAAGATGGGTCAAAGACCAAGTCATCAAAGGAAGGAAGAGAAAAATCTTCTAAGTCAAAATCGACGGAAATCACTAAGTGATTCTCGCCGACTTCGACGGGAATCGTTAGTGATTCCCGTCGATTCGACGAGAATCAGTCTGTATTCCTGCCGACTTCTTCCGGCTGACAGTTTTCGAACAGGAATTCTGCCAAGGCAGGATCGACTGGAATCATGAGTGATTCCCTCCGACTTCTACGAGAATCAGTCTGCATTCCCGCCGACTTCCTCCGACTGACAGTTTTCCAACAAGAATTCAACCAAGGCAGAATCGACGAGAATCACGAGTGATTCCCGCTGACATTGACGGGAATCACCAACGATTCCCTCCGATTTTGCCTTAGGCAATTTTTCTCTCTCGCTGGACCGAACCAAGGTGTCGTGCGCTGTTTCGGCCGGGGCTAGGGTTTCTCCTTGTGGGCCCCACAACAGTCATTAAGGTTGGCTCTAGTATTTATACTCGCATATTTTTAACTTCAATAGTAACTATTCATGCAAAATCAAAAGCAACCGACGCCGTGCCCTAGCCGATCGCGGAAACTGCCGATCGCCTGTAGCCGCTCGCAGTTCGTCGTCGCCGCTAATCTCCGATCATCGTTGATCTTCCGACGACAGTACAGAGGCAAGCCGAGCGTCTCACGCATCTCTCTTGACATCTCTTGTCTTCCGATTCGTTGAATGAGATTTGTTCTCCATTCCGAATCGGGTGAGACGACTGATCCGACTAAGATCGTTGGTAGACCTTGCTTGCTTCGTCAAGATGTTTGGATCTACAAAGAATCGCCGCCGCAATCACTTACCGCCGCCGATCTTGACAAGATCCTATCCAAGAGAGAACTCTGGTTGTGGACTCTTCGTAACTTTCAAGAAAGCTTCAACGAATGAAGAAGGACATCAGAATCTCCAAAAGCTTTGTTTGTATTTTCTTTTACATTCAATTTTGAATTGTTGTAAAGGAATTTTTATTCCTAGTTGTAAGGGTTGGGTGCAACCCGTGGTGGTAGAGTTGTGACTCCTTTATTGGAAGGGTTCCTTCCGTAGTGTGAGGATTGGATTTCAATCCGTTTGGAGAAGTGACCGAGTCGTCCCTTGGTGGGAGATAGGTCGAAGGGAGAAAGTGGACGTACCCAAATCGGGGAACCACTATAATTCTTTGTGTATTTTTGTGCTGTGTTTGTTAATTTGTGCTGGTAAATTTAATTCCGCAAAAGACTGCACGACACATATTCCCCCCCTCATAGGTGGATTTAGTCGACACTAGATAATTTTAACCACTTGAGTTGACCCAAATGCGTCCTTAGTGATCCAATGTACCTCTTTAAGGGCTAGGGAGGTTTATGTGGGGTCATTTTGGCAAGTTGGAGGTCCATTGGCCCTAGATTGGCTACTTTGACCATTTTAGGGTTAGGGTTGACTTTGGTCAACTTGAGCGTTTTAGTTGACCCCAATGGGTCCTTGGTGACCCAATGAACTT
The DNA here is from genome assembly GCA_039513925.1 of Platanthera zijinensis. NCBI lineage: Eukaryota > Viridiplantae > Streptophyta > Magnoliopsida > Asparagales > Orchidaceae > Platanthera > Platanthera zijinensis. The sequence continues at coordinate 59,916,842 of CM077092.1, forward strand.
TCTAAAGGCTAGGGATGTTATGGTGGGGTCAAAGAGTTAAGGTGAGGCCCTAAAGTCAAACCTTAGGTTAGATAGGTTGAATGTGATATTTGTAGACTATGGTGATCTCACTTTCATTCCTTGATACCCTTGGTCTTCTTGGGCTTCCTAGTGTTTTGTCATGACCTAGTCATGACAAAACAACTCCTAGTGGTCGAGTTGTTTAAGGGATATTACAAATCCCAATAAACAAAAATAATAATTTCGTCCCTGAAATTGAGGTTAGGCATGCGAGGTTTTTACTGAGAGTAACTGAATGTAACATCCCTCAGAAATTGATGTTATACCTGATGAAAAGAGCTCCAGGTACTTTTGCTGTATCAGATCTAGTGGCTCTCAGGTATGCTCCTCCTATCCATAATTTGACCACATGATCTTGATCAACGGAACCTTCTAGCACCGCACGACTAACACTATTATATCTTCTATCCTAATCAGCTCTAAGAGGACCAATCAATTTGAAGCGATGAGCCATCTATACTAGTAACATGCTGCTCCGGCTGAAGTAGAGCCTTCCTAAGAGATGAGACATGGAAGACATCGTGCAAAGCGGCCAACTCCTGCGGTAGCTCTAGTATATAAGCTAATGGGTCAATCCGCTCTAGGATCCTATTGGGCTCCTATATCTTGGACTGAGCTTCTTCTGCCCGCATATCCGCGAGATTACATTCACAGGACGTATCTTCAGGAACCCTATATCTAAAACCTGGAACTCTACTTGATGATTTCGCGCATCGTAATACATGGTCGGTCTACTTTGGGCCTCCAACATCCTATCTCGAATCAGTCACACCTGGGTATCTGTGTCCTCCACAAATTTTGAGCCAAGTGCCTTTGGATCATTATCCTAGGTCCATTACAGTGGAGTCTTGTACCTTTGTCCGTATAATGCCTTATGAGGGATATGCTTATGCTGGACTGATGATTGTTCTTATAAGAGATCTTGATCAGCGAGAAAAGTCTCTCCTATATCTCTCCGTGGTCCAGAATGTATAAGCGTATAAGATCCTTCAGTTACAAGGTGGTACACTACGTCTACCCGTCCGTCTGAGGGTGGAGAGTTATGTTGAATATCGACCGAGAGCTCTGATAAGCCTAGACTGATCTTCTTTCCTTGAACATAAATCGTCCATTCCGATCTGACGTGATCATCTTGAGCTCTTGAACTCCTCCATCCGATAAACCTTAATGTGCATCACAAAATCCATGATGTCTTTATTTATTCCGGGGAAATACATGTTCTGATAAACACAAATTTTCTTCCGGTAATTTGAGTTCTCATTTGTATGTGTAGACAACGATTCTATAAATATTCTCTACACAGTCATGTTCTCATTCCTTCGAGTACGCCCGAGTAATCAATCAATTCAACTGTACAATTCATATCTAAGGTCTGCATCTTTTAATATATTGTCTGCTAACTTCTTGTAGTTTCCTAGAGTCATCATACTTCCGATGTTTCAACATAGAGATTTAATCTTATCTTCCCAGATATCATGAAACTTGTTACCTTTCATCTAATTTCATGTGATATTTTGCAATAGTTAAATCTTGTAATTACTCTTCCTTATTACAATGACATTGTCCTTGTAATGTTATAGATCATCATTCCAAACACGCTTTTACAAATCTTATCTTCACCCGAATAACGTCTAATAAGATCAACTTCAATCTCACTATATTTATGACACCACATCTTCTAAATTAGGACTAAGGAAACTTAAGACAATAAATAATTTGCCCAATAAACAAAAGAAAAACCCCCAATAAACAAAAGATAAGCCCCTAACTATCATGGGCTAAGTATCTTCGATATTACCAGGTTATATTCGGGCTAGATATGTATACCATCCTTAGGGATTGCAACCTAAGACTTGGGGTTCCATCCCAAAACTCGTTGATATACTCCATACTTTACACTCTCCAGGTTACCATTTACGACAACTTTCTCAAACTCAACATGTGAATTTGTCCCAAATGGGCCTCTTCTGAACCTGAATTCTTATACGACCCTTGGTATTTGGTATGATGGTTTTCTCAACCTAATCATGTTATCAGTACGTTGGTTGAGCCTACGAGTCCCCTACTATTCTATTAATGGAATGTAGACCTCAATTCTCCTTAACTTGGTCCTATTAGTTTAGGTAACAGGCGATAGTACCACTTGATAAGTGAAGTAGGGACATTAGAGTTTAAGACTAAAGTTGTTACTCTCGCATTAGACTCATCCTCTAGTCATTTCGGGTATCCTCGTACCTTAACCGAATTAAACCTAAAGTCAACTTTTACCAGGGTATAGTAAGAATCTTCTTGGTGAGTCAAGTTTCCTAGTTGGGTTGGCCTAACTGATTTATTTATGGACTATATATTGTGATTTTTACACATGGGCACACCATGCTTCTGCTGCCCTACTCTGATACCAGTTTGTAAGAACCCATTTTTTCTTTAACAACTGGGGTTTTATGCCTAGAACCACGCTTTGTGGTGAAACCAACAAACTCAGGAAGGTCGTCACTACAAAATGCCGATCCTACCGACATTGACAATCACCAAAGAAGTAGAAGTACAAACAAGACAAGTCCACAAAATCACCACAAATATATATATATAAGTGTTATAGTCCACAATGAGTACAAAGTATGAAATATGGTAGAAAAGAAAAGGGCTTAGGCACGGTACATGTCTAATACAATAATCTCTCTCTCACAACTCACACATTTGGCGGAAGCAACTGAAAACGATATTCGACCTGTCACCATATAGTAGCGGTAGCGTGCAACAACTGCTTCTCATGTCTTGCCACCTTGTCCTGCCGGTGCTGGTTCTCCTGCTGCTCGGTCCCCTAAAATGATGTGGTCCACCGACCGTTAGTCAAAAGACTAAGCCACTATCATCCTAGGCTCACCCCGCGACTCTTAGGCCCCGTGCGGGGAGGATGAAAGCGGAGGACAACAAAGTAGAGTGCAACAAGCAGGTGATAACTACCCTAGCATGTGTATGTACAATAACTATAAAAGGAAAAGTAGGCAAGCAGTTCTATAATGAAGAAGCAGTAATTTAAACAAGTAAAGTAAAATAGTAAGAACCTGTAAAATAAACTTTGAAATAAGTAACCATGACCTATAGAAATTCCCATACAAACATATAAAGCAAGGGGTCATTTTGCAAGGCCTATTGTATAAAGTGTCCCATACAAATTTATACAATATGTGTAAAAGGTTATATGCGATGATGATGCTATGTCATGCAAGTATGCTATGATGTGAACATGCAAGTGCAACACACACACTCGACTCTATGCACACAGACCTTTAGTTCTCCTTTTCTGGAGCCTAACCTCCCAGGATACCTCCGTAGTGGCAAACAGAAGCGGTGGGTTGGGCCTTGCCCATCTCTAAATCGGTATCAGCACTACCAGTCAATACTATCGTACGCCTCAACGCTGGTGCAGTAAGCGGAGCTCCTGCATACTCTTGCCGACTGTCGTACTGGACTTTATTTGGCCAAGTGCTAAACCACACTTACCGAGTCAACGTATTGGTGTCGGTGCGACGACTCTCCAATACCGAAAACCCACCACCTTTATTTTATGCACATGCAATATTACAATGATTTTCCACCGAGCCAAAGCTCCCCGGACTATCCCTTCCGTTATAATCATCTTCCGAGCCAAAAGTTCCACGAATAATCCGTCCATCATAACTATCGACCGAGCCATCGGCTCGTCGGGCTAACCTGCCTATCACTAGATCCACCAAGCCTACCGCTCGTGTGACCAACCTAACTCACATAACACTGGGGAGTGTGAGTGTGTGTGTAATCTTTGTTATACTAGTTCCTCTTAAACATTGATTATTCTTACGGTTTACGTTAACCTTGGACTGCCTAGGGCATTCCTTGTGAAGGGCTCTCGGGGGCACTAGGAACTACGATGGGCTGAAGACTAAAGATCCCTTTCGCAAGGAACTTACTATTATTGGTTATTACCCAATTCCCGATCCCTTTTAATGTTATTCTGGATCTAAACCTAGAGTGTCTTGACTCTCTCTCTCTCCACAGGAAAGATGATTTTCGTCAATCCCGAACACCTCTTAACACTAGTCAACCCAACACTCTCCTTATAATGACTCCTAATGAAGCTCGCTTTTTCTCTTTACCAAGATCAGTAAACCAATAAACCCATCTCCCTATGACCATTTCACATGTTATCATAATTTCTGCAATTTTACTAAATGCAGACCAAACTATGCTATATGATGTGCATGATAGGAATTACTCCAAATTTTCATCCAAATGCCCTAAGATATTTATTGCGGGTCTATCATGAAACATTTAACCCAAATCCAGAAACTTATATTTTTCTAATTAGTTTGGCATTTATTAAATTTTCCAAAAGTTAGGTCATAGGTAATTTTGAACATGAAGTACTAGATTTACTTAAGTTATGGTCACCCAAATATTATTATCATTATATGATTCCAAAATAACAGAGAATATACTAAAGTCATAAACTTTCATAAAAGAATCAGCCCCTAAATAATTAATTTAAGATAAATACAATAAATAGACTTAAAGAGAGAAGTAACTCAAAATATTATCCAAAAATTAGAAAAAAAATAGCAGTGCTATAATATGATCATAAATCTCCACTGACTAAGTTTCATAACATTCTAAGTTAGTGTAACCCTGATTTTATCAAAATTATCTTTAGGGGCAACATAAAGATTATAACTATAAGTATGAGCTAATGTCTTCCAATCATCCTACAATAATTTCTAAAGAATCATAATGTTATAAAAACCTTCCTGCCAAAATTTCCTAAGGATCCAAAATCATATGACCCATCAATATTTTCCTAAAAGTTAAAGGCCTAAACTAACCCGAATTGGTTTAAGTTGTGTGCCTAAGTCTAAATGTCACCAAATTACTCCTTAGGGCATTTCACCACCCTAGAATCACATGGACTAAACTCTAAGTCCATACAAGGACATATCACCCCATGTCCTTCACAAACCCCTGAAGTTCAACATTAGGGTTTGTGTAACACCCCCTTCTGTCACATGACATATAACAGAAGGTTTGGCTATTGCCCCACGCAATATACCATAGACAGTTAGTGGAGTTACGTATTAATACCAAATTTACAGCAATAGGAACATGCATCCTAACTCAGAGCATTCTAGCGGAAGCTTTTAAAACAGTTATAAGAACCCAAATACAAAGCACGAATGTACACTATAACCAAAGGTAGGAATGGCAGCATAATACACAAAAGTCTTGTCCTTAGGGTTTTACAAGTATTTACTTATCCATTACATATTTTACAAGCTTCGGCAAGCAGGCCAGCCACACATGAACAATAATACAGTAAACATTTTGCTTTGACCTTCAAGGGACAGCACAGCATCAAGGGCTTCAGCGTGCTACTTGCAACTAGGCTCACCTATTCCTGCATTAGAACAATCCACCGCACGGTGGCAAACCAAGGAAACAGTCAGCTAAAGCTGACCAAATTATAACGACCCCTCCCCTCACTTGAGGAGACTGTGCTCCTTCCCTGCAGGTAATAGCATTAACGTATAAAGACAATACATCATGTAAACTAAGCACTATTCGCCACAGACGTTAGCAATGCTGGCCAAACGCCCCGTGAACTTAGGGCGCATTATCGGTGTACCGGACTTTCCGGATACCACCACCATTCAGAGGTCCTTGACATGATGGTCACTTTGAGCATTTCAGTCTTTATGGCCGCGGGCCTGAGACTCTCATTATGCCACCGACGAAAGCCCAATTGCTTGATGCTCTCATGTCATAGTCTACAATGCAGGTACAGCTAAACCGTTTCCCGGTGCTCAAGTCTCCATACCATCACTGAATACCTTAGTACTCATGGCCGAACGGTAGGAGCGGGTCGGATTTGACTTTCCTGTTTGGCACTTTAGCGTAATAAAAATGGGCCCTAAAGGCTCTCAACTTTCCAAACAAAGGCCCCCAGGTCTCCCGGAGACATGCCTCACAAACGCATAGCTTGCTGGAAGCTATTGCCGGCGATAACTCTATCGCCGCGCGATAGGGGACAGACTATTGTTTCTTCCCCCTTTTTCGGGTGTTTTCCTGGTGACATCCACTAGTACTCTCACTGCGGTCACCCACACACCCCGTGACTCCGAAATCTACGTGATCACCACAGAGTCTTCTCCGGCATACAAATCATATAAACATGACCAATCCAGACCAACCCGTCCGGATGGGCTTCATACAACATGCCTATCTAATAGTTTTACTTTAAAGACTACCTAAACACCTAGAGAGGGGGTGTGAATAGGTTTTAATTCTTGTTTTAAAATTAAGACAGAATATCACTACAATGCTATAATATAAAACAGAAAATTCTGCAGCAAACTCAGCACACACAATCACAGATTCTACAACTACACAATTCACAGATTGCACACAGTATTTATAGTGGTTCCCCAAGATCTTGGTACATCAACTTTCCCCCTTCACCTATCCAGCAGTATGCTAGATTCAGCCTTACTTCTTTCTTTATCTCAGATCCTCAAATCCCACAGCTCAGAATCCAGAAGGATTCCTACAACTCAGAATGTTTCCACATTCCTACAACTCAGGCTAACAAGCCCTACCTCAGCCTTGCCACATGGCCTACAACTTAGAGAACACCTTCTCCTACAACTCAGGCATAAACAACCCTACCACTCAGAGAACAAATCTCATACACTCAGCCTTTATAAAACAGGCTTACAACTCAGATTTATGAATAGATCCTACAAAATTTGATAAGGAGTTTTATAATCTCTTACCCCTGTTGAGATAGAAGGGATAAGAACTTTCTTGATCAGCTTCTTGAAGAGGCCGATGGCTGAAATCAACTTGATCTTAACTTTCTTCAAAGCTTCTTGAATCTGAACTTAATTGGGTTGATTTCCTTTGAATATAACTGACTGGCAGCTTCCTTCTTAGACTCCAGAAATAGATCTGAATCTTCTTGACAGATTAGTTCAGTATCTGCTTCTTGAGAGACCTGTGATTGTCTCCTTCTTGACTTAAAATAGCTAGAACTCTCTCTATCAAAACCTCTTGAAGATACTTCTGAATTCTTGATTGAATTCAACTTAGACAGAATCTGAATAGAAAACTACTTCAGAACATCTTCTTAGATCTTCTCACGAAGATCTTCTTCTTTGTGAATTGTACTTTTTTGATCAGAGATCAATCTCACAATAGGTGTGTTAGTTGTGTGTATTATCCACTTCTTTCTTCATCTGAATCCATCTATATATAGACTTAATCCATGGTAACCGGCTTATCCGGTTTCTAACTAACTTCTGATAAGTCTGACAGATTCAGTAAACCTGTTGTAACTCACAGCTGTCAAGTAATCAAACAGATCTTGTGCCTTTGTCTTTGTCAGCAAAGCGTCGAGACTGACTGTCATAAAGTGTCGAGACCATCTGTCAATATGTGTCGACACAAGTGACTTAAGTGTCGACACAGACTTTGGTGTTGTAGACATAGCTGCCTTGATGTCGATACAGCTTCTTGACACTACATCTTGAGAATATGTCGACACTGATTATTTGTGTCGACACAATCACTTCTTCACGTTTCAGCACTCGACATTGTTGAAACACTACTGAGTGTCGACACAAGTCCTGTGTGTCGACACAGTTGATGTAGACTAAGAATTCTGTGTGTCGACACTGCCTTCAGGTGTCGACAAAGTTTATGTCGACTCTGCCTCTCTGTGTCGACACTGCCTCCCGGTGTCGACACAAACTCTCTGAAGTGTCGACACAGCCATTTCCAAGTGTCGACACAATCTTACTGAAGTGTCGACACAGCTTCCTCAGGTGTCGACATATGGACTTAGAATCTTTTTCCTGCATTCTAGCACATTCTTAACCTGCACATATAAACTCAAAATAACATCAAATACACCTTGATGTATATCATTGAGCTAATTGAGGCTTCTCCAAATCAGACACACATTTTCCAATGTACCCAACAATCTCCCCCTATTTGGAGAAGTCATAACCCTTTAGCCAATGATATACATCACTTAGAAAATAAACATGATGATGTACATAAGCATTATATTACAGAGTACTTTATAAACAAAATACATATCATAGTTACATCACAGAATAAAGATGTAAAATAGAATGTTCACAAAACAATGTTTTGTATATTAACGCAAAAATGTTTGTTACAAGTTGTTTACATTGATTTCTTTAACAAACTAACAATTACATAGTTCTTGGACAAAAACTAGTAAAACTAAACTAAGGCTGGGCTTGCTCCTTTATGACTATTCCTTTCCCTGGTTCAATCTGAGCCTGCACAGAAGGTTCTGTATCTTTAATGAGCTTCTTGCCTTTCAACTCAGCTTTCTTTTGTGCTTCAGCCTTGATCCTTTGCCTTTCAAAGTAATGAAAAGGCTTAGGGAAATACTTGCTAGGCTCCTGAGCATCAGGAGGTAGCTTCCCCATCTTAGTCTTCCTTCTGTATTGAACTATAGCTTCTTGCCTTGCCTCATACTTCTGCCACTCCTGCTCATTATACCATTTACCCCTTTCATGAACTTGGTCTTTGACAGCTTTCGAGGCAGTTAATATGATATTTCTAGAAGTGGGGCTCCATTGCTCAAAGTCAGGTTTTAACTCTTCCTGCTCTCTAAATCTTTTCTTTGACAATTGAGCAACTTGCTGAGCTTTTAGACCAGCTTCAGGCATATCTACCTTTTCAATAATAACATTAGTAACTGGTAGAGGAGGGTTGTACATAGACTGAACTTGTTGATGTATCATTTCAATATCTGCAGGAGGTAAATGACTTGGGCAACCTCAAGTTGATCACCTTCAAGTAGAGCTGTTTGCACACCTGACTCAGCCATATTATCATCATCGCATAAGGGTGAATATCCCAGAGTGGCTCTAATGCTGTTGGTTACCCATTTGGCATGATCAGAGCCAGCATATACTTACACCCTCTCCCCCTTTATGACTTCTCTGGTCATATGATCTCTTAAGTCCTCTTTTTGAAATCGTATTTGCCCATCTAGGTAATTGATACCATCTTTAAAGAATGGCTTAAATTTTTGAAGCTTGTCACTAATTAACTTCTCAGATGAAGTGATGGCAGTTTTAACTGAATCTAGGGCAGCCTGTAGCTTCTTATCATAGTCTTCCATTTCTTTAGCCTTTGCAGCAGTCATTCCAGTAAAAGTATTTGTTAACTCAGTGACAATCACGTTATGAGATTCTGTCAGATTGTCATTCATTCGTATTTGATTTTCAAGGACATAGCCTTGTTTAACAGCAATCTCGTCCACTTGCTTCTTTATTTCTGCTTGTTGTTTTGCAAGAAATACCATAGCATTGCCCCCTTTGTGAAAGCAATCTGTCATCTCTCTTTTATTCTGATTAACTTCAAATCTGATTTAATTTATGTCTTGGGCTAGATCAAATTGAAGAGCCTTATGGCTTTCATCCACATATTTTTCCAAGGCCAGTCTTTGCTCATCCTACTTCATTTGTAAATTCACCATAAGCTTGTTGTAATCAAAATCAGAAGTAGATTATGAAGAAGTTGTTTGGAGAGCCTTCTTATAGCTTTGACTTCTTCTCTTAAAGGCCATTAGTTTTCTTTTCTTTGCCTCCCTGACTTCTTCATGCTCAGATTCTGAAGAACTTTCAATATTAACTCTCTCTTGAGAAGTGGAAGAAATTTCTTTCTCAACTCCATGTTGCTCCTCCTCAATATTAACATGCTCCCCCTCAATCCTAACTTGCTCCTCCTCAAATCTTTGGGTCTCCAGTTTATCTGCTGCTCCTTCAAGATCAGGAAACTACTCTTCCAGAGTGAATTCTTGTTGAGTGTGAGCAGGAGATAGTACTTTCTCAGCAGCAGCAGCAACTCCAGAAATATCAAGATCAGTTTGAGAAACAATGCCCTCTGATAAATTGATTCTTTCTTCCTCTTGCACCTGTTCAGAATCTGGCTCCCCCTGCAAATGTGCAGTAATTGGCTCCCCCTGTACCTGTGCAGATATAGTCTTTTACTGGACTTGTGCATCTTCATGACCATGCTCAGAAAGGTCATGTGCTAGTAATTTTTCTGTTAGCTCTTGCCTGTCCACATCAGGCATCTCCTTTGAAAGAACTCTATCCCATCTTGAGAATAACCTTATGTCCATTCTCCTCATGTGATTTATCTTTGATCCAGGAATCTGTTGCATTACCTCTGGAATTATTCCAGCCAGGTACACACTCATGATCCTAGCCAAGTTTGGCTTCTTGATCCCTTCTTTTATCTTATCAAACAGTACTGCAGACCAATTGGTTTGAATCTTAAAGATTACCCTTGTCATTAGGCTGAACATATAGGCTGATATCCTATCATGGCCACCTGGTTTACATAATATACCTTTTCCTACTATTTCAGATAGGAATTTCCCTTGATGATTCATGCCTTTTCTGTTGATGGCTGCTCCTATCTTTAAGGTTGGATCCAATCCACACCATTGAAGCGCCTCCCTGGTCCTTGAGGCTGGGACCTCTTCCTCATCATGTATTCTAGGAAGATGGAGAATCTTGCTCAACCTCTTCTGAGATAGCTTGACTTTTTCTCCATGTATAGTGGATTTGATCTTCAATCCTATTGAGTCCATTGATGCAGTAGTATAGAACTTGAATACTTCTTTCTTCCATATCTTTGTAGGTTCAGAGACAAGATATTCTAATCCATTGTCTGCAAGAAGAGAAATGACCTGTTTGATCTCTGGAGCGGCATCGTCGAATGTATGCCTAACCAACTCATATCCTTCATTAATGTTGTCTTCAATCTTGGGCGCCATTGGAATGAAGAGAAAGCTTGGTTGGAGAGAAGAGAGATTGTCGACACAAGGTTTTTGTCTCGAAACCCTGGTGAGCGTGTCGACAGAATATGTTCTTGACCTATTTATACCCTTCTAATCAAAGAAGCTCAAAAGGCGGGCAAAAACAGTCTAAATGTGTCGACACAGTTGGAATGTGTAGACACAAACTCTTATTTTCTCGACCACGACACTGACTACTATGTGTCGACACCAATTGATGATATGTCGACACAGGAGATACTTAGTAGTTCATCAGAAATTCTGTGTTGACTCTTAGTACAAGTGTTGACACAAAATCTGTAAGTGACGACACCATTACTCTGGTTGTGTCGACACTACATTTCTGGATGTGTCGACTCTTTGTCCCTTAGGTGTCGACACATTTTCTCTGTGTCGACACAATTTCCCTGAATTGTCGACATGACTTCTCTGTGTCGACACTTTATCACTGAATGTGTCGACACCATTTTACTTAGCCAATTTTTTGGTAAACTAACCTATGGTCAGCATTCCTAATTAAATTTTAAATTTATTGAATTTAGTTTCATCCAGAGGCTTAGTAAATACATCTGCAATTTAAAAATAAGTTTTAACAAATTCTAATGAGATGTCTTCTTTTTCTACATGTTCTCTTAGAAAATGGTATCTTATCTCTATATGTTTAGTCCTACTATGTGAAACAGGATTGTTTGCAATAGAAATGGCACTTTTAGAATCACACAATAAAGGTGTTCTACTTACTTGAATACCATTGTCCCTTAGCTGATGCTGAATCCAAAACAGCTGTGCACAACAACTTCCTGCTGCCACATATTCATACTCAACTGTGGACATTGCCACACTAGTCTGCTTCTTACTGCTCCAGGATATAAACCTTCCTCCCAAGAATTGGCATGTACCTGTAGTACTTTTTCTATCTTCTCTACAGCCTGCAAAATCTGCATCTGAATAACCTGTTAGTAGAAAATATCCATTCCTAGGGTACCAAAGGCCTAAATTAGGTGTGCCCTTTAGATATCTCAAAATCCTCTTGACTGCAGTATAATGTGATTCTTTAGGGAAGGCTTGGTACCTAGCATAGACACATGTAGCATACATAATGTATGGTCTACTAGCAGTGAGATATAATAAAGAATCAATTATTCCTCTATACAAAGACTCATCTACAGGTTTACCTGCATCATCTTTGCATATAAGCATACTTGTTCCCATAGGAGTTCTCATGGTGGAGGATGATTCCATACCATACTTCTTAATTAACTCCTTGGTGAACTTATACTGGGATATGGACAAGCCATCTTCAGTCTGTCTTACTTGGAGTCCCATGAAGAACTTAAGTTCCCCCATACTGCTCATTTCAAACTTCCCTTCCATAAGTTTGGCAAACTTCTTGCAAAGGTTGTTCTCTGTAGACCCAAAAATTATGTCATCTACATAGATTTGAACTAAGATTATCTTACTTTTAGATTCCCTTAGGAATAGAGTTTTGTCTAATTTATCTCTTGAGAATTTGTTCTCAATAAGGAAAGTAGACAGGGTTTCATACCAAGCCCTTTGGGCTTGCTTTGACCCATACAATGCTTTCCTAAGTCTATAGACATAACCAGGTTTAAGAGAATCTACAAAACCTGATGGCTGCTCTACATAGACTTCTTCTTTTAGATCACTATTCAGGAATGCTGATTTCACATCCATTTGATATACCTTGAAGCCTTGATATGCTGCATAGGTAAGGAACATCCTGATTGCTTCCAGTCTTACTAGTGGGGCAAATGTTTGATCAAAGTCTATTCCCACTTCCTGTCTGTATCCTTTTGCAACCAATCTTGCTTTGTTCTTCACTCTCATCCAACTTGTTCCTAAAAATCCACTTTGTACCAATGATGTTATTGTCTTTTGGTTTAGGAACTAACTCCCAGACCTTGCATCTTCTAAACTGATTAAGCTCTTCTTGCATAACATTAATCCAGTGTTGGTCTTGGATAGCTTCTTCAAATTTCTTTGGCTCCAGTTGATATAGAAAACTTGAGTGCAGGACTGTATTCAAATTTCTGCTTCTGGTTTGCACTCCATGTCTTGGATCACCAATTATCTGATTTGCTGGATGATCCTTTAAATGTCTTACAGTTGGAGGTAGACTTCCTTCTAGCTGAATACCTCCAGTTTCTTCATTATGATGCACTTCTTGGTTGTCATCAGCTTCTAGAGAGTCTTGTACCCCCTAGACAGTATCCATCATTTTCCAATTCTTCATCTACAGTTGAGCCTACTACAATGGAAATCTTGTCCATTCTATTGCTTATACCTGTTGGACTGCATGAACTACAAGGCAACTCACTGTTGATTAATCTAGTTTCATCAAATACAACATGTACAGATTCTTCTACAACCCGTGTAATCAAGTTGTAGACCCTATAAGCCTTACTATTGATGTTGTACCCAACAAATATCCCATCTTGGGATTTGGCAGCAAACTTAGTTAGATAAGACTTGCCATTGTTAAGGATATAACACTTGCAACCAAAGATTCTAAAATAGGATAAATTTGGTTTTCTACCTTTTATGATCTCATAGGGTGTCTTTTTGTGGCTTTTGGTAATAGAGGCCCTATTGATCACATGACATGCGGTACTAAATACCTCAGCCCAGAAGTATTCTGGGAGAGAATTGTCACTCAATAGAGTTCTACCAGCTTCAATCAATGTCCTATTCTTCCTTTCAGCAATACCATTTTGCTAAGGTGTTCTAGGTGAGGAGAACTCTTGAAAAATCCTAAATTCTTCACATAATCTTGTCATACTTTCAGATTGAAATTCAGTGCCATGGTCACTTCTTATTTTGACCACTGTACTGTTCAGTTCATTCTGAATTTGTTTGACAAAACTATGTAAAGCACTTGGGGTTTCAGATTTCTGCCTCAAAAAGAACACCCAGGAATATCTAGAATAGTCATCTACAACCACAAAAGTGTAGACCTTCCTACCTAGACTATGAACTGGCATAGGACCAAATAAATCCATATGCAGTAGGTATAGACACCTGACTGAATCCTTATTTTCAAGGGTATGAAAGGAGGATTTTGTTTGCTTGCCCTTTTGACAAGCTTAATATATCCCATCATTTATACTCTTAACCTGAGGACCATTCCTCACTAACTCTTTGCTAAAGAGTTGGCCAATTGTTTTGTAGTTAAGATGAGCCAACCTCTTGTGCCATTTGACACAATGAGATTCTCTCTCATCAGCTATAAGACAAATAGGAGAAACCTTGTTCTCACACACAAAGTCAAGACAATAAACATTTCTTTTTCTATACCCAGTCAATATGACCTTTTGATCATTTGACCTTTTGATATGACATCCATTCTTAACAAATGAAATGTCATATCCTAGATCACTCAGCTAACTTATGCTTATCAGGTTGTGTTTCAAACCTTTTACATAAGCTACTTGAGTGATGGTACTTTGGTTTGAAGAAATGTTACCAAATCCTTTGATGATTCCTCTTTTAGATCCACCAAAGATTACTTTAGGCCCATCCTTGATAGGTGTATACTCCTTCAGCAGCCCCTTTGTTCATGTCATGTGCCTGAGACATCCACTGTCCAAGTACTATATAGGGGCATGGCAACCTAGACTTTCCTGCAATACAGAATTACTTTTCCTTAGAACCCAAGTAAGTCTTGGGTCCTTGGTTCAAGTTAGCACAATTCATCAAAACTACCAGTAGCTCTTCTCACTGGTAGATTGTTGTTCTTCCTGACACTTATTTTATGCCACCAGTCTAAGGCAAAATAGTCTGTCTTGCCACAACACCAGTATTCATACTTGTTGTATCTAGGTCTAGATACATTTTTGGCAGAAATTTTTTTTTTTCTGTGCTGGTGCTGCTACAGCTACACCCACTGATTTCTTATAACCATTTGGTTTATGAACATGGGCTGACTTATTGGCATTAATACCCTTGTTATTCACAACATCAATCTTATTATGACCATGAATGTTTTCAAGATCATATCTGTTAGAAGGCACTTGTACCTTTCTAAACATTACAGGCACTTTAAAATTTACTGGCTGGACTGGTGCTTTGCCTTTTCTACTGAATTGGACAGTCCTGGTGTTACCTTTAAAGCCTAATCCTGCCTTACCCTTTTGAGCCACAAACTCATCTATTAAGGGTAAGACTGATTTTGGCTTAGAGTAACTAGCAACTAGATCTTTCTCCTTTTGAAGTCTGACATCCAGACTTTTAATTAGATCATTTTTTTATGTGATTGTACCAATCTGAATAACAGTTATAGTTTTCAGCTTAGCAACCTCATTCAATTTTTGATCCAATTCTTTCTCTAAACAAGATGCAGTCATCTTAAGATCTACAATTTCCTTAGCCTGAGTTTTGGCAAGGTTTTTGCTTTTCTTAAGTGCCTGCAATAAGTCCCCATATTCATCTATCAACTGATGAATATCTCCTTCAGATTCAGATCCATCCTTATCACTTGAAGCAGATGAATCTGACTCTGAACTAATATTGTAATCAGAAATTTTAGAATTATTTTGTATCTTACTGGGACTAGGCTGATCCTAGCACTTGTTGTATTCTGATTCAGCCATCAGTCCCATGCACTGATGGTCTTCTTGTTCAAAGATGGAGTTCAGCAATTGCATAAACTCATCTTCTTCACTAGCTGCATACAGTCCAATGTATGCTTCAGCTTCAGATTCTAACTCTGAGGAGGATTGATCTGTAAGACTCTTCTCCTTCTTAGCAATAAAGGATTTCTCCTTCTTGCCCTTTTGTTGAGTCTTCTTTCTGTATGCTGACTCCTTCCTCTTTTCTGGACACTCAGCCACCACATGTCCAGGCCTACTACAGCAATAGCAAACAATTTTTGATGTTGTAGCTTTGATGGGATTAGACCTGCTCCTTTCCTTTCTTGATGATTTTCTCTTTTGATAGTAGTCATCAACTGGCTGTGATGTGGAGGGTCTTGACTTCCACTGCTTCTTCTTCAAGAACCTCTAAAACTGCCTTGTAAAGGTAGCAAAATCTGCATCTGAATCACTGCTATCTGAGTTCTGATTATCTAAATTCTCTGAGATAACTTCAGCAACTTCCTTAGAAGGTGATGAAGATATCCTTCTATTCTTTCTAGTGGCTTCAACCTTGAAGGCCACAGACCTTTCTCTATGCTTTCCTTTTGTATTTCTTTCTTCCTCCTTCCTAGACATTAGTTGCATTTCATATGATAGCAACTTTCCAAATAAGGTTGGAGGAGAAATGACTGCTAGTTTGGCCACTTCTCTTATGGCACAAATCTTGGTATCCCAATCCTTTGTCAAGGATCTTAGGAATTTGTCATTCAGCTCATAAGTACTGAAGACCCTTCCATAGGACATCAGTTCATTAACTATCCTGTATAATTTCTTGTAGCATTCAGATATGCTATCAGACTTCCCTTTTCTGAAACTCTCATATTCTTGATTTAGCATAGACTTTCTGTCTTGTCTAACTTCTTCAGAACCCTCCATGTAGACAATCAAAGTGTCCCACATTTCCTTGAAGGTTTTGTAGTGAATCAAATTTTGGAAAGTAGAATCATCTATGGCACTCACTATGATATTCTGAGCTCTTTTATCCATAGTTGCCAGTATAATCTCATCCTTAGTCATTTCAGAAAAATCTTTAGGAGTTCTTTGATTTGCATCTAGAATAGACACATTCATTGGGATATATGAACCTTCTTTTACTGTGATATATATCCTTGGGTACAAGGCCTTCATAAACAACCTAACCCTTTCTTTCCAGATTCCAAAAATCTCTTTCCTGCAGATGGGTAATTTCATTGACCCTAGTTCCTTGTGATTCTCTCCAGAACCCATTTTCTTGATTCTTGATTCTTCCTTAGGGATCTAAATCAAACTGTTAAGCCCTTCTTTGAGTAACCTCCCTCTGATACCACTTGATAGTTTTTCTTTCAAGACTACCTAAACACCTAGAGGGGGGGGGGAGTGAATAGGTTCTAATTCTTGTTTTAAAATTAAGATAGAATATCACTACAATGCTATAATATAAAACAGAAAATTCTGCATCAAACTCAGCACACACAATCACAGATTCTACAGCTACACAATTCACAGATTGCACACAGTATTTATAGTGGTTCCCCAAGGTCTGGGTACATCCACTTTCCCCCTTCACCTATCTAGCAGTATGCTAGATTCGGCCTTACTTATTCCTTTATCTCAGATCCTCAGATCCCACAGCTAAGAATCTAGAAGGATTCCTACAACTCAGAATGTTTCCACATTCCTACAACTCAGGCTAACAAGCCCTACCTCAGCCTTGCCACAAGACCTACAACTCAGAGAACACCTTCTCCTACAATTCAGGCATAAATAACCCAACCACTCAGAGAACAAATCTTCTACACTCAGCCTTTATAAAACAGGCTTACAACTCAGATCTATGAATAGATCCTACAGAATGTTATAAGGAATTTTATAATCTCTTACCCTTGTTGAGACAGAAGAGATAAGAACTTTCTTGATCAGCTTCTTGAAGAGGCTGATGTCTGAAATAACCTTGATCTTAGTTTTTTTTCAAAGCTTCTTGAATCTGAACTTAGTTGGGTTGATTTCTTTTGAATATAACTGACTGACAGCTTCCTTCTTAGACTCCAGAAATAGATCTGAATCTTCTTGATAGATTATTTAAGTATCTGCTTCTTGAGAGACCTGTGATTGTCTCCTTATTGACTTCAAATAGTTGGATCTATCTCTATCCAAACCTCTTGAAGAAACTTCTGAATTCTTGATTGAATTCAACTTAGATAGAATCTGAATAGAAAACTACTTCAGAACGTCTTCTTAGATCTTCTCACGAAGATCTTCTTCTTTGTGACTTGTACTTTCTTGATCAGAGATCAATCTCATAATAGGTGTGTTAGTTTTGTGTATTATCCACTTATTTCTTCTTCTGAATCCATCTATATATAGACTTCATCCATGGTAACCGGCTGATCCGGTTTCTAACTAACTTCTGACAAGTCTGACAGATTCAGTAAACCTGTTGTAACTTACAGCTGTCAAGTCATCAAACAGATCTTGTGCCTTTGTCTTTATCAGCAAAGCGTCGAGACTGACTTCCATAAAGTGTCGAGACGATCTGTCAATATGTGTCGACACAAGTGACTTATGTGTCGACACAGACTTTGGTGTTTTCGACATAGCTTCCTTGATGTCGACACAGCTTCTTGACACTGCATCTTAAGAATGTGTCGACACTGATTATTTGTGTCGACACAATCACTTCTTCACTTTTCAGCACTCGACATTATTGAAACACTGCTGAGTGTCGACACAAGTCCTGTGTGTCGACACAGTTGATATAGACTAAGAATTCTGTGTGTCGACACTTCCTTCATGTGTCGAAACAGTTGATGTCGACTCTGCCTCTGTGTGTCGACACTGTCTCCCGGTGTCGACACAAACTCACTGAAGTGTCGACACAGCCATTTCCAAGTGTCGACACAATCTTACTAAAGTGTCGACACAGCTTTCTCAGGTGTCGACATATGGACTTAGAATCTTTTTCCTGCATTCTAGCACATTCCTAACCTGCACATATAAACTCAAAATAACATCAAATACACTTTGATGTATATCATTGAGCTAAGTGAGGCTTCTCCAAATCAGGTACACATTTTCCAATGTACCACACACTATCCCGTAATATAATTCTGGGTATAAATGTAAAACTATAGGGATAAACCATTTCTACTCGAAGAAATACCTCAAACTCACTGCCCACTCGCGGGAGAGAGTTTCCTATGCAAAAAAGGAAGAGGACTTCACATGTCCAAGA
The DNA here is from genome assembly GCA_039513925.1 of Platanthera zijinensis. Classification (NCBI taxonomy): domain Eukaryota; kingdom Viridiplantae; phylum Streptophyta; class Magnoliopsida; order Asparagales; family Orchidaceae; genus Platanthera; species Platanthera zijinensis. The sequence goes on from CM077092.1 coordinate 59,935,644, forward strand.
AGAGAATCGTTACCCTAACGGTTCGCTTCGGCGCCATGGAAAACTAGTCGGATGAAAAGCACCGCAACAGACTCGCCTCCGCGGATCTGGACTCAGTTTATGATTCGTAGTTCTAAAGCTCCACCGGCGGCAGGCTCCCTCCTCCTCCTTCTTCCTCACTCTTGACACTCTCTAACACTTTAGAAAGAGAAAGACCTAAGAGAAATGAGGGTTTAACCCTCAACTCCCGGCCATATAAGAGCAGGGAGATTTCTCGACCGTTGGATCCTATTTGAAGGAAATGAACGACCACAAATAGCCCTGAAATCACTTTCCTGTACCGAACAGGGACTGTGACATGCCCATGTAATAGGCCGTGTCTCACGATCTGAACATGATCGTCGAACACAGAGCATGACACGGGCTCAGACACGCCTGTTTCACTACTGGACACGCCCGTGTCAGCTTTTGACACGCCCGTATCACAGGGCGTGTTCCTCAAGCAACACAGGAAACCATCGCATCTCGACAAGGACATGGCCCTGTGACACGTCTATATCACATGCCGTGTGCCAGACACGGATTAGGACACGCCCGTATCACAGACCATGTTCATCAGTCGATACAGACCGGCCAAATGCAGGGAAGGACACGGCCCTAGACACGCCTGTGTCCCAGGCCGTGTGCCCGACATGGCTTACCTTCGAGGATTGTCGAATGCATTTCATTGACCTCACAAAAAATTGTCGAACTCATAGCAGGACATGACCCTGTGACACACCCGTGTCACAGGCCGTGCGAAGCTACTCAAGCACCAAATGCCCTTAAACCACTAACATTCCATAATTGAGTTTTGGGGTGTTACAACCATCTTAAAAGAATTTCGTCCCGAAATTATAGAACGGAAAAGTACTCAAAATTAAACGGTACTTGAGTGTAAAAGCTCAGGATACTCCTCAAGCATGGTCTGCTCTCGCTCCCACGATAGCTCTTCATGACCGCAATTGTCCCAACGGACTTTGACCATCCTGATAGCTTTGTTCCCCAATTGCTTGACCTCTGCACCCTCTATCCGAATGGGTCTAACTTTCGTTGTTAGCCCACTATCGACCGACACTTGATCCGCAACAACCACTTGAGTTGGCTCTTTCACGGATTTGCGTAGGACCAAGATGTGAAATACATCATGCAAACCACTCAGCTCTACTGAAAGAGCCAACCGATAGGCGACTTCACTAACCTGCTCAAAGATCTCAAAAGGCCCAACATACCTCAGAGTAAGCTTCTTTAAGCATCGAATACTTGATACGTGTAAGACCCCCTTTTTTTTTTCTTTTTCAACCACCGGGGTCTTAGGCCCAGAACCGCCGCTTTGCGGTGACACCTTCACGTCCTGAAGGGTCATCACCACAAGGCGCCGATTCTGCCGGCCAAATCGATCACAAAAAGTAGCACAATTATTGAAGTAATAGTACACAGTCCACAATAACAAAAACCACATATATAAATAAGTAAGCTCCACGAAGGGAGTGTCCACAGAAACATCAGAGTACTATAAATACGGGCTTATGCCCGGTACAAAATGTCCTCACTACAAGTCTCTCATGCGGAAGCGAAACAGTAAACTACTCAAGGATCGAGACTCACGGTCCCGGCTGTGTGAACTCCGGAGCTAGACTGCCCCATCTCCAGGCGCACCGATCTCTGGGGCTGCTCCTCCATGCTGGGCTCCACGATCCCCTAAATGATGCGGTTCGAAAACCGTTAGTCATAAAGACTAAGCCCTATCATCCCCTACCCCTTCCTCCATGGCTCCTAGGAACCGAGCGGAGAGGAAGAAAGGGAAGGACATGAAGGTGGAGATTAAACATGAACAGATGGCAGCGGAAACTAATCTAGCAAGTTGTGTTAGGTGAGCAGTTAATAAAATGTTATAATAGGTCTAGCAGTAAGGAAAGTAATTAAATGAATTTAAACCTTCACTTATGCGAGAACACATAAGCAAAGGGATCTTTTACAAGGCTCCCATCGTATAAGTGTCCCATACCACTTATACCTTGGGGTGTCGGTTATCAAACAGCAGGGGTTATTATATATCGAAAATAACCTTTGATTTATAAACTTGCCCACACAAGCTTATAGACCAAGGGGTCGTTTTGCAGGTCCTAATGTATAAGCGTCCCATTCCACTTATACTTTAGGTGTCAAGGTTGTTATGAATGATTATGAAATGCAACTATATGGTGGGTATGTTATGTCATGCAGTGCAACTCACACACCCGACTCTGTGCACACAGACCTTTAGTTCCCCCTTTCGGAGCCGTTACCTCCCAGGATACCTCCGTAGTGGCAAACGGAAGCGGTGGGTTGGGCCTCGCCCACCTCCAAAACCAGTAAAGCACACTGGTCTGACCTATCGTACGCCTCAACGCTTGGTGCACAAAGCGGACGCCTGCGTACTCTTGCCGGCTGGCGCACCGGACTTCTGTTGGCGGAGTGCTAATCACCCCGCCGAGTCAACGATATCGGTGTCGGTGCAATCGAACTCCCCGATATCGATAGACCCACCACCTTAACTTTTCCTATCTTATGCACATGCAAGTTAAATCGTAAGCACACAAAACCGAGCCGAAGCTCCCCGGACCAAAACGTCCGTCTCCAAACCAACCGAGCCGAAGCTCCCCGGACCATCCCGTCCATTTCCAAATCAACCGAGCCGAAGCTCTCATCAACCTTCCTGTGCCAACAGTGTTGTGAAGAGTGCAGCCCTAGTTACTAAGTTATTCTTGTTGGTTTGTTATTACAGTTTACGTTAGCCCAGGACTGCCCCCGGTATACCCCGTGAAGGGCTCTCAAGGGGCACTAGGAACCAAGACGGTGCATTACGGCCCGAAGTTCCCTTTCGCAAGGCACTTATTGTTATTGGTTGTTTTCCCTTAGCCCGATTTCCTTCTCATATTACGATAGACTATCCTAGGGTTATTTTTAAACCTTCCACTCTTCGGGAAAAGCGATCTTTCGCCAAACCCGAGCACCTCTTAACTCTAACTAACACCACTACTCACTACTCTTTATATCTTCATCAGATCATGTCCTATTGCATATCACAAACTGCTATATACAGACCGACCTAATCTACATGTCGAACCGGTTATGCAATGGTCCATTACTCATCCAAATGCCCTAAATTAATTACTGGAGGCTTTCCATGATATAAACAACCTAAATCCAGAAAATGGGAATTTTCCTAATTTATTTGGCATTTAATTAAATTCCTCAAAAATCCAAGGACTACCGGTTTGAACATGAACAACCCTAACTATTCATGCAAGATGTCCAGCAAATTTATGATAATTAAAAGGTTATCTCAGAAGGCTAAATCCTCAGAATCACAATTTTTCTATCTTCAAAATGACATGAAAACTATTTTGGAAATAATCTCTAATTTCTATAGTTTATGAAGCAAGTACAGAAAATATTCTTCCAAAAATTCTAAATAAATTATGACATGATGAATAAGGCCTAAAATTTGCACTGGCTAAGTTTCATAATTTTCCAGCAAGCATTTTATCCATAATAATTTTTTAAACATAAAAGCCCTTTCTATCATTTGTGAATAAAGTGCTAGATTTACTCAACATAAAATTCTATAACAATTCAGGGATCAATGTTCTACAAGTCAAGATCTAAATCCAGAATTTTAACTGATTATAATTAATGTAAAGCCTCAAATTAATTGAAACAACAAATTGGGCTAATAATCCTTTAACACACAAAGTATAATATATATTAATCATAAAATTCCAGAAAAATCACCATGAGTCTAAAACATCCTAAAACCCCCTCCTCCCGAGTTTCATAATTTTTGGATTTGCTTTAGTGCTTAAAATAACTAAATTACATTTCTATCCTAATCCGACATCTCGACTTTTGAGGTACCTAACTACCTCCAAATCCATCACTATTTCAACCGGAGGGTTTTCATCATATCATCCCCTCTCCTCCAAATTTCAAGGGCATACAAGAGCTTTTGCTCCTATGTCCTTCACAAACCTCAAACTCCCACCCGTTGGAGTTGAGCCAATCTCTTAGGGTAAAATCCATCCTAAGCCACACTATGTTACCCAAGAGGGTAGACATAGACTCAACAAATCAGTGGCCGACAACTTCAGCCTCTCTTAAGGAGATTTGTCCACTCCATCTCCACTTGTACTTTTCCCCAAAGTACCCCTCACCAAGGCCTATCTAGGACTTGATAATTCCCTATTCAAAACTCGACCAATCGAGTTGAAATTTTGTACAGATCTTAATATTGATGCCAGGGACCACCACCCAAAATTTGGGGGAGTTTGGGCTTAATTTCATCTCCTAATTAATTTTATATTGTTTATTAAATTTTTACAAAAACTTTGGGCAAAAGTTCTCCAAAAATTCTCATTTTTGGACAGCCTCTCGATATACATATTATAGACCTCCAGTCCAAATTTCAAGTCATTTGGACATGATATGAACCATAGGCAACCATTTTAATTTCTGGTTAACCTAGGTCTTGACCCCACCAAAATGAGTGCTGTGTTCAAACCACTCACCCAAATTGAATAAAATCAATTTTAAATTAAAGTAGACCCCGAGGGCTACAACTTCTGTGTCTGGTCATTTTTCCTAAATCGGCCTCTAAGTGCCTCGTTTTGCAGCCTCAAAAATACATTCAAATAATCTATTTTCATTAAGTAAAATAAAACAACCTATGCATTATAATATTAATTCCACTGTTCATCTTCTTCATGAACCCGAACAGACACAGGAAAATATTTTTCCTGTAAGCATTCAGTGATCCGTCGCCGGCCGTTCGGTCACTTCCCTGGCCAGCCACCACCACCACCACCTCCGTTGAGGCGATGGCTAGCGGTCGGCGGTGGTTTGGCCGCCGGAGGTGGCGGTTTCCGGCGAACTCGAAATATCTTTTTCATGGTTTTTCCATGAAAACGAGAGATGGATTCGGCTCCGTTGGGCACGAATCTCCTTCCTAAGAATCCTAAGATCTACCCATGAAAGAGAAGGAGTAGAGGAGGACCTTGTTCGCGGTTTGGAGGCGAGAAGAGCGACGAGGTGCCATGGCGCGGTGGTGGCGTTGCTGAACTCCTCTTTACAGCAAGAACAAAGATCTGCTTCGTTTGCTTGAGCGTGTAACCCTCTCCTCTTTCCCCAAGTGGGCTTTTATAAGTCAGATAATGGGAAGATGAATGGGTAAATCCATTATGGCCATGACGGTTCTCCCCTTAACGTTTCGGTTACAGTGAAGGGATGTGAAGGGATAAGAAACGGTGGAAACTGAACAGGTGCGTCCAGCTGGCGGTTTTCTATTGGACCACCTTTTCCTCATTTATTATATAATTACAGAAGGAAAACGGCCGGTAGTTACTCCTGGTGTAACTTCCCAAGCCAGCATTTATTTCCACGCGCGTTAGAATTATTTCGGGCCTGAACCGTCGTTTCGGCCAATGTCACGGGCGTGACACATAGGTCACGGGCGTGACAGGCCCGGGTAGCCCATTCTGGGTTCTACGATCGTCGAACTGAGATCGACGATCGTCGATGGATGGTCACGGGCGTGACATCTTGGGTCACGGGCGTGACAGGCCCGAACAGCAGATTTCGAGGTCGACGATCGTCGAATTGAGATCGACGATCGTCGATGGGGTCACGCCCTAGGTCACGGGCGTGACAGTCATGTCACGGGCGTGACATGCCCGGGGCGCAAGCTCCACGATCGTCTCACGGCGATCGACGGTCGTCGATGGGGTCACGCCCCTAGTCACGGGCGTGACACCTTGGTCACGGGCGTGACATGCCCCGTCAGCACGATCGACGATCGTCTCGTGGAGATCGACGATCGTCGACGTAGTCACGCCCAAGTCACGGGCGTGACATCTTGGTCACGGGCGTGACATGCCCAGACAGCGCGTTCGACGATCGTCTCGTGGAGATCGACGATCGTCGAAGTAGACACGCCCAGGTCACGGGCGTGACGGGCCGGTCACGGGCGTGACCAACCCGTGACCCGCAATACTGGTCGCTTTATTTCCAATTTTGGGCCTCCTAGGGTTCCGTCACGACAAATCTGACTCCTAGGGGTCTAGCCGGAAATGGGATGTTACAAATCCCAATAAACAAAACAAAAATTTCGTCCCCGAAATTGAGGTTGAGCCTACGGGGATTTCTATCGGAACAAATTAATCTTGTAACATCCCATTCGATCTTTCTATTGGGTTCAGGCGATCGTTCGTTTGATAACGAAGACAATCTCCCCAATAAACAAAAGATTAGCCCCTACCATTCTGATTAAGTGTGCATACCTAGGTCCTAGATTTCCCTTGTCTAGTCTTAACATTCCAAAACAAGAAGGCAGTTTATAGTATACCGAGAGGTGGTGAGATGTACCTGACTGAACAACTCCGGGTATCTTTGCCTCATCAGATCCTGCGGTTCCCAGGTGTGCTCCTCCTGACCGTGATTTCTCCACAAAACCTTGACTAAGGGAATCTTCTTGCGGCGCAAGATCCGCACTCCTTTGTCATCGATCCGAACCGGCTCCAAGTGAACAGATCGGTCTGAAGCTACCGGCCCTTCTGTGGTCAAAATTCGCTGCTCCGGGCGTAGTAGAGCCCTTCTCAGCGAAGAGATATGGAAGACGTCGTGTAGAGCTGCCAGCTCTGGTGGCAACTCTAGCCTGTAGGCTAAGGGTCCGATCCGCTCCATGATCCGGTAAGGGCCCATGTACCTAGGGCTGAGTTTCTTCCTCCGACCGCGCACCCGTGAGACTCCGTGCATGGGCCGGATCTTCAAGAACACTCGATCTCCTACCCGGAACTCCACCTGACGATGCCGAGCGTCATAGTATTTTGCTTGTCTGCTCTGCGCCTCCAGCATCCTATCTCTGATCAGTCTCACCTGGGCCTCTGTATCTTCCACAAAATCCGATCCCAACAGCTTCGGATCCTCGTCTTGAACCCAAGAAAGCGGGGTCCTACATTTCCTTCCATACAAGGCCTCATAAGGCGCCATCCTGATGCTGGACTGGTAGCTATTATTGTAGGAGAACTCGACCAACGGTAACATCTTCTCCCACGGCTCCCCTCGGTCCAGTATACACAGTCGTAGTAAGTCCTCCAAGGTCCGGTTGGTGCGCTCGGTCTGCCCGTCCGTCTGAGGGTGGAAGGCCGTGCTAAAAGTCAACCGGGTGCCCAAATATGCCTGCACTGACCGCCACTCCCTGGATGTAAACCGTCCATCGCGGTCCGACACTATCGTCCGGGCACGCCATGATATCGGACATACTGCTCCACAAACTTCCGTACCAGCACTCCCACCGAGTCATCCTTCCTGATCGGTATAAAGCGGGCCACCTTCGTCAAACGATCGACAATCACCCAAATCGAGTCGTTCCCTGTCCGAGACCGGGGAAGACCATGTATAAAATCCATCGCTACGTCGTCAAACTTCCACTCCGGCACCGGGAGTGGCTGCAACAGTCCTGCGGGGTTCCTGCACTCCGCCTTCACCAACTGACACGCCTCGCAATGGGTCACGAAGTACGTAATGTCCTTCTTCATGCCCGGCCAAAACATCGTCCTCTTCAGATCAGCGGTCATCTTTGTGATCCCCGGGTGCACGGAGTACCGGCTGCAATGCGCCTCCGTCAAAATATCCTCTCGGATCTGGCCTCCTGCTGGTATATATACTCTGCCTCTGAAGTGGAGTAACCCGTCCCTCAGGGAATAATCCCCTGTCGAACCTTCCTCCAAAGCTCGGAACATCGGCTCTGCCCCCGCATCTGTCCTCTGTCCATCCCGGATGCGATCCCGAATATCGTCAATGGCCACTATCGATGCCAGATACTCCCTATACAGATCTGGGTCATCCTCGGACACTAGGGATATCTGCATGTCTCTGAATGACTGGACCAGCTCCATAGACATAACCTGGGGCCCAGCTTCGGAAGTGGCCGCTCTCCGGCTCAATGCGTCGGCCACCACGTTTGCCTTCCCTGGGTGGTAGTGCATCTCATACTGATAATCTGCTAAGAACTCCACCCAGCGCCTCTGCCTGATATTCAGCTCCTTCTGAGTGTCCACGTATTTCAAGTTCTTGTGATCGGAGAAGATATCGCAGTGGACTCCATAAAGGTAATGACGCCAGACCTTTAGAGCAAAAACGACCGCTCCCATCTCGAGATCGTGCACCGGGTAGTTCCTCTCATGGGTCTTCAGCTGGCGGGAGGCATATGCTATGACATGTCCGTTCTGCATCAGCACCGCTCCCATCCCTTGGTATGATGCGTCGGTATACACCTGGAATCCCTCCCTTCCGGATGGAAGGGCCAGGATAGGGGCCGAGATGAGTCGGTCCTTCAGCTCCTGGAAAGCCGCCTGGCACTGCGGGGTCCAAACAAAAGGTGCCTCCTTCTTTGTCAAAGATGTGAGGGGGAGGGCAATCCGAGAGAACCCCTCCACGAACTTCCGGTAATAACCGGCAAGTCCCAAGAAACTGCGTACATCAGTGGCTGTCCTCAGCTGCGGCCAATCGCGAACTGCCCGAATCTTTGCTGGATCTACTGATAACCCGGCTCCGCTGATGATGTGGCCTAGGAAGGCCACCTCCTTCAACCAGAACTGACACTTGCTGAATTTGGCGTAAAGGCGATGCTCCCGCAACCTCTCCAAGGTCAGTGCCAGATGCCGAGTGTGCTCCTCCTCCGTCCTAGAGTAGATCAGGATGTCGTCTATGAACACTATGACGAACACATCCAAGTAGGCCTCGAAAACCCGGTTCATGAGACTCATGAACGCCGACGGAGCATTCGTGAGCCCAAAGGGCATCACGGTGAATTCATACAGGCCATATCTGCTACTAAAGGCCGTCTTCGGGATATCCTCCTCTTGGATCCGCAGCTGGTAGTATCCTGATCTCAAGTCCAGCTTCGAGAAATAATGGGCCCCCTCCAGCTGGTCGAATAATTCGTCTATCCGTGGGAGCGGATAGGTATTCCGGACGGTCAGCCTGTTTAGTGCTCGATAATCGATGCACAGGCGGAGTGTCCCATCCTTCTTCTTCACGAACAGGACCGGAGCTCCCCATGGCGAGGAACTCGGTCTAACAAAACCTGCCTCAACTAATTCCTGCAACTGAGTCCGAAACTCTGCCAACTCCTTTGGGGCCATCCGATAAGGGGCCCTAGACGCCGGCTTGGCCCCCGGCACAAGCTGAATCTGAAAATCCTGCTCTCGGTGTGGTGGTAGTCCTGGCAGTTTCTCCGGAAAGATGTCAGCGAAATCTCGCACCACCGGGATGTCTGTCACCGACTCCTTAACCTCCGCCATCTCAAATAGAATCTGATAGACCTCCTCTCCCTGCAGGTGGGCCTTGACGGCCTGTACCGAAGATAAGAGTATGCGAGAGACAGGTCTTATACCTTCAATGGTAATGAAAGAGTCCCCGTGTCTCACGGTGATCCTCTTTGCCTGGCAGTCAATCTGGGCATAGTTCCAGTGCAGCCATACCATGCCCAGGATCAGGTCGTAGTCCGTCAGCTTCAAAATCGTCGCTGGAGCCTCGAACGCTTTTCCACCAATCTCTGCCTCCATATTGCAGTGATCCGTGGTAAGGAGCTCAGATCCATCCGGTAGTCGTACCCTCATCCTCGAGCCTGTGAACCGCTCCACACCTTCCAGTCCTTCCACGAACGACTCCGAGACAAAGGAGTGAGTAGCTCCAGTATCGAACAGCGTGCGGGCAGGCTTGCCGCTGATGAAGACTATACCTGGGGTGATTAGATATCTTAGGGTTCTATAATGAGTTTTACTTTCCTTGCTATCAAACTAGTGCGATTCAAAGTTCTAACAACTTAAAGGGGAAATTCTATGAAAACAAAGAAGCATTTCGGCATACCTGCGATGACCTGCTCCGGATTCCGCGGCTGTGCAAGGTCCAAGGCATATACCTGCTCTCTTCCCTGTCTACGATCTTCCCCTGGTATCCTCGACCGCGGCCGCGTCCTCGGCCTCCGTAATGCTGAGCTGGTGGGCCGCCTTGCTGTGCTGGAGGTGGTGCCCCCCTCATGGGGCAGTTCCTCCGAATGTGCCCAATCTAATGACAAAAGTAGCACTCTGGGGGATACGCCATTCCCCCGGGTCTCGGCATCTCCTGCATCCGAAGGGGTGGAGGGGCCAATACCACCTGTTCTCTCGGCTCCGGCCTCACGTCCTGACGAGGCTGGTCCTCTGTCCTCCTCCCCTCTGGTACAGCACCTCGCCGCTGGTCATTCCTTCCTCTTCGTCCCTGATCCTCTGCTGGCCGTTTCCGGCCCCGGGTGGTGTGCCAATCTGCCTCAATCCTTTTGGCCATCTCCAAAATCCGGGAGATGGGCCCGTCTGATACAAACAAGAGGGCCTCCCTCAAGTCCTCACGTAGGCCCTTGTAGAACCTCCTGATATACCCTGCCTCGTCCAGCTGGTAGGAATCTGCGTATCGAGCCAGGTGGTCAAACTCTCGATGGTACTCCACCACAGTCCGAGTACCCTGCTTCAGCTGTAAGAACCGCTCCTCCAAATCATCCCTAGCCGACTGCGGAACGAAATGCTCCAGCAGTGCGGCCCTGAACTCCTCCCAAGTGATCTCCGCAACCTCCCTATCAGCAAATGTCGTGTCCAACAGCGTCTTCCACCACCTCTTTGCATGGGACTCCAGGCAGGAGACAACCAGAGCCACCTTCTCCTCCCATGGACACCGAATCCCGGTCAGCATCTCGTACATGATATCCAGCCATTCCTCCGTCCGAACAGCCGACTCTGTCCCCAGATAGGACGGGGGAGAAAGACCCCGGAAGATGCTGAGCCAGTTGGCCCCCAGATTGGGCTGCGGGACCGGAACCTGCTGGGCCCTGAAGGCCTCCAGAATGGCAGTCAGGGTCTGTCCCATATCTGACTGAAGGAAAGGAGTGGGGGCCGGTGGGGGTGGTGCAACATCCTGAGCCTGTGGAACTCCACCCTGAGGCGTAGTCCGTGCTGGAGGCTGCGTAACAAAAACACACGCTGAGAAAACGTTCAAATACTACATAAAGGTGGACAAATTATATGTGATCCCCATATGGGCACACCACTGCTTCCGCTGCTTAGTTTGTCCCCAAACTAAACTCGAGCGGGGGTGACCGAGAGTTTGTGGACTGCCACTTCCTTCTGATCGATGTTTTCCTCTGATACCACTTGTAAGACCCCCTTTTTTTTTTCTTTTTCAACCACCGGGGTCTTAGGCCCAGAACCGCCGCTTTGCGGTGACACCTTCACGTCCTGAAGGGTCATCACCACAAGGCGCCGATTCTGCCGGCCAAATCGATCATAAAAAGTAGCACAATTATTGAAGTAATAGTACACAGTCCACAATAACAAAAACCACATATATAAATAAGTAAGCTCCACGAAGGGAGTGTCCACAGAAACATCAGAGTACTATAAATACGGGCTTATGCCCGGTACAAAATGTCCTCACTACAAGTCTCTCATGCGGAAGCGAAACAGTAAACTACTCAAGGATCGAGACTCACGGTCCCGGCTGTGTGAACTCCGGAGCTAGACTGCCCCATCTCCAGGCGCACCGATCTCTGGGGCTGCTCCTCCATGCTGGGCTCCACGATCCCCTAAATGATGCGGTTCGAAAACCGTTAGTCATAAAGACTAAGCCCTATCATCCCCTACCCCTTCCTCCATGGCTCCTAGGAACCGAGCGGAGAGGAAGAAAGGGAAGGACATGAAGGTGGAGATTAAACATGAACAGATGGCAGCGGAAACTAATCTAGCAAGTTGTGTTAGGTGAGCAGTTAATAAAATGTTATAATAGGTCTAGCAGTAAGGAAAGTAATTAAATGAATTTAAACCTTCACTTATGCGAGAACACATAAGCAAAGGGATCTTTTACAAGGCTCCCATCGTATAAGTGTCCCATACCACTTATACCTTGGGGTGTCGGTTATCAAACAGCAGGGGTTATTATATATCGAAAATAACCTTTGATTTATAAACTTGCCCACACAAGCTTATAGACCAAGGGGTCGTTTTGCAGGTCCTAATGTATAAGCGTCCCATTCCACTTATACTTTAGGTGTCAAGGTTGTTATGAATGATTATGAAATGCAACTATATGGTGGGTATGTTATGTCATGCAGTGCAACTCACACACCCGACTCTGTGCACACAGACCTTTAGTTCCCCCTTTCGGAGCCGTTACCTCCCAGGATACCTCCGTAGTGGCAAACGGAAGCGGTGGGTTGGGCCTCGCCCACCTCCAAAACCAGTAAAGCACACTGGTCTGACCTATCGTACGCCTCAACGCTTGGTGCACAAAGCGGACGCCTGCGTACTCTTGCCGGCTGGCGCACCGGACTTCTGTTGGCGGAGTGCTAATCACCCCGCCGAGTCAACGATATCGGTGTCGGTGCAATCGAACTCCCCGATATCGATAGACCCACCACCTTAACTTTTCCTATCTTATGCACATGCAAGTTAAATCGTAAGCACACAAAACCGAGCCGAAGCTCCCCGGACCAAAACGTCCGTCTCCAAACCAACCGAGCCGAAGCTCCCGGACCATCCCGTCCATTTCCAAATCAACCGAGCCGAAGCTCTCATCAACCTTCCTGTGCCAACAGTGTTGTGAAGAGTGCAGCCCTAGTTACTAAGTTATTCTTGTCGGTTTGTTATTACAGTTTACGTTAGCCCAGGACTGCCCCCGGTATACCCCGTGAAGGGCTCTCAAGGGGCACTAGGAACCAAGACGGTGCATTACGGCCCGAAGTTCCCTTTCGCAAGGCACTTATTGTTATTGGTTGTTTTCCCTTAGCCCGATTTCCTTCTCATATTACGATAGACTATCCTAGGGTTATTTTTAAACCTTCCACTCTTCGGGAAAAGCGATCTTTCGCCAAACCCGAGCACCTCTTAACTCTAACTAACACCACTACTCACTACTCTTTATATCTTCATCAGATCATGTCCTATTGCATATCACAAACTGCTATATGCAGACCGACCTAATCTACATGTCGAACCGGTTATGCAATGGTCCATTACTCATCCAAATGCCCTAAATTAATTACTGGAGGCTTTCCATGATATAAACAACCTAAATCCAGAAAATGGGAATTTTCCTAATTTATTTGGCATTTAATTAAATTCCTCAAAAATCCAAGGACTACCGGTTTGAACATGAACAACCCTAACTATTCATGCAAGATGTCCAGCAAATTTATGATAATTAAAAGGTTATCTCAGAAGGCTAAATCCTCAGAATCACAATTTTTCTATCTTCAAAATGACATGAAAACTATTTTGGAAATAATCTCTAATTTCTATAGTTTATGAAGCAAGTACAGAAAATATTCTTCCAAAAATTCTAAATAAATTATGACATGATGAATAAGGCCTAAAATTTGCACTGGCTAAGTTTCATAATTTTCCAGCAAGCATTTTATCCATAATAATTTTTTAAACATAAAAGCCCTTTCTATCATTTGTGAATAAAGTGCTAGATTTACTCAACATAAAATTCTATAACAATTCAGGGATCAATGTTCTACAAGTCAAGATCTAAATCCAGAATTTTAACTGATTATAATTAATGTAAAGCCTCAAATTAATTGAAACAACAAATTGGGCTAATAATCCTTTAACACACAAAGTATAATATATATTAATCATAAAATTCCAGAAAAATCACCATGAGTCTAAAACATCCTAAAACCCCCTCCTCCCGAGTTTCATAATTTTTGGATTTGCTTTAGTGCTTAAAATAACTAAATTACATTTCTATCCTAATCCGACATCTCGACTTTTGAGGTACCTAACTACCTCCAAATCCATCACTATTTCAACCGGAGGGTTTTCATCATATCATCCCCCTCTCCTCCAAATTTCAAGGGCATACAAGAGCTTTTGCTCCTATGTCCTTCACAAACCTCAAACTCCCACCCGTTGGAGTTGAGCCAATCTCTTAGGGTAAAATCCATCCTAAGCCACACTATGTTACCCAAGAGGGTAGACATAGACTCAACAAATCAGTGGCCGACAACTTCAGCCTCTCTTAAGGAGATTTGTCCACTCCATCTCCACTTGTACTTTTCCCCAAAGTACCCCTCACCAAGGCCTATCTAGGACTTGATAATTCCCTATTCAAAACTCGACCAATCGAGTTGAAATTTTGTACAGATCTTAATATTGATGCCAGGGACCACCACCCAAAATTTGGGGGAGTTTGGGCTTAATTTCATCTCCTAATTAATTTTATATTGTTTATTAAATTTTTACAAAAACTTTGGGCAAAAGTTCTCCAAAAATTCTCATTTTTGGACAGCCTCTCGATATACATATTATAGACCTCCAGTCCAAATTTCAAGTCATTTGGACATGATATGAACCATAGGCAACCATTTTAATTTCTGGTTAACCTAGGTCTTGACCCCACCAAAATGAGTGCTGTGTTCAAACCACTCACCCAAATTGAATAAAATCAATTTTAAATTAAAGTAGACCCCGAGGGCTACAACTTCTGTGTCTGGTCATTTTTCCTAAATCGGCCTCTAAGTGCCTCGTTTTGCAGCCTCAAAAATACATTCAAATAATCTATTTTCATTAAGTAAAATAAAACAACCTATGCATTATAATATTAATTCCACTGTTCATCTTCTTCATGAACCCGAACAGACACAGGAAAATATTTTTCCTGTAAGCATTCAGTGATCCGTCGCCGGCCGTTCGGTCACTTCCCTGGCCAGCCACCACCACCACCACCTCCGTTGAGGCGATGGCTAGCGGTCGGCGGTGGTTTGGCCGCCGGAGGTGGCGGTTTCCGGCGAACTCGAAATATCTTTTTCATGGTTTTTCCATGAAAACGAGAGATGGATTCGGCTCCGTTGGGCACGAATCTCCTTCCTAAGAATCCTAAGATCTACCCATGAAAGAGAAGGAGTAGAGGAGGACCTTGTTCGCGGTTTGGAGGCGAGAAGAGCGACGAGGTGCCATGGCGCGGTGGTGGCGTTGCTGAACTCCTCTTTACAGCAAGAACAAAGATCTGCTTCGTTTGCTTGAGCGTGTAACCCTCTCCTCTTTCCCCAAGTGGGCTTTTATAAGTCAGATAATGGGAAGATGAATGGGTAAATCCATTATGGCCATGACGGTTCTCCCCTTAACGTTTCGGTTACAGTGAAGGGATGTGAAGGGATAAGAAACGGTGGAAACTGAACAGGTGCGTCCAGCTGGCGGTTTTCTATTGGACCACCTTTTCCTCATTTATTATATAATTACAGAAGGAAAACGGCCGGTAGTTACTCCTGGTGTAACTTCCCAAGCCAGCATTTATTTCCACGCGCGTTAGAATTATTTCGGGCCTGAACCGTCGTTTCGGCCAATGTCACGGGCGTGACACATAGGTCACGGGCGTGACAGGCCCGGGTAGCCCATTCTGGGTTCTACGATCGTCGAACTGAGATCGACGATCGTCGATGGATGGTCACGGGCGTGACATCTTGGGTCACGGGCGTGACAGGCCCGAACAGCAGATTTTGAGGTCGACGATCGTCGAATTGAGATCGACGATCGTCGATGGGGTCACGCCCTAGGTCACGGGCGTGACAGTCATGTCACGGGCGTGACATGCCCGGGGCGCAAGCTCCACGATCGTCTCACGGCGATCGACGGTCGTCGATGGGGTCACGCCCCTAGTCACGGGCGTGACACCTTGGTCACGGGCGTGACATGCCCCGTCAGCACGATCGACGATCGTCTCGTGGAGATCGACGATCGTCGACGTAGTCACGCCCAAGTCACGGGCGTGACATCTTGGTCACGGGCGTGACATGCCCAGACAGCGCGTTCGACGATCGTCTCGTGGAGATCGACGATCGTCGAAGTAGACACGCCCAGGTCACGGGCGTGACGGGCCGGTCACGGGCGTGACCAACCCGTGACCCGCAATACTGGTCGCTTTATTTCCAATTTTGGGCCTCCTAGGGTTCCGTCACGACAAATCTGACTCCTAGGGGTCTAGCCGGAAATGGGATGTTACAATACGCCTTTAAACGGCTTTATCTTGAGGTATACCCAGTTGCCCACGACAAACTCCACGTTCCGATGCTTGGCATTGTAGTAATTGGCCTGTCTATCTTGAGCAATCAGTAACCATTCCCGAATCAACCGTATCATTGACGTAGCATCTTCAATGTCCCTTCTCTTGTACAGCTTCAATTTTCCTATTTCTACCCAAGACAATGGCGTACTACACCTCCTTCCATACAGAGCCTCAAAGGGCGCTATCTCAGTACTGGCTTGATAGCGGTTATTGTATGCGAACTATATCATGTAAAGATAGTCTTCATACCTGGCTTCTGGCATTCACCTTCACCAAGGTGCACGCTTGACACTTTGCCTCTTAAAGTGTTATGTCGTTTTGGAGTCCTGTCCACCAGAACAACTTTTTCATGGCTTTATACATTCTCGTGCTCCCCAGGTGAATCGAGTACTTAGCATGATAAGCCTCGTACCTTACTTCCTCCCGTAGTTTACCCACACTTAGGATGCACAAACAACTGTCCCTCCATAACGGTCTATTATTAACCGTAAATTGGGAATTTAACCCATCCAATACCACAGCTATGATCTGCTTCATGCCGTTATCCAAGGCTAGAGCTCTCCGAATCCTATCAGCGAGGTCGCATTGCACCTCTGTCCAGTACAGTTGTGTTTTGGCACTAAACTTCGTGTTAGCTCAAGAGGTTTCCAAGGCCTCCAACTCCTGAACCAAACATTTTTCATGCATCAAAAACCAACTGAACTACGTGTGAGCTCTACGACTTAACGCATCCACGATCACATTACCTTATCCAGGCATGTAGTGTATCTTGAAGGTGTAGTACCCCAAGAACTTCATCCACCTCCCTTATCGCATGATTAAATTCTTTTGATCAAAAATACACTTCATGCTCGTACGATTCGTATAGATATCGACCTTCACACCATACACGTAAAGCCTCCAAAGTTTCAGAGCGAATATCATGGCCGCTAACTCCATGTCATGAGCTGAATAATTCCTCTCGTGAACCTTCAACTTGTGCAAGCCATACGCTATAACACTCCCATGCTTTAACAACACACAAACAAAGTCGTTGCCTGAAGCATCACTGTAAAACTCAAATCCTTCTGCCACACATAGCGCACAAAGAATACGCGTCGTGGTAAGGCGACTCTTCAGCTCTTAAAAAGCTTGCACGCACTCTGGCGACCAAACAACCTTCTAATCTCTCCTTGTCAACATCGTAAGGGGTAACGCTATCCACGAGAAGTTCTCAATGAAGCTCCTGTAGTAACCGGCAAGCCCCAGAAAACTCCGGACTTCCACTACTGAACACAACATAGGCAACTCCCGAATAGCAACCATCTCCGCCGGATCCACAGCGATTCCCTCACCACTAATTATATGCCTAAGGAATGCTACCAAGGACAGCCAAAACTCACACTTGGAGAACGTGACATACAGTTGGTACCTCCTATGGGTTTCCAAAACCATCCGTAGATGCTTGTAATGATCGATTTCGCACTGTGAGTACACCAGTATATCATCTGTGAAGACCATCATGCACTTGTTCAAGTACTCTGATAACTTATTGAAATCCCGATAGTCGATACAAAACGACAAACTTCAATCCTTCTTCTTCATGAAGAGGACCGGGGCGTTCCAAGGTGACGAGCTCGAATGCACAAACCCATGCTCTACCAACTCCTAAAGTTGCGCTTTCAACTCTGCTATTACCCTCGGTGCTAAGTGGTAAGCAGACTGCCACACCGGTTTGGCACCTGGCACCAACTCAATGGTGAAATGGATCTCTCTTTTGAGCTGGAGCTCCAGGGAGATCTTCCGGGAATATGTCGGGGAACTCTGATACAACTGGGATGCTGCCCAGACCAAGATTGGGCTTTGAAGCCTCTATTAAAGTGAAGCTTTGCACCGCTACGAACTTCCTTAACCACCTGGAAAGTAGACATCAAACTCTTACTCGACACCTTCATGTCTGAAAACGTCATCTCACGGTCTGTCTCCAGTCCTATTCTGACCACCTTACGGTTGCACTCAATGTACGCACACTGCTCTGATAGCTAGTCCATGCCCAAGATCACATCGAACTTCACTATCTGCCATAACGACGCTTTCAAGTCATAATCGTGACTCCAAAACTTTAACTTCACGCATCAACCTATAATCGCGTGCGTAGAGCATCTGTTGGGTAGTAGCACATCCAATTTGTACCTTGCCATTAAAGAAGGAACTCTGTTACGCGATACAAACACTTCAGACAAAAAGGAATGTGAAGCTCCCGTATCGAACAGTGCTCTCGCCGGAAAATTAAAGATCGAAACAAAGCCTAGCACAACCAGTAATAAGCTAACATGCGCAAGGAAACAAGTATTTAAAGCTAAAATGCAATAAATTTAAACCTTACCTATCATCACGTCAGCCTTCTATATTGCCTCTTGCTGGCCAAGGTTGTACACTCTAGGCTGGGTTGGGGCATAGTGTAATGCAGTTGAATCCAATGCCTTGCCCTTCTCCTCATAAGTTAATCCAGGCTTCCTGTCAGACTTTGGACGTCCACTCCAACAATCTCGGGGAATGTGTCCCGGCTTCCCACAGTTATAACATGCGCCTGGGGTTTGACCTGTATTCGCCCCAAATGCACCAGAAGAAGGGGCTGGACCAGAATTCCTAGCCTTCTTATTCCACTTACGGAAACTAGACCTTTAGGAGGTCGGCTCCTTGAACTCCGGCTTCTTCGCACTCATGTCCTTCTTCCCTTAGACACTCTTCAGATCTTTCTCCAATGATCGAGCCGTATTGACTAGGGTTAGGAAGCCTCGCGTCATAGGACTCGAGAGTAGTATCCTTAGGTCATCATGCAAACCCTCGTAGAACCGATTGGTCTTACGCTCCTCATCATCCAAAGTAGAGCTAGCATAATGACCCAACCGCATAAACTCGTGGAGGTACTCATCCACGGTACTATCTCCCTGCATCAGTTTTAGGAACTCATTCACCATAACGATCTTTTGAGCCGAGGGAAGGTATCTTGCCAAGGATAACCTCGAGAATTCCTCCATCGAGACATCGGTGATTTGCCTCCCAACCAAGTGATGCAGCTCCAACTCTTCCTACCACAACCTCGCCTCACCATCCAACAGGAAGGTGGCTTTGGTGGTCTTATGCTATTCCTTCGTCTCAGTGACCGTCAAGACTCTCTTCACCCGAGAGAACCAATCTTCGACCTGGGATGGAGTTCTAGTCCCCGAAAACATTGGAGGGTTAAAGCCCATTATATCTTTGAGCTGCTTCTCTTTTGCTCTTCCAGGTACCACAGGCTCTATCAACACTTTTTCAACCCTTCTAGGTTATGCTGCTTGAAGCAGTACCTGCTCCACTATAGGGGCAGGCTGCTGCACTTGACTTCCTGTCTGGGCATTTATCATCGCAAACACTTCCTCAGCCACCAGTCTTATCATTTGTGCCGAAGAAGGGGTTGCAGGCACGCCATTAGGTGCACTGCTTGCCTCAGAAAGTGGGCGTTCAGACTACCCTGCGCCACTCATGGTCACCTATAGTCGTACAACACACCATTAAGCGACCAAACAAAATTGCAAAAAGCAATTATAGGAACACGCAGGTTCCTCAAACATGTGTATTTTCATTCCTAAGTGGACATTCATGGGTTCTTTTCATATTATAACGATGACGCACATACATGTGCTCACCACCCCTCAAAAGAATTCGTCCACGAATTCCAATAAGCAAGACTGATGCCTTAGTCTGATACCAAATTGCAATACCCCCATCCGTCACATGGCATGTAATAGAAGGTCCGGTCGGGTCCCCACGCCATATACCACGGACAGTTAGCGGAGTTACGTATTAATAACAAATTTACAACAATAGGAACACGCAACCTAACTCAAAGCATTCTAGCGGAAGCTTTTAAAACAGTTATAAGAACCCAAAAACAAAGCACGAATGTCCACAATAACCAAAGGTAGGAATGACAACATAATACATAAAATTCTTGGTCTTAGGGCCTTACAAGTGTTTACTTAATCATTACATGTTTTACAAACTTCGGTACGCAGGCCGGCCACACATGAACAATAATACAGTAAACATTTTGCTTTGGCCTTCAAGGGCCAGCACAGTATCAAGGGCTTCAGTCTGCTACTTGCCACTAGGCTCACCTATTATTGGATAAGAACAATCCACCGCACGATGGAAAAACAAGGCAACGGTCAGCTAAAGCTGACCAAATTATAACGACCCCGCCCCTCACTCGGGGTGGCGGTGCTCCTTCACTACAGGCAATAGCATTAACGTATAAAGGCAATACATCGTGCAAACTAAGCACTATTCGTCACAAACATTGGCACTGCTGACCAAATGCCCTGTGTACTCAGGGCACATTATCGGTGTACTAGACTTCCCAAATACCAACACCATTCAGAGATCCTTGACATGACGGTCACTTTGAGCATTTCAGTCTTTACGGCCCCGGGCCTGAGACTCTCATTATGCCACCAACAAAAGACCAATTGCTTGATGCTCTCATGTCATAGTCTACATAATGCAGGTACAGCTCCACCATTCTCGTTTCTCAAGTCACCATACATCTCCGAATATCGTAGTACTCTTGGCTGAACGGTAGGCGTGGGTCGGCATCGCCTTTCCTGTTAAGCACTTTGGCCTAATAAAGCTGGGCCCTAAAGGCTCTCAACTTTCTAAACAAAGGCCCCCGGTCTCCCAGAGACAGGTCTCACAAATGCATAGCTTGCTGGAAGCTATCGCATGCGGTAACTCTACCGCCGCGCGGTAGGGGACAGACTATCATTTCTTCCCCCTTTTTCCGGTGTTTTCCTGGTGACTTCCACCAGTACTCTCACTGCGGTCACCCGCACACCCCGCGACTCCGAAATCTACGTGATCACCATGGTATCTTCTCCGGCATATAAAGCTTATAAATATCACCAATCTAGAACAATCCGTCCTGATGGGCTTCACACAGCATAACTATCACGTACTACGATTCCAGGTCTAAAGGCAAAACTAAGGGGATAAACCATATCTACCCAAAGGAATACCTCAAACTCACCTCCCACTCGCGGGAGAGAGTTTCCAATGCAAAAAGGAAGAAGACTTCACATGTCCAAGAAGAGAATCGTTACCCTAGCGGTTCGCTTCGGCGCCATGGAAAACTAGCCGGATGAAAAGCACCGCAACGGACTCGCCTCCGCGGATCTGGACTCGGTTTGCGATTCGTAGCTCCGAAGCTCCACCGGCAGCTGGGTCCCTCCTCCTCCTTCTTCCTCACTCTCCCCACTCTCTAACTCTTTAGAAAGAGAAATACATAAGAGAAATGAGGGTTTAACACTCAACTCCCGGCAATATAACAGCAGGGAGATTTCTGGACCGTTGGATCTTATTTGAAGGAAATTAATGGCCACGAATCGCCCTGAAAATCACTTTCCTGGGCTGAACATAGCTTGCGACATGCCCGTATCACAGGATGAGTCTCACGATTTGAACATGATCGTCAAACATAGAGCAATACATGGGCTCAGACACGCCCGTATCACTGCTTGACACGCTCGTGCCACCTTCTGGCATGCCCGTACCACAGGGCATGTTCCTTAAGTGACACAGGAAACCGTCGTGTCCAGACTAGGGTACAGCCCTGTGACATTCCCGTGTCACATGCCAAATTCCAGACACAGCCTAGGACACGCCCGTGCCACAGACCGTGTTCATCAGTCGATACAGACCGGCCAAACGTAGAGAAGGACACGGCCCTGGACACGCCCGTGTCCCAGGCCGTGTGCCCGATATGGCTTGCCTCCGAGGATCATGTCGAATGCATTTCGTCGACCTCACGGAAAATTCGTCGAACTCATAGAAGGACACGGCCCTGTGACATGCCCAGGCCGTGTGAAGCTACTCATGCACAAAATGCCCTTAAACCACAAACCTTCCATAATTGAGTTTTGGGGCGTTACAGTTTGAACTAGGGTCCTAAGTAAAACCCACCCAAATCAATCTCAAATTCCATGATATGGTGTTTTTACTGACCATGGGGCTCTGGCAAAATTCCCACCCCCTTTAGGTGAGAATTGGCCCCACCATGCCCCAAACACTCTTTGCCCAAAATTAACCCGTAAGGGCCATACTTTGGTCTCACTAAAACCTATCCAAATCAAACCTAATTGGGCTAAAATTTTAACCACAATCATGCCATGACCCTAAGAGAAAGACACCAAAATTTTGGATGATGTAGAGGTCCTTAGACCCCTTGAATAATTCATTCAAGGTTTATTAAATTTGTACAAAAACTTTAGGAAAATATTTTCCAAAAATTCTCATTTTTGGATATATTATAAGGATAGGTAAGAGTGATGCCCAGCCAATATTTCAAGTCATTTGGATTCATGGATTGATGGGGGCACTTATTTATTCTCTGGTCAAGCCTATGTATAGGCTGCAGCATTTTGGATGATGTGGTCAAACCACTAACTCAAATGGGTTGAAATTAATTTTAATTTAAAGTAGACTTCAAGGGCTACAATTTTCATGTTGTCCACTTTTTAAGGTTAGCCCCTAAGGGTCTCATTTATCTAATTTAAAGGGGGCGTAGAAAAGGGTTAAAAATGTAAAACCTTAATAATATTTATATTAACTGTTCATCTTCTTCATGAACTAGAACAACAACTGAAAGACTTTGTTTCAAGAGCCTAAACACCAAGAGGGGGGGGGGGTGAATAGGTTCTAATCTTTTTGAGTCTTTTTTATTTTAAGGCAAACAGATATTTGTAACTTCTTTTAGCACAGGATAATTCAATCTACATAAATTAAATACAACACAGCAAACACCAGATCTATAGTGGTTCCCCAAGATATGGGTTCATTCACTATCCCCCTTCGCCTATCCAGCAGATAACTGGATTCAGCCTAACTTCCTTTCATTGGCTCGGATCCGCAGATCTTACAAACTCAGAACCCAAAATGGTTCCTACACCTCAGACTTTACACAAGTCCTACATAATATTCTTCCGTGAATCCTACCTCAGGCCTCAGCTGTAACACCCCAAAAAGGCCCCAAAAAGACTCAAGATGAGTTTTAGGAGCAGGCTGGTTTATACGGCCTGGGACACGGGCGTGTCCCAGGGCGTGTCGGGTGTACACGGCCTGGGACACGGGCGTGTCCCAGGGCGTGTTCGATTTATTTTGCGAATTTGGCCTATTCAAGTCAGAGCCGGACACGGCCTTGAACACGGCCGGGAACACGGGCGTGTCAGGCTGGACACGGGCGTGTCAGCTGCCGTGTTCCGACCCGTGTACTGGTTGCAGCTCGATGGAGCAGGAGACACGGGCGTGTCTCAGGTTTGACACGGGCGTGTCCGGTCCGACACGGGCGTGTCGATGACCCGTGTTGTGCAGTCGGTTCAAACTGTGTGTACCGCTTAAGGGGTACACGGCCTGTGACACGGGCGTGTCACAGGCCGTGTCGGCCAAAAAGTGAAAATTTTGGGCAAATCTTGGCCGTTCAGTTTCCTCTCTTTTGATCCAAAGGCTCAGGTGGTTTCTTGGGCTGGATTAAGTCGTGAGAGAAGGATGAAGATTCATTCTTCATTTGTGCTTAAGGAAGAGAGAAAGAGAGAGGAAGAGAAGAAGGAGGAGGAGAGCAAGCCACCGGCGGAGCTCCCGTGGTCCGATTCGTGATCCGAAGCCGGCATTGTGAAGGCAAGGCTGCTGCGGTTCTTTCTCACCGGCTAGTTTTCGATGGCACCGAAGAGATCGACAAGGGTAACGATCTCCCTCCTTGGACATGTGAAGTCCTTCTTTTCTGCATTGCATAGGGAAAGCCCTTCCCCGCGAGTGTGCGGTGGGTTGTGGTGTCCCTTGGGGTAGATATGTGAAGTCCCCCTTGTTAGAGGCCGGAATTGGAGTACGGCTCTAGGCATGCTGTGTGAAGCCCATCTGGATGGAATCTGGATTGGTGATGCTTGTTTGCATATCGGAGAAGGCTCCGTGATAATGGCTTGTGATGCCTATGGCTTGTGATGCCTTGTTCCTACCTGTTGCTTGGTGCGGCAGGAAGTACTGGACGATGTCCAGGAAATGAAGAGGGTTGGAGGCAACTCTTGTGGCCGTGCGTTGCCACTTTGTGAGTATTTGAGCCGTTGGGCTGCAACTCGTTGAAAAGGCAGATTGCCGAACAGGAAAGGTGAAACCGACCCGCGCCTATAAAATGCCATGGATACTTCCGTATTCGAGGTGGCTCAGCGACTTGAGCAACGGGGGGTGGCTGATCCGTACCTGCGTTAGGTCCGTCCGACTTGGAAGCCTGGTATAGGTTTTGTTGGAGCGCCTAATGAGAGTCTTAGGCCCGCACGCTGGAAAGACTAGAAATGCTCAAATACCGTGTAGACGGTGGTGTTGACCCTGGTATTCCGGTACACCGAAAATGTGCCCTGAGTGCACGGACTGTCGGGCCTGGTGGCCGATGGTTGTGATGGCTTGAATGTGCCTGCGCGCACATAGTTGCTATTTGATGATGCCATGCTTGCAGGGAAAGAATGCTCATGCCCCGAGAAAGGGGTAGGATTGTTATAATTGGGTCAGCTGAATGCTGACCGTTGCATTGTTTTCCACCGGTTGGGTGGATTGTTCCCGTGCAGGTGCTGGAGAGCCAAGTGGTAAATGATGGGCTGAAGCCCTACTGCTGTTGCTGCTACTGCTGCGGCTAGCCTGGAAGGCTAAGCGAATGGCTTTGTTTTGTTTTCTCTTTTTACTCATGTATGGCCGGCCTGCGCGCCGAGGTTTGTAAAACATGATGTATGTTCAGAGGAACTGTAAGGCCTTAAGGCCAAACTCTTGTGGTTGTGTACATTCCGTGGTATTTATATATAAAGGTGGTTTTATATATATTGGACATTCCGGTTAAGAGTTCAAGGTTGTAACTTAAAGCTTCCGCTAGAATGCTCTGAGTTAGGATTCGTATTTGGTTTGGTATTATCCTGTGACCTCACCGTCTATTTGTGGCATATAGTGTGGGGCCCCGGCCGGACCTTCTACTATACGTCATTTAACGGATGGGGTCGTTACATTTTGGTATCAGAGGGAGGTTTCGATCCTCCGACCTGTGGGTTATGGGCCCACCACGCTTTTCTCGGTCTTCCTCTTTCGAATTCATGGTCGAATTCTTTTGTGGGGTGGCGAGCACGTGTTTGTGCGACCTGCTGTAACGCTAATGAACTCTGGAATGTCCATTAAGGAATGTACAAAATCTTGTTTGAGGAATCTGCGCGTTCTTTTTTGTGTTGTTTTGCTTGCATACGTTCGCTAATGTGTGTCTTGTCCACCTATAGGTGACGCGTAGTGGTGCTGGGCAGTCTGAGCCCCAGCGTTCTGATGAGAGTGCGGCACCAGCTGAGGTGACAACACCTCCTCCATCTGCGGAAACTGTTCGCTTAGTGGCTGAGGCGCTATTTGCCATGATTCAGCCGACCGGGCAAGCGCAGCCGGCGGTAGTGCCAGTTCGTGTTGATGTAAGACCCGAGCCGGTTGAGGCTGTAGATCCACGAGCAGCTGACCGACAGTTGAAGCAATTCATGAGCTTCAGTCCTCCTACGTTTGCGGGAATGGGATCCCCAACGCAGGCGGAAGATTGGTTATCGCGTGTCAAGAGGATAATGACAGCGATCAGGGCGGAGGAAACTCTCAAGGTCACCTTAGCCACCTTCATGCTTGAAGGGGAGGCGCGGTTGTGGTGGGACGAGGTTGAGCTACACCATTTGGCGGGCAGGCAATTAACACAAGTGTCGATTGAGGAGTTCTCTCGACTATTTCTGGCGAAACATGTCCCAGCGGCGCAACGTATTGCTATGGAAAATGAGTTCCAACGGTTAAAGCAAGGGGAAGATAGTGTGGATATCTACTTGCACGAGTTTACCAGGTTGGGACGATATGCGGGAACAATCTTCACGGATGACCAAAGGAAAACGAATCGGTTCTATGAAGGATTGCGGGATGAGTTGCGATTCCTGCTTTCGAGTTCTGTGAGCCAAGGGTTTCAGGCGTTGGTTGATACTGCGTGCGCGTTGGAGAAGGACATGAGGCGAGTGCAAGGGAATAAGGGCATGGTGGTGTCGAAGCCAGAGTTTCAAGCACCTCGCCCAAGCAAGTCGTTTTACCAGAAGAAAGGGGGCAAGAGGTCCAAGCCATCGAGGCAAGTGACTACGACCGTTGTGTCGGGAGCGACATCAAGGCCGGATGCTCGTACATGCTATAACTGTGGCCGGGTGGGGCATATAGCTCGTGACTGTCGGGTTGTGCAGCCCAAAGGGGAAAAGAAGACGGGTGCGTCGTATGCTGAGAAGGGCAAAGCGGTGGTGGATTCCTCTGCTTCCCAGGCGCAGCCCCGAATCTATCAACTTGGCCAACAGGAAGCAATTAAGCAAAGTGACGTCGTCACAGGTACGAGTTGAGTTAGTTTACTTGCTGTGCTTTTGGTTTTGGTTTTGTTTAGCTTGTGCATGATGTGTGTGTGCTGCAGGCTTTGTCCTGATTCGGAATAATTTAGCGAGAGCCCTGTTTGATACGGGTGCTTCGCATTCTTTTCTGTCTGAGGATTTCGTATCTCGCATTGGGGTACCAAGTCATGTGACAGTGGATAGTACAAGGGTGCTATTGTCGAATGGCTGTGTGATGCTTGCGGATAGGGCTTGCGATGTGGATGTGCAAATAGGAAGTCGGGATTTCGGTTTGAGTGCAGATGTGCTACCGTTATCGGAGTTTGATGTGATCTTTGGTATGGACTGGCTCTCGGATCAGCGTGCCTTTATTGATTGCAACTCCAAAGAGATTACACTGGGCCAGAATACCGGGCTTGTGACGAAGTTCGCTGGTATGCGAGGAGTTGGCGGAACGTTGTTGTCTGCACTCCAAGTCGTCAATGCTGTTCGGAAGGGCGCGGAGTTATTCTTCACGCTAATTCAGGCTGTTGAGCCAAAGGCTAGTGTCGGTGAAGTGCCAGTTGTGTCAGAGGTTGCCGATGTGTTTCCTAAAGATCTTCCTGGGTTACCACCCCAGCGGGAGATTGACTTCTCTATTGAGTTGGTGCCAGGTGCGAAACCTGTGGCCCGCTCTCCATATCGCGTCGCGCCAAAAGAGATGGCTGAGTTGAAAGTCCAACTGCAATAGTTGTTGGAGCAGGGATATATACGCCCAAGTATGTCACCTTGGAGCGCGCCTGTTCTCTTAGTGAAAAAGAAAGACGGTAGCTTACGGTTGTGTATTGACTACCGCGAGTTGAATAAGCTGACGGAGAAAAACAAATATCCGATTCCGAGGATTGATGACCTCTTTGATCAGCTGGCGGGATCAACGGTCTATTCCAAGTTGGATTTGAAATCGGGATATTATCAGCTAAGGATACGGGAAGGTGACATTCCCAAGACAGCGTTTGGAACACGCTACGGTCATTATGAGTTCATGGTGATGCCGTTTGGCCTATGTAATGCGCCTTCGGTATTTATGGACCTAATGCATCGAACGTTCCGAGAGTACTTGGATTTGTTTGTTATTGTGTTTATCGATGACATCTTAGTATACTCTCAGTCGGAAGAGGATCACGCAAACCATTTGCGGTTGGTCTTGCATACCCTGCGGAGGAACAAACTTTTTGCCAAGTTCTCAAAGTGTGAGTTCTGGCTCTCTTCAGTAGCCTTCTTAGGCCATGTGGTAAGCGGAGAGGGTATCGCGGTGGATCCGTTGAAGATAAGTGCCATCCGAGATTGGCCAGTGATGTCTTCAGTGGCCGAGGTCAGGAGCTTCCTTGGACTTGCGGGCTACTATAGACGGTTTGTGGAAAACTTCTCACGGATTGCTTTACCTCTCACCACGCTGACGAGAAAAGATCAAAAGTTCATATGGACGCCGGAGTGCGCGCGAGCTTTTGAAGACTTGAAGAGTCGTTTGACCACGGCGCCTGTGTTGACATCGCCATGTGGTACCGATGGGTATGAGATCTATAGTGATGCATCTGGGAGCGGCTTAGGCTGTGTTCTTTTACAGTTTGGGAAAGTGATTGCTTATGGCTCGCGTCAGTTGAAAGTGCATGAGCGGAATTACCCCGTCCATGATTTGGAGTTGGCGGCGGTAATCTTTGCGCTCAAGTTGTGGCGGCACTATCTATATGGCGTGAAAGTGGATATCTATACAGATCATAAGAGCCTAAAGTATTTGTTGGATCAGAAGGATCTGAATATGCGACAACGAAGATGGATGGAGTTCCTCGGGGACTACACCTTCGAGATTCACTATACCCCCGGGAAGGGAAATGTGGTCGCTGATGCTTTGAGTCGAAAGACCCCGGTACGGGCAAGCTGGTTGCAGAGGCATGATCAGCGTTTGATCCAGGAATTGGAAGCATTGGAGATATCGTGTGTTGACAAGGGTGCGTCAACCGATGCGTGCTTGAACTGGACGGAGGTGCAGTATGACCTTACGGACAGAGTTCGGCGAGCAACGGAGCTTGATGAAAGTCTCCAGCGCTATGCTAAAGATGGGCCGGATGATCAATTCTCTTGGGATAACGGGTTGTTACGGAGAAATGGTCGAGTGTGCGTCCCAAGTGTGGGTAAACTGAGGGAAGAGTTGATGTACGAAGCTCACTTTGTAAAGTACTCAGTTCACCCAGGGAGCACAAAGATGTACAGGGATATGAAAAAGCTATTCTGGTGGCCCGGACTAAAGAAAGATGTGGCTCGTTATGTGGCTGAATGCACTACTTGTGCGTTGGTGAAAGCAGAATGCCAGAAGCCTGGCGGTTTTCTGAAGTCATTACCTATTCCGGAGTGGAAGTTCGATGATATTTCGATGGATTTCGTGCACGGGTTGCCGAGATCTCAACGCGGTCATGATTCAATCTGGGTGATTGTGGACCGGTTGACGAAAGTGGCGCACTTCCTTCCAAACAGAAGAGACGATTCAGTGGAAACCTTGGCCAAGCTGTATGTGGAGCAAGTTGTTCGACTGCACGGTGTTCCTCGGAGCATCGTTAGTGACCGTGATGGGCGGTTCACATCGAATGATTGGCGGCTCGTTCATCAAATGTTGGGTACAAAATTAGCGTTTAGTACGGCCTTTCATCCCCAAACGGATGGCCAGACTGAACGAACCAACAGGACGATGGAGGACATGCTCCGCATGTGCGCCCTAGACTTTGGTAAGAGATGGGAAGATTATATATTTCTCGTCGAATTTGCCTATAATAATAGCTACCAAGCGAGTATTGGTATGGCACCATTCGAAGCGTTGTATGGTCGGAAATGTCGTATACCGTTAGCTTGGGCAGAAGCAGGCGAATCGAAGCTGAGTGGGAAAAAGGAAGTCGAAGAAGCTACTTCGCTCATACGCTCTATTCGGGAGAAGCTATTGATAGCCCAAGATCGTCAAGCAAAGTACTACAATGCCAAGCACCGGAACGTGGAGTTCGCGGTGGGTGATTGGGTATATTTGAAGATCAAACCCTTCAAAGGTGTGTCCAGGATTCGGCGTTTGAAAAAGCTAAGTCCGAGGTATCTTGGTCCATTTGAGGTGGTGGAGCGAGTTGGGGAAGCTGCTTATCGACTAGCACTTTCAGCGGGCTTGGGTGGATTACATGATGTGTTTCACATCTCAGTCCTTCGTAAGGCGGTAAAGGATCCAGCTCAAGTCGTGGAGGCTGATCGGGTACCGGTCGAGTATGGGCTAACGACGAGGGTTAGACCCATTCAGATCGAGGATCGAGCCAAGAAACAGTTGCGGAACAAAGTGATCGGGATGGTCAAGGTCCGATGGGACAATTGTGGCCGTGAAGAGCTAACATGGGAGCGAGAGCAGACCATGCGAGTTGAGTTTCCCGAGTTATTTGTATAAACTGTAGACCGTGTACTTTTTGTTATAACAGAGTTATAGCATTGCTGGTTTTGTTTCCTTACCGTGCAAATTTCGGGACGAAATTTTGTTAAGGGGGAGAGGGTTGTAACACCCCAAAAAGGCCCCAAAAAGACTCAAGATGAGTTTTAGGAGCAGGCTGGTTTACACGGCCTGGGACACGGGCGTGTCCCAGGGCGTGTCGGGTGTACACAGCCTGGGACACGGGCGTGTCCCAGGGCGTGTTCGATTTATTTTGCGAATTTGGCCTATTCAAGTTAGAGCCGGACACGGCCTTGAACACGGCCGGGAACACGGGCGTGTCAGGCTGGACACGGGCGTGTCAGCTGCCGTGTTCCGACCCGTGTACTGGTTGCAGCTCGATGGAGCAGGAGACACAGGCATGTCTCAGGTTTGACACGGGCGTGTCAGGTCCGACACGGGCGTGTCGATGACCCGTGTTGTGCAGTCGGTTCAAACTGTGTGTACCGCTTAAGGGGTACACGGCCTGTGACACGGGCGTGTCACAGGCCGTGTCGGCCAAAAAGTGAAGTTTTGGGCAAATCTTGGCCGTTCAGTTTCCTCTCTTTTGATCCAAAGGCTCAGGTGGTTTCTTGGGCTGGATTAAGTCGTGAGAGAAGGATGAAGATTCATTCTTCATTTGTGCTTAAGGAAGAGAGAAAGAGAGAGGAAGAGAAGAAGGAGGAGGAGAGCAAGCCACCGGCGGAGCTCCCGTGGTCCGATTCGTGATCCGAAGCCGGCGTTGTGAAGGCAAGGCTGCTGCGGTTCTTTCTCACCGGCTAGTTTTCGATGGCACCGAAGAGATCGACAAGGGTAACGATCTCCCTCCTTGGACATGTGAAGTCCTTCTTTTCTGCATTGCATAGGGAAAGCCCTTCCCCGCGAGTGTGCGGTGGGTTGTGGTGTCCCTTGGGGTAGATATGTGAAGTCCCCCTTGTTAGAGGCCGGAATTGGAGTACGGCTCTAGGCATGCTGTGTGAAGCCCATCTGGATGGAATCTGGATTGGTGATGCTTGTTTGCATATCGGAGAAGGCTCCGTGATAATGGCTTGTGATGCCTATGGCTTGTGATGCCTTGTTCCTACCTGTTGCTTGGTGCGGCAGGAAGTACTGGACGATGTCCGGGAAATGAAGAGGGTTGGAGGCAACTCTTGTGGCCGTGCGTTGCCACTTTGTGAGTAGTTGAGCCGTTGGGCTGCAACTCGTTGAAAAGGCAGATTGCCGAACAGGAAAGGTGAAACCGACCCGCGCCTATAAAATGCCATGGATACTTCCGTATTTGAGGTGGCTCGGCAACTTGAGCAACGGGGGGTGGCTGATCCGTACCTGCGTTAGGTCCGTCCGACTTGGAAGCCTGGTATAGGTTTTGTTGGAGCGCCTAATGAGAGTCTTAGGCCCGCACGCCGGAAAGACTAGAAATGCTCAAATACCGTGTAGACGGTGGTGTTGACCCTGGTATTCCGGTACACCGAAAATGTGCCCTGAGTGCACGGACTGTCGGGCCGGGTGGCCGATGGTTGTGATGGCTTGAATGTGCCTGCGCGCACATAGTTGCTATTTGATGATGCCATGCTTGCAGGGAAAGAATGCTCATGCCCCGAGAAAGGGGTAGGATTGTTATAATTGGGTCAGCTGAATGCTGACCGTTGCATTGTTTTCCACCGGTTGGGTGGATTGTTCCCGTGCAGGTGCTGGAGAGCCAAGTGGTAAATGATGGGCTGAAGCCCTACTGCTGTTGCTGCTGCTGCTGCGGCTAGCCTGGAAGGCTAAGCGAATGGCTTTGTTTTGTTTTCTCTTTTTACTCATGTATGGCCGGCCTGCGCGCCGAGGTTTGTAAAACATGATGTATGTTCAGAGGAACTGTAAGGCCTTAAGGCCAAACTCTTGTGGTTGTGTACATTCCGTGGTATTTATATATAAAGGTGGTTTTATATATATTGGACATTCCGGTTAAGAGTTCAAAGTTGTAACTTAAAGCTTCCGCTAGAATGCTCTGAGTTAGGATTCGTATTTGGTTTGGTATTATCCTGTGACCTCACCGTCTGTTTGTGGCATATAGTGTGGGGCCCCGGCCGGACCTTCTACTATACGTCATTTAACGGATGGGGTCGTTACATCAGCCCTATCTCAGCTTTTATAATTAGGCTTACAACTCATAATTTTCATAAGTTCTACCTCAAGCACACTGCCCTACCTCAGCCTTTATAATTTTAGGCTTACAATCTCAGATCTAACAATAGATCCTGCAAGAATTTGTGAGTAATAAGTATCAGAAAACTTCACTAGCTAGATTCCTCTGTTGATGTTATCTTCTTGATCAGTTATTGTATAGACTGATCCTTCTGATCCAACCTAACTTAGCTTTTCAAAGCTTTTTGATTAGGACAAATAAGGTGGATCTTCTCTTGAAGTTGAAGTTGATCTTCAGTCAGCTTCTTCCTTAGATTAAGATAGAACTCTAAATCTTTCTTGCAGACAGCCCTTGAGCTGTCAGAATTCTTCTTATTGATGCCTCACATTGTTGTTCATTACTTTGTCATTTCCGATCTGTCTCTTATTTAGAGCTTGCTACATGGTTACCGGCTGATCCGGTTCATAACAAACTTCTGACTGTTCTGACAGTGGTGTCAGACCGGTTAGTTATGACATGTGTCAAGTCACCAGTCACGTCACCAGGTTCTTTAATGTCTTTCCAACTCAGCACACAACACTCAGCAGACTGATTCACATGTGTCGATACATATAGGCTAAGTGTCGACACAAGTCTTCAAGGTATCGACACAAATACCCCAAGTGTCGACACAGTCATACTTCTGCTTCTCGACACTGCTTTTTTTGTATATGTCGACATAAGTCCTGTGTGTCAACACATCAGCTTCTTGTCTCGACATCTCTGTTGCAGATAGATGGCGTTGAGTGTTTGTCAAATGGTGTTCAGTGTGTGTCGACACAAGTCCTGTGTGTCGACACAATTACTTCTGAACTCGACACACCCTCTTGAGAGTTGGTGTGTCGACACAAGTCCTATGTGTCGACACAATTGCTTCAAGTGACGACATAGCTCCCGAGTATCGACTCTTCTTCTGTTTTAAGTGTCGACACAATTATGTTTTAAGTTGTCGACACAATTCTGGATGTCGATACAATTCTATTTCTTTAGGTGTCGACATAGCTTTTAGTGTCGACACAACTTCGTTATAAGTTTCGACACATTTTCCAGTGTGTTGACATAACTTCCCCGAGTGTCGACATAGCAGTTGGGTGTCGACATAGCTTCTTTATAAGTGTCGACACATTTTGCCTGTTTGTCGACACAGCTTGCCTCAGTATCGACACAGTCTCCTTGAGTGTCGACACAGTTTCTTCACAAGTGTCGACACTTGTACTTAGAAAATTTTCCTTCAAATTTTTAAACCTGTACAATGAAACTCAAACTTCTATCAAATACACATTCATGCATATCAATGACTAAGTTGTGGCTTCTCCAAATCTAGTACACATTTTCTAATATACCCAACGATCTCCCCCTATTTGGAGAAGTCATAACCCTTAGTCAAAGATATACATCTCTTAAGATAAAATAAAATTGTAATAGAAGTAAAAATATTTCAGAGCAGGTTATCATTGTAAACAACAAACACTTAATACTGAACCAGATTTCATTAATCAGAAAAACTTTGGATTACATGAATTTCTTAAAGAACAAAAGAAACAAAATAGTACATTGTTCTATTACATAAACATAGCAGTCCTATTACTGACTAGGCTCCTTAATAACTATTCCTTTTCCAGACTTGATTTTAGCCTGCGCAGAAGGTTCAGTATCTTCAGCAGTCTTTTTTCCTTTGAGAGCTTTCTTCTTTAATGCTTCAGCCTTGATCTTTTGTCTTTAAAAATAGTGGAAAGGTTTGGGGAAGTACTTGCATGGCTCTTGAGCATTAGCAGGTAGCTTCCCAGCCTTAACACTTCTTCTATGCTGAAGAATTGCTTCTTGTACAGCTTGATATTTATTCCACTCTTGCTCAGAATACCACTTACCCCTGTCATGAGTTTTATCCTTTATAGCTTTCCAGGCAGTAAGTATGATGTTTCTAGAAGTTGGGCTCCACTGCTCAAAATATGGCTTCAGCTCAGCCTGCTCTCTGAATCTCTTCTTGGAAAGTTGAGCTTCCTTCTGAGCTTTTAATGCTGCTTCTTACATTTCAACCTTTTCCAGAATTACATTTTGTACCTCTGGTGGAGGACTATACATTTTCAGTACTTCTTCTTAAACCATCTCAAAATCAGCTGGGGGGTAGATCACCTGAGCAGTTTCAGGCTGTTCTCCTTCAAAATATTCAGGTTATATCCAAGACTCAGCTACATTGGCATCATCACAAAGAGGAGGATATCCAAGAGTATCTCTGATGTTATTGATAGTCCATTTAGCATGGTAAGAGCTGGCTTTGACTAGTAATCTCTCCCCCTTTATGACTTCTCTTGCAACATGATCTCTTATATCTTCTTTCTGGAATCTAACTTGATCAGCTATATATTCAGTTCCTTCTTTAAAATTAGCTCTGAATTTTGTAAGGAAAGTTTTAATTTTCTCCTGAGATTCTTGAAATGTGGCTTTGATAGCAGATGTATCTTCCTGGATTTGCTTGGAGATTTCAGCCTTCAGAGTAGTGCTAGAATCAGAGAGCTTTGCCAATATTTCATGATGTGAATCCTTGAGATTTTCATTCATCCTTATTTGATTCTCCAGTACATATCCCTGCTTTACTTCAATTTCATCCACTTTAGCTTAGATATCTTGCTGTTGCTTAGCCAGGAACACAACAACATTACCTTCTTTATGGAAGCAATCTGTCATCTCCTTCTTATGTTGATTTACTTCAAATTTAATAGATTTGATGTCCATTTGCCAACTGAATCTGTAACTCCTTATGAGTTTCATCCACATATTTTTCTATAGTCTGTCTTTGATTATCCAGTTTAATTTGCATCTGGACCAGTAAAGAATTGAAGTCCATGCTTGATGTAGATGGTGCAGTTCCCAATTGTAAAGCTTTCTTATATCCAGAACTCTTCTTCTTTAACACAGACAGCTTTCTTTTCTTAGCCAATATGGCTTCTTCAACTTCAGAAGATTCAGATGTACTTTGAATATGAACAGTTTCCTTTTCAGTTGGGGTATCCTTGGATAACTCCCCCTTAGTCCTTGGAATTTCCTTTTCTTTTTCAATTTCCTCCCCCTCATTCTTATCAGTAAGAGGATCATGAAACAATTCTTCCATGGTAAATTCCTGTTGTATCTGTTCGGAAGGAATAAGATTAGTTTTTTTTAAAACAACTTAAAAGACTAATATAACTTGAAATACCTCTTTTGTTTTGTAAACAAAAGTGTTCCTTTGAATAATTTTTGAGGAGAATACTATAATACATCACTAGTCTGTGGAGAAGATACTTACTTGCTCATTTTGAGCATCATTCTTATCAGTTACTTCAGCTACAGTGTTGATTTCAGATACAACATCCATTATTGTGTCTACAGCTAAGTTACTATCCAGGATAGCATCTTCAATACCTCCCCCTTGGGCAGGCAACTCTGTTTCTTTTTCTAGGTTTTCTCCCCCTGGAGTAGAGTTAATTTGTTGCTCTTGGGGCTCATAGTACTTTGCTTGAGCATGAACATCTTGTTGTTGCTAGTCTTCATCAGAACTAAAGACCACTTCCTCCTCAGAATCAGTGGAGGAGTCAGCCTGTACAACCTCCTTCTTTTTCTTCTTGTCTTTGTTAGTTTGCTCCTTAGGAGCAGGGACTTCCTTGGTTAGAACTCTGTCCCACCTTGACAGTATCCTTACATCCCTTTTTCTCATATGATTTATCTTAGATCCATTTGCTTGTTTCAGAACATTTGGAATTACTGATGTTCAGCATAGGCTGAGGATCCTTCCCAAGTTAGGTTTCTTTATTCCTTCTTGTAGTTTATCAAACAGTACTGCTGCCCAGTCAGTGTTTATCTTGAATATGATTCTCACCATCAGATTGAACATGTGGGAAGAAATCCGATCATGTCCACCTGTCTTTCAGATAATCACTTTGCCCACTACTTCTGACAGAAATTTTCCTTGGGAATTCATCCCTTTTCTATTGATAGATTAACCAATCTTGATACTGGGATTCAGTCCACACCAGCTTAATGCTTCAGTTATTTGGGATGGAGTAATTTCGTCTGTATCCTTAATCGATGGCAGATGTAGCGCTTTACTGATTGATTTCAAAGTGAGCTTCACCTGGGTATCTTGAATAGACGCCTTGATTTTCTTATCTTTAGTGTCCAATGAAGCGGTTGTGTAGAACTCCATGACTTCCTTCTCTAAATTTTGGTCTGTTCTGAGACCAAAAATTCTAGTCCATTTTCAAAAATTAGGACTATAACTCCCTGAATTTCGTCAGAAGTAGTTGTGAAACCTTCGCGAACCAGTTCGTAACCTTCATTAACCTTGTCTTCTTGGTGTGGCGCCATTGACGTAAGTACTGGAGGAGAAGAGAAGGTCTATGTCAACAAAAGGTATAGAGTCAAAAATTCTGATAGCATAGTCAACCAGATTTTGGATTCACCTTTTTATAGTACTTGAGTCAAGGGCAGATCAAAAGTCGAGTTTAAGTCGACAAATCAGTTTTTATGTCGACAAAAATGACCTAGGTCTTGATAGAACTTAAGTTAAGTCGACATGACTATGCATCGACATACAAATGTCTAAGTCGACAAAACGTATTTTAAGTCGACACATCTATGTGTCGACATACAAGAGTCTGTGTCGACATACTTGCGTCTGTGTCGACTCTGACAACTTAAGTCTCGATAGAGTTGTGTCGACACCAACTTTTTGTGTCGACACAAATATCCTCACGACTTATAGTCTCGACAAGGTTGTGCCGACACCTATTCTCCTATCGACACAAATACTATTTCTGTGTCGACACATCCTTTTCCTGATTTGACACAACATACTGAGTGTGTCGACACAACTTGCTTGTGTCAACACCAACTTTGTACTTAGACAAATTTCAAGAGAAATTTGGTGCTTACTGATTCTACTCATTGAAACTTGTGTTAACCTATTCTAGGTTCAACATACCTAATTCTATTTTGATATTATTAAATTTAGTTTTATCCAGTGGTTTTGTGAAAATATCAGCTATTTGATTATCTATTTTTACAAACTCTAAACTAATATTTTCCTTTTCAACATGTTCTCTAATAAAATGAAACTTTATTTCTATATGCTTGGTCCTACTGTGTGAAACATAATTCTTAGCAATAGAAATAACACTTGTAGAATCACAAAATAGTTGTATTCTACTTACCTAAATGTCATAATCTTATAGTTGATGCATCATCCACATCAATTGTGCACAGCAGCTACCTGCAGCTATATACTCTGATTCAGCTATTGATATAGCAACACTGGTTTGCTTCTTGCTGTTCCATGACACCAGCCTCCCACCAAGGAACTGACAGGTTCCTGTGGTACTTTTTCTGTCTTCTTTGCAACTAGCAAAATCTGCATCTTAGAAACCTGCTAATAGAAAATCTCTATTCTTAGGGTACCAAAGGCCTAGATTAGGTGTGCCCTTCAGATATATCAAAATTCTTTTAGCTGCAGTATAATGAGATTCCTTATGGCATGCTTGATACCTAGCACAAACACATATTGCATACATGATGTCAGGTTTACAAACAGTCAAGTATAGAAGGGAGCCAATTATCCCTCTATGCAAAGACTCATCAACAGGTTTCCCTGCTTCAACTTTTCATATAGGCATACTTGTTCCCATTATAGTTTTCATTGTAGAAGCTGAGTCCAAACCATACTTCTTAATCAACTCCTTGGTGAACTTAGACTGGGATATGGACAACCCACTCTCAGTCTGTCTAACTTGAAGTCCCAAGAAGAACTTTAGCTCACCCATACTGCTCATATGAAACTTCTCTTGCATAAGTATGGCAAACTTTCTACAAAGGCTGTTTTCAGTAGAACAAAAGATAATGTCATCCACATATATCTGGACTAGTATTATCTTTCCTTTTTATTCCCTATAGAATATAGTTTTGTCTATCTTTCCTCTAGAGAATTTATTCTCAATGAGGAAGAAAGACAAGGATTCATACCAAGCCCTTGGTGCTTGTTTCAAACCATATAGAGCTTTCCTAATCCTATATACATAATCAGGAAAGTGAGGGTCTACAAAACCTGAGGGTTGTTCTACATAGACTTCTTCTTTTAGATCATCATTCAAAAATGCTGATTTCACATCCATTTGATATACTTTGAACCCTTGATAGGCAACATAGGCTAAGAACAGCCTTATTGCCTCCAGTCTTGCCACTGGAGCAAAGGTTTGATCAAAATTAATACCTTTCTCTTGCTTGTAACCTTTTGCTACAAGTCTAGCCTTGTTCTTGACTATAGTGCCATTCTCATCAAGCTTGTTCCTTTTGAACTGACTGAGCTCTTCTTGCATTGCATATATCCAGTTGGTGTCTTGCATGACATCTTCAATCTTCCTAGGTTCTATCTGAGACAGAAAGCTAGAACACAAAACTGTGTTCATGCTCCTGCTCCTTATTACAACACCCTGACTTGCATCACCAATGATCTGGTGAGCTGGATGATCCTTCAGGTGTCTCCTTGCTGGAGGAATTCTATCAGCATTATGGCTATCTCCAGTTTCATCATCTTATTGCTCCATATTTTATTCTTCACCTAGAGGGACTTGATCTCCCCCTAGATAGCTGGCATCCTTATCCTCATCCAGTTTAGCAGGAACATCTTCATTGATGGTCAGCTTGTCTAGCTTATCTGTTAGACCTGTAGAACTAACTGAAGAACTAGACAATTCACTGTAAATAAACATTGACTCATCAAATACAACATGCACAGACTCTTCTACAACTTGAGTAGTCAAGTTGTAGATCCTGTATTCTCTACTATGGTTGCTATACCCAACAAATATCCCTTCTAGGGATTTGGCAGCAAACTTAGTTTGGTAGTGTTTACCATTGACTAGTACAAAACACTTACTACCAAAGATTCTGAAATAAGATATGTTTGGTTTTCTGCCTTTTAAAATCTGGTAGAGAGTCATCTTGTGTTTCTTGTTGATGGAGGCCCTATTGAGCACATGACATGCAATATTTACTGCCTCATCCCAGAAGTACTCAGGGAGAGTAGCGTCATTCAGTAGAGTTCTACTGGCTTCAATTAGAGTCCTATTCTTTCTTTCAGCAATACCATTTTGTTTAGGTGTTCTAGGTGAAGAGAATTCCTGATGAATCCCAAGCTCTTCACAGAATTTTGTCATACATTCAGACTGAAATTCAGTTACATGGTCACTTCTGATTTTCACCACTGAGCTGTTGTATTCATTCTGTATTTGTCTGACAAAAGTTTGGAAAATAGTTGGGGTTTCAGAATTCTGCCTCAAGTATAAAACCCATGTATATCTAGAATAGTCATCCATAACAACAAGTGTGTATGATTTCCTACCAAGACTATGGACTGGCATAGGACCAAACAAATCCATATACATGAGATACAAACATCTCTTTGAATCTTTGTAGTTAAGTGACTGAAAAGAGGACTTAGTCTGCTTGCCTTTTTGGCAAGCTGAGCA
This sequence comes from Platanthera zijinensis, assembly GCA_039513925.1. Lineage (NCBI taxonomy): Eukaryota > Viridiplantae > Streptophyta > Magnoliopsida > Asparagales > Orchidaceae > Platanthera > Platanthera zijinensis. The sequence continues at coordinate 59,975,349 of CM077092.1, forward strand.
CACACCCTTTTTAATGCACTGAACTTGAGGACCATTCCTCACTAATCCCTTGCTGAACAGCAGTCCAAATGACTTATAGCTCAGATGAGCTAGCCTCTTGTGCCATTTAACACATATAGAAGCTTTCTCTCCTGCAACAAAACAAATAGGCGAGTTGTTAGACTCACAATCTAGGTTAAGGCAATACACATTTCCTTTCATAGTGCTAGTCAAAATGATCTCTTGAACACTTGACCTTTTTACTAGGCACTCTCCTTTGTGGAAAGAAATATCATAACCTAGATCACTAAGTTGACTTATGCTAATCAGGTTATGTTTTAATCCCTTTACATAAGCCACTTTAGTGATAGTAATTGAATCACAAGATATGTTACCAAATCCTTTGATGATTCCCTTTTCTGATCCACCAAAGATAACTTTGGGTCCATTCTTTATGGACACATAGTCCCTCAACATTCTCCCTGTTCCAGTCATATGTCTGGAACAGCCACTATCCAAGTACCATATAGGGGTATGGTCACTTGGATTTACCTGCAACAAATAATGAATCACTTACCCTTAGAACCCAACTTGCTAGTGGGTCTTAGGTCCTTATTAGCTTGAAACCCTGTGACTGATCTAACAGGAATCCTACTTTTGGTTTTAACACTTAAGTTAAACCAGCAATTCATGGCAAAGTGGCCCACTTTGCCACAACACCAACACTCAAACCTAATATACCTCTTCTTAGGTACAGGCCTTCTTACTTTGTTGTTAGTAGACTTATTAAGTGTTGGTGCTGGAACAACATTCTTCAAGAACTCCTCTTGAATATGATGGGCATGCCTATAAATTGGTCTATTGGCATTAGCACCCTTGCTCATGAAATTTTCATGCTCACAATGACCATGTGTAATGTCATGATCATACCTGTTAGTAGGATTCACTACTTTCTTAAAGAAAATTGGGGGATTAACAGATAGAGGCTGAACTGTGGCATTACCTTTTTTATGAGAATTGGTAGCCCTAGTTCTTCCCTTAAAGCCTAGACCAGAGTTTTCTTTTTGTGAAACAAAATTGTATATCAAAGGTAAGACTTATTTTGGCTTGGAGAATTTTGCCACTAGCTCTCTCTCTTGCTGAAGTTTTCCCTCCAGTTTCTTGATATGATTCTCTTTGAATGAGATTGTACCCATCTGAATAACTGTAATGTTTTTCAATTTGGCAACCTCATTCAGTTTTTGATCCAGCAGTTTTGCTGAATCTGCTGCAGCCACTTTGAGGGACTCAATCTCCTTGGCCTGCTCTTTAACAAGAAACTTGCTCTTCTTTAGAGCACGCAACAGCCCACCATACTCATCAATGAGTTGGTGAACATCCCGCTCAGACTCAGATCCTTCCACTTCTTTTGAAGAAGATTCTTCTGATTCTGATCCTGTAAAGTAATCTGAGACTGAGGAAGAATTGTTTACCTTACTTGGTCCAGGCTGATCCTGACACTTATCTTCTTCAAATTGAGCCATCAGCCCTTTACAGAAATACTCTTCCACTCAATTTATGGAGTCCATCATCTATAGGAATTATAGTTCCCTAGAATCTTCTTCTGTTGAGAAGAGTCCAACATATGCTTCTGCCTCTTCTTCTTCAGATTCTGAAGATGAAGAGTCTGTCCAACTCTTCTCCTTCTTAGCCACTAGAGACTTCTCCTTCTTGCCTTTGATTTGTAGCTATTTTTTTCCTTTGATTCCTTTCTTTTGTCAGGACAGTCAGCTATGACATGCCCAGACCTATTGTAGGAATAACACACAATCTTAGAATTAGATTGTTTACCAGGTTTAGAAGCGTACCTGTCCTCCTTAGGTGTCTTCTTCCTGTAGTATTCATCCTTGGAATAGGATGTTGATGAAGGCCTGGTTCTCCATTTCTTTTTCTTAATGAACCTTTGAAATTGTCTAGTGAAGGCAATAAAGTCTTCATCAGATGTATGACTATCTGATGTACTTATTTCAGGAACACCTTCTTCTGCTTCAGTACTCCTTCTAGGTGGGGAAGGAGATTTTCTCCTACCCTTTCTTGAGCCCTCAGCCTTGAAAGCTACTGACTTTTCTTTATGTTCAGATCTGCTGCCCTTCTCTTCCTCTTTTCTAGCAGTAAGTTGCATTTCATATGAAAGAAATTTTCCAAAAAGTATAGGTGGAGGTGCGTCAGCCAGTTGGCCCACTTCCATGATGGAACATATCTTAGTGTCCCAATCCTTTGTTAGGGACCTAAGAAACTTGTCATTCAATTCATAAGTACTGAAGACTCTTCCATATGTCATCAGTTCATTCACTATTCTGAAATACTTTTTATAGCATTCAACTATGCTGTCAGTTTTATTCTGCCTAAAGCTCTCATATTCCTGATTTAACATAGACTTTCTGTCCTCTCTGACTTCTTCTGTGCCTTCCATATAGACAATCAATGTATCCCACATTTCTTTGGAAGTTTTACAGTGCACAAGATTCTGGAATGTTGAATAATTTATGACACTTACAATTATATTCTGAGCTCTTTTATCTAATGTAGCCAAGATGATTTCATTCTTAGTCATCTCTGAATAACTCTTTGGAGTTTGAATGTTTGCAACAAGAACTGAAACCTTCATTGGGATGAAGGGGCCTTTTTGTACTGTGATGTAAATTCTTGGATTAGATGCTTCACGAAATAGCCTAACCCTTTCTTTCCAAATGCCAAAAGATTCTTTCCTGCATATGGGTAATTTCATAGAACAAAACTCCTTTTGATTTTCACATGAACCCATTCCTGTTGTCTGTTATTAGCCTTGGAGAAATCCTCTGACTGTTAGGTCAAATTTTGAGGAACCTCCCTCTGATACCACTTGAAAGACTTTGTTTCAAGAGGCTAAACACCTAGAGGGGGGAGGTGAATAGGTTCTAATCTTTTTGAGTCTTTTTGATTTAAAGGCAAACATATATTTGTAACTTCTTTTAGCACAGGATAATTCTATCTACAGAAATTAAATACAACACAGCAAACACCAGATCTATTATGGTTCCCCAAGATATGGTTACATCCACTTTCCCCCTTCACCTATCCAGCAGATAACTGGATTCAGCCTAACTTCCTTCCACAGGCTCGGATCCGCAGATCTTACAAACTCAGAACCCAAAATGGTTCCTACACCTCAGACATTAGACAAGTCCTACCTCAGATTCTTCCCTGAATCCTACCTCAGGCCTCAGCCCTACCTCAGCCTTTATAATTAGGCTTATAACTAAGACTTTCCACAAGTCCTATCTCATGCACACTGCTCTACCTCAACCTTTATAATTTTAGGCTTACAATCTCAGATCTAACAATAGATCCTTCAAGAATTTGTGAGTAATAAGTATCAGAAAACTTCACCAGCTAGATTTCTCTGTTGATGTTGTCTTATTGATCACTTCTTGTATAGACTGATCCTTCTGATCCAACCTAACTTAGCTTTTCAAAGCTTCTTGATTAGGACAAATAAGGTGGATCTTCTCTTGAAGTTGAAGTTGATCTTCAGTCAGATTCTTCCTTAGATTCAGATAGAACTCTGAATCTTTCTTGCAGACATCCCTTGATCTGTAGGAATCTTCTTATTGATGCCTCACGTTGTTGTTCATTACATTTTCGTTTCCGATCTGTCTCTTATATAAAGCTTGCTTTATGGTTACCGGTTGATCCGGTTCATAACAAACTTCTGATAGTTCTGACAGTGGTGTCAGACTGGTTAGTTATGACAGCTGTCAAGTCACCAGTCACGTCACTAGGTTCTTCAATATCTTTCCAACTCAGCACACAACACTAAGCAGACTACTTCACATGTGTTGACACATATAGGCTAAGTGTCGACACAAGTATTCAAGGTGTCGACACAAGTATTCAAGGTGTCGACACAAATACCCTAAGTGTCGACACAGTCATTCTTCTGCTTCTCGACACTACTTTTTGTTGTATGTGTCGACACAAGTCCTGTGTGTCGACACAACAGCTTCTTGTCTCGACATCTCTGTTGTAGATAGATTGCATTGAGTGTTTGTCAAATGGTGTTGAGTGTGTGTCGACACAAGTCCTGTGTCGACATAATTACTTCTAAACTCGACACAGCCTCTTGAGAGTTGGTGTGTCGACACAAGTCTTGTGTGTCGACACAATTGCTTCAGGTGTCGACATAGCTCCTTAGTGTTAACTCATCTTCTGTTTTAAGTGTCGACACAATTCTGTTTTAAGTTGTCGACACAATTCTGGATGTCGACACAATTCTGTTTCTTTAGGTGTCGACATAGCTTTGAGTGTCGATACAACTTCTTTATAAGTGTCGACACATTTTGCCAGTATGTCTACACAACTTCCCTGAGTGTCGACATAGCAGCTCGGTGTCGACACATTTTTCCTGTGTGTCTACATAGCTTGCCTGAGTGTCGACACAGTCTCCTTGAGTGTCGACACAGTTTCTTCACAAGTGTCGACACTTGTACTTAGAAAATTTTCCTTCAAATTTTAAACCTGCACAATGAAACTCAAACTTCTATATAATACACATTGACGCATATCAATGACTAAGTTGTGGCTTCTACAAATCTAGTACATATTTTCAAATGTACCCAACAATAACCCGGAAAGCAAAACGCCTGTAGCTTTTCCCAAGCCAAATGTCGGCCACCCGGTCACTTCCCGGGCCAGCCACCACCACAACCACCTCCGTCGAGGTGGTGGCTATCGGCCGACGATGGTTTGGCCGCCGGAGGTGGTGGTTTCCGGTGAACCCGCCACCATAATTTTTTTGGAAAACTCCATTTTTCTCACTTTGTTCGGCTCGTTTTAGCCCGATTTCTCTCCCTGATTTGATCTAGTATACTAGCATAAGGGGAGAGGAGGAGAAGCAGACCTTGTTTGGGGTTCGACGATGGCGGCGGCGGCGGTCGTCCATGGCGTTTTTCCTCTCCGGCGAGATTGACTGATTCCTCGATCCTCCACCAAAACCTTTGATCAAATACATTATTTTGACTGCCAAGGACGTTTTGAAGGTGATGGGGTGGTCAGAAATTGGAATGAGGGGCTGCATAGGGGGATTTATATTTTTCATGGGAGTGGAGGTGAAGGGTTGGTTGGCCAAGGTGGTTGGGCTCCCCTCTTAATGTCTATGGGCTGGAGTTGATGGGGAGATGAATAATAAGCATCAGGAAATCCCAAAGGCTGTTTAGGGGAGGTGGAAGGAGTGTCCCATGATCTTCCTCCATTATTTCTCTCTATCTTTTTTCTTTCTCTCTCAAATTGGGTTTCTCTATGGGGTGGGCACAACACTTGTGCACGCAGCGGAAGTAATAAAATAATCAAGAACAACCCAAAAGAGATTGGGATCGGGCCATGAATGTTGAATCAAGAAGTTAAGAAAAACTAGGTAAAATTACCTTAGCGGCGTTGAGTCACAACTCAGCGAAGATGCTCCAAAATATGAGTCCTTGTCGGTGGAGAGTTCCACGTAGAATAGCGTCTACGTTTCTGCAAAAATCCACACGAGCGGGAGAAAACCGAGCTTCGTCACATGAAGGATCGGGAAAGTAGATCGACTGCACCTTGCACTTCCACAGACTGCTAGGTCCGCTCTAGGAAGGGCAGCACCAGCGACTATCGTCTAAGAGGAGGAGGTCGGCGGAGCGAACGAGGCGGCGGAACACTTCCGTCGGGCGGGGTTCGGGATGTGGCGGACCGACAGAACGGCGGTACACTTTTATCGTCTTCGATTCGGCCACAGGAGAAATTGCCCATCGCTTCCCAAAACCCTAAGTCCTAATTTATACCAAAAGTATAAACATACCTAGGAATGTCGCTATCCGCAGACCACCCAAAATAGGGTTTCTGAATCATTCGACGATAATCAGCTCTTGGTTTGGCGAGAATCTGCTCTAGGTTCGGCGAGAATCAACTTACAGAATCGACGAAAATATTCTGCATAATCGTTGAGACTCAGTTGCAGAATCGTCGAGAATCATCAGCTGGAATCGTCGAGTATCACCATTCGTCGGGAATCCAACAGTTCGATTCTCGACGAATTTGCCTTAGTCGGCAAGTCATACTCGATGATTCTCGACGAATCATTCCTGACGAATGATTCTCGACGAATCATTCTCGACGAAACTCCTTGGCAACGTTTGCCTGACTCCCATTCGTTATGGTGATTGGTAACCCTTACCAACACAGTCAATCCTCCAACTTCTCCACATGCTCTTATGTGCGACCCTGCAGGCTCATATCACGTTGGCAGTGAGATTACATGTCTGACCACTTCTAGATCACCATGGTAACTCCAACAGTCTCCCACTTGATCTTGAAAGTATTAAACCAAAAACCTCACAAACAATGAGCGGCATCTAGCAATGCATCATTGCTACCCAAGCAATAAGAGTTCATAACTTATAAGCCTTATGAACAATGTCCCAGCATTTTCTTTGTCCCTTTGTCCCTTACATCCGGAAAGAACTAGAGGCATGGACCGTGTCACCCTCATAATAGCTCAATCCAAGTTTCTTGATCTAGAACAGACTTCCAGAGAATGGTGAGTCCAATATCACATATTGACTCAACCAAGAATGGCCATGCATTTCCCAGTCCAGTTTCATCAAGGGGACCATGGATGCAACTCTTGTCATATAGGAGGACAAATCTCATATCTGCTCACACACAAACACTCAAATGATTCGTAACGTGCCCAACAACCACCCTTATCATCAACCTTTCTCAAGGAAGACTTTAGATGGCATCAAAGCACGCTCTTCCTCACTTGATGATTGTTGTGACTTCAGGTCAAAAGACCACAACACCATTATCAATTGAGACCTACTCGTGACACGTTTAGATAACAATCCACAAAGTAGTCTCAGGTTGGGTCTGTCCAGTACAACTTGTTCATTAACAAGTACCCATGTGATGACTTGATATCAAAATATCATGACCTTTGAGAACTGGTCATCAGTCAACGCACATGCTAGTCTAAATGTATCATCATCACCCTTAGCTTCTATGATGATAAAATGACCAGGGACCTTTTAAGAATGAAGCTTCAAATAAATCATTGGCTCTCACATTTAAGTCACGTACTTAATGTCCTATGGAAGCGAACATTCTAAGGGTATTTATTATGTTAACATTTAACTATCGCATAGAGAAACCATAATAAAAGAACTTGCCATTAATCATAAAAGAAAAATCTTGGCACACAATTCATCATATGAATAAATAACAAATAGCCAACAGAATATATGTTTACATACAACCCACAAGACTCTCACTAGAGTTGATCATTTAGGTATCGTATACCCATTAATCTAGTATGACCATCATGCTTTCTCTGCGCGAGAGGCTTTGTCAGTGGATCCGCAATATTCTACTCAATCGGTACTCTGCAAATGTTCACATCTCCTCGTTCGATAATCTCACGAATAAGATGAAACCGCCGAAGAATGTGCTTGGAGCGCTGATGAGATCTAGGTTCCTTAGATTGTGCAATTGCACCATTGTTATCACAGTAGAGAACTACGGGACCAACAATGCTAGGAACTACATCAAGCTCGCCGATGAATTTCCTAATCCATACAACCTCCTTCGCTGCGTTAGCTGCAGCGATATACTCAGCTTCTGTTATTGAATCAACAACTGTCTCTTGCATGGAACTCTTCCAGCTCACAGCTCGTCCATTAAGGCAAAACACAAACCCTGACTGAGACTTTGAATCGTCCCTATCAGTTTGGAAGCTAGAATCTGTGTAACCACTTACAACAAGCTATTACTCTCCACCATACATCAAGAACGCATCCTTTGTCCTTCTCAAGTACTTCAGGATATTCTTGACTGCAATCCAGTGACACTCACCGGGGTCTGACTGATACCTGCTTGTCATGCTCAAAGCAAAGGAGACATCCGGTCGAGTACATAACATTGCATACATGATTGATCCAATTGCCGAAGTATATGGAATCAACTTCATGCGGTCCTTATCTTCACAACATTTTGGACATTGGTCCTTAGAGAGATTCACACCATGAGACATGGGTAAAAATCCTTTCTTGGACTCAAGCATGTTGAACCGCTTCAACACCTTATCGATGTATATACTCTGGGTCAAACCCAGCAACTTCTTCGATCTATCTCTATAGATCTTAATACCGAGTTTATAAGTTGCTTCACCCAGGTCCTTCATAGAAAAGCAGTTCCCTAGGTTGTTCTTAACAACTTTCAGGGTAGGAATGTCATTCCCAATCAACAGTATGTCATTCACATACAATATTAGAAAGACAACAATGCTCCCACTTATTCACTTGTAAACACAAGGCTCATCTTCATTCTTGATGAAACCAAACTCTTTGATTTTCTCATCAAAACTAAGATTCCAACTTCGAGAGGCCTGCTTAAGTCCATAGATGGACCTATTAAGCTTGCATATTTTAGTGGTTTCATTTGGGGATACAAAACCCTCGGGCTGTGTCATGTACACTTCCTCAAGGAGGTTTCCATTATGGAAAGCTATTTTGACATCCATCTGCCAGATCTTATAGTCATAATACGCAGTAATAGCAAGTAATATCCTTATGGACTTTACCATGACAACAGGGGAAAAGGTCTCATCATAGTCAATTCCATGAATTTGCTTGAAACCCTTAGCCATCAGTCGCCCTTTGAATGTCTGTACATTCCCATCCATGTTGGTCTTCCTCTTGAAGACCCATTTGCACCCTATGGGTCGTACTTCTTTAGGTGGTTCCACCAAGTCCCAAACTTGGTTTGCGTACATGGAGTCCATTTCGGATCTCATAGCCTCAAGCCATTTGTCGGAGTCCGGTCCATTCATAGCCTCTTGGTAGGTTGCTGTTTCATCATCATGATCCATAAGCAATACATTACCTATTTGAGACACAAGAAATCCATATCTCTCAGGCTCAAATCTTGGTCTACCAGATCTACGTAGAACTTGTGTTTCTTGAGCAGGTTCTCTAGCTACAACATCTTGTAGTCCTATCTTAGAATCCAATTCTGGTTCATTCACTACTTGTGGTTCTTGAACTTCTTCAAGTTATATGAGAGAGGAAGTTGTCTACCTAAATCACCTAGAGGGGGGGTGAATAGGTGAGATGTGCGTCTATTTGCGGAATAAAAATTTAAGGAACCAGCACAGCACAATACCAAGCAATCACAGACGACAAAAGATTTATAGTGGTTCCCCAACCTTGGGTACGTCCACTTTCCTCACCAATCTAGTAAACCACTAGACTTGGCTACTCCACTATCTCGGATCAAAACGATCCTACACCTCGGAACAACGTTCCTACAAAAACTCGATCCCAAAATGGATCTACACTCGGAAGATAAAACTTCCTACAAGTCTCGGAGAAAAAGCTCCTACACAATAATTTGTTTTAAAAAGAATACAAACAATAATGATCTCAGATCTGGATCTTGACAGTCTTCTTCCTTAAGAACTTTGGCTTGATCAGAAAAGTTGAAGACGACTTGAGAGAGATCCACAAATCTGAAAGACTGAATCACCTCGATCGAGAGAGTAGATCTAGAATCTTTAAAGCGCGGCGAGATCGAGTGATTTACTTGCGTCTGGATCGCTGAAGAATCAGAGTTGCAAACAGAGATCGGAGATCGTCGATCCAGAGCTTCTTCCGTGAACGTTAATGGCGGCGGTGGCGACTTGAAGATTTAGTGTTCACGGGATTGTTCTCTTTCTCTTTCTTAAAATAATAATCTCTGAAGGAATTAATTATTAGTCAAATCTGAAATGACTTATTTATAGGTAGACTCCAACGGTCATAAGAATCATTAATGATGACACGTGGACTTATCAGAAAGGATCAAATCGAAATGACCAGCGATATTAACTTAGAGAATTTCAGGAAAGATTTGAACCGACATACTCGAGTCATAGAAGATACATACTCGAGTATCAGATGGTATATACTCGAGTGGAAAAGAATTGGCATACTCGAGTAAGAGAAGTTATATACTCGAGTGGAAAGAATTGGCATACTCGAGTAAGAGAAGTTATATACTCGAGTGGAAAGGATTGGCATACTCGAGTAAGAGAAGAGAAAACTACTCGAGTGATCCAGAGATCAATACTCGAGTGATGTACGAACTACTCGAGTATGAGAGTAGATACTCGAGTGAAAACACTTAGAAAAATTTCAGATAAAATGTGAATAAATACTCGAGTACAAGAGTTGCAGATACTCGAGTGAGAGAAAAAGAACTACTCGAGTATATTAGGAGAACTACTCGAGTGAGGGGAAAATGAACTACTCGAGTATCTTAGAACAACTACTCGAGTAAACATTGACTTGCTCGAGTATGAAAAATAACTACTCGAGTACAGAGTCACTTACTCGAGTATATAGGAAACTACTCGAGTATGTGGACTTAGAATATTTCTGAAATGGGAGGAACAGAACTACTCGAGTATAAACAAGGCACTTACTCGAGTAACTAACCAACCACTCGAGTACAAGTTATCACTTACTCGAGTGAATACAGTCTACTCGAGTATGTAAACCAACTTACTCGAGTACAGACCCACTTACTCGAGTATACTAGAGAAGTACTCGAGTATGTGGACTTAGAAAATTTCTGGATTAAGAACAGAAGGATTTACTCGAGTATAAGAAATGATCTACTCGAGTGACTGACTATCTACTCGAGTATAAACTTATCTACACGAGTATATAGAGTCTACACGAGTATGTCCAAGGATCTACTCGAGTACTAAGTCACTTAATCGAGTATATGAAGGGTACTACTCGAGTATGTGAACTTAGAAAAATTTCTTCTAAAAGACATACTTCAATACTTGAGTCCACCATTCCAAGTGCATGTAGGAAGTGTATCCCAATAGAGAGGCTATACATGGGCCAACACTTTGGATCACACAATGAGGGATTACATTGTATGGTCCTGTGATTGGTGACCCATTATAGACTGACATTGGTCTACACTTGGCATTAAGGACCTGCACACATACAACTTAAACACAACATCAAATACACCTTAATTCATCTTAGTTCAAGGTCTGACCTCCTACAAATCTGAGGTATTGTGGAGACAAATCCCAACAATCTCCCCCTATTTGTAGATGTCAGCATTCTCTATACTAAGGTGAATTATTCAGAGTAAAAAGAACAATACACATATACTTAAAAAAAATAAGCTAAAGCAGGATAACTAATGAAATAGCCATAATCAGAATCAATTATATATATATAATTGTTTTTAACAAAAAGAATCCATTTCCACATTCTCTTTACTCAAGAGGGTCCTTCCTTATGCATCCTTTCTCTCTTCAGCTCTTGCCTCTCTAGTTAACTGAATGGCTTGGGAAAATAAGTTCTGGGCCTAGGAGGAGCAGCTGGATTATTGTGTCCCCAATTCCTGTCATGAAGTCTGATTTTGATTTGGGACACTTCATAGACTTTCCATTCTGAATGACTGTAAAACTGGTCTCTGTTCTCACCAAGATCTGTAACCAATTTCAGGGTATCAAGGATTAGGGATTTGGAGGTTGGACTCCAAACTTCAGAATGAATAATTGGTGGTCTGCTTTCAGAAGCTAGGGCAGGATCTCTTTTAGGTGCAGAACGACTGGCAGAAGCACCTTCACCATATTTTCTCTTCTTTCTTGGAGCTGGAATTTCATCTTGCCACATATCAAAATAGGTGAGAGGGGGCTCAGTCACATCATCCTCAGGTCTAGGTGAGAAAGCTGGCACACCTTCTGGAATGGCTGCCTGGGCTGGAGCATCTGCAGGAGGTTGTGCTTCAAGAGGATTCAAGAAGTGTGGAATGATGGCAGGGTTGAGCCGGGCATTAGGGAAAATCATGTTGTGCAGCCAAACAGCAGTGTCATAGGTATAGAATTTCACAGACTGGAGCTGGGAGAGAATATCTGCTTTCATTTCTTTTACAAGACCATCCACAGTAGCTTGAGCTTGGTTAGATAGTGTTTCAACTTGTTCTTTTACAACTGCTTGAGCTTGCTCAGATAGTTTTTCCACTTGTTCTTTTACGATCTTCTCCCCCTTGGTGATATCTACAGATAGCTGAGCTATAGCTTCATCCCTGAACTTGCCAACTTCTTCATAGATTTTCATAAGATTGGCCTCAGCATGCTTGTCCAACTGGATCTGATTATTGGCAACAGTTTCTTGTTGATTTCTCAGTTCACCTATGCTTGTGATAGTGTGATCTATTGCCTTTCCACCTAGCTGGAACAATCTTTTTAACTCATCAGTATTGGCCTGGATTTCTGCAAAGCCTCTACTCATGTCTTGTTCAAGAGTAGTGACTTTGTTATTGACTGATGCTAGAGATTCATCAAAGTACTTTCTCTATGCAAGGAGCATCTGTTCAATTTGACTTACCATATCTGAAGAAGAGGGGGCTGAGGTTGGTGCAGGAATTGAAGGAGCAGGAGCAGGAGTAGTCCAAGGAGGAATTTCTGTAATGACCACTGAGCTGACAGCTCTTTTGAAGGGTTCTATTTCAACAGTTTCTTCTGTATTTAGGAAGGATGGCATGGAGAAATCCAAAGTCCTCAGAGGTGCCTCCATAGGATCTGGAGACATTTCCTCATCATCAGACAAGAGAATATGATCAAATTTGCTGGGCTCACTATCAGGAGACTTGGCAGGAGACTGGACTGGAGTCTGAGCTTGAGTCTGAACAGGATTCTGAGCTTGAGTCTGAACTGGAGTCTGTACAGGAGATGAAACTGGAGACTGAATGGGAGACTTGGCAGCTGATCCACTCTGAAAAAGAGGAGCATCTGAGCTGAGCTCATCAATGAATCTGTTTATATCTTCAGCTGTAGACAGTAAAGCTGTTGTATCTGGAATCTCTGAGTCAGGGATTGCTGATTGAGGATCTGCTGGAGGAGGAGAGACTGGAGGAGTAGAAACTCTTACCTCTGCTAGTTCTGGAATCACTGATTCTGAAGAAACTTGATGCTGAGGAAGAGAAGAGGCAGGCTCCCTCTCAAATATTGCACCAGAGGTAGCAGTAGTTTGATGTAGAGGAGGAGATGGAATCCTGTCTTCAGGTAAACTGGTTTCTTGGTGAGTTTATGAGATGGCATCAGCCTTTGAAGTTTGGGCAGAATTCAGGATCTTGATGTCATACCTCTGTATGGAAGAGATGGAAACTTTCTTCATGTGGTGAAGAGGAGTCCCTTTGGATAAGTCAAACACAGTAGGATTAATCTCATGGAGGAGGAGTGAGATAATCCTAGCATATCTTGGATGTTTCACGCTCTCTCGGATCTTATCCAGTATCATCATTCCGAACTGGAATTTCTTCCTGCAGACTATGGCTTGCATAACGTCGAATAAATTTTGGGATATATCTCTTATGGAGTATGTCTTGCACCATAGGATTTTGGCGATGACATCAACTAGAAACTTGCCTTCTGAATTGAACAAAGACCGATTCAAGGTTTCACCTCCACCTTCAGGATCTCGACCACAAAATAGGGAAGTACGGTCGGCATCTTCCTTTTCTAGGTCGTCTTCTTCGTCAACCACGGGCATCCGAAGCAGAGTGGCGACTGAAGTTTTATCCAAACGAATCTCAAGTCCTTTTACCTTTGATTTCAGAATTGTGCCATTATGTCTAACCTTCAGATTTCTGTAAAATTCTTCAACATCAGGAAGCAGGATACGGCAGGGTTCTTGAAGAATGAAGGACAATCCGGCGGTGTCCAAAAGAATCAGTAAATTTTTGAAGTCATCCGAAATATCTGCAATACCATCTGTCACGAGTTCGGAGCCGATTCCAATCTTGGAGGAGGGAGCCATCAGCGATTCTGTAGTACGAAGGGAAAAAAAGAGAGGAGGAAGACAAAACTCTGCAACTGTTCTGGAAGATGAAGGGACGGCGGCTACTCGAGTGAAATGAGAAGTGGAAAGGATTTCTGATTTTTCTAAATATATATATGACCCTAATTAGGTTTAAGGAGGAGTACTGAAAATAAAATCATACCTGATATGGAGCGCCAAAACTTTGGTGCGAATAGAAGAAAAAGGAGATTTTCAAATTTCTGATTCCCATACACTCGAGTAGGTTTCGCCATACACGAGTATGAAATGGAGTATACACGAGTAGATCAAGTAACATACACGAGTAGGTTACCAACTACTCGAGTATGTCAATTTTGGCACTCGAGTATTTCCGTTTACTCGTGTATATATCTCTATGTACTCGAGTATATCACTTTGAAATACAATTTTCTTGGGAGAGATTTACTGCCACCGATATCTTCAACTCTGAGCCTGTCTGTGAATCCACCATCACTATTCCTCTTTGTTGAGCAGTCCGAGTTCCGTTTTGAAGAACGAGAACTTGGACTCATCCAGCGGCTTCGTGAATATATCTGCCACTTGCCTGTCTGTGGAGACATATTGTAGATCTATGTCTCCATTCTCCACATGCTCCCGGATGAAGTGATAGCGAAGCTCTATATGCTTGGTCCGGCTGTGGGAGACTGGATTGTTGGCTATTGCTATAGCGCTGGATGAGTCGCAAAACAAAGGAATGTTCTGGAACTTCATGTTGTAGTCTTCAAATTGATTCTTGATCCATAAGAGCTGTGCACAACAGCTGCCTGCAGAGATGTATTCTGATTCAGCCGTTGAGATGGCTACACAGTTCTGCTTCTTGCTGCTCTAGGAAATAAGTCTCCTTCCGAGAAATTGGCAAGTCCCGGAAGTGCTTTTCCTATCGTCTTTGCTACCTGCAAAATCTGCATCTGAAAATCCAATTAGTTCACTATCATTACTTCTTGGGTACCATAAGCTAAGATTTGGTGTGCCTTTGAGGTATCTCAGGATTCGCTTTGCAGCGATGTAGTGAGATTCCTTAGAGTTCACCTGAAATCTAGCACATACACATGTTGAGAACATTATATCTGGTCTACTCGCAGTAAGGTAGAGCAAGGACCCAATTATGCTTCTGTACTTGGTTTCATCAAAAGGTTTCCCTTTCTCGTCCTTGTCCAGAGACATAGCTGAGGCCATTGGAGTCCTCATAGAGGTTGCATTCTCCATTCCGAATTTCTTAAGCAGCTCTTTGGTGAACTTGGTCTGTGAGATGAAAATTCCATCCTCAGATTGTTTCACTTGAAGCCCTAAGAAATACTTCAGCTCTCCCATACTGCTCATTTCAAACTTCCCTTGCATAAGTTTAGAAAACTTCCTGTAGAGGTTGTTGTCTGTAGACCCAAAAATGATGTCATCGACATAGATTTGCACTAGCAAAATCTTGCCTTTTATTTCCCTAAGAAATAATGTCTTGTCTATCTTTCCTCTAGTGAACTTGTTCTCAAGAAGAAAGGTAGACAGCGTCTCATACCAAGCTCGAGGAGCTTGTTTAAGACCATATAGTGCTTTTTGCAGTAAATAAACGTAATTAGGAAAGGTTGAATCAACAAAACCTGGCGGTTGCTCTACATACACCTCTTCCTTTATGTCACCATTTAGGAAGGCGGACTTAACGTCCATTTGATAGACGGTAAAGCCCTTAAGTGCAGCGTAGGCAAGAAATAACCTGATCGCTTCCAGTCTCGCTACTGGAGCATAAGTTTGGTCGAAGTCGATTCCTTCTTCTTGACGATATCCCTTGGCGACAAGTCTGGCTTTATACTTTATAATAGTTCCATCTTCATCCATCTTGTTCCGGTAGACCCATTTTGTCCCGATGACGTTCTTATGCTTGGGTCTAGGAACAAGTGTCCAAACTTTGCATCGTTTGAACTGATTCAATTCTTCTTCCATGGCTAGAATCCAGGATGCGTCGGAGTTGGCTTCCTCAAATTTCTTTGGTTCAACCTGTGAGAGAAAACTTAAGTGTAAATTCTCGTTAGTTGTACCTCGACGGGTTCTGACGCCATCCCGAGGATCTCCTATTATTTGGTCAACAGGATGATCCTTCAAGTGCCTGAACTCTAAAGTCCTTGCATCTGGGATCTCTTCAGCCACTGGAGTTGCATCTTCAGTTGGGATGTCTTCTTCATCTTGATCATCTACCTCTCCAATAGTGGTTGTAGAGGGGATCTTGATCTCATCTTTATCTTCAATAGGTTCATCCAAGCTAAGTTCTTTCAACTTTGTACCTGCATATACAATAGGCACACTAGACGAGTTGCTTTGCAACAGACTCGTCTCATCAAATACAAGATGTATCGACTCTTCCACAACCAGAGTTTTTCTATTGAATACTCTATAAGCCTTACTATGACTACTATATCCTACAAAAATACCTTCAAAGCTTTTCTCGCTAAACTTGGTTGTGTGATACTTGCCATTGTTAAGTACGAAGCACTTACAGCCAAAGATTCTAAAGTATGAAATGGTTGGTTGCCTGCCTTTTAGAAGTTCGTAAGGAGTCTTATCATGGTTCTTGTTGATGAGTGCTCGATTTTGCACGTGACAAGCGGTGTTGACGGCTTCAGCCCAGAAATACTCCGGAAGTGAGGCATCACTCAACATGGTCCGACAAGCCTCTATGAGTTTTCTGTTCCTTCTCTCAGCTACTCCATTTTGCTGTGGAGTGTGAGGAGAGGAAAACTCATGAAAGATACCTTGACTTTCACAAAATTCTGTCATGGCTCCAGATTTGAATTCCGTTCCATTGTCACTTCTGATTTTGACTACGGAACAGTTGTATTCATTCTGGATCTGCCTCACAAAATTAGTGAAAATACCGAAGGTATCTGACTTGTGTTTCAGAAAGAACACCCACGCAAAGCGCGAGTAATCATCCACAATAACCAACGTATATTCCTTACCTCCCAAACTTCTAACCTGCAGTGGACCAAACAAGTCCATTTGGAGAAGCTGTAAGCTTCTATTGGAATCCTTGCCAATTATGCTTTTAAACGAACTTCTTGTTTGCTTGCCTTTGATACAAGCGTGACAAGGACTGTCTGTAACGCACTTGACATTTGGTGCATCACGTACTAAGTTTTGAGAGAATAATTTATTAATAGTTTTGAAATTAATATGTGCTAGTCTCTTGTGCCATTGGTCAGCAAGAGATGCACTACTTTTTGCCAAAATACACACTGGTGTCGAAGAGTCTATACAAATAAAATTCAGACAGAAAATATTTCTGCTTCGAGTGCCTGATAAAATAGTTTCCATATTGTTAACCGATTTTATCAAACACTTGTCAGCATGAAATTCAACTACGTATCCTTTGTCGCATAGTTGGCTTATGCTGATGAGATTGTGTTCCAATCCTTCAACATAGGCTACATTCGAAAAAGATACGCTACCGTTAGAAATCATACCATAGCCTTTAGTGATTCCTCGATCTGAACCTCCAAAGATGACCTTTGGTCCGTTGCAGACTGAGGTGTAATTCTATAGTAGGCTCCTTGTCCCGGTCATATGCCGAGAACATCCACTGTCCAAGTACCAGATTGGCATTTTGGTGGCCTTTGGACATACCTGCAATTACAATCATTTAGCCTTAGGAACCCAAACAAGTTTGGGTCCTTGGTCTCGAGTTAGAATACTCCCCCTAAGAGTATTAGCCTCATGAGTGGTCACTCTCACGTTGCTAACTTTAGGGGTTGCAGCATTTTTAGGATTGAACCAGCAATCGATGGCAAAGTGACCAACTCTACCACAGCACCAACAGTCAAATTTGTTGTATCTTTGCCTCATCTTCTCCTGCTTTACTACCTCGAGAGGAGGTCCAACAGGGGCAACATTTTTAGATGTGGAGGCTTCATGATGATGGCACGTGCATGAAGTCTTGTTCATCTTCGGCTTTTCTACAACAACTTTCACTTTGGGTGCCTTCTTAATATTATGACCATGAACATAAGGTCCATAGCTCTGAAGTTGAATCTCCTCATAAGGTTCCTTGAAAACGCTCTCACCAAAGTTGCGAAGGCGAGTCCACCCTTGGTATCTTGTCTTAGGCTTCTCAAGTATAGGCCTGCTAAAGTGACCATAGGTGGATTCGTAGTCAAGATCGTTCGTAGGAAAGATGACTTTCTTGAACGCGACTGGCTCCAAGGGAGCTTTCCCTTTCTCTTCGGCAGAGGCCTTCTTGGCCGCCTTATTTCTCCTCTTGGCCTTGTTTCTCCTAGAAGATTTACTAGGAGCTCCTTTGTGGCCTAGACCGGCACCACTTGCCTTAGCTGAGAATTCAACAATCATAGGAAGCACAGTCTTAGGCTTCGAGAAGCTTTCTACAAGCTTCTTCTCAGCCAAGAGTTGTTCTTCCAATTCCTTGATGATTTTCTCTTTAAGGTCAAGGTGCCCGAGAGCCTTGTTGTATTCTTCGATAGATTTATCGAAGTCTTCCTTGAGAGAGTCAGTCTTAGAGACTTCTTCTCTAAGGTTGCTCTCTGAAGCTTTTAGAGATTTTATCTCCCTAGCTTGAGTTTTCACGACTTGGCGACATTTGTCGTAAGCCTTGAGTAACTCCTGATATTGTATCATGAGTTCTGATTCATCCTCAGAGGGATAGTCCTCTGGTTCATTGTCATCATCAGAGTCCGAAAGAGGGGTGTGAGATTTTACCTCCCCAGTGAACTGGGGGACTTGCTCATCGTCTGTTAGAGCCATTAGCCCAAAGTAAGCTTCTTCCTCTTCTGCACTTGACTCGGATGAGTCGGAGTCACTGAGAGTTTTGCTCTTCTTAGCTAACAAACTCTTTTCTGTCCGCTTTCTGTTGTAGGACTTCTTGTCTTCTTTCTTGCCGCCCTCTTTCTTCTTATGGGGGCAATCCGCAATGACGTGACCTAGCTTGTTGCAGCAATAACAAACAATATCAGTGGAATAATGCTTATTCGGTTTCGAGCCATACCTGTCGTGGCTTCTTGAGCTATTTTTCTGACGATCACCATCATTGTGTGATCTTCTATATGAGGCATCCTTGCCTTTCCATTGCTTCTTTTTGTTCAAGAATTTCTTGAACTGCCTTGAGAGTAGAGAAAACTCTCCTTCAGATAGCTTCGAGCAGAAGAGCTTGGTTCAGACGAATCTTCATCATCAGCTTCAGGAACTGGGGCAGGAGAGCTAGCCTTTATCTTCCTTGAGCTGTCTGCCTTTAGAGCGACAGATTTCTCCTTGGATGCAGACCTGCTTGTCTCTTCTTCAGCTTTTCTTGAGTTGATTTGCAGCTCGTAAGACATAAGCTTTCCGAACAGATTCTGCGGGTCCGTCTCAGCTAACCTTCCAAACTCCCGAATGGCACATACCTTATTGTCCCATTCCTTGGTTAGGGATCTTAAGAATTTGTCATTGAGTTCCCCATTGGTGAAGACTCGGCCATAAACTCTTAGGCCGTTCACTATCTTGAAAAAGTTCTCGAACGTGTCAGCTATGGCTTCCTTGTGACCTTGCCGGAAGGCTTCATACTTTTGATTCAGAAGGGATCTCCGATCATCCCTCACTTCTTCAGTGCCTTCCATCAGAGTCACCAACGATTGCCACATCTCCTTGGCAGATTTGCAATGGATGTGATTCTGCAGCATTGAGTCATCGACTGCACTTGCTATTATATTTTTGGTTTTCTTATCGAGGGAGACAAGTGCAATCTCGTCTTTATCCAAGTCCATCAGCTTCTTAGGAACTTGTTTGGATGAGTCTATAGTAGAGGCAACCATAGGAACATGCGGACCTTCTTCAACAATCATGAAGATCCGAGGATCCACCGCTTCCATGAAGAACCTAACTCTTTCCTTCCACATAGGAAAATTATTCTTGGTGCAAATGGGAAGCTTGGCAAAATCTGTAGTCTTACTCATGCTTGATATTTCTCAAAAGACAACTTGGGTAGGATCAGATCAAGGTGTTAACCTCTTAACGATCAACCTCCCCCTCTGATACCAATTGAGAGAGGAAGTTGTCTACCTAAATCACCTAGAGGGGGGGGGGTGAATAGGTGAGATGTGCGTCTATTTGCGGAATAAAAATTTAAGGAACCAGCACAGCACAATACCAAGCAATCACAGACGACAAAAGATTTATAGTGGTTCCCCAACCTTGGGTACGTCCACTTTCCTCACCAATCTAGTAAACCACTAGACTTGGCTACTCCACTATCTCGGATCAAAACGATCCTACACCTCGGAACAACGTTCCTACAAAAACTCGATCCCAAAATGGATCTACACTCGGAAGATAAAACTTCCTACAAGTCTCAGAGAAAAAGCTCCTACACAATAATTTGTTTTAAAAAGAATACAAACAATAATGATCTCAGATCTGGATCTTGACAGTCTTCTTCCTTAAGAACTTTGGCTTGATCAGAAAAGTTGAAGACGACTTGAGAGAGATCCACAAATCTGAAAGACTGAATCACCTCGATCGAGAGAGTAGATCTAGAATCTTTAAAGCGCGGCGAGATCGAGTGATTTACTTGCGTCTGGATCGCTGAAGAATCAGAGTTGCAAACAGAGATCGGAGATCGTCAATCCAGAGCTTCTTCCGTGAACGTTAATGGCGGCGGCGGCGACTTGAAGAATTAGGGTTCACGGGATTGTTCTCTTTCTCTTTCTTAAAATAATAATCTCTGAAGGAATTAATTATTAGTCAAATCTGAAATGACTTATTTATATGTAGACTCCAACGGTCATAAGAATCATTAATGATGACACATGGACTTATCAGAAAGGATCAAATCGAAATGACCAGCGATATTGACTTAGAGAATTTCAGGAAAGATTTGAACCGACATACTCGAGTCATAGAAGATACATACTCGAGTATCAGATGGTATATACTCGAGTGGAAAAGAATTGGCATACTCGAGTAAGAGAAGTTATATACTCGAGTGGAAAGAATTGGCATACTCGAGTAAGAGAAGTTATATACTCGAGTGGAAAGGATTGGCATACTCGAGTAAGAGAAGAGAAAACTACTCGAGTGATCCAGAGATCAATACTCGAGTGATGTACAAACTACTCGAGTATGAGAGTAGATACTCGAGTGAAAAAACTTAGAAAAATTTCAGATAAAATGTGAATAAATACTCGAGTACAAGAGTTGCAGATACTCGAGTGAGAGAAAAAGAACTACTCGAGTATATTAGGAGAACTACTCGAGTGAGGGGAAAATGAACTACTCGAGTATCTTAGAACAACTACTCGAGTAAACATTGACTTACTCGAGTATGAAAAATAACTACTCGAGTACAGAGTCACTTACTCGAGTATATAGGAAACTACTCGAGTATGTGGACTTAGAATATTTCTGAAAAGGGAGGAACAGAGTAACTAACCAACCACTCGAGTACAAGTTATCACTTACTCGAGTGAATACAGTCTACTCGAGTATGTAAACCAACTTACTCGAGTACAGACCCACTTACTCGAGTATACTAGAGAAGTACTCGAGTATGTGGACTTAGAAAATTTCTGGATTAAGAACAGAAGGATTTACTCGAGTATAAGAAATGATCTACTCGAGTGACTGACTATCTACTCGAGTATAAACTTATCTACACGAGTATATAGAGTCTACACGAGTATGTCCAAGGATATACTCGAGTACTAAGTCACTTACTCGAGTATATGAAGGGTACTACTCGAGTATGTGGACTTAGAAAAATTTCTTCTAAAAGACATACTTCAATACTTGAGTCCACCATTCCAAGTGCATGTAGGAAGTGTATCCCAATAGAGAGTCTATACATGGGCCAACACTTTGGATCACACAATGAGGGATTACATTGTATGGTCCTGTGTTTGGTGACCCATTATAGACTGACATTGGTCTACACTTGGCATTAAGGACCTGCACACATACAACTTAAACACAGCATCAAATACACCTTAATTCATCTTAGTTCAAGGTCTGACCTCCTACAAATATGAGGTATTGTGGAGACAAATCCCAACATTATACCTTTTCAGTCTTTCTTTATAAGAATTCTCTCTCCAAGAAGACGCCAGTCCATGCAATAAACACTTTGCCCTCGGACGGTAGGTAAAAGTAATACCCTTTCGTTTCTTAGGATATCCCACCAGGTAACATTTATCCGATTTGGGTTCCATCTTGTCAGGCATTTGACGTCGCACGTATGCCTCACAACCCCAAATTTTAATGAACGATATACTAGGACGCTTCCCAGTCCATATCTCATATGGTGTCTTCAGAACCGTTTTTGTTGGAGCGCGATTCAGTGCCATTGCAGCAGTCTCTAAAGCAAAACCTCAAAAGGAAACAGGCAAGTCTGCATGACTCATCATCGAACATACCATGTCTAACAGAGTACGATTTCTCCTTTCAGACACACCATTATGTTGTGGTGTTCTAGGTGGAGTGAGCTGTGATACAATACCACACTCTTTCACATGATCACGGAACTCGTGACTCAGGTATTCGCCACCTTGAGCAGATCGGAGTGCTTTAACCCTTTTACCCAACTGGTTTTCTACTTCATTCTTGAACTCTTTGAACTTTTCAAAGGTCTCGGATTTGCACTTCATAAGATACACATATCCGTATCTACTGAAATCATCAGTAAATGTAACGAAGTAGAAATACCCACCTCTAGCCATGGAGCTCATGGGTCCGCATACATCACTATGTACAACACCCAAAGGATCCTCAACCCTCTCAGTATAACCAATGAAAGGGGCTTTAGTCATCTTTCCTAACAAACAAGATTCGCATCGCTCAAATGATTCATAATCAAATGAGTCTAAAAGTCCATCTTTATGGAGCTTAGATATGCGCTTCTCGTTTATATGGCCCAAACGACAATGCCAGAGATATGTAGGGTTTGAGTCATTTGTTCTTAGTCTTTTATTATTTTCTACATTATAGATCAGATGGTCCAAGTTCAAAACATATAGACCATTAAACAATTGGGCTACAACATAACAAACATCATTCTTAAATATAGAACAACAGTTGTTCTTAATTATAAAAGAAAATCCAATCATGTCCAAGCATGAAATGGATATAATGTTTCTAGTTATGGATGGAACGAAATAATAATTATCTAGTTCTATTACAAGCCCATTGGGCAAAGATAGAAGGTAAACCCCTACGGCTACAGCAGCAACTCTTGCTCCATTGCCGACGCGCAGGTCCACCTCCCCTTTACTCCGCAATCTTCTCCTTTCCTGTTCCTGCATATTTGTACAAATATGAGAACCAAATCCGGTATCAAATACCCAAGATGAAGGAGCAGAAAGGTTTATCTTTATAACGTAAATATTTGAAGCGGAAGTCATACCTCCCTTCATTTTCTGCAGACCCTCAATGTAAGAAGGACAGTTCTTCCTCCAATGACCAGCCTTGCCACAGTGGTGGCATTTCCCTTCCTTCACTGTGTTGTTCTTTTTCTTCAGTGCAGAAGTCTTGGGCTTAAGATATGACTTAGGTCCCACCTTCGTCTTCTTAGAGCCCTTGGCCTTGCCCTTGCCCTTATTCACCATTAGTATGGGGCTGGCAGGCTTGGCCTTCTTCATGTTGATCTCGGCAATTCTTAACATGCCTAGGAGCTCGGGCAGTGTCTTGTCTATTTCATTCATGTTGTAGTTCAAGACAAACTGCTCATAACTGTCTGGCAACGATTACAGGATCAGATCTGTGGCCAACTCTTAACCTAGAGGAAAACCCAGCCTTTCAAGGTTCTCTATATACGCAATCATCTTGAGTACGTGAGTCCTTACTGAGTCTCGAAATCCCATCTTGCACTGAAATAACGCTTTTGTGACGTCGAACCTCTCTTGACGAGCCTTCCCTTGAAACATTTTCTTGAGATGCTCGTCAATCTCCTTGCACCCCATGTTCTCATATTGCTTCTGAAGCTCAGAGTTCATGGTGGACAGCATAAGGTATTCAGCGTCTAAAGCATCATCAGTATACTTCTTATAAGTATCCTTATCAGCACGGGAAGAGTTCCCGGTCGGCACCTCGGGGGCTTCTTCTTCCAAGACATAGAGCTTTCGCTCTTGCCTGAAAACAATTCTCAGGTTCCCGTACCATTCCATATAGTTGGTCCCACTGAGCTTATCCTTCTCAAGGATGGCTCTCAGAGACAGAGTGGAGTGTGAACCACTTGCCATGGAATTCTACAAGAATTCATGCAGAATAATATCAGCACCAAAATTTCAAAATACAATTTATTTTTAATTTGGACTTC
The DNA here is from genome assembly GCA_039513925.1 of Platanthera zijinensis. Lineage (NCBI taxonomy): Eukaryota > Viridiplantae > Streptophyta > Magnoliopsida > Asparagales > Orchidaceae > Platanthera > Platanthera zijinensis. The sequence goes on from CM077092.1 coordinate 59,999,520, forward strand.
AATTAAAACTCCCACTATTTTACTCGAAATGATAGCCCTCACTATCAATTCAGAGAGTTCATGCGAGCTACTCTCATAGTGGACAAGATCCGTATTTCACCAGCACAATGAGAGAGCTTTGGCTTTTCTCTCACTATGTGGTTATTTAGGTATGCAACGCTTGCCAATTGCATCCTCATGCAATTCTTGTATGGTTGGTGAATAACTCCTTATTCGCATCCATCATATGGTGCATGTCAACCCTATGTCTCTAAGCACTCAACCTTTGAGGTCACCTATTTAAGTAAGACCCGATGTCGACAGTGGGATATCACAATTATCCGCTCGCACCCTTACCAAGATATATTAATGCACCTTGCTTTGGCAAACCCACACTTCATCGATCGAGGCAGGAAGAGTGTGATCCATCGGAAGGCATCCAAAGACTTAATATTTGATGAAGGGATTTTTGATAATAGGTTAACAATTAACCATGATCAACATTTGATCAATGTGCACATCCACAAAAAAACATTTTTCTAAAATCCACATGCATCCCTTATGTGCACAACATGGTACTATCAACATTTGATAGAACAAAGGGCTAAATATGAACATCCGGACTCTTCCAAATCTTCAGATTTACATGCATTGGACAAAGGCAAAGGCAACTCGACTTAAAGCAGTAGACAAGCTCGTCTATCATTATTGGATTCAAAATCCAAAACAATACACGGGTTTATTAACCACTCGAGGGACGGTAACTGCTAAGGAGACAACAATTTCTAACAATTAAAAATAACCACAAAATCTCAGACTTACGGGTTATGGGCCCCTAACTTACAGGTTATGGGCCCACCGATTTCCCTTGGAAAAACCATCAACAATTGATGATCCAGGATTAAATCTAGACATTTAGAACACTTCTAAATCCCTAGGTTTACACGTACTGGAATAACCTAACTTCCAATATAACAATCATGGCCGCAAACCTGGCTCTGATACCACTATTGGGTTTCTCTATGAGGTGGGAACAACACTTGTTCACGCAGCGGAAGTAATAAAATAATCAAGAACAACCCAAAAGAGATTGGGATCGGGCCATGAATGTTGATTCAAGAAGTTAAGAAAAACTAGGTAAAATTACCTTAGCGGCGTTGAGTCACAACTCAACGAAGATGCTCCAAAATATGAGTCCTTGTCGGTGGCGAGTTCCACGTAGAATAGCGTCTACGTTTTTGCAGAAATCCACACGAGCGGGAGAACACTGAGCTTCATCACACAAAGGATCGGGAAAGTGGATTGACTGCACCTTGCACTTCCACGGACTGCTAGGTCCGCTCTAGGAAGGGCAGCACCGGCGACTATCGTCAAAGAGGAGGAGGTCGGCGGAGCGAACGAGGCGGCAGAACACTTCCGTCGGGCAGGGTTCGGGATGCGGCGGACCGACAGAACGGCGGAACACTTCCGTCGGCTTCGATGCGGCCACAAGAGAAATTACCCATCGCTTCCCAAAACCCTAAGTCCTAATTTATACCAAAAGTATAAACATACCTAGGAATGTCGCTATCCGCAGACCACCCAAAATAGGGTTTCTGAATCGTTTGGCGAGAATCAGCTCTAGGTTCGGCGAGAATCAGCTCTAGGTTCGGTGAGAATCAGCTTACAGAATCGACGAGAATCATCTGCATAATCGTCGAGACTCAGCTGCAGAATCATCGAGAATCATCAGCTGGAATCGTCGAGTATCACCATTTGTCGGGAATCCAACAGTTCGATTCTCAATGAATTTGCCTTTGTCGGCGAGTCATACTCGACGATTCTCGACGAATCATTCCCGACGAATGATTCTCAACGAATCATTCTCGACGAACCTCCATGACAACGTTTGCCTGACCCCCATTCTGTATGGTGATTGGTAACCCTTACCAACACAGTCAATCCTCCAACTTCTCCACATGCTCTTATGTGCGAACCTGCAGGCTCATATCGCATTGGTAGTGAGATTACATGTCTGACCACTTCTAGATCACCATGGTAACTCCAACATCTCCTCCATTAAAGGACAACTTGACTTTATCTCTCTTAGTCACCATTTCCAGAAAACGGATGGCATCCCATGTAAATATCAGTCCCCTAAAGTTAATGGGACACTCAAGTTGGGCTTAGCCCAAGTGGCTTGGGCTTTGTTAGGTCATTTAGACTAGTTTGACCTATTTTAGGGTTAAGTTGACTTTGGTTAATTTGACCATTTGGGTTGACCCCAATGCGTCTCTAGGTGACCCATTGGCCTCCCCTAAGGTCTAGTCAAGACTTTGATGGGATTTGTTTGACACTTTGGTGGTCACTTGACCCTTATTTTGGGCACTTTGACCACTTTAGGGTTTAAGTTAACTTTTTTCAACTTGACCACTTGAGTTGACCCAAATGGGTCCTTAGTGACCCAATGCACCTCTTAAAGGGTTAGGGAGGTTTATGTGGGGTCATTTTGGCAAGTTGGAGATCCATTGGCCCTAGATAGACTACTTTGACATTTTTAGGGTTAGGGTTGTCTTTGGTTAACTTGACCTTTTTAGTTGACCACAATGGGTCCTTGGTGACCCAATGAACCTTCTAAAGGCTAGGGATGTTATGGTGGGGGTCAAAGAGTCAAGGTGAGGCCCTAAAGTCGAACCTTAGGTTAGATAGGTTGAATGTGTTATTTGCAGACCATGGTGATCTCACCTTCATTCCTAGATTCACTTGGCCTTCTTGGGCTTCCTACGGTTTTGTTATGACCTAGTCATGACAAAACCACTCCTAGTGGTCTAGTTGTTTGAGGGATGTTACAATGCGTATGTGCTTTCGAAACACCTCGTCCATCCTGCGCTTCATCCCCACCGGATCCATGGGATCGCCCAGATAGTCCTCTATCTCATCTAGATGAGGAGGAGGCGAGAATGCGGGTTGCTTAGAGAAGTCCTCTACTGCCGTGTCGACCTGGGTAACTGTGCAGGAGTAAACCAGAGATCAAGAGGGAAGATTTAGCCCAGCGTCCTCGAACACTCCAGTAAGGAGAAGGCATGTTTATATGAAGTGAGAGGACAAGTCTAGTTCATCTACCCGGGTTGCGAGAGGTCTACGCGAGTTGCGAGGGATCATCATTCTTCATATATGTAGGGGTGGATTGTTGAGGCGAGTCTGAGTCTTGATGACGGATGTCGGTTGTATCAAGCGTATTTGCAGGATGGGGATGATGGACGAGATCCTCCTGAAGAAGCATGAAGTAAGTAGGCGGGAAGATGGAAAAGGGGAAAAGAGGGGCATGAGCAAAAAATTACCTCTCTTTCCTCAAGAGATGCATGAGGAGGGGTACAGATTTCCAAGGATACGGGAGTGGGCTCCTCGATCGAGAATGGGGGGCCAGTGGTTTTCACCTTCTTTAAGAGAGATGACGACGGTAAGGAAGTAGGGTTGCGAGCTAAAACTGGGGCTAGAACAGCCACATTAGCCTTGTTTTGTTTACGCACCATCGCGAGATGTTCACGGAAACTATGGCTATGAGACATGACGATGATGGAGTAGATGAAGGAAGAGGTGAGAGAGGGGGCACTCTTAATGCTGGGATCAGTGTGACATATTTATAGGCCCCAGAGGCGGGCCCCGCAAAAGATTCTCTCATAAATGGACATTAATACCGCGAACCTCGGTTGGACTTTCTTTCCAAGCTTGGGGTAACCTCGAAAAGAGCAAGGATTGTGTACAATCTCGGGCCCGCGGGAGGTTACTCAAGGAAAAGTGCTAGGGGAGAGAAGATTGCATAGGCGAGCAGGACCATAGGGATAACTCGCCGGTACACCAAAGAGGCGAAACACAAAAGGCAAGAAAGAGCAATAGAAAAGGGCTCTCGCGAGACGAGAGAGAGGAATGGAATAGGGCTCTCGTGAGGCGAGAGGGAGCAAAGGAGCAGATCTCTCATGAGGTGAGAGAGAGCAAAGGAACAGGGCTCTTGCGAGGAGAGAGAGTAATGGAACAGGGTTCTCGCTAGGCGAGTGGGAGCAATGGAACAGGGCTCTCGTGAGGCGAGATGGAGCAATGGAACAGGGCTCTCGCGATGCGAGAGGGAGCAATGGAGCAGGCGAGAGTGCTCTCGCGGCATAGGCTGGCCTCCTATGGCGAGACGAGGAACTCGCGAGGCGTGCAGAGGGGCACCTCTCGCCCGCTAGATGCCATTTTTCGTCGAGCGCCAGCTCGACATCCATCGAGCGCCGGTTTGATGATCGTCGAGCGCCGGTCGGCGATCGTTGAGCGCAAGTTTGACGATCGTCAAGCACCAGTTTGATGATTGGTCAAGCGCCGGTTTAACTAAAAGGAAATTTTTACCTTTCTACCCCCAGGTAGGGGTTTTATTCTTGAGTCTAAGGTAATTTTACCCTTTTGCCCTTGGTGGTCTGTATATAACCCTTCAAAACGGCGGATTTTGGCTGTTGGCAGACCTAGCCTAGGGTATTTTTGTAATTTCAGGTCGGTTCAGTTTGGTTATTCGCAGGTCAAACTCAGAGGCCAATAAATAGACCGATAAGGTACCTTGAAGAGTTTGTTGACCCCTTTCATCTTCTTTTTCCAAAGCACATAGCTCAGTACTCGCTAGGGAGGGGAAGGATTTCTAGTTCTTCTAGGTAAGAAGTGGGACCTCCAAGCTAAAGCCCACGGTCTGTTTCTAGTTCCCAAGACTCATGTCAAGGAAGGAATTCGGGAAGAGTAGGTGTGAGCTGCAACTCTAGATCAGAACTCTAGGTGAAGTTCGGTTTCTGGCTTCAACACTCATAGGTCATGATATTGTGATATCAAGTCATCACACTAGTACTTGTTATGAACAAGTTGTACTAGATAGAACCACCCAGAGACTACTTTGTGGATTATTTTGACTTCGAGTCATGAGTAACTCTCAAGTTGCAATAGTGTTTGTGGTTCTTTCACCTGAGATCCCAACACTTATCGAGTGAGGAAGAGCACATTTTGATGTCATCTAAAATCCAGTTTTGAGAAAGTTTGATGATAACGGTGGTTATTGGGTACGTAACAAATAATTTGGGTGTTTGTGTGTAGACAAATATGGGATTTATCCTTGTAGAAATAGGAGTTGGATCCAAGGGCCCCTTTGATGGAATTGGACTAAGAAATGCATGGCCAAGATGGGTTGAGCCAATATGTGATATTGAGTTCTCCGGTTTCGGATAGTCAATTCTATATCAGGTAACAGGGATTGAGTTGTCATGAGGGTGACATGGTCCATGCCTCTAGCTCAATATGGATGTAAGGGACAAAGGGACATGACAACACTATACATTGGTCATTTTATATGCTTTTCGGGTTAAAGAACTCTTACAGCTTGGGTAGCAATAATGTGTTGCTAGATACCGCTAATTATTTGTAAGTCTTTTATTTGACTTATTAGATTAAGTGGGAGAATATTGGAGTTCTTCCATTGTGATATGAGATAGTCAAATAGTTAGTCTTGCTGCCAACACAATTTGAGCCCATGGGGTCGCACATAAGAGTTATGGAGAAGTAAGAAAGGACTGTTTTGGCCTTACTCATATGTGATATGTGTGAAGGGCCAAGCCTTTTGACACAGACTTGAAATTAGATCAGCCGAAGGACCTGAATTGTGAATTTGAGGGCCTTCTAGAAATCGTCAAAAAGGAAACTCAGTTTGTCGAGTATTCTAGATGATTTCGTCAAGTACACTCAATGATTTGACGTGACAAGTTATGTATGGTCTTGACGGATCCTTCGAGAGTTCTTTCTATTCATCTAGTATATTCGACGAATTGCTCCCGATGAATTTGTTATGATAAATTTAATATTCGACGAGTCCGTCGAGTGGACATGTCGTTCGTCATGTATACTCAATGAATTCCACTCGACACAATGTTCTTAACAAATTGTCCTCAACGAATTGATACAGATCTATTTTTCAGTAAGTTCCTTTGGGGATCTGGTTTGCGGGTGGGCCCTCACGATTCCACTAGGGTTCGTATATATACCTTATGAATAAATACAACAAAACATGAGATGTCGAGTAGTCTTCATCTTCCTCCCGAAGGAAATCCTGAAACCTAGAAGATCACGATTAGCGCTCTTGTATTGTAATCTCTTCCGACAATCGCAAACACCTTCGTTTGGAAAGCATTTCCAGAGCTTCGTCAATGCCGCCTCTCCATTAATGAATCTAGCATTTCGTTGAGATGTAGATGGATTTTCTTCATCCAACCAAATGCTTGTGTGACAAGTGTCATGGGGTTCTCCAAGCTTGCGTGGATACCCGTAGAGGCGTTGACATACTTTCTACACTCCGAACTCTAGCAACAAGACATCCTAGATTGCTTTGGAGTACCTTTGATGAGTTGAGACTCAATCCCCTTCAGGTATATTACTTTTATTGTACATGCTTATTTTTTGATTCATGAAATCGCAAGATCATCATACTGTTTAGTGTTTTCTTGTATTACTTTCTGCTGCACACATTTGATGTGCTTATAGTTTTGAACTATATAGAAAACCCATCAGCAAATAAACAAATACAAAATCTCCTCGAGAAGAACGTGCAAAATCATAAAGGAAACTGGGTTGAGTAACTTCCATTATACTCTGAACTCTCAGAGCTACTCCTTTATCGACTACTATAGTAATGACCTTCATGCTATCTCATGGTTCAGAGGCACCCATTCTAGTAGAGTTCGAAGTACCAACACCAAGAGTCCTGCTTGCTAGGCAAGGTTGGGAGGATTGGCTAGAGAACAATGATGAGAAGATGAAGTACATCCTGACCTAATTTAAAAAGCTACGAGATGAAGCTGCCATCAGAAAGGAAGAGATAAAAAGCAAAATGGCCAGGCAATTTGACGAAAATATTAGAGTCAAGTAATTCCTACTTGGGAATTTGGTTCTAAAAAAGGTGGATGCATTATTCTAGGCTAGTGTTGTTCGAAAGTTAAACCCAAACTGGGTATTTCTTTTTATCATCAAGGAGGTACTAAAGAATGGGGCCTATCATCTTCAAACTTATGATGGGGTAGATATCTGTCATACCTTGAGCGGTGATGACCTAAAGCTATTCTATCCTTAAGCGATGTCTTCGCTTTGTACTTTACATTTGTACTAATGATTATTTTAATGGAGATCCTCATACTGACACTTTTCCTTATCGAGTAATTTCTTTCTAAGCATAAGACAAAGGATTACTGAACTGGGACACATCGCAGAAACCTGCTTAACCCACCACAAAATTATTGTCATTAGTTTAACACAAGGTTGGCCCGGTGTAGCGGGGAGTTTTTGCACCGTATAGTGGGAGTATGCAGATTCTCGTGCAGAGAACATCTGAATCGCGGATCCCAACTGGTATCTAACACACCTTGGCATTAAGGGTGGTTAGGGTAATCATTAGCTCTACCATGCTTCGAGAGGGATATCGTTACAACTTTGATGATCTTTTTGGGAAAGCAATGGAGCCTGTGTTCAGCTGCCTAACTGATCATCTTAGTATGTGAGAATACACCCTAGTACTCTAAGCAGTGCCTACAGGGGACCCTCATTTAGATTGATCCTTTGAGGAAAGATATGCTGCTCTGTGCGTACCTGTTTGATTGATCTTCTTATTATGTAGCCTTAAGCAGGAGAGTAGTGAGACCTTCTAACTTTTTTGAGATGATACGGTTTTGATGATCTTTTTGGGAAAGCAATGTTGCCCTACGGGCACCTTTCTACCTGATCCTCTTAAATTGTGCATTTCACATCTTTAAATTCCCAACGACATTTGATGCGCCTCTGCATGTGGTTCAAGTCTAGGGGTTTGATCAGCTCTATCATGTATTTAAGGGGACAAGTTACAACCTTCTTGACCTCTTGAAGAAAGCAATGCTTCACTGTATGCACCTGCCTGCTTAGTCAGGCTAGACTGTAGCTTGGAATTGTTTTTATTCAATAGGGTGGCAGATAGTCATCTTTGGAACGCTTAACAACGCGATTGAACTAAAATAGGCTTTTTCGACCCACTACAACTAACTATCATTGCCAAGGGAATTCTTCAAGATTTTTCAACAAACTATTATAACCGGTGATATCTTTCAAGATACTGGGGTTAACTACCGTATTTGAACTTTCTTTAACTAACATCAGCCAATGCTACTTTTAAAATCTTATATTTCCTATCAGTTTCGTTGATATCCCAAAATCTCACAACACATTAAGTTTCAGTATCAAAGATTATTCACTAGATAAAGATTGGTTGTTATGTCGGATAAAAATGATAGTTAGGGTTCACCTATCAAACCATAATAATATATATATTATGGCTCGCTTTTGTAAGACTAATTAATAATACTTTAGAAATTACAGAGATGATATTAGTAGTTATTGTGATTTACACCGCGGTCTGAGTTTTTTATCATCAGTAGTAAATTATTTCCAACCATATTTGTGCATCACTAGCCGGCTATACCTCAAATAATCTAAGTATTATTATATGTTATAATTTATTGCCCGACCAAATGAATCGGAAACTATTTAAAATCTGAAGCGTTTATATAGTTTTTACGGTAAAAGAAATAAGAGGAAGCTTTTTCAACATGATTTAAGAATCACATTCATCTCAGAATGATCATACGCAGTTCGTTATTATTCGGGCAGTTCATCTAATCTATCCACAGCCGGATAAGAAAATAAAGTTGCACTAGCCGAATTATATAACAAAAAAAAATGAAAAGCGGTAAGGGAAAATCACCTAAGGTAAAAGTTCATCTTTTCATTTCCACCAAAGTGTATTACATTTTTGAAATGTAAGAACAATTGACTAATTCCCCAAAGATTTCTCTGGAGAGGGTGAATAGAGATTAAAATTTAATTAAATCTAATTATACAATTCATAGAATTTGCATATACAGAAGTTGTTAACAAGATTTAATAAGAAAAATAATTAAAATCACATCATAAACTAAAAGTAAATCCCAAAATAATTCACAATCACAGATGAAACACGAAAAATAGTGGTTCACCAAAATTCAGGTACATCCACTCTTCTACCCCCTTGGTAGGAATTCACTATCACAATGCTTTAGTATTTTTGATAAGGAGACTCTTTGATCCAAACACAAGATTATTTGATAAGTGGATCTTGAACCAATACAAACTGAGTCTTTTCTCATGGAGATTCTCAGATCCTTTAACTGAATCCTGTTGAAGTTGGTGACAGGGCGGTCTGGCGGCCTGTCTTGGCGGATTGAAGACTGCGCGGTCTGGTGGTTTCCCTTCAGCGGTCTCTCCTTCCTCTCTGGTGGTTTCCGAGCAGTTAGCCCTTTCGTCTAACCGCGCGGTTTGTGCGGGTTATTTCTGTATAGACCGCTTAGTCCTGTAATTTTTTAGTCCCACATCTCTTATTTGTATTCTCTCTTCTATCCTTCATTCTATAAAAGGGAGGTCATACCTTTGTAATAGATACCTTTTTAAGATAATAAAATTTCTATTATACCTCTTCCGGCTTGTTTTTTGTTCGTTTCTTACATGGTATCAGAGGACTCAATCTTATCCTCCTGATTCTGTGTGCCTTCTTTGTCCACGCGACCTGTCTGCGTGAGTTGCTTCTTCTTCTCGTGACCTGGTCTCGCGACTTGTTTCTTCCGCCGGCTTGCGCCCTGTTCGCGCGGCTTCTTTCTCTTCTTGTCGTTGCCCTTTGTGTGTGCGACCTCTTCTTCTCGCCGCGACCTCTCCTTTAGTCGCCGCGACCTGTTGTCGGGACCTGTTTGCCTTGTTCGCCTTGTTTGTCTTCCGCGGTCTTATCTCTAACCGCGCAGTCTTCTCTTTATTCTGTTCGTGCGGACTGCCTTCTAGCCGCTCGACCTTTTCCCCTCTGCTTGGTTCTGCTGCTTGGTCTTGGCTTTTTTGGCCGCTGGTGTTTGTCATCGTGACCGCCGCGGATCTCCTTTTTCTAACCGCTGCTATTTCTCCTTGTTCGCGCGGTTTGTTTCCTAACCGCACGGTTTGTTTCCTAACCATGCGGCTTCCTGTTATTTTCTCCTATGGCTCTTTCTGATGCTTCTACTGCTACCACTCCTGTCGCCAATCCAGCTCCGCCTCTTCCTCCTACTCCTTCCGGGAACCTTGACACCGTTTCGAAACTTGTCGGCTCCAACTAACCGGATTGGAGCGTCTTCTTCATCTTTCTCCTTCGCTCGCAACGCAAACACCACCATCTCATTAATGACCCTCCTCCCACCACTTCACCTCTCTTTGATGAATGAGATGCGAGTGACTCCCTTGTGCGTACTTGGCTCGCTAACAGCCTCTCCGATGAATGCCTCCCCGTCATCTGTCATGATGAGACGGTCAAGGCCGCTTGGCTTCATCTTGCCGCTCTGTACTCAAAGGGGGCTCAGACGTCCCGCATCTATACATTGTATGCGGACCTCTTTGCCCATCCTACATTGTCTCCTGCTGCTGCCTACCAACAGGTTCAGGCTCTTGGGGCTGAGATTCTTCAGAATCGACCCTTTTCGGCGGATTTGGCTCAACAACACAAGCATTTCCAAGAGCTTCTCGTTATGTGTTATCTGCTCCGGTGTAACACCCCGAAACTCGAAACGGTGACGGGTGGCGTTTTGAGCCAAATTTGGGTTTTGCTAGAGGTGACACGGCCTGGGACATGGGCGTGTCCTAGGGCGTGCCGTGCTCGGGTTAGGCGTTGGTCGCGTGGTCGAAGATTTTGGAGTCAACGATCGTCGGGGGGGGGGGGGGGGTGAACATGTCCTGAGACACGGGCGTGTCCCAGGGCGTGTTAGTCACTCAGAGCCTTGCACTCAACGATCGTTGAGTGAGGGATACACGGCCTGAGCACAGGCGTGTTCGGGTCCGACACGGGCATGTGCAATTCGACACGGGCGTGTCGAATACCCGTGTTGGTACCCTAGTTTGATTTGAGTTTAGTCCTCTCCTTTTGTCCCTTGACCCAAGAAATATCTATGGTCAATGGTTAGTGGTCTAGCTGTAGGGTCCTCGCTTTTCCAGATGAAGAATTTGGTTAAGTAGTTTGTTCATTCGACTATAGTCGAACGCCGCTCGACTATCGTCGACTAACTGTTCGACGATCGTCTATCAGTTGCTCGACGTTCTGTCTGCGAGGATAGTTCGACTATCTGCTTGGATAGTTCAACTATCTGATAGCTCAACTATCTGTTTTATAGGTCGACTATCTGCGTTGTTTGATAGCTCGACTATCTGTTGATAGGTCGACTATCTACTTTCTTCTGATAGTTCGACTATCTGCTTATAGGTCGACTATCTGTTTTCCCTTGGTAGTTCGACTATCTGCTTTGATAGTTCAACTATCTGATAGCTTGACTATCTGTTGATAGTTCGACTATCTGTCGTTCTTTGATAGTTCGACTATCTGTTGATAGGTCGACTATCTGTTCTGCGTTGATAGTTCGACTATCTGTTGATAGGTCGACTATCGGTTCTGCTTTGATAGTTCGACTATCTGTTGATAGGTCGACTATCTGATAGCTCGACTATCTTCTGATAGTTCGACTATCTGTTGTGATAGTTCGACTATCTCCTTTGATAGTTCGACTATCTGGATCGTTCGACTATCTGTCCGATAGTTCGACGATCTTCGTTCTTCGGTCGACGATCTCCGAGGGTCGTTCGACGCTTTCTGTCTGCCTTTATATTTTGTATTTATTTATTGTATTTAAATATTAATATATTATCTGGCATTTTATTTCAGTTGTTTTATGATAATATTTCCAGGCAATATCTGCTCCATCTCTTTTGCCTGAGTCAAATCTTTTCAGATAAAGTTGTTTGTCTTATTAGTTGACAGTGTATTTTACTTTATCTGCTGTCAGTCCTTTATAGCCGTTAGACTGAAAAGTCTTCCTTCTGCTATAAAGAGTTTGTCTCTGATGTGATTTTATTTAGTACCTGTATTATTAGATTGCTTCCTGCAGCTTCCTTGAAAAAGGTTTATCCCTTTTATAGAATATTTTGCTGCAGAGTTTGTTTGTCTTTGTGATATTTGCAGCCCAGGTTTCAAGTTTCAGAAGAAGACAAACAGTTCAAATTGAAAAGAGTCGTTGCTTGTTGCTGCTATAAAAGGAATCCTTTGGAGAAGGATTTCAGCTAGCTAACCATTTATTCAAAAAGCATTTCAAGCTTTCATCAAGACCAAGTTCACTGCTCTCAGCAATACTCATTCAACTGAGAAGTGTTAAGCTCTTTTGCTCTTCTTCAACCTGAGTTCTCCTGCTTCCAGGAAGTTCAGACTCAGAGTTCTTTTGAAGAAGAAGAAGAAGAAGATAGCTGCTAGAAGATTTCTATTTTATATTTTATAATCTTCTTGTAGTTTTTTTTCCTTCAGTTTTTACTGAAGAGTTTCTGCACTAAAGCAAGACTTCACCTGGACATTCTTTGAGCCAGGGGGAGCCTTGATTCTTTTGAGCTTTCTAGCTCAGTGCAAGTATTTGTGCTTCTCTAATCTATTGTAAAATAGAGAAGACATCTTAACCTTCTTTCCCCCTCCTGTACAGGGTTATTACTCCCTTCAAAAGTATCCCTTGGTGGCAGGGCACCTGATCAAAAACCTATGTTGGTTTTTAGACACCTGATCAAAAGTCTAAAGGGTTTCTAGATCTACCTGAAGCAGATCTTGTGGTGGCAGGGCACCTGATCAAAAAGCTGTAGTGGATTCCTACCTTGTTGGTAGAAGAGTGGACGTACCCAAGTTATTTGGGGAACCACTATAAATTCCTTGTGTCGTCTGGCTTGCTTAATTTAATTCCTGCATTGTGGCTGTGATTAGATATAACTAGGTTTGCTAGTTGCTGATTAGGATTTCCAAGCCTTAACTGTTATTACAGTTAGCTTGAGTTTGTGCACAACACTTGTGTTAGGCTTTAGGGTTATCTCCTTATCTATAATCTTTTAATTCCGCATTTCACTCCAAGGGAGTTGGGTAGACTATTAAGTTTTTGTCTAGTGCAAAATTTGATAACTCTATTCACCCCCCCTCTAGAGTAATATCTATCCCTTCACTTTCAATTGGTATTAGAGGGAGGTTGACTGATTGTATAGGCTAACACCTAAGTCACAAGATCCTGATAGATACCAAAGCTTATAGATATTCACTATCATGGCCCAGTCCAAGGATTATTCTAGCACCAGACCTCCAGCATGCAACTTAGCTAAGTTTGGCATCTGGAAGGCAAGGATAAAATTATATATGAATTCTATTGATGAAAGTATCTTTGCTTCTATTTTGTCAGGACCTCCAAGAGCACCTGCTGCTGCTACTGCCTCATCATCTGATATGAGTGCAGTGCCTCCTCCAGATTACAATGATGAGTATAAGAAGGCAAAGATAGCACATACCAAGGCGATGAACATTCTGGCTCAGACAATGTCTGATGAGATATTCCAGAAGGTAGCTGACTGCTCTTCAACAAAAGCTATGTGGGATACACTGAACCAGATTGTAGCTGGTTCAGCTGATGAAAGGAAGGACAGAAGGTCCAAACTTATCTCACAATATGAGAACTTCAAGAAAACTGATGCTGAATCAGTTGAAGCCATGTATACAAGGCTCAGCTCAATCATCAATGAGCTGAGGACCCTTGACAAGGACATATCATTGACAGAGGTCAATGATAAGATTCTTATGTGCTTCCCTAGCACATGAGATCTGAGGATCTGGCCCATCAAGGAAGCTAGAAGTACAAATGAGATTTCAACTAAAGCCCTTCTCGGCAAGCTCAAGTCTTTTGAGCAAGTGCTGAAGACAAGGGAAGCAGAAGCTGAAGCAAAGACACCTACTCCAACAAGAAAAGAGCAATCTCTAGCTCTTAAGGCTGCTGATGCTTCTGAAGGTAGCCAATCCAATGAGGAGCTAATGGCATTATTTGCCAAGAGGTTTCTCTAGATGGGGAGAAAGGAATTCCGAAAGAAGTCTTCAAGCTATGAAGACAAACCAAGGTATGATCGTTCTCCTGCTAAAGAAATTATCTGTTATGGTTGCAGGAAACCTTGATATATCTTACCAGATTGTCCAGAGGAGAAGAACAAAGATAAGAGGAAAGAAAAGGAACAACACAGGAAGCACTCCAAGCCATCCTCCTACAAGAACAAGAAGAAGGAGAGAGGTTTCATTGCTGAAACCTGGAGTGATTCTGATGAAGAATCTTCCTCCTCCAGCTCTAGTGAGGATGAGGAAGAGAAGAAGGCAAAGGAAGTTTGCCTGATGGCAATAGATGCCTGCAGCAATCATTCAGCTGCAGAGATTTCAGATTTAGAGGAAGAAATGCCAACAGAAGATGAGGTACTATCGTCTTATGATTTTACTTCAGCAGAATTCAAATTAGAGTTTAAATCTTTATGCTTAGATTTAATTAGTTCTGAAAAAGAGATTAAAGAACTTAGACATAGGCTAGCTGAATCAGAAATCATATCTACTGAAAATATTAGGTTAAAGGAAGATCTCACTAATTATAGTGAAGAAATTAAGTTTCTTAAAATTGAGTTAGCTAAATCTAAGAGGTTAGAAGAGTCTCTAAATGGTAGAAGCCTTAAGTTATTAGAAATAACCAGCATGACTAACACTAGGTCAGGCAATAACAAACTAGGCTTAGGAGCTTCTCCTAGTGAACCCCCAGTTATTCTTAAAAATAATCTTTCAACTCCAGTGAACTTCATTTCAGCTAGTGGAATGAAAAACACTGAGCAAGTAAACCAAGTTAATAAAACTTTAAATAAAGCTAAGAGAGAAAAGAGGAAGAAATTTTTTAAAGAAATACAAAGAGCGTCGAACGCTGCTCGACGATCGGAAGCTCAATGGTCGAACGAAGCTCGACGATCTGAGCGCCCATCGTCGAACGTCGATCGACGTTTTCAATATGATTTTCAAAATCATCATCAAACCCGTAGAAACCTAAATGAAAATAGAAACCCTAGGTTTGTTGACCCATCATCTGCATGGAGAATTCCACCTAGGAGATCTCACCCATTAGGTTATCACCCTCAGCCTGCATTTTCATTTATTTCTAGCTTTTCTTATGCGAAAAACAAGGGACCCAAGGTTACCTGGGTCCACAATGTCTAAATAAATGTCTTGCAGGTGAAGGCCTATCCTATCACTCAAAATAAGTGGTATTTGGATAGTGGATGCTCCAAGCATATGACAGGAAATAAAAATCATCTGTCAAAGTTCAAAGCTAAGCTCGGCCCAAAGGTTATCTTTGGAGATTCAAGCTGTGGTCAGACAGAAGGTTATGGCAGGATCACAATTGGAGATGTTACTTTCAAGAGAGTTGCATATGTGACAGGACTGAAGCACAATTTGATCTCAGTCAGCCAGCTATGTGATGCTGGCTACCAGGTTTCATTTTCTAACTCTTCTTGTAATATTACTTTAAATAATAATGTTGTTTTAGTAGGCATTAGAGTAGGTAATATTTATTTAGTAGATTTCAATTCAACTCATTCTGAAATCTGTTTATTTAATGAAGTAACAATTAATAATAATTCTTTGTGGCATAAGAGGCTTAGTCATGTTAACCTTAAAAATATATCTAGGTTATCTAAACACAACCTTGTTAGAGGTTTACCTTCTTGCCCCTACAAGAAGGAGAGCCTATGCAAGGCTTGTCAGCTAGGCAAGTAAACCAAGAATTCTTTTAAATCAGTAAATAAAAGTGATTCTCCTATAATCTTGTACTTATTACATTTGGACCTTTTTGGCCCAACAAATGTACAGAGTTTAGGAGAGAAGTATTATACCTTAGTAATTGTAGATGACTTCTCTAGGTTCAGTTGAGTTTTCTTTTTGAGAACTAGGGCTGATAACTTCAAAGCCCTTACAGACTTTCTATTATGTGTGCAGACTGAGTACTCTACTCATGTAGCCTTGATCAGAAGTGATCATGGTACTGAGTTTGACTCTCTTCTCATGCAAGAATTCTGTGAGAGAGAAGGTATTAAACATAGCTTCTCAGCTCCTAGAACTCCCCAACAAAATGGGGTAGTTGAAAGGAAAAATTGAACACTCATTGAAGCTGCTAGTACATTGTTGGCAGATGCTAATATGCCTCTCTCTTATTGGGCAGAAGCTATTAGCACAGCCAATTATGTCTTGAATAGAAGTCTGATACACAAGCTTAAGTGTAAAACTTCTTATGAGTTGCTTAAAGGAAAGAAACCTAAAATTAATTATTTTAGAGTATTTGGTTGTATAGTGTACATTCATAATAACAATAAAGAATACCTTAGAAAATTTAAAGCAAAGGCTTCAATGGGAATTATGCTTGGATATTCCCAAGTAAGCAAAGCTTATTGGGTTTATAACAAATCAACCTGTAAAATTGAAGAATCTGTGCATGTATCTTTTGATGAGTCTCAGATGTTTTACAAGGAGAAGGAAAATTCTCCTTCCTCCAGTTCATTGTAGGTACCTGATGCTACTCAAGAAATTCTTCAACTATCAACTCTTCAGATCACTGAATCAGATAGTGATGAAGACATTGCAGAAGCTGTTGTTGTACCACCAACAGTAGATCAAATTCCTCATGAGGAATTAATCCCAACTGTTGCTGAAGATCACATCCCACCTGCTGATATTGTCACACTTAGAGATCACCCCACATCTCAAGTGATAGGAGACATATCAGCTGGTGTTCAAACAAGACATCAGTTAAGACAGGATGTGATGCACGCTTGTTTCCTCTCACAGGTTGAGCCCCTCACCTTTAAAGATGCTGAGCTAGATCCCCACTGGATCATTGCTATGCAAGAGGAACTCAATCAGTTTGAGAGATGTAAAGTTTGGACTTTGGTTCCAAGACCTAAAGGCCAACTGATCATAGGCACCAAGTGGGTGTATAGAAACAAGTTGGATGCAAATGGAATTATTGTAAGGAATAAAGCAAGGCTTGTAGCTCAGGGCTACAGATAGGAGGAAGGTATAGATTATGACCAAACCTTTGCTCCTGTTGTAAGGCTAGAAGCAATAAGGATCTTCTTGGCCTATGCAGCCTACATGAAGTTTAAGGTCTTTCAGATGGATGTCAAAAGTGCATTCCTGAATGGTGAGCTTAAGGAAGAGGTGTTTGTTGAACAACCACCAGGGTTTGTTTCATCAACTCAGCCCTCACATGTGTTCAAGTTGCAGAAAGCTCTATATGGACTAAAGCAAGCACCCAGAGCCTGGTATGAGACTCTAGCTAGTTTCCTTTTAGAGCACAACTTTACTAGGGGAGTAGTTGATAGAACCCTTTTCGTCAAGCACCACAAGGACACAATCCTGTTAGTTCAAGTGTATGTGGATGATATTATATTTGGCTCCACTGATCCCAAACTTTGCAAAAAGTTCTCTGACCTGATGCACTCTAAGTTTGAGATGAGTAGTATGGGTGTGCTGCCTTACTTTCTTGGTCTCCAAGTTAAGCAAGATGCTGATGGCATCTTCATCTCCCAATCCAAATATGCCAAGGAATTGGTAAAGAAATTTGGGATGGCTGATGCTTCAGCAATGCCTACACCTATGGCTACTAATGTAGTTATTGATTCTGATGATCACGGCAAGCCAGTTGATCAAAAGAATTATAGGGCCATTGTTGGTTCCCTATTTTATTTAACTGCAAGTAGGCCTGATATAATGTTTGCTACATGCCTTTGTGCTAGATTCCAGGTCAACCCCAAGGAATCTCATCTGATTCTTCTCAAGAGAATCCTGAGAAACCTGAAGGGATGTCCAAATCTAGGACTTTGGTACCCAGCAGAATCAGAATTTGAGTTAATTGGATACTCTGACTCTGACTATGCTGGTTGCAGAGTTGACAGGAAGAGCACCTCAGGAACTTGTCAGTTTCTGGGAGAGAGATTGGTCTCTTGGTTCTGTAAGAAGCAGGCTTCTGTCTCAACTTCAACTGCAGAGGCTGAATATATAGCAGCTGCCAGTTGTTGTTCACAGATCCTGTGGATTGAAAACCAGCTTGTGGATTATGGTTACTCACACAAGAACACCAAAATCATGTGTGATAGTACCAGTGCTATCTCAATTGCACAAAATCTAGTGCACCACTCTAGAACGAAGCACATTGAGATTCGGCACCATTTCCTGAGAGATTGTGTGGAAAAGAACAAGATTTGTCTTGAGTTCATATCCACTGAGTTTCAGAGAGGTGATATATTCACCAAGCCCTTAGATGAACAGAAGCATCTGTTCTTTTTGGTTCAACTAGGCATGATTAATGGAAGAGACTAAGTGTGACTATATCTGCCAATGTTGAAACTTGTTTGAAGATAGTCGAACGACGTTCGAAGATAGTCGATCGGGTCAAGCCCATCATCGACCTATGGTTGATGAAAGCTTGCCTGTTTGAGGATCGTCGACCGGCGTTCGACCATCGTCGAACAAGTCGAGCTCATCGTCGATCTCTGGATGACGACAGCTTGTTGTTTGAGAAGCCAGAAATAGTCGAACGATTGCTCGACTACTCTGCTTCTGGACCGATCGTCAAACGACCGTTCGACCATCGTCTCTAGTATCTTTTAAATAGATCGACTATCTCCGGTCTAATATAAAACCGATAGTCGACCTAGGTTAAAAGATCTTCGCTTTTATCGTCGACGAGAGCGTCCTTTCGCATTCCGTCTTCCCGCTTTCTCCTCCTCTTGCGATTTTCTGCCGATTCGTCTTCTCCGTCTTTCTCGCGCCTTCTCCAGCTCCTTCAATGGCGATTTCTCCAGCATTGCTCGCAGTTGTGAAGTTCGACGCAGGATTCAGTGTCGACTTCGATGCCTTCAGCTATTGTGAATCAGGGATTGTGGAAATCCTCCAGTTATGCAGAGATCAAGGGTTAGAAAGACTAATGTCTACAAGGATTAAGTTAAATATTCCCGAGATTAAGGAATGGGCATTTACTTCGTCCTCCACCGACGAATCGATGACCGGCTCAATTGGCGGAGAAGAGGTAATCTTGACTCCCGCCATTCTGACTGATTTATTTGGATTGATAAATGGTGAAGAAGAATTTGAGCAAGATGCTCCAGAGTTCGGAAGAATGCTGTTAGAGCTGGGACATGCCGAAGGCATTCTCTCCAAACTCCTCAAGGTGAATTTTCCCTTCAAGATCAAATTTCTTGCTGAGATAGTTGGAAAAGTGCTTCTAGGAAAGCACTCCGCCCATGACAACATTACTAGACAACAATTTGCACTGATGTGTGCAATTGTAAATCAGAAAAGGATTAATTGGGCAGGAGTTTTGTTCGATTTAATAAGGAAGAAGAACAGTAAGAAAGAGGTTACCCTAGGCAGGGTTATTGGGATTTTTCTGAAAGAGAAGTATTCTCATCTGCTGATTTCAACTGCTACAACCATTAATGCAAGCAAGAAGATGGATTCGAACTTGTTATCAAAGTGGAAGAGGACATTCGTGAAGCCCGCTCTCACAGGGGCTGCTCCAGCGGCATCCGAGAGCACAAGGACTGATTCAGTCACTCCTCACCCTCAAGAAGCTGGCTCAGCTCATCCTTCTCTTCCATCATCTTCTTTTTCTATCTTACCATCAACTTCTACTGAAGTAGTTCCATCCTCTTCAGTTCCGTCTACCTCAGTTGAAGTTCCATCAACTTCAGCTGAAGTACGACTTCCTGCTTCTCCTGTTCGAGATACAACCACGGTTATCATTCCTTCTCCTCCTACATCTCCTATTCCTTCTCATCTGGCTAGGATATCTGATCCTAGTTTTGATTTGTTAGGATCTGAGAGGACTCCAACACCTCGTCAGTCCCCTATTCGTTCTCCAGTTCATTCTCCTCTTCCATCTCCTCCTCCATCTCCACATCATTCTCCATCTCCTGTTCGTTCTCCAATTCAACAGGAATACATTCCTCCTGCTGATCTTCCAGCATCTGCAGTTCCCCCACATTCATTTTGAAATCACCCCAGCATTCATCTCCAGCATTTTGGAGTTGATTACCCCTTCAATCAAAATCATGATTGAAGAGGCAATTGCTCCACTTGCTTCCTCCATTGCTACTTTGACTGCTACCATCCAATCCCTCTCTAACTGTAACATCCCATTTTCGGCTAGACCCCTAGGAGTCGGTTGGTTGTGGTAGAACCCTAGGGAGTCCAAAGCTTGAAATAACCGACCAAGATTTCGGGTCATCGGTTGGTCACGCCCGTGACTGACCCGTCACGCCCGTGACCTAGGGCGTGACTCATTCGACGATCGTCGATCTCCGGGAGACGATCGTCGGGCCCAGCATTTCCAACCCGGCCCAGTCACGCCCGTGACCCAGATGTCACGCCCGTGACCTTGGGCGTGACTCCTTCGACGATCGTCGATCTCAGTTAGACGATCGTCGGACGCGGAATTTGCCTCATGGCCTGTCACGCCCGTGACACTTAATGTCACGCCCGTGACATAGGGCGTGACCATGACCGTCGACTTTAGGTCGACGGTCGTCGACCCAAAGTTGCCACACAGGCATGTCACGCCCGTGACCAACAATGTCACGCCCGTGACATAGGGCGTGACACGCTCGACGATCGTCGATGTCAGTTCGACGTCGTCGAACCAGAATTGGTCACCAGGCCGGTCACGCCCGTGACCCATGTGTCACGCCCGTGACCACCCTTCGACGATCGTCGATCTCAGTTCGACGATCGTCGAACTCAGAACTGCTAACCGGGCCTGTCACGCCCGTGACCTATGTGTCACGCCCGTGACCAAGGCCGAAACGTCAGCCACACTGGAAATTTCGGTAACCGACGCCTTAGTAAATTCTGACTGTGGTGATGAAAATCAAGAGTATTTATGGGTCGTTCCCTACTTTAATTATGTTAATAATTAAGGAAAAGTGGGTCCAATAGGAAATTGCCACCTGGCAAACACCTCTTCATCTCCAACTTTTCAACTGCCATTCGTCATAACCGAAACGTCATAAGGGTGTTATTAATGGCCGCCAACGTTTCATCTCCAACGTTTCACCCTTTCCCCTCCCCATTTGCTGATCTATAAAAGATTCCTAAGAGCAAGAGGAAAAGGTTACACTCCCTCAAACTGTTTCAGACTTCCCCTTGCTGTTGAAGAATTTCCGGCGACGCCACCACCGCGCAAATGGCTTCCCGACGCTCTGCACGCCTTCAACCCGCGAACAAGGTCCTCCCCTCCCTCTTCTTCTGCGGATAGATCTTAGGAATCGTTAGGAGAGATATCGGGCTCAAAAGAGCCAGATCGGGTGAGCGTATTCGTGGTTTTCCGAAAATTTCATGGTGGCGGGTTCGCCGGAAACCGCCTCTCCGGCGGCTGTGCCGCCGCCCGACGATAGCCCTCGCCTCAACGGAGGTGGTGGTGGTGGTGGCCGGCCAGGGAGATGGCTGGATGGTCGGGAAATAGCTTGGAAAAGCTACAGGATATTAGGTCTTTAGGCCTCTGGTTCGGGCTGTTGAAGAAGATGAACAGTGGCATGAGGAATAAATTCTATTTTTTTTTAAAATAATTTCTGAATGAAAAATCTGTCTTGTTAAATAAATTGGGAAAAATACCTAGAGGCTCCTACAGGAAAAATGATCAACATAGGAAGTGTAGCCCTTGAAGTCTACTTTAATTCAAAATTAATTTCACTCGATTCGGAATCCTGGTTAGACCACAGCACCCTTTTTGGTGAGGTCTATCCAGAGGGCTGCCTTGACCTTAGAAAAATTCCCCACTTCAATTCATTCATCCAAATGACTTGAAATTTGGGGTGTGGTCTAATCTTACATATATCTAGGTGCTATCCAAAAATGAGAATTTGTGGAGAATATTTTTCTATAGTTTTTAGAAAAATTCAATAATCCTAGCCGAATTTAATTAGATAGTTAAATAATTTCCAAACCCTCCCAAACTTTGGTGAGTGGTCCCTGGGGTCACCATAAGGCTCTGTATAATTTTCCATCTCATTTGTAGATGGTTTGGACTAGAAATGATCAATCCTAAGTTTTGCCCTAATACGGGGTCTTAGGATAAAAGTGCACTTTTGAAGTTTGAGTGGTCAGATCACCTCAACAGAGGCTGAGATTTTTACCACTGGCTAGTAATATTCTCTAGCACCCCCTCATGGAGTTTGAGGTGGATCGGGGTAAGTTTACCCTAAGGACCAAGGCCAAACCCTAAGGATGGATCTTGGTGGTTTGTGAAGGTCATGTGGTCAAATGACCTTGGATTGACCCGAAATTGCGTGAAGAGAACCAAAGGGCCAATATAGTTCTCTGGTCGGAATCTTAGTAGATTTGGAGACCGTTGGGATACCTGAAAGTCTAACCCTAGTTTAGGGCGCAAAACTTGTAGAGATAGGAAATGACACTAAATCATATCGAAAAGTGGTGAGATTTGGGGAGAGTGAATTATAGGGATGGTACCACTCTGGATATTTTTCTATGAATTTTATGTTCATTATTTTGGATACTTCCTTTAATGATTCAGTAGTTGTATGATTTGCTTAGAAAATTTATTAGGGAATACACACTCACTGGAAAGTGATGAAACTTAAGCAGAGAACGTTTATTATGATTCTAAATCTCTGTGAATTTTTATGGGATTTTTGGAAGATTAATTCTAAGGCTCGCTTCATTAAGTATGTTTTACCTTGATTATTTGATTAAATCTTTAGTGGTGGTTAGCAAGCTAGTAAAATTATGATTCTCTGCACAAAGATCTTTTATACATCATACTACTGTCTAGTGATTTTTCCATAATTTTTAGATGAATAATTTCAGTACTTCCTTCACTACGTAGATTTAATATGATTATGCTAAATAAATTATTTAGAGGTTAAATACTTTCTATAAAATTCTGAGAATTTGTATTTGAGGTTATTTTGTTGTTATTTAATGATCATGATTTTTGAAGTAGCCATTACTTAGGAAGATCATGTAGTTCATGTTTAAAATGACCCGTGGCATGTCCTTTGAGAAAATTAAATAAATATCAGATTAATTAGGAAAATTATAAGTTTCTGGATTTAGACAAAGTATGATATGGTAGACCTCCAGTAAATATTATAGGAGATTTGGAAGATGATTTGGTGTACCTCCCCTTGGGTACCTCATATAGTTTAGGATGGTCTGCATATAGTAAAGCCACAGAATTTTGATAGTTGATGGTTGGTAGGGCAAACTAGGATCGAGTTCATCATTGGGAGACTTGTTGGAATGAGGGAGTACGGGAACGACGAAAGATCGTCCATCCCGGGAAGGAGAGGAAGAGTCTTAATACTCTAGGGTTAGAACTAAAGTAACTAAAAGAGGATCGGGTTAAGGGAGATCAACCAATAATAATAAGTGCCTTGCGAAAGGGAACTTCGGGCCGTAATGCCGCCGTCTTGGTTCCTAGTGCCCCTTGAGAGCCCTTCACGGGGTATACCGGGGGCAGTCCTGGGCTAACGTAAACCATAGGAATAATAAATTAAAAGAGTAACTAGTATAACTAGGGTTGCACACACTCACTCCCCGGTAGCTAGGAAAGTAGAATTATAGGATTACTTGCCATCAAACAGTAGCTCTGAAGGTAGATGCACGGACAGGACTGTCCGGGGGGCCGCGGGCTCGAGGGTTGGAGTACAGTATAAAGGTGGTGGGTCTTCGGTACCTGATCGTCGTTCACACCGACATCGGTACGCTGACTCGGCGGTGTGGGACACTTAGCCAAAGAAAGTCTGGAGGGTACATCCAGCAGCAGTACGCGGATACTCTAGGTTGTGTTCTTCTAGGGGCGTACGGGAGGGCTAGGCCTGGTAGTGTGGATGCCCGCCTAGGAGTGGGGGGCCCGACCCACTGTCTCCGTTTGCCACTACGGAGGTTCCTGGGAGTGAAGCTAGCTGCCCGAACAGGGGGAACTAAAGGTCTGTGCGCATAGAGTCGTGTGCGTGAGTTGCACTTGCATGAATCATGGCATAGCATATCACTACACTCATATTTGCATACAACCGACACCCCAACGTATAAATCGGTATGGGACTTTTTATACGATGGGAGCTTTGCAGAAGATCCCTTAACTTATAAGTTTGTATGGGCATTCATATAAGTTAAGGTTACATACTTACTTACTTGTTGCTTACTTACTATTCTCTAGCTGCCTTTTTTTTTACAATTTGCTATTTATTAATTGTTCTACCTATTACAACATTTATACTGTCCACCTGATATAACTTGCTAGTTAGGTCCACCGTCACCTGCTTGTCTATTCTCCACTTTTGTAGCTTCCCTTTCCTCCTCTCCGCCCGGTGCTTAGGAGCCGTGGTGGGAGGGGTAGGGGATGATAGGGCTTAGTCTTTATGACTAATGGTTTTCGAACCAAACATTACAGGAGCTCCGGATGGGAGACAGGGACCAGCACCAGCGGAGTACGGTGCGCATGGAGGTGGGACAGTCTAGCACCGGTGCACCTGCGACCAGCTTCGTGAGTGATTAGTATTTCCTTAGCTTCTGCGATGAGTGACTTGTAGTGAGGACTCTGATGTACTGGGCTCGAGCCCATTTATCTACTTTTCTATTATATGTATTGATGGACTGGATATGATTCACTTTTATTTACATGTTTCTGTGGACTTGTTTACATTTTTTGTATAAATACTTCTCTCTCTTGTGATCGAAAAGGGCCGGCAGAATTGGCGTTTTGTAGTGGTTGCCTTCCCGAGATGTCGGTGCCACCGCAAAGCGGCAATTCTGGGCTAAGACCCCGGTGGTTGAAAAAGAAAAAAAAAGGGGTCTTACAAGTGGTATCAGAGGAAACCTCGATCGAAAGAGAAGTAGTCCACAAAAACCTTGGGCCACCCCCGTGCGAGCTTAGTTTGCGGACAAACTAGCAGCGGAAGCAGTGGTGTGCCCATAAGGGAAATCACATGTGAAAGTCCATCATAACTCTTCTTAAATTCCATTCATTCGCTCTCTAACAAATGGAATTTTTGCTTGTAGCCTGCGACGAACCCTACATCGCAGCAGGGGACACCTCAGGCTCCGAATGTGGTCCCGACTCCGCCAGCACCCGTTCCGTTCCAGCAGACGGAGATGGGGCAAACACTGACGGCCATCCTGGAGGCCTTCAGAGCTCAGCAAGCCCCGGCCCCACAGCCAAACCCCGGGGCCAATTGGATGACGGTCTTCCGAGGACTTTCCCCTCCATCCTACCAGGGGACGGAGTCTGCAGTACGTACGGAGGAGTGGTTGGACACCATTTATGAGATGCTGGCAGGGATTCGATGCCCCACGGAGGAGGCAGTCGCTTTGACAGTCTCCTGCTTAGAGTCACACGGAAAGAGATGGTGGAAATCTCAGCTGGACACCACCTTTGCAGGGATGGACTGTGCTGATATTACTTGGGAGGAGTTCAGAGCAGCGCTCTTGGGACATTTTGTACCTCAGTCGGCGAGAGATGACCTGGAGGATAGGTTCCTGCGGTTGAGGCAGGGGAACAGGACTGTGGTGGAGTACTATCAGGAGTTCACTCACCTGGCCCGTTATGCGGACGCTTACCAGTTAGACGATGCTGGCTACGCCCGGAGGTTTTATAAGGGGCTGCAGGATGACATGAGGCAGGCCCTCCTTTTCGTTTCAGAGGGGAGTCTGGCCAGGATTCTGGAGATGGCTAAGAAGAGAGAGGCGGATCAGCTTACAGTGAAGAATCGGAAGAGACCGGCTGATGATTCAGTGATTGGAGGTCGTAGAGACCGTCCTCGGGGCCAAGTTATCGGGGAGAGAAGGAACGGGGATCAGCCTCGTCAGGAGCTTGGGCAGGAGCAGAGGACTCAGGGGGTATTGGCTCCCCAGCCTATACAGATGCTGGAAATGCCAAGGACGGCAGGGCAGCCACCGATATGTTATCAGTGCAACCAGCCGGGCCATATCAAGCGGAACTGCCCTGTGGGGCGAGCACCCCCACCAGCACATCAGGGCGCTCCACCTCCCCGACAGTTTGGCGGACGAGGACAGGACCGAGGACGAGGATTTCAGGATCGAGGCCGCAGGCCAGAGAGAGAGCAGGTGTATGCTCTAGACCTGACACAGCCTCGGAACCCGGAGCAGGTTATCACAGGTATGACAGCACTTTTAAACTTTCTTCATATAACTACTATTTAGACGTAACCTGCTTAGAAATTAAGAGAAGATGAACTGCAACAAAAATACTAAGACACTTAATTACCCCAGGCATAGTTTTCGTTAGCGGCAAGCCCGCTCACACCCTCTTTGACACCGGTGCGTCGCAATCATTCGTATCGGAGGATTTTGTGAAAGGACTGGCAGGAGTGGAGCTATGCACCGGGAAGATGCTGAGGGTGCGCCTACCCGATGGATCAGAGATATTGACCTCTACTCATTGTAATATGGAAGCGAGGATCGGCGGAAAGGCGTTTGAGGCACCAGCGACGGTTTTGAGGATGCCAGATTACGACCTGATTCTGGGCATGACCTGGCTGTACTGGAACCATGCCCAGATCGATTGCGTGGCGAAGAGGATCACCGTGAGGCACGGCGACTCCTTCATTGTTATCGAAGGTATTATATCAGCACCTCGTACTTTACTATCGTCTGTGCAGGCCGTTAAGGCCCACCTGCAGGGGGAAGAGGTTTATCAGGTCCTCTTTGAGGCGGTCGTAGCCAAGGATTCCATTGCAGATATTCCGGTAGTGCGGGACTTCACCGACGTATTTCCAGAGAAGCTACCAGGGTTACCCCCGCACCGAGAGAAGGACTTTCAGATTCAGCTCGTACCGGGGGCTAAGCCGGTATCCAGAGCTCCCTATCGAATGGCCCCAAAGGAGTTGGTGGAATTCCGGAGTCAGCTTCAGGAGTTAGTGGAGGCCGGGTTCGTTCGGCCTAGCTCTTCACCATGGGGAGCTCCGGTGCTGTTCGTTAAGAAGAAAGACGGGACCCTTCGACTGTGCATAGATTACCGGGCTCTGAACAGGTTGACGGTCCGGAACACTTATCCCTTACCACGGATAGATGAGCTTTTTGACCAGCTGGAGGGAGCCCATTGGTTCTCAAAGCTGGATCTGAGGTTAGGATACTACCAGCTTCGCATTCGGGAGGAGGACATCCCGAAGACGGCGTTCAGCAGCAGATACGGCTTGTACGAGTTTACCGTGATGCCGTTCGGGCTCACGAATGCACCCTCCGCATTCATGACTTTGATGAATCGGGTGTTCGAGGAGTATCTGGACGTCTTTGTCATAGTATTCATCGACGACATTCTCATCTATTCAAGGACGGAGGAGGAGCACGCGAGACATCTAGCCTTGACCTTGGAGAAGCTGCGGGAGCACGAGATGTATGCCAAGTACAGCAAGTGCCAGTTCTGGCTAAAGGAGGTGGCATTTCTGGGTCATGTCATCAGTGGAGCAGGTCTGGCAGTGGATCCGGCAAAGATCCAGGCAGTACGGGATTGGCCACCACTAAAGTCGGCCACGGAGGTTCGAAGTTTCTTGGGACTTGCCGGTTATTACCGGAAGTTCGTAAAGGGGTTCTCTCAGATTGCCCTTCCTCTTACGTCTCTGACGAAGAAGGAGTCCCCTTTTATTTGGACGCCGCGATGCGAATCTGCCTTCCAGGAGCTGAAGGATCGTCTCACCTCGGCCCCCATCCTTGCTCTTCCATCAGGGAGGGAGGGATTCCAGGTATATACAGATGCTTCCTATCGGGGGATGGGTGCCGTCCTTATGCAGAATGGGCACGTAATAGCCTATGCCTCCCGTCAGTTGAAGCAGCACGAGCAGAACTACCCCGTGCACGATTTGGAGATGGGGGCAGTCATTTTTGCTCTTAAGATCTGGCGGCACTATCTCTACGGGGTACATTGTGATATCTTCTCCGACCACAAGAATCTGAAGTACGTCGACACCCAGAAGGAGTTAAACATCAGGCAGAGACGCTGGGTGGAGTTTCTTTCGGACTACCAGTATACTATGCACTACCATCCGGGGAAGGCGAACGTGGTTGCGGATGCTCTGAGCCGGAGAGCGAGTACGACTGGAGCAGGCCCGCAGCTGATGGCCTTGGAGTTGATTAGATCATTCGAGGAGATGCAGATTTCGCTAGTATCTGAGGATGACCCGGAGCTGTACATGGAGTACCTGGGGTCGATGGCTACTACAGATGACATCCGAGACCGCATCAGAGATGGGCAGATGCTGGACGAGAGAGCTGAGCCGATATTCCGAGCCTTGGAGGAAGGCACGACAGGAGATTACACTTTGAGGGATGGGCTCCTGTGTTTCCGGGGCAGAGTCTACATACCAGCAGGAGGACGGATCCGGGAGGATATTTTGACGGAGGCTCACTGCAGCCGGTACTCGGTACACCCGGGGATCACCAAGATGGTAAAGGATTTAAAGAGGACGATGTATTGGCCGGGTATGAAGAAAGATATCACGTATTTTGTGACGCATTGTGAGGCCTGCCAGCTCGTGAAGGCGGAGTGTAGGAACCCGGCAGGTTTGTTGCAGCCGCTTCCAGTGCCGGAGTGGAAGTTTGAGGATATAGCCATGGACTTCATACATGGGCTACCTAAATCCCGTGCGGGGAACGACTCGATCTGGGTGATAGTGGACAGGCTGACAAAGGTGGCCAGATTTATCCCAGTGGCAAAGGACACACCGGTCAGTGTATTAGTACGGAGATTCATTGAGCAGTTCGTGCGTTATCATGGGGTGCCCAAGACTATCGTTTCGGATCGGGATGGGCGGTTTACATCCAGGGAATGGAGGACAGTCCAGGCCCATCTGGGTTCTCGGTTGACATTCAGCACAGCTTTCCACCCTCAGACCGACGGACAGACAGAGCGCACTAACCGTACACTGGAGGATCTGTTGCGACTATGTATTTTGGACCGAGGCGAGCCTTGGGAGAGATTGTTACCACTGGTCGAGTTTTCATACAACAACGCTCATCAGTCCAGCATAGGCATGGCTCCATACGAAGCGTTATACGGAAGGAGGTGCAAAACCCACTATCATGGGTTCAGGACGAGGATCCGCAGACACTGGGCTTGGAGTTTGTGGGAGATACAGATGCTCAGATTAGATTGATCCGAGACAGGATGTTGGAAGCCCAGAGCAGACAGGCGAAATATTACGATGCGAGGCATCGCCAAGTAGAGTTCCAGGTAGGAGACCGGGTTTTCTTGAAGATACGGCCGATGCACGGAGTCTCGCGGGTTCGCGGGCGGAAGAAGCTCAGTCCGAGATATATGGGGCCCTATAGGATCCTGGAGCGGATCGGCCCCTTAGCCTATAGACTGGAGCTACCGCCGGAGTTAGCGGGATTGCATGACGTCTTCCACGTCTCCTCACTTCGGAGGGCCCTGCTACGCCCTGAGCAGCTGATTTCCTCGGCAGATGGCCCAGTGGCCTCGGATCGGTCAGTCGATTTAGAGCCTATCAGGATTGACGTTACAGCAGTGCGGGTCTTGCGACGAAGAAGGTCCCGTTAGTCAAGGTTCTGTGGAACAATCATGGGCAGGAGGAGCATACATGGGAGCCACAGGACTTGATGCGGCAAAAATACCCGGAACTTTTTCGTCAGGTATACCTCAAAACCCCTCTGAACAATCAATTTGCCTTCCTATTTTAAACCAATGGAATTGAAATTTCAAGAATAGGGGCTAATCTTTTGTTTATTGGGGTGTATATACCTAGTTAAGTGGGCGAATTAACCTTAGATTCGAAACCGCACAAACAAACATAACGTAGGGAGGTGACCATTTGGTCCTCATGGGATGTTACAAGCTTATTTTTCCCGATTTGAGTCCCGTAGGCTTAACCTTGATTTCGGGGACGAAATCTTTATTTTGTTTATTGGGATTTGTAACATCCCATTTCCGGCTAGACCCCTAGGAGTCGGTTGGTTGTGGTAGAACCCTAGGGAGTCCAAAGATTGAAATAACCGACCAAGATTTCGGGTCATCGGTTGGTCACGCCTGTGACTGACCCGTCACGCCCGTGACCTAGGGCGTGACTCATTCGGCGATCGTCGATCTCCGGGAGACGATCGTCGGGCGCAGCATTTCCAACCCGGCCCAGTCACGCCCGTGACCCAGATGTCACGCCCGTGACCTTGGGCGTGACTCCTTCGACGATCGTCGATCTCAGTTGGACGATCGTCGGACGCGGAATTTGCCTCATGGCCTGTCACGCCCGTGACACTTAATGTCACGCCCGTGACATAGGGCGTGACCATGACCGTCGACTTCAGGTCGACGGTCGTCGACCCAAAGTTGGCCACACAGGCATGTCACGCCCGTGACCAACAATGTCACGCCCGTGACATAGGGCGTGACACGCTCGACGATCGTCGATGTCAGTTCGACGTCGTCGAACCAGAATTGGTCACCAGGCCGGTCACGCCCGTGACCCATGTGTCACGCCCGTGACCACCCTTCGACGATCGTCGATCTCAGTTCG
Source organism: Platanthera zijinensis (assembly GCA_039513925.1). Classification (NCBI taxonomy): domain Eukaryota; kingdom Viridiplantae; phylum Streptophyta; class Magnoliopsida; order Asparagales; family Orchidaceae; genus Platanthera; species Platanthera zijinensis. Next base: position 60,029,970 of record CM077092.1, read on the forward strand.
ACGATCGTCGAACTCAGAACTGCTAATCGGGCCTGTCACGCCCGTGACCTATGTGTCACGCCCGTGACCAAGGCCGAAACGTCAGCCACACTGGAAATTTCGGTAACCGACGCCTTAGTAAATTCTGACTGTGGTGATGAAAATCAAGAGTATTTATGGGTCGTTCCCTACTTTAATTATGTTAATAATTAAGGAAAAGTGGGTCCAATAGGAAATTGCCACCTGGCAAACACCTCTTCATCTCCAACTTTTCAACTGCCATTCGTCATAACCGAAACGTCATAAGGGTGTTATTAATGGCCGCCAACGTTTCATCTCCAACGTTTCACCCTTTCCCCTCCCCATTTGCTGATCTATAAAAGATTCCTAAGAGCAAGAGGAAAAGGTTACACTCCCTCAAACTGTTTCAGACTTCCCCTTGCTGTTGAAGAATTTCCGGCGACGCCACCACCGCGCAAATGGCTTCCCGACGCTCTGCACGCCTTCAACCCGCGAACAAGGTCCTCCCCTCCCTCTTCTTCTGCGGATAGATCTTAGGAATCGTTAGGAGAGATATCGGGCTCAAAAGAGCCAGATCGGGTGAGCGTATTCGTGGTTTTCCGAAAATTTCATGGTGGCGGGTTCGCCGGAAACCGCCTCTCCGGCGGCTGTGCCGCCGCCCGACGATAGCCCTCGCCTCAACGGAGGTGGTGGTGGTGGTGGCCGGCCAGGGAGATGGCTGGATGTCGGGAAATAGCTTGGAAAAGCTACAGGATATTAGGTCTTTAGGCCTCTGGTTCGGGCTGTTGAAGAAGATGAACAGTGGCATGAGGAATAAATTCTATTTTTTTTTAAAATAATTTCTGAATGAAAAATCTGTCTTGTTAAATAAATTGGGAAAAATACCTAGAGGCTCCTACAGGAAAAATGATCAACATAGGAAGTGTAGCCCTTGAAGTCTACTTTAATTCAAAATTAATTTCACTCGATTCGGAATCCTGGTTAGACCACAGCACCCTTTTTGGTGAGGTCTATCCAGAGGGCTGCCTTGACCTTAGAAAAATTCCCCACTTCAATTCAGTCATCCAAATGACTTGAAATTTGGGGTGTGGTCTAATCTTACATATATCTAGGTGCTATCCAAAAATGAGAATTTTTGGAGAATATTTTTCTATAGTTTTTAGAAAAATTCAATAATCCTAGCCGAATTTAATTAGATAGTTAAATAATTTCCAAACCCTCCCAAACTTTGGTGAGTGGTCCCTGGGGTCACCATAAGGCTCTGTATAATTTTCCATCTCATTTGTAGATGGTTTGGACTAGAAATGATCAATCCTAAGTTTTGCCCTAATACGGGGTCTTAGGATAAAAGTGCACTTTTGAAGTTTGAGTGGTCAGATCACCTCAACAGAGGCTGAGATTTTTACCACTGGCTAGTAATATTCTCTAGCACCCCCTCATGGAGTTTGAGGTGGATCGGGGTAAGTTTACCCTAAGGACCAAGGCCAAACCCTAAGGATGGATCTTGGTGGTTTGTGAAGGTCATGTGGTCAAACGACCTTGGATTGACCCGAAATTGGGTGAAGAGAACCAAAGGGCCAATATAGTTCTCTGGTCGGAATCTTAGTAGATTTGGAGACCGTTGGGATACCTGAAAGTCTAACCCTAGTTTAGGGCGCAAAACTTGTAGAGATAGGAAATGACACTAAATCATATCGAAAAGTGGTGAGATTTGGGGAGAGTGAATTATAGGGATGGTACCACTCTGGATATTTTTCTATGAATTTTATGTTCATTATTTTGGATACTTCCTTTAATGATTCAGTAGTTTTATGTTTTGCTTAGAAAATTTATTAGGGAATACACACTCACTGGAAAGTGATGAAACTTAAGCAGAGAACGTTTATTATGATTCTAAATCTCTGTGAATTTTTATGGGATTTTTGGAAGATTAATTCTAAGGCTCGCTTCATTAAGTATGTTTTACCTTGATTATTTGATTAAATCTTTAGTGGTGGTTAGCAAGCTAGTAAAATTATGATTCTCTGCACAAAGATCTTTTATACATCATACTACTGTCTAGTGATTTTTCCATAATTTTTAGATGAATAATTTCAGTACTTCCTTCACTACGTAGATTTAATATGATTATGCTAAATAAATTATTTAGAGGTTAAATACTTTCTATAAAATTCTGAGAATTTGTATTTGAGGTTATTTTGTTGTTATTTAATGATCATGATTTTTGAGTAGCCATTACTTAGGAAGATCATGTAGTTCATGTTTAAAATGACCCGTGGCACGTCCTTTGAGAAAATTAAATAAATATCAGATTAATTAGGAAAATTATAAGTTTCTGGATTTAGACAAAGTATGATATGGTAGACCTCCAGTAAATATTATAGGAGATTTGGAAGATGATTTGGTGTACCTCCCCTTGGGTACCTCATATAGTTTAGGATGGTCTGCATATAGTAAAGCCACAGAATTTTGATAGTTGATGGTTGGTAGGGCAAACTAGGATCGAGTTCATCATTGGGAGACTTGTTGGAATGAGGGAGTACGGGAACGACGAAAGATCGTCCATCCCGGGAAGGAGAGGAAGAGTCTTAATACTCTAGGGTTAGAACTAAAGTAACTAAAAGAGGATCGGGTTAAGGGAGATCAACCAATAATAATAAGTGCCTTGCGAAAGGGAACTTCGGGCCGTAATGCCGCCGTCTTGGTTCCTAGTGCCCCTTGAGAGCCCTTCACGGGGTATACCGGGGGCAGTCCTGGGCTAACGTAAACCATAGGAATAATAAATTAAAAGAGTAACTAGTATAACTAGGGTTGCACACACTCACTCCCCGGTAGCTAGGAAAGTAGAATTATAGGATTACTTGCCATCAAACAGTAGCTCTGAAGGTAGATGCACGGACAGGACTGTCCGGGGGGCCGCGGGCTCGAGGGTTGGAGTACAGTATAAAGGTGGTGGGTCTTCGGTACCTGATCGTCGTTCACACCGACATCGGTACGCTGACTCGGCGGTGTGGGACACTTAGCCAAAGAAAGTCTGGAGGGTACATCCAGCAGCAGTACGCGGATACTCTAGGTTGTGTTCTTCTAGGGGCGTACGGGAGGGCTAGGCCTGGTAGTGTGGATGCCCGCCTAGGAGTGGGGGGCCCGACCCACTGTCTCCGTTTGCCACTACGGAGGTTCCTGGGAGTGAAGCTAGCTGCCCGAACAGGGGGAACTAAAGGTCTGTGCGCATAGAGTCGTGTGCGTGAGTTGCACTTGCATGAATCATGGCATAGCATATCACTACACTCATATTTGCATACAACCGACACCCCAACGTATAAATCGGTATGGGACTTTTTATACGATGGGAGCTTTGCAGAAGATCCCTTAACTTATAAGTTTGTATGGGCATTCATATAAGTTAAGGTTACATACTTACTTACTTGTTGCTTACTTACTATTCTCTAGCTGCCTTTTTTTTACAATTTGCTATTTATTAATTGTTCTACCTATTACAACATTTATACTGTCCACCTGATATAACTTGCTAGTTAGGTCCACCGTCACCTGCTTGTCTATTCTCCACTTTTGTAGCTTCCCTTTCCTCCTCTCCGCCCGGTGCTTAGGAGCCGTGGTGGGAGGGGTAGGGGATGATAGGGCTTAGTCTTTATGACTAATGGTTTTCGAACCAAACATTACAGGAGCTCCGGATGGGAGACAGGGACCAGCACCAGCGGAGTACGGTGCGCATGGAGGTGAGACAGTCTAGCACCGGTGCACCTGCGACCAGCTCCGTGAGTGATTAGTATTTCCTTAGCTTCTGCGATGAGTGACTTGTAGTGAGGACTCTGATGTACTGGGCTCGAGCCCATTTATCTACTTTTCTATTATATGTATTGATGGACTGGATATGATTCACTTTTATTTACATGTTTCTGTGGACTTGTTTACATTTTTTGTATAAATACTTCTCTCTCTTGTGATCGAAAAGGGCCGGCAGAATTGGCGTTTTGTAGTGGTTGCCTTCCCGAGATGTCGGTGCCACCGCAAAGCGGCAATTCTGGGCTAAGACCCCGGTGGTTGAAAAAGAAAAAAAAAGGGGTCTTACACTAACTCTGCTGAGCCCTCTTCTTCCAGGGGCCTGGTTTCAGTTCCCACTGAAATCAGGCAGGGGGAGATGTTCTATGAAGATGTCTCAGAGCGTCCAGCCTCCCCTCCAGCAGATCCTCCAGCGGTGACAGATATAGTGATGACAGTTCAAGAAGAGACTGCTCCAGCTCAAGAAGAATCAGTTTCTGTGTTATCTAAAAAAGAAATATCTGATGCAGTTATATTATCTGAATTTGCTGTAAAAGTTTGTTTAGAAGATCTCACCATTCCTTTAGTTGCCCGTTTCCTAGAAGGCATTATTACATCCTATCTAGATGAATCCTGGGAGTTGGTAAAGTATGAAGGTAATTCACTCATCCGTTTTATTGACGAGTCAACTGATTTGCTAGTTTGTGAATACCTAGAAGGAATGCTTTTAGCTTATTTAGCAGATTTGTGTTCATGAATCTACAGATTATATTAAAGAAGATATAGCTGCTCAAGTAGAAGTAGTTGTTCGAGAATCTGTTTCAGATGTTTTAGTTGTTCAAGAAGATATAGAAGATGTTGAATCTAAAAGTCAAGATGAAAAGACCCCAGTACTGAGTTTAGAAGAAGAGAAAGCAAGAGCTGCCTGGCAGCAAAGAGTACAAGATATTTTGGAAGAGAAAGAAAAAGTTTTGCAAGATGAAAAATCTACTGTTTGGGATGATTCCCAGGGTTGGATTTAGATACCCTTCTGGCACAGGATGCCATAGAGGAAGAAAAAGAGAAAGCTGCTCTGAAAGCAAAGGAAAAGGCTGTATCAGAAGCCTATGACCCTTATGATCATCCTCCCACATCTCATTCTGAAGATGAAGATGATTCAGATATGTCTGAGGACTCTAAGAAAAAGAAAGCTGCAAAGAGAAAAAGGAAAACTGTTGCTCCTCCTCCTCCTAATCGAGACAATGATACTCCCTATTACATATTGAAAGGGATTGACCCTAAGTCGAAAGACTTCCAACATTGGATGTGGTTTTCCAAGAACCAGCAAAAGGAGAGAAAGAAATCTAAGAGATATGATAGTCCTGCTTCCAGATGGACACCCAGAGGTCCTCCTCCTCCACCTCCCAGTGCAGGAGCCTCTGGCAATTTATCTGCTAATCCATCTGCTCCATCTGCAAAATCTGCTCCTTCTCAGCCTCATTCAAGGAAAAGTTCTCAAAGCCACCAAGGCAAATCATATACTGGTACTCAAAGGCATGATACTGAGGTTAAAGATCAAGTAAAGGAGATTGTATATCAAAAGCCAACTTTTTCACCTCCTCCTTCTCCCAAGAGAAAGGTTTCTCCTGATATACCAGTTCATGTTGCTAAGGATATTTCAAAAGGTAAAAGAACTGTTTTCTCTGAAAAATCTAGTAAAAAGTTTGCTGAGTTTGCTCCTCCATCATCTTTAGTTATTCAAGAAGTTAAAAATATAGCTGAAAGTTTATTAGATTTTTCTGTTAAATTTAAAACTGTGAAGCCTATTGATACATCATCTGAAAATGTGCATGAAAGCCAAGAGTTAGATCCTGATTTCAAGATGGCTCGATTTCTAGAACTTGTTGGATCAGCTCAGATAAAGAAAGCTAAAGCTGAAGGAAAGGACTCTACAGGATTTACTACAATGTCAAAGTTCAGAATGAAGGAACTCAATAAAATCCAGGTTAGCCCTGAGGTATTTGATCCTTCTATATATATGGAAAAACATCCAGAAGCAGTTGTTCCAAGGGCTGCAGAACTGAAGATTATTGGTGTGCAAGATTTGAAGCTGTCTAAGAAAGAAGCTATTGATCCCTTGCGGAAAGTTTCTTTTGTTCCTAGCTCTTCTGACCCTAAACCAGATTCTGTAGATTCTTAATTTTGTTTGACTGTTATTTATCTATTTGATAATTGCTAGTTAATTTTTATTTATTTCCTGTATTGTTTTATTGCTCTATAGCTAGTTCTGTGTTTTAGTTTTTGAGAGACTTAACTCAAATAGGGGGAGATTGTTGGTACCCTAGTTTGATTTGAGTTTAGTCCTCTCCTTTTGTACCTTGACCCAAGAAATATCTATGGTCAATGGTTAGTGGTCTAGCTGTAGGGTCCTCGCTTTTCCAGATGAAGAATTTGGTTAAGTAGTTTGTTCGTTCGACTATAGTCGAACGCCACTCGACTATCGTCGACTAACTGTTCGACGATCGTCTATCAGTTGCTCGACGTTCTGTCTGCGAGGATAGTTCGACTATCTGTTGATAGTTCGACTATCTGCTTGGATAGTTCAACTATCTGATAGCTCGACTATCTATTTGATAGGTCGACTATCTGCATTGTTTGATAGCTCGACTATCTGTTGATAGGTCGACTATCTGCTTTCTTCTGATAGTTCGACTATCTGCTGATAGGTCGACTATCTGTTTTCCCTTGGTAGTTCGACTATCTGCTTTGATAGTTCAACTATCTGATAGCTCGACTATCTGTTGATAGTTCGACTATCTGTCGTTCTTTGATAGTTCGACTATCTGTTGATAGGTCGACTATCTGTTCTACGTTGATAGTTCGACTATCTGTTGATAGGTCGACTATCGGTTCTGCTTTGATAGTTCGACTATCTGTTGATAGGTTGACTATCTGATAGCTCGACTATCTTCTGATAGTTCGACTATCTGTTGTGATAGTTCGACTATCTCCTTTGATAGTTCGACTATCTGGATCGTTCGACTATCTGTCCGATAGTTCGACGATCTTCGTTCTTCGGTCGACGATCTCCGAGGGTCGTTCGACGCTTTCTGTCTGCCTTAATATTTTGTATTTATTTATTGTATTTAAATATTAATATATTATCTGGCATTTTATTTCAGTTGTTTTATGATAATATTTCCAGGCAATATCTGCTCCATCTCTTTTGCCTGAGTCAAATCTTTTCAGATAAAGTTGTTTGTCTTATTAGTTGACAGTGTATTTTACTTTATCTGCTGTCAGTCCTTTATAGTCGTTAGACTGAAAAGTCTTCCTTCTGCTATAAAGAGTTTGTCTCTGATATGATTTTATTTAGTACCTGTATTATCAGATTGCTTCCTGCAGCTTCCTTGAAAAAGGTTTATCCCTTTTATAGAATATTTTGCTGCAGAGTTTTTTTGTCTTTGTGATATTTGCAGCCCAAGTTTCAAGTTTCAGAAGAAGACAAACAGTTCAAATTGAAAAGAGCCGTTGCTTTTTGCTGCTATAAAAGGAATCCTTTGGAGAAGGATTTCAGCTAGCTAACCATTTATTCAAAAAGCATTTCAAGCTTTCATCAAGACCAAGTTCACTGCTCTCAGCAATACTCATTCAACTGAGAAGTGTTAAGCTCTTCTGCTCTTCTTCAACCTGAGTTCTCCTGCTTCCAGGAAGTTCAGACTCAGAGTTCTTTTGAAGAAGAAGAAGAAGAAGATAGCTGCTAGAAGATTTCTATTTTATATTTTATAATCTTCTTGTAGTTTTTTTCCTTCAGTTTTTACTGAAGAGTTTCTGCACTGAAGCAAGACTTCACCTGGACATTCTTTGAGCCAGGGGGAGCCTTGATTCTTTTGAGCTTTCTAGCTCAGTGCAAGTCTTTGTGCTTCTCTAATCTATTGTAAAATAGAGAAGAAATCTTAACCTTCTTTCCCCCTCCTGTACAGGGTTATTACTCCCTTCAAAAGTATCCCTTGGTGGCAGGGCACCTGATCAAAAACCTGTGTTGGTTTTTAGACTCCTGATCAAAAGTCTAAAGGGTTTCTAGATCTACCTGAAGCAGATCTTGTGGTGGCAGGGCACCTGATCAAAAACCTGTAGTGGATTCCTACCTTGTTGGTAGAAGAGTGGACGTACCCAAGTTGTTTGGGGAACCACTATAAATTCCTTGTGTCGTCTGGCTTGCTTAATTTAATTCCTGCATTGTGGTTGTGATTAGATATAACTAGGTTTGCTAGTTGCTGATTAGGATTTCCAAGCCTTAACTATAATTACAGTTAGCTTGAGTTTGTGCACAATACTTGTGTTAGGCTTTAGGGTTATCTCCTTATCTATAATCTTTTAATTCCGTATTTCACTCCAAGGGAGTTGGGTAGACTATTAAGTTTTTGTCTAGTGCAAAATTTGATAACTCTATTCACCCCCCCTCTAGAGTAGTATCTATCCCTTCACTTTCAACTCGTGTCCTCCTCGGGTCGTGTGGCAGTTTGTGCTAAGGAAATTACACGGCCTGGGATACGGGCGTGTCCCAGGGCATGTATAGCACACGGCATGTGACACAGGCGTGTCACATGGCCGTGTTGTGCTCGGGTTGTTTTGGACCTGTGTCATTGCGGGAAAACGCCCAGCTACATGGGCGTGTACTGGATGACACGGGCATGTCAAGACTGACACGGGCGTGTCGTGCGCCCGTGTTCTTTTCGGGACGCGACGGTTTCGACGGCAAATGGGTGACACGACCCTGAACTCGGCCGTGTAACAACCCGTGTTCGACCCAGGAAGTTTATTTTTGGGCTGAATCGTGGCCGTCCGTTTCCTTTTTTTAAGATCCAACGGCTGGGGGGTGTTTCCTCTGGGATATACCCAGGTTTAGGGTTTAGAAATCCTCATTTACTTTGGTTCACTCTCTTTCTAAAAACTAGAGAGAGGAGAGAGCAAGGAGGAAGAAGGAAGGCTAGATCTGGTCACCGGCGGAGTTTCGGAGCTCCAAATCACGAGCCGACTTTGGATCCGCAGAGGCAAGGAGATTGTGGTGCTTTTCATCCTCATAGAATTCCATGGCGCCAAGGAAAAACATTAGGGTAACGATTCTCATCCTAGGACATAAGAAGTCCTCTTTTTCTTTACATAGGAAGCCCTCTCTCGCGAGTATGTGGTGAGTTCGTGGCGTTCCTTAGGGTAGATATGTGAAGTCCCCCTTGTGTAGAGTTCGTATTCGAGAACGAACATAGGCATGATGTGTGAAGCCTACTTGGACTAGTTTGTCTTGATCGGTGATGTTGCATTGAATTTATGGCCGGAGAAGACTCTGCGCGAATGTTTGTTTTTCGGGTTTTCTACGGGGTAGATTGCAACAGGGAGCCTTGGGTACTAACTCCAAGGTGCACCCGGAAAACTGGGCAGATGCGTGATTCTGCCAACATGATGGTCGGGGAACCAACTTGAACATAACCGGGTTTGGTGAACTGTGTGATAGAAACGGGACTCGGGGAGTCTTGACCCGCGCATATGGCTTAAATTGACGTTGCGGTGTGAGCAACGGGTCAGGCTGAACTGTACCTGTTCTATGTCGTTCGGTGGGACAGTTGGCATAGATGAGTGTCTCTAGCGGTCTATGGCTTAAATTGACGTGACCCGAGCCAGGAAGACAAAATGCCCATAAGGTTGGCTGTCCAAGGGACGGCTGTGAGACGGAAACGTCTATGGCTTAAATTGATGTGACGTTGGTCGGTTCGCCGTGAATGTACCCTGAGTGCACGGGGTGTGTGGTCGTACGTGTCTGCACCTGTGATGATGTGTGTTTACACTATACCGCTTGTTTATGCTAACAAAATGCAGGGAAGAGCTTCGCCGCCCCGAGTTGGGGGCGGGTTCGTTATAATTTGGTCAGCATAGCTGACCGTTGGTTTTGTTTGCCACTGTGCGGTGGTTTGTTGTTTGCATGTGCTGCGGAGTCGAGTGGTAAATAGCTGGCTAAATCCCAAGTTGCTGAGCCGACCCTCGAAGGCCTAATTTTGAGTGTTTTTCTTATATTCTCATGTATGACCGACCTGCGTGCCGAATTTTGGAAGACACATTTTTTGAGTAAACTATTGTAAGGCCATAAGGCCAGTTCTTGTGTATCGAACATTCCTGTTGGTTTCAGTAGTGGACATTTATGCTTGGTTGGGTTCTTTATTCTTTGCAACTTAATAAATTGCTTCCGCTAGATGCTCTGTGTAGGACATTGTGATTGGTTGATTGGTTTCAATGAGTAACCCACCGGTCTGTCTATGGTATATGGCGTCGGACCCGGCCTGACCTACTGCTATATGCTATGCGACGGATAGGGGTGTTATATCCGGCTTCCTAATACTTATGATATGATCCGCCAGTAAATTCTGGGTGAGGCAAAATCCCATACCTTAGGTGCCACTGCTGCCCGCATCGCTGCTATCACCTCCCTCCTTCAGCGCCCGCTTCTGCCAACTGCTTCACCACCGGACAACTATGCTCACACAACTCAGCGGAGTGGCTCTGGTAGCCGCATTCACCAGTCTGGCGGACGTGCTCCTTCCCGGTTCCTGTGCTCTCACTGTAGCCGCACCGACCATACTGTGGAACGCTGTTGGACGAAGCATCCCCATCTTATCCCCTCGGGTGACTCTTCTGCCTCCTCTTCCAAGCCGTCTGCCTCCATGGTCACATCATCAGGTAGTGCCCACGTGGTGACCCAAGGTAATTGGCTTATCGACTCTGGTGCGACTAATCACATGACGGACAATCCTCAGTTCTTCTCTCTACTTGAACAGCATGATCGGTTGCCTCCTGTCCTCATTGTAGATGGTTCTCCCTCCCTGGTTCATGGGTCGGGAGTGGTTCATGTTACTCCGTCTCTTCGCCTAGCGGACACTCTCTATGTGCCCAAATTTCCGTACAATTTATTGTCAGTTACCTCTTTATGCAAGCAGCTTCAGTGTTCTGTGATGTTTACTCCGACTTCTTGTTCTTTTCAGGATACGAGCTCCCAACGAATGATTTCTACTAGGATTGAGAGTGGCGGCCTCTACTTCCTCGACAACGTTTCCGCCTTGTCCGCCTTCTCCTCTTCTTCTACGGATCTTCTCCAGTGGCATCTCCACCTCGGTCATCCTCCTCCGCGACTTCTACATCAGCTTCTGCCCTACCTCCCTCCTTCAAGTACTCCTCTCAACTGTGACGCTTATCAACTTGGCAAGAATCATCGTTCCTCCTTCCCGCCGAAGCAAGGTCGGGGCGGTACGCGTCCATTTGATCTAGTCCACTCCGATGTCTGGGGCCCTGTTCCTACCCTCACCATTGGTCGGGGTAGTTCTTATTTTGTAACCTTTATTGATGATTTTTCTAGATGTACTTGGGTGTATCTCTTACGAGATCGCTCTGAACTTTTGGATGTATGGATCTCTTTTTATCAAATAATTAAAACTCAGTTTGGTATTTGTATTAAAACATTTCGCTCATACCAGGATAAAGAATATCTGAGTCATGCGTTTACATCTTTCTGTATGCAACATGACATTATTCATCAGACTAGCTATGTTTATACCTCTCAGCAAAATGGGGGTGGCGGAACCCAAAAACAGTCATCTCCTCGATGTCGCTCGTACCTTGATGACCCAGATGCATGTTCCTCGCTCCTATTAGGGCTATGATGTTCTCCTTGCATGTTACCTCATCAATCGCATTCCCTCCATGGTTCTCCACGGGAAAACCCCATTCTCCATTCTTTATCCGGGCAAGGAGCCCTTCCCCCTCCCTCTCCGAATCTTTGGGTGCACTGCCTTTGTGCATGACCCATATCTGACCTGAGATAAGCTCTCCCCTCGCTCCACCAAATGTGTCTTTCAAGGGTACTCCCCAACTCAGAAAGGCTATTGATGCTTTGACCTCGTTCTTCGTAAGCAGTTCGTCTCTGCTGATGTCACCTTCTTCGAGAATGCCTCCTACTTCTCGGCTAAATCCTCTCCTCTCCCTCCATCTTCTGATACTTCCTGCTGTTCTCTTTGTTCCCTCGTCTCCTACTGCGATCTCAACACCTACTCCGTCTCCGTCCACTCCTCTCCCTCTTGTCCGCCACCGTCTCCCTCATCTCCGCCATCGTTACTCTCTACTCTCGGGCCAGCTCTCTCTACCACGGATGCTCCGGATGCCGAGGGACCCGCCGACCTGGATCTTCTTGTAGCTCTTCGTAAAGGGGTGCAGACGTGTACTCTATACCCCCTTGCTGCTGTTGTTTCATATGATCGCCTTTACTCTTCTCGCAGGGCCTTTGCTCTGGCTATCTCAGCCACTGCCACACCCCGTTCCTACTAGGAGGCCCTTACTATTCCTCATTGGAAGATGGCCATGGATGAGGAAATTGCGAACCTAACTGAGCGGGGTACCTGGACTCTTGTTCCTCCTCCCTTCGGTACTGATGTTGTTGGCTGTCGCTGGGTCTTTGTGGTCAAATTTGGCCCGGATGACACTGTGGATCGTTATAAGGCCCTCCTTATTGCTAAGGGCTTTACTCAGACCTATGGTGTTGATTACTTTGACACCTTCTATCCCGTGGCTCGTCTCAGCACTATCCGGGTCCTACTCTCTGTGGTCGTCAATCGAGATTGGCCGATTTCTCAGCTGGATGTCAAGAATGCCTTCCTTTATGGTGATCTTCAGGAGGCCGTCTACATGGAGTAACCTCCTGGGTATGTTGCTCAGGGGGAGACACAGGTATGCCGGCTGAAGAAGGCAATTTATGGCCTCAAGCAGATCCCTCGATCTTGGTTTGACAAGTTCAGTGGCATCATGGCGGCCGTTGGTTTTACGCGAAGCTCTTCCGATCACTCGCTATTCATTCGAAAAACCTCCTCGGGATTGGTGGTTATTGCTGTGTACGTTGATGATATTCTTCACACTAGCGATGACCAGGAAGGGGTTGCCTTGACAAAGCGGTATCTTCGTCAACATCTGGTCACGAAAGATATGGGCTCTCCCAAGTACTTTCTTGGGATTGAAATCTCTCGGAAGCCAAACTCCCTAGTCCTCTCACCAACATAAGTATGCTCTTAATCTATTAAAAGAGGCAGGATTGATTGGAGAAAAACCTTCCCGATGCCCCATGGCAACTAGAGAAGACAAAACCTGGAAAGATGATTCGCCTCCTCTTTCATATATTACGCGATACAAGCGTTTGGTTGGTAAGCTCATATATCTCACAGTGACCAGGCCCGACATTTCCTATGTTGTGGGCAAGGTGAGTCAATTCATGCAAGCGCCTAGGGAGTGCCATCTGAGTCCGCCATACGGATCTTGGAATATGTCAAAGCAGCACCTGGGAAAGGATTACAATTTCAGAAGAATGGTCATCTGAGGGATGAAGCATACTCAAATGTGAGTTACGCTGATGACAATGGGGATCACAAGTCAACTTTGGGTTTTTGCACCTTTGTTGCGGGAAATCTGGTGAGCTGGAAGAGCAAGAAGCAGTTTGTTTTTTCCAGATCCAGTACAGAAGCAGAGTATCGTAGTATGGCATCGACCAATTGTGAGTTAAAGTGGTTACGGGCTCTCATGATGGATTTAGGAGAGGTCTACAACCATCCTCTACCTATGTTCTGTGATAACAAGGCAACCATATACATCTCCAAAAATCCGGTCTTTCATGAAAGAACCAAGCACATTGAGGTCGACTGTCATTTCATTCGTGAAGACATTTTGAAGGAGCAAATTTGCACTCCCTTCGTCACTTCTGATAAAGAGTTGGCTAACATCTTCACCAAGCCAGTATCCACCTCGTTTCTTCAAATTTGCGATAAGCTGGGCATGATCGATATATATGCTCCAGCTTGAGGGGGAGTGTTGAAGTTGTTGACCGGGCGGTCTGGCGGCCTGTCTTGGAGGATTGAAGACCGCGTAGTCTGGCGGTTTCCCTTCAACAGTTTGTCTCTGGCAGCTTGGAGACCGGGCGGTGTAGCGATCTCCCATGATGATCTCTCCTTCCTCTCTGGTGGTTGCCGAGCGGTTAGCCCTTCCGTCTAACCGCGCGGCTTGTGCAGGTTGTTTCTGTATAGACCACTTAGTCCTGTAATTTTCTAGTCCCACATCTCTTATTTGTATTCTCTCTTCTCTCCTCCATTCTCTAAAAGGGAGGCCATATTTTTGTAATAGATACCTTTTTCAGATAATAAAATTTCTGTTATACCTCTTCCGGCTTTTTTTTGTTCGTTTCTTTCAAATCCTTTGAAGAGGGATTCTCAAAACTCTATTCACGAACTGTGAATGATAATAAAATCAGAAAATTGTAGAAGATCTAAGGATATAATGATCTACTAGATGAGTCCTCTCTGTACAACCTCGGGCTCACAGGAGGGAACTCAGCGGAGAGGGGCCCAAAGCAAAGACCACTCGCACTAAGCGAAAGGGACCTAAAGGTGGGTCCACTCGCCCTAGGCGAGAGGGGCCCAATGGTGGGTCCACTCGCCCTAGGCGAGAGGAGCCCAAAGCTGGGTCCGCCCGCGATAGGCGAGAGGAACCCAAAGGTGGGTTCACTCGCGCTAGGCAGGAAGAGCCAAAGTTGAGTCCTTTCGCCTGACCGGTAGGGGTCAAGGGAAGATTTTCCATATGGTGATGGAGGGTCTCGCCTGCGAGGTGGCGCTTTTAGCCGCGAGGTGGTCCTCTCGCCAAGCACCGGTTCGGCAGAAAGAGATAAGGCCGGTTCAGCAATTGGGTGGGAACCGGTTCAGTTGGCAAACGGTTCATCCTTTCTAGCCTTTTTTACTCTTTTACCCTTGGTGGTCTGCTCATAGCCCTTCGGAACAGCGGAGTTTGGCTGTTGGCAGACCCAGCCCCGGGTTTTCAGGTAATTTCACAGGTGCTTGATTTGGTTATTTGCAGTTCGAATCCTGAGGCCTATAAATAGACCGATAAGGTGTCTGAGAAGAGATGCTGGAACCTTCTTTTTCTCTCTTACTCAGGCACCTAGCTCAGCACTGGCTAGGGAGGGGAAGAATTTTCAGTTCTTCCGGGTAAGCGGTGGGACCTCCGAGCTGAAGCCCCCAGTCTGTTCCTTTAGGAGTTCTGTTAGGTGTATGGCCCAAAGGAAGTAAGCGTGAGCTGCAGCCTTAGATCCGAGCTTTTAGGAGAAAGTAGTTCTGCTGGTTTCAACATTTTTGGTGCGGTGAGCGTGGATCGCAGCCTATGTCGAAGAACTTTGGATCATCTCATGGCAGAAGATCTGGGAGGAGGAGATGAGGGCGGGTCCCAAAACCCAGGAGGATATGTTGGGAGATAAGAATTCATGGCGTCCATCGGGGGCATCATGGGGATGTTGCAGCAGATCTCGCAGCGAGGCGAGTGCATGACCCCTCTACCTCAGGTGTCGGGCCTCTCGCCTCCGGAAGGAGCCGTCTCGGCAAGGGTGGGCGAGGATGCGCCAGGGGGGAGGCCTGGAAAGGAGAAGATGGTGGAAGGAAACGGGCGAGTTCTGGCAGGAAGGGAGTTGTTCCCCAGCCCGGCGAGCGCCATCTCGCCAGTGGACCTCGTCGCGCGAGTAGAGACGGTGAGACCCCTGGCGAGAGGGTCACCCTTTTGTGAGCTGGTTCTTTCGGCTCCCGTCCCGAAGGGGTTCCGTGAGCCTGAGATGGTCTATTATGTGGGGAAGGATGATCCCCTCCAATACTTGCAATGGTTCGAAGATGCGGTCTCCATCAGGCCGATGACGGATGCATTCAAGTGTTGCCTTTTCGCGATCACCTTGAAGGACAAGGCCCGGGACTGGTTTCATCAACTCCCGGCAGGGTCAATATATGGTTTCGAGGACTTGAGTAGGAGCTTCCAGCTGCGCTTCTCGACCTCGAAGAAGAGGAAGAAAAACCCGGAGTCCATCTTCCTGATCAAACAGAAGGCAGACGAGTCTTTAGCCCAGTACGTGGATCGCTTCCAAGAGGAAATCCTGGACATTCAGGAGGTGCCGGGATTTGCTCTCCAAATGGCCTTTACTGTAGGTCTCAGGGAAGGCTTCTTCAAAATGAGCCTCACCAGGAAGGCACCCTTATCATTTGAAGGGTTGATGGAGAAGGCAGCCAAGGAGATAGCGATGGAGGCAGCAAACCCGGCTTTTGCCAAGAAACTAGCAAGGTTGACGGAGGTAGAGTCCAGAGAACCAGGAGGAGCGAGGCAGCAGGATGGGAGGAGAAGGGAGGAGCCAAGGGGGCCGGTACATCAGGAGTTGGGTTGGAAGCAACCGGAAGGCCCTGTTCAAGGGCAAGGGAGAGGTCTTCCCCCGGGGGGAAGGAACTACTACCAAGGAGGAGCAGGAAGGTTACCGCAGCTGGGATGGAGACATGGTCCTAGGCCAATCCCACCCCCTCCTCAACAAGCTATGGCAATAGGCCGTGGAAGAGGAAGAGGAAGAGAGCGAGGAAGGGGAGGAGCAGGAGCAGGGAGAAGAAGGAATCACCAAGAAGGGAGGCAGGAGGGGGAAGTAGCTATGCCATTCTGTGACTCCCATGAGGAGGAAGGTCACGCGACAGCTACTTGTCCAGAATTTCTAGAGCTGAAGGGGAGAAGAGGAACGGGAGAGCAGCAGCCACCAGCGCGGATAGTAGAGATGACCGGAGTGGGGGAGGAGGATAGATGTGTAGATCGGTCAGATGTGGGGGATAGAGGTGGGATCGGGGTGATTCATGGCGGGGTGGGAATCGAGGCTACCCGAAAGGCCAGCCTTCATACAATGTACCGTCGAGGTGTCGCCTCGACGTCACAAGCCCCGCCCCCGGATGAGAAGATCACCTTCTCCAGGAAGGACTTGCCAGATCACGAAGATCTATTCTGCGATGCGCTGGTGATTCGGACGGCTATCGAGAGTTTCACAGTATCAAGGATCTTGGTGGACAATGGGAGCTCGGTTAATGTTATCTTCAAAAAGGCATTCAATGAGATGAGGGTGGAAGCCAGGAGGGTGTTAGAAGCGGGCGGACCGCTGTTCGGATTCTCAGGAGAAAGGAAGGAAGTAGAGGGGGGAGTCGGTCTCCAGGTAACTCTGGGAGGGCTGTCCAGGAACTGCCGTTTTGTGATACTGGACGCTCCCAGCAGTTACAACGCCATCTTCGGGCGCCCCTTGATTAGTGCCTTTAGATGTGTACCCTCATCTTTTCATCAATGTTTGAAACTCAATTCGGGAGGGACCCAGATCTGGGTAAGAGGAGATCCGAAGGCGGCCCGAGAGTGTTACGTGACGGCAGTAAACACTATCTCCTGGAGGGGTTGTGCAGAAGAGTTAGAGAGAAGACTAGAGCGGGAGGAGCAGGAGGAGAGTAGAGTTGAGGAGTTGGGGGTGGCATTGCGGAGGAGCCAGTAATGGCAGGGAAGTTAGGGGGCGGAGGAGAAGGGATGGAAGTGAGAAGGAAGAAAAGAAAGATAGGAGAGATGGAAGAGTCAGTGCTAGGAGGAGGCCCTGAGCAAGTGGAGGGGAGGTTCGTAGAGAGAGTAAACATGGCAATGGAGGAAAAAGAGGGCGGAGAGCAAGAGCTCGGAATCCAGGAGGAAGAAGAAGAGCCCTCGAGGCTGAGGGCTGCAGTCGAGCTGCAGGAGGTGGACATCTTAACAAAAGAAGGAAGAAAAGAAAAGATCAAAATCAGTGGAGAGCTTGGCCTTGAGGACCAGGAGGAGATCCGAAAATGCGTGCAGGAGAACATTGATATCTTTTCTTGGAGCGCAGCTGACATGCCAGGGATTGACGCAGATGTGGCATGCCATCGTCTCAACCTTGATCCCAAGGTTCGTCCCATCCAGCAGAAGAAAAGGGCCATCGCTTCCAGGATGGCCAAGCCTATCAGGGAGGAGGTGGAAAAGCTGCTCCAGGCAGGATTCATATCAGCAAACAAGTATCCGGGGTGGGTGAGCAATGTTGTAATGGTAAAGAAGGGGGAAGGGAAGTGGAGAATTTGTATCGATTTCTCTCTTTTGAATAAAGCATGCCCCAAGGATTGTTACCCTCTGCCTCGAATCGACGCGCTGGTTGATTCAGCCGTCGGTTTTTTACTAATGAGTTTTTTAGATGCTTTTTCAGGATATCATCAAATACGCATGCACCCTCCGGACATCAAGGATGTCGCCTTTATCACCGAGGATGGATGCTTCAGCTATAACATGATGCCTTTTGGGTTGAAGAATGCGGGAGCGACCTATCAACGGATGATGGATCGGATCTTCCGAGAGCAAAAGGGACGGAACCTCGAAGTCTACGTGGACAACTTAATGATCAAGAGCCAAGATCTCAAGTCTCATATTGCGGATCTTGAAGAAACGTTCGCAACTGTAAGGAAGTACAAGATGAGGCTCAATCCGTTGAAGTGCGTATTTGGGGCCAGTAGGGGAAAGTTCTTAGGACATCTCCTCACCCCATCAGGAGTAGAGCCTAACCCGGATAAGGTAAGGGCTATCCTAGAACTGGAGTCTCCAACGAATACCAAAGAGGTCCAGCATCTTACTGGCAAGTTGGCAGGGCTCAGCAGGTTTCTTTCCAGAGCAGGAGAGAGGTGCTCACCTTTCTTTCGAACGTTGAGGGGGGGGGAAAGAAATTCGAATGGACCTCCGAGTGCGAGAGTGCTTTTCTAGCCTTGAAGCAGCAGCTCACCAAGGCACCGCTACTCCAAGGTCCGAGAGAAGAAGAGATTCTATTCTTGTACCTAGGGGTAGGAGCAGGAGCAGTGAGTTCGGTCCTCGTGCGGGAAGAAGGTAAAAAGCAATTCCCGATTTATTATGTAAGTAGAGTCCTCAAAAAGGCAGAACTAAAGTACCCTATCCTAGAGAAGCTAGCCTATGCCCTCGTTATCTCAGCCCGAAAGCTCAGGCCATATTTTCAGGCCCATTCCATCCAGATCGTAACGGACCACCCTCTCCGCCGTATTTTGGAAGGGGTGGAGCACTCAGGGAGGTTAGCTAAATGGTCAATAGAACTCAGTGAGTTTGATCTTTCTTATATTCCTTGGATGGCTATCAAGGCACAAGCTGTAGCAGATTTCTTGGTAGATTACACGGTGGAGGTCAAGGAGGCCGAGACGTCTCCCGTAGTAGCTTGGGAGATGCTGGTAGATGGGGCCTCGGGAAAGAATTCTTTTGGAGGAGGGATGGTTTTGGTAAGCCCTGAGGGAACACGGATCGAACAAGCCCTGAAGGTTCATTTCACCCTCACAAACAACCAAGCGGAGTACGAGGCCATTATAGCAGGGCTGAGGTTGGCTCGTGAGCTCGGTATACAAGACATCAATGTCTCCACGGATTCTATGGTAGTGGCAGGGCATATAAAAGGGGAATTTGAGGTAAGAGAGCCCACCCTCCAGTTGTACTTAATAATGGTAAAGAGGATCATTGGGCAGTTCCGCAGTTTCTCAGTTCAACACGTCCCAAGGGAGGAAAATACTCGGGCAGACCGGCTCGCCAAGCACGGTCCTCGGGCCGGAGGAACCATGACAGAGCTCTTTAGGCACTCCACCGAAGAAGGAGAACTGATGGAAGTAGATCAGCAGGGATCCTGGATGGATCCATTTACCACCTACTTGACGACGGGACGTCTGCCTGAGGGAGAGCTCGAGAAGAAGCAAGTCAGGTACAAGTCGGCGTACTACCTGCTGAAAGAAGGGATCTTATATCGTAAGACGTTGTCGGGTCTGTTGGCTCGATGCGTATCCGAGAAGGAGGTCGCAAGGGTGCTGGAAGAGATTCACTCTGGAGAGTGCGGTAGCCATTCCGGGAGTCGGACCTTGGAAGGAAGGGTGTTGAGGCAAGGCTATTTCTGGCACACCCTTAGGAGGGATGCCGAGGAATTTCCAAGGAAGTGCAGGAAGTGCCAGGAATTTGCTCCTCTTCAGCTCCTCCCGGCCCAAAGGTTGCGCACGATTACAGCTCCATGGCCCTTCGCCATATGGGGGCTAGATCTGGTGGGTCCATTCCCTCAAGCCAGTGGCCAGAGGAGGTTTCTGCTGGTCATGGTAGACTATTTCTCAAAATGGCTTGAAGTGAAGGCATTGGCAAAGGTGACGTCTCAGGTGGTCAAAAGCTTCGTATGGGGAGAGATCATCTGTAGGCATGGGCTCCCTTTGGCCATTATCACAGATAACGGACCGCAATTTGCCAGCAGA
This sequence comes from Platanthera zijinensis, assembly GCA_039513925.1. Lineage (NCBI taxonomy): Eukaryota > Viridiplantae > Streptophyta > Magnoliopsida > Asparagales > Orchidaceae > Platanthera > Platanthera zijinensis. The sequence continues at coordinate 60,049,904 of CM077092.1, forward strand.
GAGTTCGTGGATTTCTGCGTACGACTAGATATAGACCTTCGGTTTGCTTCAGTGCATCATCCTCGAAGCAATGGGCAGGTGGAAGCTGCGAATAAGGTCATCGTGAATCTCTTAAAGAAAAAGGTAGAAAACTTGAGGGGAAGTTGGGTGGAGCAGCTCCCCTCCGTCCTCTGGGCCTTGAGGACCACGCCAAGTTCCGCCACGGGAGAGACGCCATTCAAACTTTCCCATGGCTCCGAGGCCGTCATACCTGTTGAGTTCGAGGCTGAGTCACCCAGGGTAATTGCGGCGAGGAGGGGTGATGAGGAGTGGCTGGTAGATAATGGGGAAGAGCAAAGGCTCTCCCTTGACTTGGTGGAGGAGCTTAGAGAGCTGGCATCTATCCGACAGGAGGAGGTCAAGCGCCGGATGTCAAGATATTTTGATAAGCACGTCAGGGTCAAGCAGTTTGAGAAGGGAGACTTGGTCCTCAAGAAAGTGGATGCAGCAGGAAGAGCGGCTTCTGTAGGGAAGCTCAACCCCAATTGGGAAGGTCCTTTTATTGTAAAAGAAGTCTTGAAATCAGGAGGGTATCAACTCCAAGATGTAGACGGGACGCCCCTCGATCGCGCCCGAAGCGGCGACGATCTAAAGCGATTCTATCCTTAATACTTTTTATGTTCATTATCTATTCTGAATGAGATGTAGTTTCTTTGTTTTTCTCTCTCACTTTCCAATATTAGCCAACCTACTGCCATACAGTTTCAAGTAGCTCTCTCCTCAAAGCAAGAAGATTTTATTTTGGAAAGGAGACCCCAAGAAGACCCGCTGTCCAGGCTACCATCGAGCTGGCAGGTCTGTAGGCTCACTCGGTGGTTGGAGTTGGCTTTGGAGAGGAGACCCCGAGAAGACCCGCTGTCCAGGCTACCATCGAGCTGGCAGGTTTGTAGGCTCACTCGGTGGTTGGAGTTGGTTTTGGAGAGGAGACCCCGAGAAGACCCGCTGTCCAGGCTAGCATCGAGCTGGCAAGTCTGTAGGCTCACTCGGTGGTTGGAGTTGGCATTGGAGAGGAGACCCCGAGAAGACCCGCTGTCCAGGCTACCATCGAGCTGGCAGGTCTGTAGGCTCACTCGGTGGTTGGAGTTGGCTTTGGAGAGGAGACCCCGAGAAGACCCGCTTGTCCAGGCTACCATCGAGCTGGCAGGTCTGTAGGCTCACTCGGTGGTTGGAGTTGGCTTTGGAGAGGAGACCCCGAGAAGACCCGCTGTTCAGGCTACCATCGAGCTGGCAGGTCTGTAGGCTCACTCGGCGGTTGGAGTTGGTTTTGGAAAGGAGACCCCGAGAAGACCCGCTGTCCAGGCTACCATCGAGCTGGCAGGTCTGTAGGCTCACTCGGTGGTTGGAGTTGGTTTTGGAGAGGAGACCCCGAGAAGACCCGCTGTCCAGGCTACCATCGAGCTGGCAGGTCTGTAGGCTCACTCGGTGGTTGGAGTTGGCTTTGGAGAGGAGACCCCGAGAAGACCCGCTGTCCAGGCTACCATCGAGCTGGCAGGTCTGTAGGCTCACTCGGTGGTTGGAGTTGGATTTGGAGAGGAGACCCCGAGAAGACCCGCTGTCCAGGCTACCATCGAGCTGGCAGGTCTGTAGGCTCACTCGGTGGTTGGAGTTGGTTTTTGGAGAGGAGACCCCGAGAAGACCCACTGTCCAGGCTACCATCGAGCTGGCAGGTCTGTAGGCTCACTCGGTGGTTGGAGTTGGCTTTGGAGAGGAGACCCCGAGAAGACCCGCTGTCCAGGCTACCATCGAGCTGGCAGGTCTGTAGGCTCACTCGGTGGTTGGAGTTGGTTTTGGAGAAGAGACCCCGAGAAGACCCGCTGTCCAGGCTACCATCGAGCTGGCAGGTCTGTAGGCTCACTCGGTGGTTGGAGTTGGTTTTGGAGAGGAGACCCCGAGAAGACCCACTGTCCAGGCTACCATCGAGCTGGCAGGTCTGTAGGCTCACTCGGAGGTTGGGTAAGGGGCAACATATGAGTGGGAGTTTCATAATTTGAGCAAAGGCAGAGTCCTTGTCCTAAAGGTAGAAGAGGAGGGAGGAGTCGGTCCCTCAAGATCCACTCGCGCCAAGGGTGTCCAGGGGCAAGGCGAGTGGAAGAGGCACAATCCCTGCGCAACTGCGGCGAGGACATGACTATTCGCACCTAGAGTAAGGGGTCTGCTCTTCGACCAAAGGGCGAGAAGAAGAGTACCCTCGTCTCGCAAACGAAACTAATAATAAGAGCGATTCGAGACCCACTCGCGCCAGGGGTGTCCAGAAGCAAGGCGAGAAGAAGTGGTACAATCCCTGCGCGAGAGCACCGAGGGCCCGCCCACTCGCGCCACGGGTAAAGCTAGCCCCTCTATCGGTAGGCGAGATAAGTCGTGATTCCGTTCCGCAAATAAAGAAAAAGGTAGGCGTATAGGAAAGATGAAAAGAAAGACGAGATGTCCTAAAAACAAAATATGTATACACAAAAAAAAGGCCGTAGTACAAAATGCCTCAGTACTGAGTGTCCAAAAAAAAGGAGTATACAAAAGAGCTGTAAAATAATTCTTCTATTCTTCCGCGCTGGAGGACGGGCCGTCTTCCTCCTCGCCATAAATCTCGGGTACCAGGTCGCGGGCAGTGACCTCCTCGCAGCCTTCCCTGATGACTTCCATCTCCTTCATCATCTTCACGATTAGCTCAGCGGTCCGGATATTGGCGTCTTTGCAGAGTTCCACAACCTCAGCATGAGAATAATGAGAGGGAGGAGGTTGGGGAATCACCACGCGAGAAGGCGAGAGAGCAGCCTCCTGAAGTCGAGTGATCTCGAACTCCATGCCTTTAACCTCCCCTTCCAGAGTGGCTATGCGCGAGTGCATCCTGTCGGCCGTCTCGGCATCCTGCGAGAGGTTTATTTATTAGAGGGAGTTGAAGGTGGACAAAGAAAGGGAAGGAATCGAGAGTGGAGAAACTCACCACACCACCCCGAGCTTTGGCGAGAAGGTTTTCGGCCACGGCCAACCATTTCTCGAGATCCATAGACTTCTCGCGCTCGGCCGCCAGATTCGCCTCCGAATCCCTCCAGCTCTTGTTATTGTAAATCAGACGGCGCGAGACCTGGTGCGAGAGCTCCAGCGAGCGCAGCTGGGATTGCGTGGCCCTCAGGATCAAGTCCCGCGAGGGGGGCTCAGCGGCGGGTTCTCGCTCTGCGCCACCGTAAAGGCCAAAGACCAGAGAAAATGCATGAGCCGTAGGTTGGTCTCGCTCTATCCAGGGGGGAAGGAGGGTAGAGATGGAGACCCGGTTCGCCTCCTTGTCCCATATCAGGGTTGGCTCGCCAACAGCATCCAGGATCACAGGGCCCATGTTGAAGTTCAGATGGGTGGAAGGAGCCGGGCGGCTGAAGGAGCCCACCTCACGAGTAGGAGATTTAGAGGGAAGGTTGTCAGCAAGGGGATCAGGTTGACCCGTCCCGCCAATCGGCGAGACGACCCGCTGACTGAGAAGCCGAGAAGGGGATTGGGGAGATTGGGACCCCAGAGAGATGGGGGATAACGATCCCAACGCGTCTACCATCTCAGCAGGAACTTGCTTCGCCTTTCCAGAAGGAAGAGGTGCTCCTTTCTTGACCTTTGTTTTCTTTGAAGGACTCTGGCGAGGTGGGGCGGAGCCTTCGGCAGGTCTTTTCTTCAGGGAGGGGGGCAGGTTTTCTCTCGCCGCCTCAGCTGCCATCATGGCAAGGGCGACATCTTTGGAGGGTTTGATGTTGCTTTTGTAAGGCGGGCGGGCGGGAACATTTCTTTCTCCTGGAAAAGGCGAGACGAGGCGTTTACAAATACTATTCGTTAGACCTAGATGAAAATAAAGGGCCCCAGCATTTACCTTCGCCTGGAAGCACAGGAAGGAGGGAGTCGAGGCCCCGCCTCAGGAACTGAACCTCGAAGTTCTTGCCAATGAAAAAGTCGCAGAGGAGCTTGTCCGTGCCGCTAACCTGGGGAGTGGTGTAGAACACCTCGGCTGGTGACACGGGCGCCAGCAGGATGCCTCCCATGTTGCCGCGAATGAAGACAAAGCGAGTAAGCCAGTGATGGTTCTTGTTGGGCGTCTCGCAAACCTTGAGACCCTGCCCCGTGAAATAGGACACGCCGTCGGCGTTGGCATGGTAGACAAAAAGCTTGCGGAAGGAGTTCAGGCTGAATTCGATTCGCTCCCGGTGCATGTAGCAGGCAAAGGCAACGAGTAACGAGATAGCGTTTGGATTCAGTTGCGCAGGGACAGTCCCAAAGTATTTTAGAACCTGTTTCACCTCTGGCCAGAGGGGCAACCTCAGCCCCGCCTCGAAATGCGGGACAGGGAAGGCGAGTTCACCAGGATAAAAGGTATTGATCGACTCGCCCACCCTTGGAGGGCGTGACTCAAAACCCTCCGGCAAGAAATCACGAGTGAAGGCGTTGTAGTCCTCCTCGGAAATCCGGCCGGGAGGAAAATCATGGTCACCAAACCGCCTCCCGCATCGGCTTCGCCCTTCGCCTTCTTCAGCCTTCTTTTTCCCCATTCTAGGTAAAGAGAGCGAAAGGGGGATGCGAGAAGAATAGGCGAGACGAAGCGCCGACAGGATCTGCTCGCGAGGGGAAGAAGAGAGAGAGGCAAGGTTTAGGGCGCCGAGACAAATCGAGAGCACGATCCGGGCCCCAGGGATAGGGGGGTATTTATAGCCCGTTGGGTAAAGAGAAAAAATACGAAGAGGCAAAAAATATATAGTGTAGAGGAAGGGGAAGAGGCGGCCGTCCTTTTCTCTCTCCTAACCTCGATTGGTGTAATCTAGCGTAAGTCCCAGGCCGGGGACGAGACAGTACCATAAAAATATAATAATAAAAAAAATGGTTTAAGCATAGATATGACGCAAAAAGTCGCAATGAAGAAAAGCATGGTACGAGAGGTAAAATTATCAAAGAAACTACTAAAAGGTGTTATTAAATCGTTCATCTCGCATATGTCAAGCAGACCTATTCATTAGATCCAAAGGGTTCGGGCGGCAGCCGCGAGAGGAAGCGTTATTACAAAACGTAGAACAGTACAAAGAGAATAAGGGCGCGAGGCGACGCGAAGGATTCAATCCTTATGCCATCGCCAGCGCCCCCACCGCGAGACCTCGCGCAGGGAGGACGGTGGGGGAGGTGAAAAGCACGAGCCGCATCTACGCCACGACGCGCGAGACGGAGTTGTTGGTCGACCTCATTCAGAATCGCCTGGGGGTCGGTCTCGTCCATCTCAATATCAACGTCAATTTCAGAAGTCAAGCGAGCAACCTCCACTTCCAACCAGTCAATCTGCCGGTCAGCCGCTTGCTTGTCTTTTTCCAACTCTTGGATCATGATCGCATGTTTTCGGAACATCTCGGCCACCCTGCGCTTCATCGCCAACGGATCTATAGGGTCGCCAAGGTAGTCTTCGATCTCGTCCATAGGAGGAGGAGGGGAGGAGACTGCTCGCCTCGGGCGCTCCTCAGTAGGCGAGTCCTTGGCAGAAGAGTCTACTCGCACGTCTGCAAAGCTAAAACAGAATAAGGGCCGTAATCAAAGGTGGGCAGCAAGAGAGGCCGAAGCCCAGGGCAGAAGATTCCTAACCGGAGTGGCGGGAGGTCCCAGCGACATGGGAAGGCTCGCCATTTTTCCCACCAAGAGTAGAAGGAGGAGTGGAAGGAGGAGGTGAGACAGAGTTTAGAGGGTGGTTGGCGAGATGAGTTTGTGTGCTACCAGACTGACCGGGGGGTGCATGACTTTTCTGAAAACCAACAGCAAAAGGAGCCATGAAAGATAGATAGCGAATAGGGGAGGTATACAAGGATCTTACCTCTTTTCCCTTGGGAAGCGATGGTGTAGGAGGGATGCGTCTCTCCGGGGGATCCGGTAAGGGTCCTCCCGACGGGGGAACCAGATCAGTTGTTCTCTCCTTCTTCGGGCGAGAGGAAGAGGGCGGTGGTGAGGAAGAAGTACGAGCGGGAATTAGGTTTAAGGCAGCCGCGCTCGCCTTGTTCCGCTGGCGCACCAGTGCGATACGATCACGGAAGTTTTTGCTAAGAGACATAGCAGAGGGAGTGGAGGGGGCTAAAATGAAGAGAGGAGGCCTGTTGCACTCGGGAAGGATCCCAGTATTTATAGACCCAAGGGGGGGAGAATCCCACCCGAAAAAGATTCCGCTATAAAGTCGCTGAGATGACGTGAGCCTCGGTTGGACTTTTCTTTTCGAGCTTGGACAACCCCGAAAAGAGCGGGGATTGTGTACAACCTCGGGCTCACAGGAGGGAACTCAGCGGAGAGGGGCCCAAAGCAAAGACCACTCGCACTAAGCGAAAGGGACCTAAAGGTTGGGTCCACTCGCCCTAGGCGAGAGGGGCCCAAAGGTGGGTCCACTCGCCCTAGGCGAGAGGAGCCCAAAGCTGGGTCCGCCCGCGATAGGCGAGAGGAGCCCAAAGGTGGGTTCACTCGCGCTAGGCAGGAAGAGCCAAAGTTGAGTCCTTTCGCCTGACCGGTAGGGGTCAAGGGAAGATTTTCCATATGGTGATGGAGGGTCTCGCCTGCGAGGTGGCGCTTTTAGCCGCGAGGTGGTCCTCTCGCCAAGCACCGGTTCGGCAGAAAGAGATAAGGCCGGTTCAGCAATTGGGTGGGAACCGGTTCAGTTTGCAAACGGTTCATCCTTTCTAGCCTTTTTTACTCTTTTACCCTTGGTGGTCTGCTCATAGCCCTTCGGAACAGCAGAGTTTGGCTGTTGGCAGACCCAGCCCAGGGTATTCAGGTAATTTCACAGGTGCTTGATTTGGTTATTTGCAGTTCGAATCCTGAGGCCTATAAATAGACCGGTAAGGTGTCTGAGAAGAGATGTTGGAACCTTCTTTTTCTCTCTTACTCAGGCACCTAGCTCAGCACTGGCTAGGGAGGGGAAGAATTTTCAGTTCTTCCGGGTAAGCGGTGGGACCTCCGAGCTGAAGCCCCCGGTCTGTTCCTTTAGGAGTTCTGTTAGGAGTATGGCCCAAAGGAAGTAAGCGTGCGCTGCAGCCTTAGATCTGAGCTTTTAGGAGAAACTAGTTCTGCTGGTTTCAACACTCTCAATTGAATCCTGAGGACAATGTGGCACTAAGTGAATCTAGAATCTACAATCTGATGAATCTTTGAATATGAAACTCACAAAGATTATATTCCTCTGAATCTGATATAGTAATTGATTGGCTCTTGAGAAAAAGAAGAACGGATTCGCTGCAGATTCAACAAAAAGATGATGATCGTCTGATTCAAGGAAGCACTTTAAAATTCAGATGATAATCTTCCTATCTTTCACTATCGAAATTTATCATCGAAAACACGATCTAATCTTAGTTTATTGATCAGTTGTTGTTCGTTGTTATTGTTATTATAGTTGTTCACACACACACACATATATATATATATATATATAACAATCAAACCTTTCTAGAAATAATATTGAAATAATCTTCAAAATAATTCTAATTTAGAAATCTATTTGATCTAGCGTCGAGATCATATAGATATAGCACCGAGTTTCTGCTTCATTCATACAATTTGTCAATTAAGTTCTATAATCGACGTTGTGTCGATATCATATAAGAGTATGTGATGACTTGATTCTTTAATTAACGTTGAATAATCATGTTCGGTTACTCTGACTTGTACTCGAAGTTTCATCTACTTTTAGTCGTAGTTGTGTCGACTTCTAGTCAACGTATGTTGGCATTTCATGAATTAACTCTTAAATTCAGTATGACTTTATCATGTATTTTTTACCAATGACACCATAGGAATTCTAATACCATTTTACCCTATATATACATCATGAGTAATAAACCTTGGGTGTAAAATCACATAAAGTAATTTGTAAAGATAAATCATAAGGATTTTTCCCAACAATCTCAAAGCATAGTGATATACCTCATTTAGATTTATTTTTATTTTCACTAGCTCCACAACATTTCTCTTAGGCTTCATTTGGTTTAGCGTTTTTGGGTGGCATTTAGAGCAAACGCCGCCGGAGGACGGGTAACCAAACGAAGCTTCATCTCCGTTTGCTCCATCTGCACCCGCAGTAAGGAGGAAATACCCACCCCCACTGCTCTGTTATGACCCCCACCTCTCCCACCCTCCGGTTCGAAAGGTCCATTTGGACCCTCCTGCTCCTCCCGCCACCGCTCATTCAAACAAAGCCTTACTTTATTCCATTTCACTTGTCAAATTTACCACACTTTTACATTTAATAAACTTTTCTGCAGCATCAAGCTTTTGTTCCTTTGATCTTCTATTAGCTGGATATTTTGTTGGTGGAATAGGAGGAGTATTGCTTATTTCCCTGCCCGTATAAAGTACATCTACATATTTTAAGGGAATGGGGATGACTTGTGGCATAAAGAATGAAGCAGTACTATAGCTTCCTATATAGGTTTTAATGACCTATTCAGTTGGCTGAATAGTAGCTATAATAGATTTTTTTTGTGTTCTTTAAATACTGTAATTACTTAGAAGATTTCCTTCTTTTCTTTGAAGTTAGTAATTGTTTGCCATTTGGAGTGTATTTGACTTTAACAGTTCTCTTAGGAAATATTGGATTATTTTCTTCCAGTTCATTATAACTGATCTTCCTTGACTAAACTGATACCTCCCCCTGAGTCTGTGCAGCCTTCTATTCTGTGTTAACAAAATTTTATTCTTTGATCTCCCACTAGCATGATGCAGAATCTAGTTCTAACTGTGCTAATACATTTTCATTTCAAGTAATCTTAAGTGGATCTGTTCCATGCAAGGATGTTGTAACTTCATCTAAATCTTCTTCCTCATCCTGAATCTCCCCCATCTTGACCTCACAAGCAAGGGAGGTTAAGAGTGATCTGGTAATGCTGGAAGAAGAAAGCTTTGCTTACAAAAATTGAACTGAAGCAGTAATCAAATCTAAATGAGAATGTATGCCATCCACTATGATTTGTATTTGAGAAGCATGTTCTTTAAGCATTGAGGAAAAGGTAGAAGTTAGTAATTTACTGCTTGAGTGATATTAGTTGATGCAATGACTGAATATAAAACTATTGTATTAACATCGTTATGTATTGAGTGTATTATTATGTCATTTTGAGCTTCTTGATCAATTGATTCTGGCAGCAATATAGATTCCTTTGGAATGGATGGAGTTAGCACATCATTGTTGGATTAAAAAATAACACTTTGTAGAGAAGATGATTTTGTAGGTGATGCGTTGAATGACAAGTGTACCGGTCGCACAAGTAATATAAAATGGGAGAATTTCCCCAAGTTTCGATCTCGAGGGAACACAACAGGTGGAGTTAATTTTGAGGAGAACTTGAGATTGAAGTCCAAAAGCCTAACCTACAAAAAGGGGGGGTTTGTATTTTGCGGAAAAAGAAAATAAAACACTAACAACTACTCCTATACAACACCGTCATGCGATTCTTTTCCAGGAGGGATGGAAGACTACACGGGCCTCTATGCACCGAATCGCTAGGCGGATGGACGAGTAGGCTTGCGGATGAGGTGGTGAGAATGGCGGAATGAGGGTCGAGAGCACCTCTTCGCTACGCACGCCACTAGCAATTGCTAGTGCGGCAAGACCGGCTGTGGTGGCGGATGGAAATAAAGGCGCTTCTCAAGTAACTAAAGAAGTAAAGCAATACAGAATCACATAGACATTAATCTAATAAATCATACAACTAAAGAGCAACAACATCCACAAATGAAGTTTTAACACACATATACAACAAGAAAGAAAGAGCAAGTCAAGAGATCGACCGAATCTTAAGACTTGCTGAGGGTTCACGGAAGGAATCGCCGGGTTATCAATCCGCATCCTAGCTCAGTCCTCAACTACGTCCGGGGTAGAGGAGGCTGTCACTAACTCCCAATGGAACCATCTTATTCTTGTCACGATGCGGAAGAAGGTTGCAAGCTTCCCTTTGCTTGTTGGCTATGACATAAAATTCGAAATAGAGCTTAAAAGATGAAGGAGAAGAACGAGAGCAAGCGGCGACAAGGTATAGGATTCGCGAGCATTGCCGAAGCTTCTCTACTTGGTGTAAGATGAAGGGTGGAGGTGGAATGGAAGAGCTTTGCCCTAAAATGATGGCTGGAATGACTCAAGATGAAGCTCTCCCGAAATAAAGGAAATTCTGCGCTTAAATAAAAACAGGTCAGAAAATCCGTCACGCACGGTCTGGCGCACGACCGTGCGTGAACCGTGCGATTTTGGTGCGCAGAAAATGGCTTGCGAGAAAGATGCGGTAACCCGTGCATTTCCTTGCGCACGGGCGCTTCTGCCCGTGCGTGAAGGAAATCGCACGGGTAGACATAGAGTGCACGAAAATGGAGCAAGCAGGTTGAACCGTGCATTTTACTGGCGCACGGGCGCTGCCGCCTATGCGTGAACAAATCACACGATTAACCACAGATCAGAATAAAATAAGAAAGCAGCAGGAAAACTGTGTGTTTCCTTCGCGCACGGTTCCGAAGAAACCGTGCGTGAAGATCGTTGAACCCATCACGACGATACTCGTCGAGCTCAGCTCGACAATCTTCACATTCTACAAAACACATGATCAAAAAGAAATGTGCGCTAAGAAAACACACGACCATGCATTTTCCACAAGTCTGAATTACAGACTTAGGGGAAAATGCACCACCTGCACTCAAATAATAGAGCCACGGGGGGGGGGGGGGGGGGGTAACACTCCATCATCACAGAAAAGCAACAAAACCAACTAGAAAGAACCACAGGGAGCACCATGTGCTTACCCCCGAAAATAAAATGCGCAATTGCACACCCTTGGACCAAAATGGTGCACAAAATGATCATTGACCAGTCGATGCAAAAATAACCGAATACTGGTTGAAATGTAGTGCACGAGTGAGAAAACAAGCCCAGATGAGTCCGAAAAATCATATAAAAATCAGACTCATCACACCACCAGACTTAAACGTTTGCTCGTCCTTAGCAAATCATCTCTCCATGGACTCGAAAACAGCTAGCTGGCTCAGAAATTTCCAAATAAAGTAAAACGAGTAATCAAATACATCATGGGCATAGAAAATATAATAGATTAAACTTTTAATTATACTACGAAATTTATAAATTTCGACAGTCATAAATAAATATTGTAACTACTCAAAAATAGAATCCTGTAGAATCGTTCGGTCATGCGTAGGAAGAAAGTAGGCAGGCCACTCAATTGAGCATTGCTAAAGATCGGGGCTCGGGATCACCTCCAAAGAAATCCATCAATGTCGGGGACCATACGCTTTCCCGTTCACACTCACTCCACTAGCTAGTTCGACTCAAGCGTGAATCCGTAGGACTTTTAGGAAAATAATGGGGCTTGGGTATATACGTAGGTAAGGACGCAAAATGATAAAAACGATGGCTACATACAACCCAAATGAGCTCATACAAAATACTATCCTCTCGCCAACAATGAATACAGGTGCACCACACCAACAGACTTGAACTTGACAACATGTGTGTGTGCACAGCCTACCAGCACAAAATCTCAAATGGAATTTTCATTTACACTTTCTTCTTTCATATCAAACAACATTTTTTTTCATTTTCCAAAATTTTATATATCACATTCAGCCACATAATCATGAAAACTGCACCTCTCAATCACAAAACAGCACCACAGCAACAACACCAAGCAAGAAGTAACATAACGAAATTTAGAGATAGGGGTGTGCAACCGGGAAAGGCTTTTAGGATCTGGTGATCGTGAAGTGGGGCGAAACAAAAGATGGGATAGGCACAACATAGGATAACAAGGATTAATGTTAGGAAGGGGTACAAGGCTCAACCGGGAAAAAATGATGGCCTACATCACGCTCACGCTTTACAAACCATGCACCAATGCTTTTGTTGGGTATTGTATCCACAATTACCTGTATTTGATGAAGCCTCCTGTCAAGCTAAGATGAATTCACAATGTGTTTGATGCTCTGTCTTCAAGTTGTGCTTGCAGTTATTCCACGCTAAGTACACACCAATGTAAGGGTGCAGTAAGTCAATATACACAGGTCTGCGCAACGTAATCCCTCGTTGAGCAGATCAGTGTGTTGGCTTACGTGTACTCTCTCTATTGGAGTGTACTTATTTTCAAGTACAGGGCTGAGATAGATCAAGAGCAGAAGAGGAGCAAGGATGGGTCAAAGACCAACTCATGGGCAGAAAGACGAAGAAACATCTAAGTTAAATTCGACGAGAATCACTAAGTGATTCTCGCCGATTCATCGAGAATCACTAGTGATTCTCGTCGAATCGTCGAGAATCACTCGCCGATTCTCGCCGACTGCATCCGGCTGACTCAACGCCTTCAAGATTTATACTAAGGCAGAATCGACGAGAATCGTCAATTGATTCTCGCCGAATCGTCGAGAATGACTTTGCATTCTCGCCGATTCATCGAGAATAGTTGTGATTCTCGCCGATTCTCTCCGGATTGCAAGCTTTTCAGCAGGAATTCTTCTAAGTAGAATTCGACTGGAATCATAAGTGATTCTCGCCGAATCGTCGAGAATCACCAATGATTCTCTCCGAATTTTCCTTAGGCAAATTCCGTTGGCTCGCTGGACCGGACCAAGTGTTCAGGCGCTGTTTGAACCGAAATTAGGGTTTCTTCTGGTGGGGCCCACAACGGTCATGAAGGAGTATTCTACTGTATATATACTCTCCTATTTTTAACTTAATTGCCAGCGAAGAAAACGAAAAAAATCGGCCGTCGCGGACGTGACCTAGCAGATCGCGGATTTCCTTCCACCACCGTCACCGCTCGAAAGGTTGTCGCCGCCGCTGGTCTTGGATTTTTCTTGATCTCCCAGTGACAGAAACTCAGCCAAGCAACGCGTATCACATTTCTATCTTGAGATCCTTTGTCTCTTGGTTTGTTGAACGGGAATACTTTCCCCTTCCGAATCGATTGAGACGATCGATCCAAGTAAGATCGTTGGTAGACCTTGCTAGCTTTGTAACGAAGTTTGGATCTACAAAGCATCGCCGCCGCAATCCTTTGCCGCCGCCGATCTCGGGAAGATCCTCTCCAAGAGGGTGCTTAGGTCGCGGACTCTTCGTCTTCTTCAAGAACATTTCATCGAACGAAGAGGGACACCGAGCGCTCCAAACATTGTTTGTATTTTGTACATTCTATTTTTACTTTTGTTGTAAAGGAACTTTGGTTCCTCATTATAAGGGTTGGGTGCAACCCGTGGTGGAGGAGTAGTGACTCCTTCGGGTGGAAGGGTTTCTTCCATAGTGTGAGGATTGGATTTCAATCCAGTTGGTGAAGTGACCGAGTCGTCCCTTGTTGGGAGATAGGTCGAAGGGGGAAAGTGGACGTACCCAAATCGGGGAACCACTATACTGACTGTGTGTTTCTATGCTGTGCTTGTTTTGTTTTATTGTGCAGGTAAATTTTTAATTCCGCAAAACAACTACAAATCATCTATCCCCCCATAGGTGAAGGTAGTTGACACTAGAGTGACTTTCAAGTGGTATCAGAGCGAGGTTGCTGGTCAAAAAGGTTAACACCTTGAGTAAAATCCTGCCCTTGTGTCAACAAGAAAATCAGACTCAAGCATGGAGCTGTATTCTGATGTCTCTCCTCTGAGACTCCCTGCGTGCACAAAGGAGTATTATCCAGTCTGGAAGATGAGAGTTTTGTTTCATCTTGAGGCCATCGACCCTCGAGCATCACTCATTTTGGATGAGGGTCCCTTCATTCCCATGAAGGCTTCTGGCTCAAGAAAAGATCTCCAAATCCCCAAGAGTCCCAAAGAGATGTCTGAGACTGAGCTCTCTCTCTTCAACTTGGAAAAGCTGATTTGTCAGATCATCTCTGACGTCTGGTCTGGATTATCTCGTTCGAGATTGGACAAGTGCAGGACTGCCAAGTCTATGTGGCAAACTATCTCAAACCTCATGGAGGGATAAGAGATAACAGAGACTAATTGCTAGTAGGAGGATGAAGCTTATGTGGGGGTCCTCTTTTCTGAAGATGAAGGTAAAGACCAATCTCTCAGTATCAGAGCTCGTGTTTCCTTGTCTGAGACAGAAGAAGAGGTTGATGAAAGCAGTTTTGATGAAGCTAACACAACAGTCTCTGCCGATCTTAACGCTGACCCTGAACATCAAAGTCAGGATCAGGTAACTTCTTCATCATGCTCCTCTCCCCTTGAATTTCTTGAAGACAGGAACAGTTCAGAGGGTTGTCCATCTAGTGATGCAAGGGAAATGGATAGCTTTAATCAAAGGATTGAAAATCTTGATTCCCTTGAGTGTTCCCTTTAGAAGAGCAACTTACTTGTTGAGGAACAAGCTAAGGAGATTGCTCAGTTTAGGACCTTGATGAATCTCCAATTGGAATCCATCAAGGTAAAGGACTCAAAGATCTCGGATCTAGAGAGTCGTCTAGAGACCGAGAAGAGAATAGTTTCTAAATTTTCCAAGATAGATGCTATCAAAAGAAAAGCAGAAAATTGGTGGATCTCCCAAATCATTAATTCATGGAGAAATGGGGAAATAGTGTTCAGACCCCCCACCCCGAGGAGGAAGGGCACACATCATGCTTTCAGGTATGACCACAGGAACAGCCTTGGTCACTATAAGAGTGATAGGCCCTCAGGTGGAAATATCCACAGTGCAAGAGCTGTCATGGCTACCCACGAGAGAATACCCAAGGCTCATCATGAACCCTTTGTATTCTCGGCCTCAGCCCCAACTAGTCATGAATCTGCAGGAACCAGCTCTCACTGCATCTCTTACCACCCCTAGACACAGAAAAGGGGGGTTGGGAAACATGTAGTAAGTACCCATGGGGCCCCCGGATGTGTGTTGACTGAAAGGAAGGCACCACCTCCCAAGCCTCATGACACTCACCACAAGCTCTTTATCTACCCTCCCTCGTGTCTCAGTGGAATGGGCAAATTTGTGAGCAGAACCTGCCCGGTCCCGTTTAGACCTGAGATCATGACTACCTCAGTCAGTCGATCAGGTCAGAAATGGCGATACAACATTCATGATTGTTGGTGATGTGGCAAGGTGGGTCACTTTGCCATAGATTGTTGGCACCATCCCTCTGTGCCAAGGGCAAGGGTATGTCCACTTCCTCTGGGCAGAGTTAGCCTTCCTGACAGGATTCCTGTAGGAAGGCATTCAATATTTTATGCTGAGAAGAACCAATGACCCAATACATATTGGGTTCCTAAGGTAAGGTAATTTTTTTTCGCAGGATAGTCTAGGTTCCCGTAAAATTGATGGGAACTAGACATGAGATGTTCCAAGAATGACATGGAACTAATATTTGGGATAAGAGATAGTGCTACCTACAATGGCCTACTCCAATTGGACACCTGGTGTACCTCAAATAGAAGATCTGAATGATAAATTTAAAGATCCCAGGTACACGCGTTCAGTTTTAATACTTGAGTCGTATTATATAGGTGCTTATAAATATATATATATATATATCCACACGAATATCTTGATTCTTCTTCTCAAAAGTAAATGTTTATATAGATATATATGCACATATATGTTCACACACCTGGTGAAAGGATGCAATAGTTAAATGATCCTTAGTTAAAATCTGAAGAATTCCTTGTACTAATATATATAATTGATGATGTATATCAGTGGGGGTAAATCAGTCCATTTGAAATTAAAGGAGTGTGTGCCAGTGGCTATAACGAAAATTCTACACTTTTGAATTACCTAGAATTACTCTGTAATTATTTCTAGGGTTAATATACCATTCAACTCGACCTAGGTTTTGTGATCAACAAATGAAAAAGAGGGGTAAGATTCGAAACAATATAAACTGCCCCGTTTAGTGGGTATGAAATAGCGGCTACCCGTCGGTATATATAAATAGCATAAAACCCCTGTTGACTCTTCACATTTCGCATCCCGCCGAATCCCCAAGAAATCTCACCGAATCCCTTGGTCGTGCGGAAGCTGCTTCGCCTGGTGCTCTCCGTCTCTCCTCCGGGCTCTCGTAGACAACGCTTTCAGGACGCAAGGACCGTGTCGTGCACCCATTAGCTCCGTGCTTCCGGCATCTTCCCGTCATGTTTCCCTCTCTGTCGACTTTCATTCCTTCTTCCTGTCAGGTGTTCCCGTCGGTTCCGTGCCTTCCAGTCGCCATCGTCCCGTAAACCCGCTCGGCGCTAGGGTACCATTCCCTCATCCTTGAAGTTTCTTGTCTAAGTGTAGCTCCTATTCTAGAAGTACTGATAGGGTTTAGACACTTGAACTTGTCATGTTTAGGTTTGCAATGGCCCCTAGAACCACAGCAGGACTCCTCACTGGAAGTGAACTGGTTAGGACTAGCTTCTCTCATGCCTACGATGAGTTCAGGAATATAATCCTCATGCTTGAAGAGGCCAGACTTACGTTCATCCTGGAGCATCCTTGCAAAATCCTTGATAAGGAGGTGATGGAATTCTTTACAACGGCAAAACTACGGCACGAAGATACAGTGATTAAGAGTAAGATTGCCGGTGTACGGATCAAGATGACAGCAGGAAAACTGACACAATATTTACAGCTCTCCAGTTCTGAACAGGAGGACTATATGGTGGAAGGGGATCGAGCCAGGACTCTCTTATTCTGTGGACTTGCTCGAGAAACTAAATCGATAAAGAGAAAGGAAATGTATGAGGAAGGGAAGCTCCTGTCGGATATCATTGGGAAAGTCCTGATCTGCAAACCAGGCTCCCACGATCATATCTCGGGTGATATGTTCAAGATCTTAGTGGCTATAGTCTGTCGAAAAAGATACAACTGGGGGGCTATGTTGTTTGATAAAATAAAAGATACTCTGCGAACCCCAAGTTTTGGAAGGATCATCAGTCTGTATCTCAACCAGCTGGATGGAGACAGATTCGACATGAGTAAAGGAGTTCCTATACATTACTTGAATAAAATGGATTCAAGTGTATTTGACAGATGGGAGAGTAGGATTGGGCGATCAGCTGTAGCTGAAGCACAGGATGAACCTTTGGCTGAGGCTTCTAAGGAGGAAGATAATGGATCTCCGGAAAACCGAGATCCCTTGGCTGAACCCAGTGATGTTCCTGACTTGCTGCCTGCAGGAACTGAGGGGGAGTCTCTATCCGTCCCTACTGAAACTCATAGGACAGATATTTTAGTCCCGGATCATGCTGATATAGTTTCTGACATCTCTTTAATTTCAAAAGATGCAGTTGAAACCCTTGCCCCAGATCAGGGTGATGAGGAGGAAGACGAGGAGGACATGGGCGATGCTGCAATTGACAATGAGGATATGGACGATGAGGCTACATAAGATGTGGATGATGTGGTTGAAAATGAAACAACCTTGAGGGAGATGGTGGAGATGGTGGAGCCACATGATGATATTAAAGTCCCCTCTGAGGACCGGGCTCCAGTGGAAGTTCCTAAGAAATCTGGTGCAACAATGGAGGGGGAGTCCTCTCAGCAAAGGATGATAAGCATTCCTGAGATAACTACAGAGACTGCCCCTATTCCGCCATTGGAGACTGTGCACATATCAAGATCCCCCAGTAATTCTGCTGAAGAAGAAGACCAAGGCATGCCTCAGGGTTATCCACTACGACCAAATCTAGCAAATCACACTGTGAACATCATTCAAGGGATAGTGGATGAACTCAAAGATTCTTTTGATAAATCACACAACAAGGTATTAAAAAGAATTAAGAAATCTGAGGCGCTAATGCTGAAAAATGTTGTGGAAATCAATCACAAGATGGATCTGATGGAACAAAAGTTTGATGCTAAGTACACAGAGGCCGACACTGTTGTAGCACTTCTAATGCAAGGGCTTCAGAAAAATACGACCGATCTGGCAGTAGTAAATAAGAATTCTCATGTTGTGGCCAACAACATATAGAAATTCGATGCCAACATGGTGATTCTAAATACAAATCAAAAAGCCCTGCTGACTGAGTTTACAAAGACTGCGCAGCACATCGATGAGTCACTGCACACTTATGCAAACTCAATTGCCCTCGAAGACAAAAAGGCAAAGGAAGAATATAAAGCTAAGATGGCAGGGCTACAACAGATTATCATCGACAACTTCGAACAGTCAAATAAGTATGTTTTTGATAGCTGTCACTGGCTCGTTCATCAGACATCAGTTATTCAAATTCCAATTCTAGTTCCTTCTGCAGATGAGGTTACCACTACTGCTGATGAGATTGCAAGTGTTGAGGAGGTTCCGCATAGCGAAGCTAATGCCAAGAAGGCTGCCAGGGCTGCGTAAAAAGCTACTCTCAGGGTCATGTTTGACCAGGAAGCCATTGCAAGAGGAAAAAGGAAACACCAAGAAGGGACGTCCAAAGAAACTCCAACCGAAAAGAAAGATTGAAAGAGGATGAAGTGAGAAATGAAAAATGGAGTCCTCTTTCAAGGAGCATTATTTTGGATACTTTTATGCTACAGCATGAGGTGGGAAATAAATCGGAATGATGTATAGAATCAGTATGAGTGGGAGCTGCATAAAGAATATGAAGCTAAACGAAATATCTTTTTCAGGTCCAACACCTTGGAAAATAAAGCTCCTCCCCCAGATATTATCCAAAGCCCAAGGAGTATTTTGAAAGACAAAGCAAGAAATTCTTGGCTCAACAAATAAAGGATGATTTAGCTAAGGAGAAATAGGCTTAGGATTATGGCTTGTCATTTCCTCAATGCATGTTTTTATCTTCATATTGTTGTATGAACAATTCTTGTGGATATATATATATATATATATATATATATATATATATATATATATATATATATATATATATGATTTCATGATTGAATCAAATATTATTCTGTTTGCCTTTATTTCTCTGTGTCTTGTCTTTCATAATTTGCCTTGTATATTACTCTTGTTGGTATTATTCATCTTAGCTAGTAGGATTTTGGCTTCTTCAAATAGGGGGAGATTGTTGGGTATTGTATCCACAATTACCTGGATTTGAGGAAGCCTCCTGTCAAGCTAAGATGAATTCAAAATGTGTTTGATGCTCTGTCTTCAAGTTGTTCTTGCAGTTATTCCACGCTAAGTACACACCAATGTCAGGGTGCAGTAGGTCAATATACACGGGTATGCGCAACGTAATCCCTCGTTGAGCAGATCAGTGTGTTGGCTTACGTGTACTCTCTCTATTGGAGTGTACTTATTTTCAAGTATAGGGCTGAGATAGATCAAGAGCAGAAGAGGAGCAAGGATGGGTCAAAGACCAACTCATGGGCAGAAAGACGAAGAATCGTCTAAGTTAAATTCGACGAGAATCACTAAGTGATTCTCGCCGATTCGTCGAGAATCACTAGTGATTCTCGTCGAATCGTCGAGAATCACTCGCCGATTCTCGCCGACTGCATCCGGCTGACTCAACGCCTTCAAGATTTCTGCTAAGGCAGAATCGACGAGAATCGTCAATTGATTCTCGCCGAATCGTCGAGAATTACTTTGCATTCTCGCCGATTCGTCGAGAATAGTTGTGATTCTCGCCGATTCTCTCTGGATTGCAAGCTTTTCAGCAGGAATTCTTCTAAGTAGAATTCGACGGGAATCATAAGTGATTCTCGCCGAATCGTCGAGAATCACCAATGATTCTCGCCGAATTTGCCCTAGGCTAATTTCGTTGGCTCGCTGGACCGGACCAAGTGTTCAGGCGCTGTTTGAACCGAAATTAGGTTTCTTCTGGTGGGGACCACAACGGTCATGAAGGAGTATTCTACTGTATATATACTCTCCTATTTTGAACTTAATGGCCAGGGAAGAAAACAAAAAAAATCGGCCATCGCGGACGTGACCTAGCAGATCGCGGATTTCCTTCCGCCACCATCGCCGCTCGAAAGGTTGTCGCCGCCGCTGGTCTTGGATTTTTCTTGATCTCCTGGCGACAGAAACTCAGCCAAGCAACGCGTCTCACGTTTCTATCTTGATATCCTTTGTCTCTTGGTTTGTTGAACGGGAATACTTTCCCCTTCCGAATCGATTGAGACGATCCAAGTAAGATCGTTGGTAGACCTTCTTAGCCGGTGTGACCCCCATCCCTAGCAGACCTTGTGCAGTCGCACTACTTGCCGAGAGCTCTTCTCTTGGCCTCGAGGTCCCAGCCTCGTTGCTTGCACTCTAAACACAAGCAAGAAAATGCAAATAAGTCTCTAATTGCAAGACTCGAACACAAGGACACTCATGGTCCCGCGATACTCCTATGTGGATAACTTCTTATACGCGACTCGACTTATACTTTCGACCGCGAAACTTCTCATGGGAACGCGAACCTCCCTCTGATACCAAATTGTAACACCTCCCTCTGATACCAAATTGTAACACCTCCCCTGTAAAGACCATATAATATGGGTCCGGCCGGGGCCCCACAACATACGGACGCCACAGCTTTAGTATTAAAAGATGATATGAAAACTACCCAATCTCAAAACTCCAGACAAACACAGCGGAAACAGAACATTAACCGACAAAAGTTATCCACCAACGATAGACTATCAAATGGCCTTAAGGCCTTACACAATAATAGTCCAAAACATATAAATGTGCCAAGCACTCCTAGGCTACCTCGGCATGCAAGCCGGACATAAACATAACAAAAGTAGCAAACACTAAAGGACAATCCAAGCACAGCAACACTTCATGAGGCTTAGGGCTTTTCGCCCGACGCGCTAGCTCCTGCATGCGATCCTTGCCCTGTAAGGATTTGAAGTAACGTGGGTCAGCAAAGGCTGACCTCTACTATGTAACAAACACATCTCCTCCCGGCCGTCCCTAACGGACCCCGGGGTACCACTCCACCTGCAAGTTAGCACTTCGTATACCAAAAGAGCATATATATTAAAGCGGTAGAACAGGCTTGGATGTCTCATACAGCATACATGTTTTCTATGTTTTGTACAAAGTGAAAGGGGCCTACTATGCAACATGAATGCAACCCGGGTTTCACCCAAGGTACCCTAGCTCGTATGCATCTAGCACAACATCAAACACTGGGTACTTCCGTTTCCCCATCGGCTTAAAGCCGCAAACAAAAGGGAACCATCATGTCCCTAACGGCACACACTCCGTCACACAGAACCTTGCAAAGGCCCCACCCGCACAAGGGTCATAACCCCAGGGCTTGCCCGCACAATCTGACTTCGCTCGTCAGGGTTCCGCCTCACACTGACCGATTCTAAGAAGCCTTGCTGGACCCCACCCGCTCATGGCTACATTGCCCGGGCTTGCCCTCCGCTCGACATTTTCGTCAGTCCACACAAGGGGCTAGTCTCGCCGGGACACTTTCCCCACATGACTTGCGCGTCACGGGATAGCCAGCCGACCACGGAGACATAGCCGCGCCTTTGCACAGCACAAACAAAGGTTTCCCCACCCCAATCACCATTCGCACCGTGTCTTTCCTGTGCTCCAAGGAAACCATCTACCGCACAACACGGAGCTAACCTTGTCCGGTTCCGACCACGAGTACTCACTCAAATATAAGGGGGAAAACGCATACATACAACGGCGTATTGCCGCAACGGATTTCTACCGAATCCCCGAAGCTCGCTATGCAACATCACCGGGTCGGACTAACGGTCGCGACCACGGCTTCACCCACAATGCCTAATCCGCTAACGGAGCGGATCTCTAATGCAAAGCATGCCGGGACGAACATACTCCACCTGAAGGTTCCTCTTGAACCTAGGATACACGAATCCCTCTCATTTGAGAGATTCAGTGCTCAAAATACGAAAGGAAGGGGATGCTATTCATGCATCCTAAATCCTAAAAACCGAGGGGAGAAGTGTCGTTACCTTTCGTCCCCTCTTCCTAGCCATGGAGAAGATTTGCTCGATTGAACACCACCGCAACGCTCCCACCTTCGCGGATCTGAACTCCGCTCGCGAAACGGACCTCCGAAGCTTCGCCGGCGGCCGGATCTTGGCCTCCTTCCTCCACCTTGCTCTCCCTTCTCTCTAGAATCAAGAGAGATAAAGCCAAATGGAAAATGAGGGTTTGAAACCCTATTCCCGGCCTTAAACCCCCCAGGGAGGCTCCCCACCGTTGGATCTTCCAAAGAAAAGAACGAACGGCCACGATCGGAACCCAAAATAGAAAATCTGGGCCGAACACGGGTTGCAACACGGCCGTGTGCATGGCCGTGTTAGCCATTCGCCGCCTCGACCGATTCGAAAACCAGCACATGGCCTTTGACACGGCCTCCGACAAGCCCGTGTCAGCCCCGACACGGCCGTGTCGTGACCCGTGTAACGCCTAGCAGAATAAATTCTGCGAACAGCCCGAGAAGGACACGGCCAGGGACACGCCCGTGTCCAAGGCCGTGTGCCTTCTCGCCGATCGTCGACCAACACGGCTCGGCGACCTAGGTGCATCACGGCTCGACGACCCAGGCGCAACACGGCTTGTGACACGGCCGTGTCACAGGCCGTGTGCCTACCCCCTAGACCCAAACTTGGCCAAAACGACGTCGTCGATTCCTCTTCCAAGTTTTGGGGTGTTACAATTCTCCCCCCTTTAAAGAATTTCGTCCCGAAATTTAAAACATGGAATGTACACAAATTCTAAACGGTACCTGAGGAGAAAAGCTCGGGGTACTCCTCCAGCATGGCCTGCTCTCGCTCCCATGAGAGCTCCTCGCAGCCACAGTTGTCCCAACGGACCTTTACGAGTCTGACTTCCTTGTTCCGCAATTGCCGAACCTCTTAATCTTCTATCCCGATAGGACGAACTCGCGTCCTCAAGTCTTCCTCTACCGGCACCGTCGTCGGCTCAATCACCACGCTGGCTTCTAACAAAGCTTTCCTCAAAACGGAGACGTGAAAAACGTCATGCAATCCACTTAGCTCTGTGGACAACGCCAACCGGTACGCTGCATCTCCCACTCGCTCGATGGTCCTTGAATGGTCCCAAAAATCTCGGACTCAGTTTCTTGAGTCGGCGAATTCGTAAAACGCCTTTGAACGGCTTGATCTTAAGGTACACCCAGTCGCCCACAGCGAATTCCACATGCCTGTGGCGAGCATTGAAATACTTCGACTGCCGATCTTGAGCTACCTTCATGCGCTCTTGGATGGTCTGCACTAGCTCACTAGCGTCGGCTACCACTTCTTTCCCCAAAAGCTTTGTGTCTCCCGCCTCTGTCGAAGACATCGGTGTTCGACACCGCCTCCCATAAAGAGCTTCATATGGCGCCATCTTGATACTAGCTTGGTAGCTATTGTTATAAGCAAACTCCACCATGAAGAGGTGATCCTCCCACTTTTTGCTGAAGTCGAGAGTACACATCCTTAGCATATCTTCCAAAGTGCGGTTCATTCTCTCAGTTTGCCCATCGGTTTGAGGATGAAAGGCCGTCATGCAATCCACTTAGCTCTGTCCACAATCACCCAAATGGCATCATTACCCTACTGCGATCTAGGCAACCCATGCACAAAATCCATGGAGATGTCATCAAACTTCCATTCGGGGATTGGAAGAGGCTTCAAGAACCCGCCCGGCTTCTGACACTCGGCCTTCACCAAGGCACAAGTTTGGCATCGACTCACACACAAAGCCACGTCCCGCTTCATCCCAGGCCACCAATAGGACTTCTTCAAATCCAAGTACATCTTTGTACTGCCCGGGTGAATGGAGTACTTAGAGAAGTGGGCCTCAAACATCAACTCCTCGCGGAGTTTGCCGAACTGCGGTACACAAATCCTTCCGCCCTTCCTCAGAATCCCATCAACCATCTCCCAGGCGCTACCCTCGCCCTTTAGAGCTTCCTCCATGAAAGGTTGGTATTCCGCATCTACACGGGTCGCTTCCCGTATACGATCGCATAAGTCACTCTGCATCTCAATCCAATTTAGTCGAGCCACGCTAGACTCGCCTTTTACCACACATTCCAAACCAAGGGACTCCCAGTCCTGCCTTAACCGCTCATCGTGAGCTTCAATCCAATTTCCTTGCCCCGAGTACTTCCTACTCAAAGCATCTGCCACCACATTGGCTTTCCCTGGCGTGTACTGAATCGCCACCTCGTAGTCCCCAAGGAACTCGACCCACCTGCGCTGCCGCATATTTAGGTCCTTCTGGTCTAGGAGATACTTTAGACTCTTGTGGTCCGTGAAGATCTCCACCCTTGCACCATAAACGTATTGTCTCCACAACTTCAAAGCAAAAATTACTGCCGCCAACTCCAAATCATGGACGGGGTAATTTCTCTCGTGAGGCTTCAGCTGCCTCGACCCAAAAGCTATCACACTACCATGGTACACCAACACGCACCCTAAACCGCATCCAGATGCGTCGCTGAAGATCTGGAATCCTTCGGTCCCCTTTGGTAGAGTTAGGATCGGCGCCGCCATTAGCCTCTCCTTCAGGGTTTCAAACGCCTGATTGCACTCTTGAGTCCATACAAACTTCTGATCTTTGCGAGTTAGTGAAGTGAGGGGTAGAGCTATCCGCGAAAAGTTTTCCACAAACCTTCGGTAGTACCCGGCTAGTCCAAGAAAACTCCGGACTTCCGCCACGGTCCTCAAAACTGGCCACTCTCTGATGGCTTCTACTTTCGTTGGATCCACTGCCACCCCGTCCCCACTGATTACATGGCCCAAAACACCACCTTCTCCAACCAAAACTCGCATTTCGAGAACTTCGCATAGAGCTGGTTCTCTCTCAACACTTGTAACACTATCCGCAAGTGCGACTCGTGCTCCGCTTCTGACTTGGAATACACCAATATGTCATCGATAAAGACGACTATGAACCAGTCCAAATATTCACGAAACACTCAGTTCATCAAGTTCATGAACACGGACGGCGCGTTCGTCAGCCCGAACGGCATCACCGAGAACTCAAAATGACCATACCTCGTACCAAATGCGGTCTTGGGTATGTCTTCGTCACGAATCCGCAACTGATAATATCCGGACTTCAGGTCCAACTTAGAGTACACCACCGACCCCACTAACTGGTCGAAGAGATCGTCTATCCGAGGAATCAGATACTTATTCTTGAGTTAATTTGTTCAACTCTCGATAGTCTATGCACAGACGCATACTACCGTCCTTCTTCTTTACGAATAACACCGGCGCACTCCACGGTGAAGAGCTGGGCCTGATATACCCTTGCTCCAAAAGCTCCTGCAACTGAACCTTGAGCTCGGCCAACTCCTTTGGTGCCATCCTAAAGGGTGGTCGAGACACCGGTCTAGCCTCGGGCACTAACTCGATGGAGAAATCAATCTCCCGCCGAGGAGGTGCTCCCGGTAGCTCCTCAGGGAAAACATCTCCAAACTCTGCCACCACGGGCACTTCTCCAAGAGACAGCCTGGAAAGGCTAACCTCCAACAACGCTACTAGAGCTACACCCCCTTGGTTAACAGCTCGCACTAGATGAAGTGCCGAAACTAGGGAACAGGCCACTCCATGCAGGCCCTCAAACTTGACTTCTGCTTGCCCCACGCTCCTCAGGGTCACCACCTTGGACAAACAGTCGATACTGGCACGCTGCTCCGCTAGCCAATCCATCCCCAAAATCACATCGAACTCGGACAAAGGCAAGATCGCCGCTACCAATATGAAGTCGACTCCCTCAAGACTCCAACTAATCCGCCCTTTAGCCCTGGTTGTCATAGACGACCCATTGGGCATGCACACATTCAACTCTGAGTCCGTTGCAAAGGACTCAACTCCAATCCTCCGGGTGAAACCTTCCGCAAGGAAGGAGTGCGACGCTCCCGTATCAAAAAGTACTCTAGCGGGATACCCAGATACCACTACAAAGCCTACACACATACAACAAACATAAAAAGGCTTGAAAGGAAGAAATCTACGATGCAGGTTGAACTCTCATACCTATCACCACGTCGATTTGGCGGATTGCTTCCTGTTGCCCAAGGTTATAAGCCCTCGACTGCACTGGTTGAAACCGGGAAGCACTCGACTCCGCCATTTTCCCCTTCTCTGCTGCACTGGGTCCGGAGCGTACGGTCTGCTCCTGCCTTGGCTCTTGCTCAGCGCCCCCTTGGGTACAAAATCTTGCTATGTGGCCTGGCTTGCCACAATTATAACACGTCTGCGATCCCTTAGAGCGTGACCCTCCGGACGTCCAATTACTTTTCTCGCCCGTCTTATATGGGGAAGGCTTCTTCTTCCATCGGCTCCCTTCCGTCTTTCCATGGGACTGAGCAGACTTCTTCTCCTCCCCTTGCTTGGGTGTGAAACCCTTGCGATGCTGGGATCGCTCCATGTCACTCTCCAAAATTCGGGCCGCCTCCACCAATTCGTTGAAACCCGCACGTTTCATCGATATGAGGGGTTGTCTTAGATTCTCCCTCAATCCATGATAGAAGAGATTGTCCCTCTCTTCATTGTCTGCCATGGTCGTCCCTGCATAACGACCAAAGCGAGTAAATTCCTGAACATACTCATCCACTGACTTGTCTCGCTGCACCAGATATAGGAACTGCCTCTGGAGGGCTAACCTCGTGGAGGCGGGAATGTACTTCTTCAGGAAGGCATTCCCAAATTCCTCGATGGACGGTGTGCGTCCTAGAAATTGCCGGCCACTGTTGCTCACCCACCATAACTTGGCATCTCCCTCCAACATAAAGGCTGCGAACTCTACATTTTTCTCTTCGGGCGCCTCTGCCGCCCTCAGAAGCTCCTGAATTCTAGCCCACTAATCCTCTGCATCTATGGGCGTGCCGATTCCCTTGAAGGTTGGAGGGTGGAAGCTCAGAAAGTACTTCATCTGCCGGTCCCCCTGCCCGACAACCACTCTCTCGGCCTACGGCTCCGCCCGCCTGGACTCCTCAACCTGCACGGTCGCTGCCGTGACCGGGGTAGCAGGAGTTGCTACCTGAGCAACGGGAGCTGCTACCTGTGCTGTCGCTGCAGCTTGGGCCGCCACCATCGCTTCTGCAAGCATGCGGCAAAAGTCAGCCGGTGTGACCCCCATCCCTAGCGGACCTTGCGCAGTCGCACTACTTGCCGAGAGCTCTTCTCTTGGCCTCGAGGTCCCAGCCTCGTTGCTTGCACTCTAAACACAAGCAAGAAAACGCAAATCAGTCTCTAATTGCAAGACTCGAACACAAGGACACTCATGGTCCCGCGATACTCCTATGTGGATAACTTCTTATACGCGACTCGACTTATACTTTCGATCGCGAAACTTCTCATGGGAACGTGAACCTCCCTCTGATACCAAATTGTAACACCTCCCTCTGATACCAAATTGTAACACCTCCCCTGTAAATACCATATAATATGGGTCCGGCCGGGGCCCCACAACATACGGACGCCACAGCTTTAGTATTAAAAGATGATATGAAAACTACCCAATCTCAAAACTCCAGACAAACACAGCGGAAACAGAACATTAACCGACAGACGTTATCCACCAATGATAGAGTATCAAATGGCCTTAAGGCCTTACACAATAATAGTCCAAAACATATAAATGTTCCAAGCACTCCTAGGCTACCTCGGCATGCAAGCCGGACATAAACATAACAAAAGTAGCAAACACTAAAGGACAATCCAAGCACAGCAACACTTCATGAGGCTTAGGGCTTTTCGCCCGGCACGCTAGCTCCTGCATGCGATCCTTGCCCTGTAAGGATTTGAAGTAACATGGGTCAGCAAAGGCTGACCTCTACTGTGTAACAAACACATCTCCTCCCGGCCGTCCCTAACGGACCCCGGGGTACCACTCCACTTGCAAGTTAGCACTTTGTATACCAAAAGAGCATATATATTAAAGCGGTAGAACAGGCTTAGATGTCTCATACAACATACATGTTTTTTATGTTTTGTACAAAGTGAAAGGGGCCTACTATGCAACATGAATGTGACCCGGGTTTCACCCAAGGCACCCTAGCTCGTATGCATCTAGCACAACATCAAACACTGGGTACTTCCGTTTCCCCATCGGCTTAAAGTCGCAAACAAAAGGGAACCACCATGTCCCTAACGGCACACACGCCGTCACACGGAACCTTGCAAAGGCCCCACCCGCACAAGGGTCATAACCCCAGGGCTTGCCCGCACAATCTGACTTCGCTCGTCAGGGTTCCGCCTCACACTGACTGATTCTAAGAAGCCTTGCTGGACCCCACCCGCTCATGGCTACATTGCCCGGGCTTGCCCTCCGCTCGACATTCTCGTCAGTCCACACAAGGGGCTAGTCTCGCCGGGACACTTTCCCCACATGACTTGCGCGTCACAGGATAGCCAGCCGACCACGGAGACATAGCCGCGCCTTTGCACAGCACAAACAAAAGGTTTCCCCACCCCAATCACCATTCACACCGTGTCTTTCCCGTGCTCCAAGGAAACCATCTACCGCACAACACAGAGCTAACCTTGTCCGGTTCCGACCACGAGTACTCACTCAAATATAAGGGGGAAAATGCATACATACAACGGCGTATTGCCGCAACGGATTTCTACCGAATCCCCGAAGCTCGCTATGCAACATCACCGGGTCGGACTAACGGTCGCGACCACGGCTTCACCCACAATGCCTAATCCGCTAACGGAGCGGATCTCTAATGCAAAGCATGTCCGGGACGAACATACTCAACCCGGAGGTTCCTCTTGAACCTAGGCTACACGAATACCTCTCATTTGAGAGATTCAGTGCTCAAAATACGAAAGGAAGGGGATGCTATTCATGCATCCTAAATCCTAAAAACCGAGGGGAGAAGTGTCGTTACCTTTCGTCCCCTCTTCCTAGCCATGGAGAAGATTTGCTCGGTTGAACACCACCGCAACGCTCCCACCTTCGCGGATCTGAACTCCGCTCGCAAAACGGACCTCCGAAGCTTCGCCGACGGCCGGATCTTGGCATCCTTCCTCCACCATGCTCTCCCTTCTCTCTGGAATCAAGAGAGATAAAGCCAAATGGAAAATGAGGGTTTGAAACCCTATTCCCGGCCTTAAACCCCCCAGGGAGGCTCCCCACCATTGGATCTTCCAAAGAAAAGAACGAACGGCCACGATCGGAACCCAAAATAGAAAATCTGGGCCGAACACAGGTTGCAACACGGCCGTGTGCATGGCCGTGTTAGCCATTCGCCGTCTCGACCGATTCAAAAACCAGCACACGGCCTTTGATACGGCCTTTGACACGACCTCCGACACGCCCGTGTCAGCCCCGACACGGCCGTGTCATGACCCGTGTCACGCCTAGCAGAATAAATTCTGCGAACAGCCCGAGAAGGACACGGCCAGGGACACGCCAGGGATACGCCCGTGTCCAAGGCCTTGTGCCTTCTCGCCGATCGTCGACCAACACGGCTCGGCGACCCAGGCGCAACACGGCTCGACGACCCAGGCGCAACACGGCTCGACGACCCAGGCGCAACACGGCTTGTGACACGGCCGTGTCACAGGCCGTTTGCCTACCCCCTAGACCCAAACTAGGCCAAAACGACGCCGTCGATTCCTCTTCCAAGTTTTGGGGTGTTACAACACATATTCCTACTCTACCATTCGATTACTCCAGATTCAACACTTTTGTGTAGTACAAACAATATTTACAAATGCAGAAAAGGCATTAATCTACGAGCATAAAGAAAAATTAAATCTATCTCATTTCTACGCAGACCATGAGTACTCGATTAGGAGCACTGCACGAGTTTCAACCTACTCTATTCTAAAATCCTAAGCCAGCATCACTATTTTAAAGTTAACACAAAAGAAAAGCATTTGACTCGAGCCGCGTGCGTGTTTAAGATCACTCTCATGTGGGTGTAGGTTCACAATACGGACAAGATATTAAGAAATTAAAAAATAAAAATGTGCTTTTGGTATGAAAGTGATAGTAGTGCATGTGCACTGGTAACCCGCATAACTCTCCCCCACCAGACTTAAACTAAACAACCTATCGCAAGATTTACAATAATAGCAATGAAGTAAAAGTCAGGGGAGAAATTACCCCATGCTCCGCAAATGAGCATACCAGAAGATTGGCATGAAAGCATGAAGCCAAACCTGTAAAAATATTTAGCTCACTCCGCTGCACCAAGGAAAGGCATCCTACAAAATAGCTCCAACAAAAATTGCATATACTAGCTATACAAAATGTAAAACAGATTTTAAAACAGTAAAAATAACTAACTATACCTACTCCTAGATAAGTACTGGGGTTATTGTCCTTCCAGGACGACTTATTAAATTCTATACAATTCTAGCTAATGGGCCTATGAAAAGAAAAGTGCACAGGTAACTGGCCTAATACCCGTTACGGTAGCGAGTAGCGATACGGAGATAAAGCAGCTACCCCTCTACCTAAATAATAATTCCTGACCAACGTAGGTAGAGGAAATAGGAAGTAAGAAGAGGAGGAGCACTGGTCCTTGCTCATCTCACCATAAAATAGATCCTTGCCCAACAAGGCATCATCCACCACAGGTTCGCAGGAAGCGATGGAGATGGCATGCGTACAAGGCTCATCGTCATCCCAACGTACCCGTGGAGAATCAACCTGCATAGGTTTAAATAGATAAGTGGGATTAAATAATTAAAGAGAAGAAGAAATAAAATAATCAGAATTTGGGAGAGTGATCCCGGTATCACTCTTAGCAAGATCCAAGCATTGATCATTGTCGGTGTCATACGAGTCGTATCGTGGAGAATCCGAGACCTCGAGGTTCGCGGTGGCAAGAGGAACGGCCTCGTTCAATAAAGAAGTGCAAACCTCCGCATTGGAAAGAGAATATTCCTCATCCCACCTTGGCACAACCTCAGGCACCGAATCATCCCAAAATACGGCATAATCAACCGATCACAGGAAAAAGGAGTAGATCACTAAGGCAAAAATTATGGAGTGGCAAAACTGCTTTCAAAATCAAGCACTGAATGAGCAGCCCCCATCACAAAAACATTCGCAGATGCCACCCCATCAACATGAATAATCTCTGCATCCCATACAAGAGTGCCCATGAGTTTCTGATCGTCTTTTTGCAGTCTAAGACAAGAGTGATCATCATCACTCAATGGAAGCTCGTAAAAAGGGACCGAGGGACCCATAAAGGATCTATATGCAGCGAGAGATTCTTCGGTAATCTCAACGGGTAAAGAACGAGCTAGATGAGCTATGTCAGTGTATGGGCCAGGAAATACCCTGGTAGGCCTGTCCACAACAGTCTTCCACGAATAGGAGGTTGTTGCTCACATGCCCTCAGAGGGAGAAGGCTCGCACAAGCAAGGGCAATCCTTCACCATGTGGCCTATACCTTGACATAGCAATCATCTAATACAATGCTCGACATTCATATCAGCCATGACATCGATGCATCGATGCATCGACACAAAGTGTCATAAAGATGGCACTCGACTACGGAATATATCGTGAACAAAAATATTTACCAAAAGTGGTGCACACCAGAATAAAAAGAATGGCACGGATTTGCTGACTAAACAAAAAAAAATAGAAAAGGGCAAAAAGAAATAAGTAATATAAATGAATAGCAAGAAAATAAATAAAAAAAAGAAACAAAAATCACAAGATCTCCTATCAGAAAACTCACACGGCAGTGTTCCCCGACAACGATGCCAAAAACTTGATGCGTTGAACGACAAGTGTACCGGTTGCACAAGTAATATAAAATGGACAAATTTCCCCAAGTATAATTCTCGAGGGAACACAGAAAGGTGGAGTTAATTTTGAAGGACAACTTGAGATTTAAGTCCAAAAGCCTAACCTACAAAAAGGGGGGTTTTTGTATTTTGTAGAAAAAGAAAAGAAAATAATAACAACTGCTCATATGCAACGCCGCTATGCGATGCTTCGCCAGGCGAGATGGAAGACTACATGGGCCGCTATGCACAAAATCGCTAGGTGGATGGACGAGTAGGCTTGCAGATGAGGTGGTGAGAACGACGGAATGAGGGTCGAGAGCACCGCTTTGCTACGCACTCCACTAGCAATTGCTAGTGCGGACCAGCTATGGTGGCGGATGGAAATAAAGGCGCTTCTCAAGCAACTAAAGAAGTAAAGCAATACAGAATACCATAGACATGAATCTAATAAAGCATACAACTAAAGAGCAACAACATCTACGAATGAAGTTTTAACACACATATACAACAAGAAAGCAAGAACAAGTCAAGAGATCGACCAAATCTGAAGTCTTGCTGAGGTTTTGCAGAAGGAATCGCCGAGTTATCAATCTGCGTCCTAGCTCAGTCCTCAATTGCGTCCGGGGTAGAGAAGGCTATCACTAACTCCCAATGGACCCATCTTTTTTGTGTCACGATGCAGAAGAAGGTTGCAAGCTTCCCTTTGCTTGTTGGATATGACATTAAATTCGAAATAGAGCTTAAAAGATGAAGGAGAAGGCCGAGAGAAAGCGTCGGCAAGGTATAGGATTCGGGAGCATGACCGAAGCTTCTCTCCTTGGTGGAAGATGAAGGTTGGAGGTGAAAGGGCAGAGCTTTGCACTAAAATGGCTGCTGGAATGGCTCAAGATGAAGCTCTCCCAAAATGGAGGAAAATTTGTGCTTAAATAGAAATAGGTCAAAAAATTTGTCACTCAAGGTCTGATGCACGACCGTGCATGAACCGTGCAATTTTTTCGCATAGAAAATGTCTTGCGAGAAAGATGCGTTGACCCGTACGTTTCCTCGCGCATGGGCTCTTTCCGCCCGTGCGTGAAGGAAATCGTACGGGTAGACACAGAGCGCATGAAAACGGGGCAAGCAGGTGGAACCGTGTGTTTCACTTGCGCACGGGCGTTGCCGCCCATGCATGAACAAATTGCACGATTAACCACAGATCAGAATAAAATAAGAAAGCAGCAGGAAAACCGTGTGTTTCCTTTGCGCACGATCCCAAAGAAACCGTGCGATAACCGTGCGTTAAGATCATTGAACCCAACTAGACGATACTCGTCGAGCTTAGCTCGACAATCTTCACATTCAACAAAACACACGATCAAAAAAAAATGTGCAGTAAGGAAACACACGACCGTGCATATTCCACAAGTTTTAATTCCAGCCTTAGGGGAAAACGCACCACCTGCAATCAAATAATAGAACCAAGGGGGGGAACACTCCAGCATAAAACAAAAGCAATAAAACCAACTTGAAAGAACCACGGGTAGCACCATGTGCTTACCCAAGAAAATAGAATGTGCAATTGCACACCCTTGTGGCAAAATGGTCATTGACCAGACGATGCAAATATAATACCGGTTGAAATGCAGTGCACGAGTGAGAAAACAAGCCCAAATAAGTCCGAAAAACCCTATAAATATCGGACTCATCAGTAGGATCCTTTTGAGATTCAAGTTAAGCAATTTGTCTAGTCCATTTTGAAAAAATAGCTATTGAAAACTTCTTTCCTGGAGGTATTGGTATTCCCATGTATATGCATAGATGTTGAAAGTTTTCAGAAGAACATGACCCATTATAGTTATGCAAGCATTTTTTCTTTTGTTTATATTTATACCCAATAAGCTGTATCAGCCTTTCTCCCAAGTTGATCTTCTTAGTTGAACTTTAGGAAGTTCATAATGTGATGAAGTCTTACAAACTAATCCTTTTCCAACTATATCTGATAGAAACTGACATTCATCTAATATATTTATTTTTGTAAGCTCAATGACTTTTCCCTTTCAATAGTTTATAATTCTTAATGTCTCTTTTATTTCTTCTTCGGATAGTTCTGGAGTATCAAAGCAAGATAAGAGATCAAATGTCTTCTGCATAACTTCTGTCGTTATATATACCTTTGTGTAGTAATCGTTCCAATTAATGATCCATCCCTTTCTCACTGAACACATAAAACAAACTCTATAAGCTCTATCTTAAATAGTCTACATTGTGTTGAAATTAGCTTATTAAAACCAGAATTAGTGAATAGCTTGAAATTTTTTAAAAAACTTTTCAGATGCTGCATTGAAAGATTCCAGATCTACGTTGAAACCTGAATTTGTCTTTGGCGCCATTATATAAACCTGCAAAAATTTCTTAACAAAGAAATAACGATGGATAAAATAGAATGAAAGAGCATGGAAGATGAAGGGTTGTAAACAATTTATTTATTTAAGTCTGATATATATAAACAAATAGGGCGCCGACAAATTAGAGTGCATGATTCTTCAATCAACGCAATATTGTGTTCTTTTCAACATAACTTAGATATTGACGTTATTTCGACTAGAATTCAACTTTACCTCAAGATTTCTATATCAAACATTTTATTGATGCATATATTGATTCATTTCAAAGAAATAAAAACTCTTTGTCATCATCGTTCTAGAATATAATTATAATTAAGAAGGTGACATTACGTCGATTTATATTTGACGTAACTATAAGCGTGTAATTGAAATATTTGGTTATATAATGTATATTCATGAAAGATCATCGTATCAGTTATCATGCTTTGGACCTTTATATATGTCTTAGTGGTCCTGGCTTATCAATCCTGCACACACAATTCCAAAGTTAATTGGAACCTAGGTTACCATGGGTCCATTGCTTCTTCTGCCATTGAAAGGAGGAGTAATAGTATTTGATGGTTTGTTATAATATCCTTTAGGATGAAATTGTGTTGGTCTCTTAAATAAACAACTTCCAGTTTTATGTCCCTAGATATTGTATTTTGTATAAACATCATTTGTAGAATAATAAGAATAAAAATTATTATTCAGAGATATGCATCGAGTTAAAGTCGACACAACTTTCATGATACGTCTATTCGAAGTTGATGCTTCATAGGTATTGCGTCAATACAAAGTCGACGCATGTTCCTGGTTTACTATAACTTTGATCTTTGATTAATGTTTAATAATGGATGTTTACCTACAACACCTTCTCCTATGAATTAATCCTTATTAAAATTTTTTATCCATTCTGAATCATTACTAAGATCAATGTTAGGTTGTATTTCCTTAGATTTAATGAATGATATAGGGTTTTTCCAAGCAGGTGTATTATTAGTTATAACTATCCTATGTGGATTAGCTCCTAATCATGAGTGATTAAACCTTCTCTTATGGATTTCTATAATATTCTTAAGTTGCTGGCTCCTTCCATTTAAGGAATCTTTAAAAATTTTGCTTTTGATAATTCTTATTTCAATAGATTTTATTCTTTTGTTAAATTTGCAACCTAATTTCTCAGTTTTTTCTGCTATAATTTCTAACAATTGATCTTGTTCAGCTTGTTCTTATCACAAGAAAAACTCTTAATTAACTTTATTTGTTTTCTCAAACTTTTAATTTCTTTTTTAGCATCTAACTGCTCCTTACAAAATTCTTTAAAACATAATTAAAATTCTTCAGATAAAAAATCAATATTATTAAAATAATTTACCTAACTTTTTTCAGTATCTGAGTTTGTTTCTAATGTCATTAAGTATGCATCTTCTATATCAGCTTCTTCTTCACAACCTGATGAAGAGCTTGACGTAGAACTTATATAACTTCAGGTTTCAACTATAAAACCTTTCTTCCTTTTCTCGCCCTTTTTCTTTAGGTATTTCATCTGATCCTTTTTAGTATGCTTATCCTTTTGTTAATCTAGGCATTCAAATGTAATATGTCCAGGTTTTCTGCATGAAAAGCAAATTTGCTCCTTACTAGTAGTTTTGTCAAACCTTGGTTTGTTCACACTCTTCTCTTTGTTTGCAGCTTTTTGTCTTAATCCACTTTCTAAATCTTCTTGCTATAAGTTTTAACATCTCTAGTTTTGATTCAAATGGTTCGTCGTTAGTGAATTTAAAAGAAATAGACTTATCTTTAAGTGTAATAACATTTTCCTTTGCTTCTATTTCAGCTTTACATTTTAGGAGTTGTTCATATGATTTGAGCTTTCCTCACAGAACATCTATTGTAATTTTTCTATGAAACCTTGCTTTTCTGATATCCCATATCTTTGAATCCCATGTACTTAGAAAGCACATGAGTAATTAATAAATTATATCTGTAAGAGATATATCCTTATCCCAATCTTTCAGCTCATTTATAATTATATTGAGCATATCATACATTTCAGCTACCGATTCATCATCTTTCTTTTGGAAGTTTTAATATTACGAAATTAAGACAGATCTTCTATGCTTTCTTTCATCAAAACTTCCATCAACAATCTTCAGTAGTGATTCCCAAATTTCCTTAGCTGATTGACATTTTTTAACCTTCTAAAATTCATCATCTAACATTGTTGAGACTAGTATGTTCATTTCTTTGGCATCCTAATCTTTTATTCTCTTTTATTCATCTGTCCATTCACATATTCGTATTAGTTCTGAAGTAACATTTCCTTCAGTATCCTTTCTATAAAGTATTTGTGGTCCTGTTAATATAGAACCAAAAATACCTTCATCAATAAAATTCATATACTGTGTTATTCTAGATTTTCAGAGTATAAACTTTTCAAGTTTAAAAACTAGAGGTCTTGTAGATACAAATACTTTGAATGTATTAGAAGATATTTTGATGAAATAAAAATATATAATATAATGCTACTGTTATGATCTTTTTGATCAAGGTGTTTAAACTTCTCTTGATTAACTTCTCTAGATTAACCTTTTAATGATTTGAAAGTATCTAGCGTCTACCTAAATCACCTAGACGGGGGTGAATTGGTGATGTCTTTGTATTTTTGCGAAATAAAATTACTTAAAAATAAGCACACAAACACTGAGATTTATAGTGGTTCCCCGAGTTGGGTCCGTCCACTTTCTCGCCTCACCTATCTACCATGAATGGCTAGATTCAGCTACTTCACCTTTCTTATATTGAAACAAATCTTACACCTCAGAGCCACAACCCCTACAACTTGGAGACGACGCTCCTACCACTCGAAGAACAACCTCTCCAACAACTCGATTCACAACTTGATCAACAACTCGATCCACAAACTGGATCTACAACTCGATCCTCAAACGGATCTACCCCTCGAAAAAATCTCCTACAAAAGTAAATGAATATTTTAAAAAAATATTAAAATAAAAATTAGATAAGATTTTCAATCTTCAATCCGTCATTCTTTGATAATATTAGATCAGGAAATTGCTTGGAGAACACCGAAGATGAAAACGTTGAAGATCTTTAATCTTGGCTTGAATTTTCAATCGACTCGATCTAGAGAAGTATAGATCTCTAGAGAAAGTAGAAATCAAGTTGTGTATGTCGAAGAAGATGAATCGTGCATAGTACGTCGGCGTTCGATCAGAGAAATCGCGAAATCACTGTACGTCAGCAGCGGATACGATCGATTTCCGGAATTAGAAGGTTTTCTAGGTTTTAATTGAGAGCAATAACACGATTAGTTGGAAAGGAAATATCTCCTAGGTATTTATAGAGATCTCCTTTCCAACATATAAAGAATCTTTACAAAAATGAGACATACAAATCACTATGCATGGCCGACCGAAACTCGAACTAGAGTTTTGAAAAATTCAGAAAAATGACCTAAGTCAAATTCGTCGAGTATCGCTGAGTATCACTAGTATAGTCACTACAAGAGACTTGATATATGACGAATTAGACTTAGACAATTCAGCACAAGCCAACCAATCACTCAACGCCAAAGCGGAGAATCATTCTCGACAAATTCGTCGAGTATCAGCTTGTATACTCGATGAATTCGTCGAGTATAGGATGAATGACTCAACGCTCTCGACGCCAAGACAAGTAATATTCGACGAATGAGACTTAGAAAAATACAGAGAAGTAGCGTCGAATGGACTCGATGAATTCAGCGTGTATCGTCTAGTAT
This sequence comes from Platanthera zijinensis, assembly GCA_039513925.1. NCBI lineage: Eukaryota > Viridiplantae > Streptophyta > Magnoliopsida > Asparagales > Orchidaceae > Platanthera > Platanthera zijinensis. The sequence goes on from CM077092.1 coordinate 60,087,699, forward strand.
ATTCGATGAACTCGGCGAGTATCGTTAGATACATTCAATGAATACGACGAGTATACACGATGATACTCGGCGAATTTTACTTGGCAGAATTTCAAATTCTCAGAGAATTTGCCCTATGTACAAACGATGAATTCGACGAGTGTTGGAAGGTATATACGTCGAATTCGATGAGTATTGACGAGTATACTCAACGAATCGACGTGTACTCCTAGCCATACTCGATGAATTGTACTTATACAAATTCCTGTCCTTCTGATTTCAGTCCTTTGACCTTCCTTGATCCTTCTCCTATACTAGGTTTAGAAGTACACCCCAATAGAGAGATTACATGTGAGTAAACACATTGTCCTACACAATGAGGGATTACATTGCATAGTCCTGTGTTTACTGACCCACTATAACCTGACATTGGTGTGTACTTTGCAATGTAAACCTACAAGTACATACTAAAATAGCAACATCAAATACAGTCACAATTCCTCTTAGCTTAACTGGACCCATTCTTCAAATCTTAGTTATTGTGGATACAATATCCAATAATCTCCCCCTATTTGAAGAAGTCATAACCCTATAAGCTAAGGTGAATTGTACATAACAAATAATAAAACATTAAGACTTGAAAAGATAAATGAAATTAAAAACAACACGTATTACCAGTCAATAGAAAAATCATATATATATATATATCAATAGATCATTTTTTTGGGAGGGGGGAAACCCACAACACTCAACACATAATAAATGATATGTGACTATTGAGTCTGCTTGCTCTGCCCTTTCAATCTCTTCTTGTCAAAATATGCCCTTGGCTTTGGAAAGTACTTTGGAGGGGCTGGAGGCATCGAATCAGCATTCTGATTGTTCCTGAAATGTATCCTTCTCTTTTTACAAGCTAGTTTATACTTGTTCCATTCTTCTTGATCGTAGTGGTGCTGATGTTTTTCACCACCATGGTTGAACAAGGAGAATGTATCTAAGATAATTCCTTTGGATATTGGACTCCACACCTCCCTCATCTCTCTATTTGGCTCTGACCTGACAGCCGATGGGCCTTCCCTATATCTTCTTCTCTTGAGAACTATAGTAGCTGGAATGTCTTCAACAAGTCTAATTTCTGGAGCCTCAGTAGCATTAGCAGCAGCAGCAGTATCAGCCTGTGTGTCTGCCCAATATTGAGAGTAATCCTTAGTATGATGAACCTTATCATGAGCAGGCACAAAAGGTACTTGAGCTTCCTATCATGGCATACAAAAGATCTCCTTATGAAGCCATGAAAAGTTGTCCAAGATGTATTCATTTACTCCTTTAAAATGTGCTAACATCGCTTCCTCAAGCGCATTTACCTTTACGACCACCATAGCTGTCATGGTCTCCTCCCCCTTTCTAACTTCTTCAGCCAGAGCATTTGCATAAGCTTTCATGCTGGTGTCATAATGAGCCATTGAATTATTGTGAGCTTCAAACATGGTTTTTTACATTTGTATCAACATTGCACTGAACTTTCAGATTACTCTTATCCTTTCATGTCAAAATTTACCCCTTTTTCACCTCGAGTAAACCAGGAGTCTAGCTTGGCATCTAGCTTGTCAAATATTACTTTAACCTCAGCTAGGCCATTATTCAGATCTCTTTCTATTTATTTTACCTTTTTCAACACTTTCTGCATTGAGGAATCAAAATAAGCTTTCTACTTGGCCAGCATCACTTCTATGCTCTACAGAATTGTATTCTAAATAGTAGAACTTGGGATATCAGGAAAAGGAGTGCTACACATATCCTCATTGGAAGACTCATCTATCGGAGACAAACGAGCTTTAGAAGTTGTAGCATAGTCTTCAGCAGCAGTCAGAACAGGAGTCTGTTCCTCCTCATCTCCCTCCTCATCTAAAAGAACCACATCCTCCACTACAGCAGCTGGAGATGCATTTGGCATCTTGCCTATCCTTTTCTCAAGGTTGCGCATGAGCCTAGCAACCTCAGTAGCAACTAATATAGAGGGTCTAGTCACCTCCCCCTCAGAAGATTAAACAAGAACAATTTCTGGGAGAGGGACAATCAGGTTCTCCATTACCATTAGCTCACCAGCATCAACAACATCAATAGTAGTAGTAGACTTCATACCAGCTACAGTCTCTACCTCATAATTATCAACTGTCAGGTCATCAGCAGCAGAATCATCATTATCCACATGAATATCATCTTCAGTAGTAGCATCCTGCTAAACATCCTCAGCAACAGCCTCATCCTCAACAACCTCATCCATAATAACAGTAGGCACAATCTCAGAAACAGCTGCAAGGCCTATAGGAGAAACCTCAGAGAGCAGATCACCTGACTCTTCTTCTACAACTATAGCATCTGGAACTAGCATTGACTCTAAAATCACACCCAAGGGTACTATGCTAGTGGCCACTTGTGTTTCAACTATCTCCCTCTCGATTCCTGTACTTGAAATCTCAGGAATTTCACTTGGTAAGGAGTAGGAATCCTATCCTCAGGTACTTGTTCTACCTCCTCCACATATAGGTCTGGGGCTCCCCCTTACTTGATAATCCTCCTATCCTACCTGAAAAATATGGATGAGTCTATTTTTTCAAGTGGTGGATAGACACACCTTTGGTCATATCAACTTATCACCATCCAGTTGATTCAGGTACAATCTTATAATCCTCCCAAAGTTGGGAGTGTGAAGGCTGTCCTTGATCTTCTCAAACAACAGAGCACCCCAATCAAGTCTCTTTCTGCAGATAACGGCTACCAGGGTCTTGAACATCTTCGTATAAAGGTAGTCATGGGAATCGGTTTGCACAATAGTAATTTGCCCATGATGTCTGAGAGAAGCTTACCTTCCTCATTCATTCTTTTGCACTTAACTGGTTTGTTACCTCGGGGTAGTACACAAAACAGGAGAGCCCTAGAGAAGTCATCCTCGTCTAGGTAGTCAGCTTCTTCATAAGTAGGAAGCCGCAAGTACCTTGAGAGGAGTGATGCTTTCCTTTTTGACCTTGGTCTTTAATAATCTGCTCTTTATGACGGTGGCCTCATGTCGCAGGTTAGAATTTTGGAAGAATTCGAGGACGTCCTTATCCAGAACCTTGCATGGATGTTTAAGGATAAAGGAAAGTCTAGCAGTTTCCAACATGAGGATCACATTTCCTAATTCATCAGAGGAAGAGGCAAACCCTATGCAAACTAGTTTTCCTCCCCTTAGAAAACCACTTGTGCTTCTGGGATCCATGGAGAATCAAGAAAACTGGAATCTTGAATACTGTATAGTTGTAGCTTATCAGAATCGAATAGAACCGGGGCTCAGGATCACACCACTAGAAGAAAGTGTCGGGAGAAGTTTGTTGTAATGTCGGCGGAATTTTGGATGGCGTTTGTAGCCCTATTAGAGGAAGAGGGAGTGCAGAATGCTGGATCTACTTGAGGAAGATGTCGACGATCGGAATCGCGAGAGCCAAAAAGTCAGAAACTATTTTGTTAAATCAGCTGAATTTCGACGAAGTATAGAAGTGCGGCGTCCCCACTTTGATTATTTTTATATATATAATTTTAAATTGACCTAGAAGGCATATACCTGAGATTTGAGGCTCTTTGGATCCAATAAATAAATATGAAATTTTGCCCTAAGTGAAATTCAGCGAGTTTCCTAAGAAGCCGAGTCGAATTCGGCGAGTATCTAGGGAATATCCGATGAATCGGCGATAGGGCTTACCGATACTCAATGATTTGGCCTTGGACATATTTCTGGCTTTCTGAAATATTTTGTGAGTGAGTTCTTGCTTGCTTGGCCATCTTCATGTGTCTATCTTCAGCATGCCTAGTTCCGTTTTGAAAAATGAGAACTTGGCCTTGTCCAGCGGCTTCGTAAAAATATTCGCGACCTGCTTATTCGTTCGGACATTGCTGAGGGCTATATCCTTGTTCTCCACATGCTCCAGGACAAAGTGGTATCATACTTCGATGTGCTTTTTCTGGCTATGAGAGACTGGATTATTCATGATCAATATTGCGTTGGATGAGTCGCAATACATCAGAATCTATTTAAACTACAAGTTGCAGTCATCAAGTTGATTCCTAATCCATAGAAGCTGTGCGCAATAACTACCCGCAAAGATATACTCTGACTCGGCAATAGAAGTTTCCACACAATTCTGCTTCTTACTGATCCATGAAATAAGCCGTCTTTCGAGGAATTGGCATGTCCTGGAAGTGCTTTTCCTGTCATCCATGCTTCCTGCAAAATCAGCATCTAAAAAACAAATTAGCTCGACATCATTATTTCTTGGGTACCATAAGCTAAGATTGGGTGTACCCTTAAGGTATCTTAAAATTCGCTTTGCAGTGATGTAGTGAGATTATTTTGAGTTCACCTGAAATCTTGCGCTGACTCATGTTGAAAACATTATATCTGATCTACTAGCAGTAAGGTAGAGCAAGGATCCAATTTTGCTTCTGTACTTAGTTTCATCAAAATGTTTCCCTCTCTCATTCTTGTATAGAGACATAGTTGAACCCATTGGAGTCCTCATAGAGGTTGCGCTCTTCATTCTGAATTTCTTAACAATCTCCTTGGTGAACTTTGTCTGAGAGATGAAAATTCCATCTTCAGATTATCTCACCTGATGTCCTAAGAAATACTTCAGCTCTCCCATACTGCTCATTTCAAACTTCCCGTGCATATGTTTTGAAAACTTCTTACATAGTTTGTTGGATCCCTAATTTGATTTGGACTAGGTTCACTAATTTATGTCGAGTCTGACCCACCTTGTATAGCCAGGGTTAAGTCTAGTAATCCTAGACTTTAGGCTAAGTCATTAAGTTCAACCTTCTTGAACCAGCCAGCAGAAGACCTCAGAAAACTCAGACTTAGAAGATTTCAGAGAAACAGATTGTTCTGTTCGAAGTTCTTCAAACTCAGCTCGACGATCGTCGATCTGACAATCATCGATCTCAGATAGACGAACTCAGAGTTATTTCTCTGAGCTGAGCTCGACGATATTCGAGCTCAGGTCGATGATTAGTTATCTTTAGACATATTCTCAGCTCGACGAGCTCAGAGTGCAGATTTGGCAAGTCATTCTAAGTAAGCAGTTCGCAGAGCTCAGGTCGACGAACTGGAATTCTTTGGTCGACGATCTTGGATCTCAGGTCGATGAATTACGTTTTGAGGTCGACGATTTCTGTCCTGCTCCAGAATGAAAAGTTTTCTTCTCTCTATCCCCTACTTTCTGTATTAATTAGCAGTAATATTCCTGGGTAATTAATGCTCATATTCCTTTGAATATTGCCATTATTGGCAGCATTAATTATGGTATTAATCAGGGCAATTACTTGCTTATTTTATTAGGGATAGTTAGGGAAACTCATTTATGACAGACATTCCAACCGTTTGTATTCTCCAGATTAGTCAATAATTAATGCCAGAATTCAAAATTCAAAGGATAAATTGATTGCAGAATATAAAAGAGATTCTCTCTTTTTCAGTAGATACAAAAAGGGGAGTACATAAAAATAACAGAGAACAACATACTCATAGAGCATCACTGAGAAGAAAATCCAGAGCACTAAAATAGATCCTGATCATTCAAAACTTTCTTCTGTGTGCTGAAAACATTTTTGTTCTGTTCCTTGTCAATCCTAAAATCTGAAGAAGAATATTCATCATAAATAAAGATTCTTATTCATCTTCAGAGCCTGTAATCTTCAGATACATCCATTCAACATCTTTCTATTGGATTCCTAGACATGACAGAACAAGGCTGAAGACCTACACCATGAAGCAAAGCTCCAGTCTTCCTAAAACATTCAATATATAAGGGGGTGCTTTGTCAACCTCAAAGATCCACTAGTTTTCTCTACTGATTAGAGAAAGAGAAGACACCATCACCTCCTTTCACCTCCTATTAAAGGGATTTAACTCCCTTCAAAAGTTAACCACTTGGTTGTCAAGTCTCCTGATCAAAAGATTTGGGTTGGTTTTTGGGCACCTGATCAAAAGCCTAAAGGGTTGTGATATCTCCATGCAAATAGATATTATGGTGGAAGACACCTGATCAAAACCTGCTAGTGGATTCCTACTAGGGTGGTAGAAGAGTCGATGTACCCAGTTGGGGAACCACAATAAAATTCTTGTGTTGTCTGGTTGTGACCATTTTCTGTTTGTTCTTACTGTGGCTGTGATAGATAGAATAACTTAGCCTGTTTTTCTTTTCTTTACATATTATTCGTATCACCTAATTTCACTCTGATATAAAAGTTTAAAACAGCCAAAATTTGTAATACTCTATTCACCCCCCTCTAGAGTAAGTCGGATCTAACCCTTCTTTCAATTGGTATCAGAGGGCTGTTCTCTTGGTTGAACAAGGTAACACTTGAACCAACAGATCCTTCTTAGATCTAAATTACTCTAGCCTATTTCTTATAGCATGGCACAAAACAAGGATTATGCAAGCACCAGACCTCTAGTGTGCAACTTAAATAAGTTTTCCATCTTGAAGGCAAGAATCAAACTTTATATGAACTCTATTGATGAGGACATTTTTAATTCCTTTTTGATAGGACCTCCTACTCCAGTGACAGCATCCACCTCAACATCAAGCACACATGCTGTTACACCACCTGAGTGGACAGATGCTCAGAAAAAGGCCATGATTGCTGATGCAAAGGCCATGAATATTCTGGCTCAGACTATGTCTGATGACATCTTCCAAAAGGTGGCTGAATGCACATCAGCCAAGGCTATTTGGGATTCTCTTAACCAGATGGTAGTTAGTTATGCTGATGAGAGAAAGGATAGGAGATCCAACCTCATCTCTCAGTATGAGAACTTCAAGAAGGATGAGTCAAAGACTGTTGGTGATATGTATAACAGATTAAGCTCAATAATCAATGAGTTGAATACATTGGACAAGGAAATCACTCTTACATAAGTGAATGACAAAATCCTCATGTGCTTTCCTAGCTCATGGGATTCTAGAATTTGGCCTATCAAGGATGTCAGAAGCCTTAATGAGATTTCGACTGAATCTCTATTGGGAAAACTCAAATCTTATGAGCAATTAATTAAGTCAAGAGAAGCTGCTGAACATAAGACTTCCACACCCTCAAGGAAGGAGCACAACATAGCCTTCAAGGAAAATGAAGAATCAAGAGCCCCAAACAATCAATGAAGAATTTTTGAGTCTCTTAGCCAATAGATTCTACAAGATGGGCAAGAAAGATTTCAGAAGAAAGTCATCAAGGCAAGATGACAAGCCCAGGTATGATAAAACACCAATTAAGGAAGTTGTTTGTTTTGGTTGTAGGAATCCTGGACACTTCATCTCAGAGTGTCCAGAGAACCAAAATAAGGAGAGGAGAAGAGAAAAGGAAACTAGGAAAAAACATTACAACAAACCCTCCTCCAGCAAGCACAAAAGGAAGGAGAAAGGTTTCATTGCTGAAACCTGGAGTGACACTGAAGAAGAATCTTCATCTTGCAGATCCAGTGAAGATGAAGAGTGAGCAAAGGCCAAGGAAATATGCTTGATGGCTATTGATGCATCAAGAACCCATTCTGAAGTTGACCAATCAGACACTGAAGAGCCTCTATCTGAAGAGGATAAGGTATTATCTTCTTTTGATTTTAATTCAGAAGAATTTAAAAATGAATTCAAGTCCTTGTATTTTGACTTAATAAATTTTGAAAAAAAAAATTAAGCAACTTAGAGAGAAAGTAAATGAACAAGAAAACCTACTATCATAAAAAAACAAATTAATGGATGAAATCACCTTAGCTAATGAACAAATCATTAAATTAAAGACTAAATTATTTGAGTCTAGGCACCTTGAAGAATCCCTGAATGGGAGAAGTATCAAGTTGATGAACATCGCAAGCACAGTGAATGTCAGACTTAATGACAAGCTGGGCTTAGGTGCTTCATTAAGCCAACCCCCACTTATTCAGAAAAATATTTTATCCACCCCTATAAAATTTGTTTCTGAAAAGGGTAAAGAGAAAATAGAAGATAATCATGTTAAATAAATAGTATTAAAACAAAAGAATAAGAAAAGAAGAAAGAATAAGAAAAATCTTAACCATAACAAAGTTCAGCAGATTTCATCGAACTCAGATTGATGAAATGTGTCTAGTTCATCAAGCTCAAGTCGACGAACTATGAACGCAAACTTCTACTATAACTATTCTCTGAATTGCGATCGACGAAACCAGTATGGTTCGTCGACCAGAGATCGACGAAATTGGGGCCCAAAAAATGAATACCTTCATTCTCTGAGTGGAGTTTGACGAACTCATCCCTGTTCGTCGATCTCAGATCGACGAACGTACCCGAATTTGTCGACCCCAGGTAATAATAACAGAAATTTTAAATCCAGCAGGATTTTTAATCAACCTAGACAGAACATTAATCCTTTTAACCAATAGATAATTCCACCAAGAAAATACCATCCTTTAGGTAACAAAAGTCAACCTGAATATTCATGTATTACCACCTTTAGTTATTTAAATCAACATTGACCCAAGGTAACCTGGGTCAAGAATATCTAATCTATTTTTGTGCAGGTGAAAGACTATCCTACCACAGAGGAATAGTGGTATCTGGATATTGGTTGTTCAACACATATGACTGGCAGCAAGGACAATCTATCCAACTACAAGTCCAAGCTAGGTTTTAATGTTTTTTTGGTGACTCTAACTATGGCCAGACTAAAGGCTATGGAGATGTAAAGATTGGAGTGGTCACATTCATGAAAGTAGCTTATATTAGTGGATTAAAGCACAACCTAATTTCCATTAGTCAACTCTGTGATGAAGGGTTTCTGGTATCTTTTGATAAATCCTCTTGCATTATCTCTTCTGTTGATAACAAGATTGTCTTAACTAGATCTAGAGTAGGAAATATTTATATAGTAAATTTTAAGTCTGTTAGGTCAGAAATATGTCTGTTCAACCAAATTAATAATAATAATGAACTTTGGCATAAAAGATTAGGTCATGTTAATCTGAAAAACATTGCTAGGTTATCTAAAGATAATCTTGTTAGAGGATTGCCTTCTGGTCCCAATAAAAAGGAATGCCTCTGCAGGGCTTATCAATTAGGCAAGCAAACTAAAAATAGTTTCAAAGCAATTAATAAAAGTGATTCACCTAGGATTTTGTATTTGCTCCACATGGATCTTTTTGGACCCATTACTGTACAAAGCCTAGGAGGGAAATCTTATACCTTAGTGATTGTAGATGACTTCTCAAGGTTCACTTGGGTGTTCTTCTTTAGGAACAAGTCAGATAACTTCAAGGTTCTTGCAAATTTTCTTAAGAGCGTAAGGATTGAGTACTCTACTCCAGTTGCATTGATCAGAAGTGATCATGGTACTGAATTTGAGTCTCTTCCCATGCAAAGATTCTTTGAGGAGGAAGGTATTAGCCATTGTTTATCTGCTCCTATAACTCTTCAACAAAATGGGGTAGCTGAAAGTAAAAACAGAACACTAATATAAGCTGCAGGTATATTGCTTGCAGATGCTTACTTGCAACTATCCTTTTGGACAGAGGCTATAAGCACATAAAACTATGTCCTGAATAGGAGTGTGATACATAAGCTTAAGGGCAAGACTCCCTATGAATTACTTAAAGGGAAGAAACCTAAAGTAGATTCTTTAATATTTTTGGTTGTATGTGTTACATTCACAATAATGACAAGAAATACATTAGAAAGTTTTAAGCCAAGGCTACAATGGGAATTTTTCTAGGATATTCCCAAGTCAACAAGGCATATAGTATAATCAACCTACAATGAAAATTGAAGAGTCTGTACACATTTCCTTTGATAAGACTAACATGTTTTACAAGGAGAAGAACTCTTCTACCAGTGAATCTTTGTAGGTACCATATTTGTGTGAGCAGTTGAATGAGTTGAACCTCACCAATGAGACTAATGCCCATACCTCTCCACAAAACTCTGAAGACAGTGAAGATGATTTCACATAAATAGCTATTAAACCAACAACAACCCACATAATTCAACAAGAGAAATTAACTCCCCAGGCTGTTGCTGAACAAACCCCACCAATTGATCTTGTCATACTTAGAGATCATCCTGTATCTTAAGTAATAGGAGACATATTAGTAGGTGTGTAAACAAGGCATCAACTCAACCAAGACTTGATGCATGCCTGCTTCACATCTCAAATTGAGCCCTAATTTATAAAAGATGCAGAGCAAGATCCACTCTGGATTTATGGCAATTCAAGAGGAGCTCAACCAATTTGAGAGATGTTGAGTTTCGGACTTAGTTCCAAGACCCAAAGACTACCCAGTCATTAAAACTAAGTGGGTATTCAGAAATAAACTTGATGCTCAGGGAATTATTATAAGGAACAAGGCAAGGCTAGTAGCTCAAGGCTATAGGCAAGAGGAAGGCATTGACTATGATCAGTCATTTTCTCCTGTTGCAAGGCTTGAGGCTATAAGAATCTTCCTTGCATATGTTGCCTTCAAAAAGTTCAAGGTCTATCAAATGGATGTCAAGAGTGCATTTCTGAATGGAGGACTCATAGAAGAATTATATGTGGAGCAACCACTAGGTTTTATCTCTCCAACTCATCCCTCCTTTGTCTTTATATTGTATAAAGCTTTCTATGGTTTAAAGCAAGTTCCAAGATCTTAGTATGAGACCTTAGATAGCTTCATGTTAGAGCATAAATTTTCTAGAGGCATTATAGATAGGACTCTTTTATTAAGCATCATAAAGATAAAATCTTGTTAGTATAAATTTATGTAGATGATATTATTTTTGGCTCTACTGATCCCAAACTATGCAAAAGGTTTTCTGACCTCATGCATTCAAAGATTGAGATGAGTAGAATGGGTGAACTTTCATACTTACTTGGCCTCCAAGTGAAGCAATTGCATGATTGCATCTTCATATCCCAATCCAGGTATGCTAAAGAGCTAATCAAAAGATTTGGGATGTCAGATGTCTCAGCAAAGAAAACATCCATGGCTACCAATGCTGTGGTTGACTCTAATGAACATGGAAAGCCTGTTGATCAGAAATTATATAGGGGCATTGTTGGGTCCCTATTGTATCTCAAAACAAGTAGGCCAAAAATAATGTTTGCTACAAGCCTTTGTGCTAGGTTCCCAGTGAACCCTAAAGAATCTCATCTTATTTTCCTTAAAAGAATTATAAGATACATAAAGGGTTGCCCAAATCTAGGACTCTGGTATCAAACTGAGTAAGAATTTGACTTGACTGGATACTCAGATGCTGAACTTTGCTGGATGTAGAGTGGACAGGAAGAGCACATCAAGAACATGCCAGTTCCTTGGTGCTAGACTTGTCTCTTGGTTTTACAAAAGCAAACATCTGTGTCTACATCAATAGTAGAAGCTGAGTACATAGCAGCTGGTAGTTACTGTTCACAGATGCTATGGATTCAAAACCAACTCCTAGATTATGGATATAACTTAAATAATTCAACCTTACTCTGTGATAATACAAGTGCAATTTCTATTGCTCAGAATCCAGTTCATCATAGTAGAACTAAGCATATAGAGATAAAGACATCATTTCATTAGAGAGTGTGTGAACAAAAAGAAAATTAATCTTGTCTATATCTGTACTGATTTGAAAAGAGTAGATATCTTCATCAAACCCTTGGATGAAAGAAACCATCTGTTCTTTCTAAATAAGATTGGTATGATTAAAGAACAAGCTTTAATTTAACTTTCTGTCTGTGGTCGAAGAATTTGCAACAGTTCGTCGACCTGAGATCGACGAATTGAAAAAGTTCTTGAGATAATTCATCGACCTGAGATCGACAAACTCTCTGTGTGAGTCTTTTTCACTGACCGGAGATTGACGATCTTGCTTCAAAAAAATTTTCGTCGACCTGAGGACAACGAAAAGTTTTCCCTTCTTCAAACTAAGATCGATGAACTCTTTTGTCGATAAAATATTTCGTCGACCTCAGATCGAAGAATTTTTCTTTTTCGCAGGACGGAGTTTGTCGTTTCATATTCTAAAAAACCTTATATCTAGGTTTTCTTCTAGCTCCATCCCGCACTTTCTGTTCCGCTTGCACTTGATCTCTCTGTGTTTCCTTTGCAGGTGATCAATGTCGATTCCAGCAAGCGCTCTTGCATCAATGAAGTTTGACATGGGTTTTGATATAGATTTTGAATCATTTCAACATTCCGACCAGATCTTCTTGGAAATTCTGAAATTATTTGAAGATCAGCAGTTAAAGAATCTGATGACCACCAGAATGAAGATAGCTGCAACAGAAGTTCGGGAATCACTTCTTCGTCTCTAGATGATGATACTATGGTGGGAACCATATCGGGTAACATCATCTCTCTTACCCCTGCCATATTAACTAATATTTTTGGATTATTTAATGGAGAAGAAGAGTTAGAGATCGAAAGTGCTGGATTTGATGAGATGTTGGTTAAGATTGGGTATTCTGGAGACACCCCCCATTAACTGCTGAAGAAACATTTATCTGCCGACTACAAGTTTCTAGCAGACCTTGTAGGCAAGGTACTGCTGGGCAAGCACACAACCCATGATTACATCACTCGGCAATTATTACTTGTGATGTTTGCTATTGTAAACAAGAAGCCCGTGAATTGGGCTAGAATCATGTTTGAAATGATTAGGAAGAAAAATAACCAAAAGGAGGTGTGTTTTGGAAGAATTTTGGGAATCTTCCTTCAGGCCATGGCTGCTGAATCACCGGTCTCCCCGACTATATTCATTAATGCCTCCAAGAGGCTTACCTGTGCCTTATTTGGTAGGTGGGAGAGGAATATCCCGAAGCCATCGAAGGCTTCCTCTTCCAGACCTTCTGAGGGTACAAGGGCTGCTCCAGCAACTCCCCACCCTGTTGAGGATGTTTCCATTCCCCCTCCACCTCCTCTTATTAAAACTCCCTCAAAAACCCTCCAGCATTCTTCCACATCTCAAGAACATCAACCAACACCTACTGCTTCCCCAATCCATATTTCTTAATCAGTTCATTCACCAGTTCATTCTCCAGTACATCAACCTTCACCACATCAAGCCCCTCAACATCAACATTCACCTATTCAATCTCCATTACATGATAATACACTAGAGCATGTTACTCCTCCTCTATCTCCTACTCCTTCACATCTTACTGTCATTCTTCTTCACAACATATTATCCTTACCAACATTCAATCTATTATCATTCAATCTATCATTACCCCTTCATTCCCCATAATCAATAGATGAACCAATGCCAGACTCTTCACCCTTACATCCATCATCGTCCTCCTTCAACCTGTCTGTATCCAATCAAACCCCTCCTGAATTCATGGACATACATTCCCCCTCCATTTCATCTATTCTGCAATCCATCACACCTCTTCTAAAATAACTCATAGCAGAGGCTATTTCACCTCTTGCTGCTTCAATTTCTTCTCTAGCTGCCCAACTTTCTGCCTCCTTTGTCCCTCCTTCTTCAGTTAGGGGCCTTGCTTCAGTGCCTACTGAAACTAGGTAGAGGGAGATACTCAATGAAGAAGCAGCTCAAGTAGCAGCAGTAGAAATAGTTTTGCACATAGTTGTGTTAACAAATGTAGATATGGTTTCAGAGGCTGATATAATAAATGCAGATATGTTGATTATAGAGATTGTGATTGATGGTGATTGTTGTATCAATCCCTTAGTAGACTTTTTAGATTTGTTACATTCTTTCAATATAATTCATCAAGATTCTTTTATTCCAACTGTCAAGCCATCTATGGTAATAGTATGCTATACTCCTTCTGTAAGTCATGATGTTTTTAGTCAACTAAAGGCATGGTTTGCTACTAACATGGTTGTGGAACCAATAGGCCCAACCTATGTAATAGATGATTGTCCTATACCCAGCTTATATGATTTAATTGCATAAGATGTTGCACAAGATATTGTACAAATGCAAAATGATCCAGAGCTAAATGATTTTCTATTGACTGATAAAGACATAGAAGATTCACAGGTGATTACAGAGATTGTTGCTCCTCCTGCAATTGTTCTATCTTCAACTTCTCCTTAGGCTGATAGGCTGATTTCAAAGGAAACTATAGAAGAAATAGATGATTTGTATGATAATCCTCAAAGTTCTTCCGAAGATAACACAGTTGATGATTTTGATGATTCTGACTCTAACAATCCCAAAAGATCTAAAACAAAAAAGAGGAAGGCTCTAGGAAAGGCTATTCTCAAGCCCAATCTAGACAATGATGTTCCATACTACATCTTGCACAATATTCCTCTTACTCCAACAACTCCTCATTGGATGAAGCTGTCAAGGAACCAGGCAAAAGCATAGAAGAAGAAGAGGTTTGGATCTTCTCCAGTAAAGAGATTTAGGAAAGATCCACCACCTCCTCCTCCTCATACTACAGGAGCTTCAAGCAATCTTGCAAGGCCTGCTTCTAGTGCTTCTCAACCTCCAAAGCCATCTCCTTATCAGTCTTCAAGACAATCTTCTAAACCAGCTCCTTCTCACTCAAGACAGTCTTCCAGGCTAGCTCAAAGACACTCTTCCATTCCTGCAAGAAAATACAGTGAATGAAGACCCCCCCAAGTTTTTATCATGCTGAACAATCTGAAAAGAATTACCCTTCAACAAATTTTCAGCAACAGTCTGTTATTTTCAGGAAGCCACAAAGGACTGCTCAGGATGTTTCAACTGATACAGAGATACCTTCATCTCCAAGATATGAACCAGAGCATGATCCAAATTTCAGGATGGCTAGATTCCATGAGCTGATAGGCTTATCCTAGATAAACAAAACAAAGATAGAAGGAACTGATCCATCATAGTTTACTACTATGTATACTTACAGACAAAAAGAGCTTGAAAAGTTTGAGGTGGACAAAGAATTATTTGATCCTAATGTTTATATGCAGGTTCACCCAGAACATGTTGTGCCTAGAGCTTCTACTATAACACTTCTGGGAGCTCAAGAGCTGAAGATGTCTAAGCAAGAAGTAGAAGATCCTCTTAGAACAATTGTGTTCACTAAATCTTCTTCTGCTCCTCCCCCAGACAGGCTCTAAAACAATTTTATTCTCTGTGAATATTCTTTTTATCTGCTCAATTGTTTTTTTTCATTCTGTCAGATATTCACTTTCATGTTGAATGTGTGTATTTTCTTTTTTTTATGCTTTGTACATAGTGACCTCACCCAAATAGGGGGAGATTGTTGGATCCCTAGTTGGATTTGGGCTAGGTTCACTAATTTAGGCTGAGTCTAACCCACCTTTTATAGCCAGGGTCAAGTCTAGTAGTCCTAGAGTTTAGGATAAGTCATTAAGTTCAACCTTGTTGAACTAGCCAGCAGAGGACCTCAGAAAACTCAAACTTAGGAGATTTTAGAGAACAGATTGTTCAGTTCGAAGTTCTTCGAACTCAGCTCGACGATTGTCGATCTCAAATCGATGAACTCAGAGTTATTTCTATGAGCTTAGCTCGACAATATTCGAGCTCAGGTCAACGATTAGTTATCTTTAGATAGATTCTCAGCTCGACAAACTCAGAGTGCCAATTTGGCAAGTCATTCTAAGTACGCAGTTCACAGAGCTCTGGTCGACGAACTGGAATTCTCTGGTCGACGATCTTGAATCTAAGGTCGACGAATTCCATTCTGAGGTCGACGGTTTTGGTCCCACTCCAGAATGAAAAGTTTTCTTCCCTCTGTCCCCTACTTTCTGTATTAATTAGCAGTAATATTCCTGAGTAATTAATGCTCATATTCCTTTGAATATAGCCGTTATTGGAAGCATTAATTATGATATTCATCAGGGCAATTACTTGCTTATTTTATTAAGGACAGTTGGGGAAACTCATTTATAACAGACATTCCAGCCATTTGTATTCTCCAGATTAGTTAGTAATTAATGCCAGAATTCAAAATTCAAAGAATAAATTGACTGCAGAATATAAAAGAAATTCTCTCTTTTTCAGTAGATACAAAATGGGGAATATAAAAGAATAATAGAGAACAACATACTCACAGAGAAGAAAATCCAGAGCACTAAAACAGATCCTGATCATTCAGAACTTTCTTCTGTGTGCTGAAAACATTTTTTTTCTTGTTCCTTATCAATCCTTAAATCTAAAGAAGAACATTCATCACAAATCAAGAGTCTTCTTCATCTTCAGAGCCTGGAATCTTCAGAGACATCCATTCAACATCAGTCTATTAGATTCCTGGACATTGACAAAACAAGGCTGAAGACCTACACCCTGAAGAAAAGCTCCACTCTTCCTGAACCATTCAATATTTCAGGGGGAGCTTTGTCACATCAAAGATCCACTAGTCTTCTCTGATGATTAGAGAAAGAGAATACACAATTACCTCTTATCACCTCCTGTAAAAGGGTTTTAACTCTTTTCAAAAGTTAACCACTTAGTTGTCAAGTCTCCTGATCAAAAGACTTGGGTTTGTTTTTGAGCACTTGATCAAAAGCCTAAAGGGTTGTGATATCTCCCTGTAAATAGATATTGTGGTGGCAGACACCTGATCAAAACCTGCTAGTGGATTCCTACCGGAGTGGTAGAAGAGTGGATGTACCCAGTTGGGGAACCATTATAAAATTCTTATGTTGTCTGGTTGTGCTCATTTTCTGTTTGTTCTTGCTATAGCAATGATAGATAGAATAACCTAGCCTGTTTTTCTTTTCTTAACATATTATTGGTATCACTTACTTTCACTCGGATATAAAAGTTTAAAATAGCCAAAATTTTTAATACTCTATTCACCCCCCCCCCCTCTAGAGTAAGTCAAATCTAACCCCTCCTTTCAATGTTGTCTTCGTAGAGCCAAATATGATATCATCGACATAGATTTGCACTAGCGGAATCTTGCCTTTTACTTCCCTAAGAAATAATGTTTTTTCTTATCTTTCCTCTTGTGAACTTGTTCTCAATAAGAAAGCTAGACAACATCTCATACCAAGCTCGTGGAGCTGGCTTTAACCCATATAGAGCTTTCTTAAGAAAATAAACATGTTCAGGGTGATTTGAGTTTACCAAACCTAGGGGTTGCGCTACATATACTTCCTCTTTCAAAATCCCGTTGAGGAATGCTAACTTCACGTCCATTTGGTAGACGGTGAAGCCTTTGATGGCAGCATACGCAAGAAATAACCTGATCGCCTCGAGCCTAGCCGCTGGAGCAAAGGTCTGGTCGAAGTCGATCCCTTCTTCTTGTCTGTACCCTTGAGCTATAAGTTTGTCTTTATTCTTGTGAGAAGTAGCGAACAAAAGACTAAAGTAGCGAACAAACGACTAGAAAACAAGACAGAAATTTGAATAATTGAAATTTTATTATCCAAAAAGATATCATTTACAAAGGTATGGCCTCCCTTTTATAGATTGGAGGAGAAAGGATAGAATACAAACTAACAATGTGGGACTAATGCTATACATCAGATCTGGGCGGCTAGAACAACAGACCGAAACAGGCCGTGCGGTTATACAATGTTCTAACCGCCCGGCAATACCAGAAGCAAGAGAGAGATACGGTAGGAGACCGCTAGACTGCCCGGTTTCCAAGCCGCCGGAGATAAACCGTCAGACCGCCGGACACCAGACAGCAGCAGTCTGGATATCAACCCGCCGGACTCAAACCGCCAGACCGCCCGGTCTACAACCTGCCAGGCTCAAACTGCCAGACCGCCCGGTCTCATACTTGCACACTCCCCCTTAAGCTGGAGCATAGATATCAATCATGCCCAGGTTGTTACAGATGTGGAAGAAGAAAGTAGAAACCGGCTTGGTGAAGATATCTGCCAACTCTTTGTCGGAGGTGACGAACGGAGTGCAAATCTGTCTCTTTAAGACCTCTTCTCGGATGAAATGGCAGTCGACCTCTATATGTTTCGTTCTCTCATGGAAGACCGGATTTTTGGATATGTATACAGCAGCCTTGTTGTCACAGAACATAGGCAGAGGATAGCCGTAGACCTTTCCTAGGTCAAGCATGAGAGCCTGCAACCATTTTAACTCACATGTGGTTGACGCCATACTCCGGTATTTGGCTTCTGTACTGGACCTTAAGACAACAGACTGCTTCTTGCTCTTCTAGCTCACAAGATTACCTTAACCAAATGTGCAAAAACCCGATGTAGATTTACGGTCACCTTTATCATCCGCATAGCTTGAGTCTCAATAGGCTTCAACTCTCAGATGACCATGCTTCTGAAAGAGTAGCCCTTTTCCTGGTGCTGCTTTGACATACTCTAGTATCTTCAAGGCAGATTGAAGATGACATTCCCTAGGAGCTTGCATGAACTGACTGACCTTGCCTACAGCATAGGCGATGTCGGGTCTGGTCACCGTGAGATAAATGAGTTTGCCCACTAGATGTCTATACCTCGTGGCATCGGATATGAGAGGTGAGTCATCTATCCATGTTTTGTCCTCTCTAGTGGCCATGGGATACCAGGCCGGTTTGGCACCGGTCAATCCTGTCTCTTGTAGAAGATCAAGAGCATACTTTCATTGGGAGAGAACCAATGATTCGGGCTTCCGAGAGATTTCTATCCCCAAAAAATATTTTGGGGAACCCATATCTTTCGTGACTAGGTGTTGACAGAGGTGTTTCTTTGTCAAGTCCACCCCAGCCTGGTCATTGCCGGTAAGAAGAATATCATCCACATACACCGCCAAAACCACAAGGCCCGATGCGGTTTTGCGAATAAATAATGAGTGATCGGCTGAACTTCTTGTAAAGCCAATGGCAGGCACAATTCCACTAAACTTGACGAACCATGCCCGAGGCCTCTGTTTTAGGCGGTAGATGGCCTTCTTCAACTGAAATACTCGTGTCTCCCCCTGAGCAACATACCCAGGAGGTTGCTCCATATAGACATCCTCCTGAAGATACCCATACAGAAAAGCATTCTTGACATCAAGCTGGGAAATAGCCCACTCCCTGTTGACGGCCACAGAAAGAAGAACCCGGATGGTGCTGAGGCGAGCAACCGGGGAGAAAGTATCAAAATAGTCAACTCCATAAGTCTGAGTAAAGACTTTGGCCACCAGTCGCGCTTTGTAATGATCCACAGTGCCGTCTGGGCAAAACTTCACAACGAACACCCAGCGGCAGCCAACCACATCAGTACCCACCGGTGGAGGAACAAGGGTCTAGGTACCCCTTTCAGTAAGAGTGGCTATTTCCTCATCCATAGCAGATTTCCAATGAGGAATAACAAGAGCCTCCTAGTAAGTGCGGGGAGTGGTAGTAGCCGAGATAGCCAAAGCAAAGCACCTGCGAGAGGGAGTAAGCCGATCATAGGAAACAACAGCCGCAAGCGGGTGTTGGGTACACGCCCGCACCCCTTTGCGAAGGGCAATGAAAAGATCCAGGTCGTCTTATGCCTCAGGGACCGGAGCGTCCGTGGCGGAGAAAGCTGGCCCGGGACTAGAGAGAGACGGCTGCGTAGAAGAAGGTGGGGAGATAATAGGGAGAGGAGGAGACAGAGGAGGAGATGATATAGGAGGGGAGATGTCGATATGCGTGGAAGGATCACAGAGAGATGGTGGAGAGTCAGAGACAGCAGGAGGAAGCGGGGATGGAGAAGAAAAGTAGGATGCATTTTCGAAGAAGGTGACGTCCGTGAAAACAAACTGTTTGCGCAGAATGGGGTCAAAGCAACAATAGCCTTTTTGAGTGGTCGAGTATCCCAAAAAGACACATTTTGTGGAACGGGGGGAAAGCTTGTCACGGGTAGTAGACGGAGCATGCACAAAAGCCGTACACCCAAAGATACGGAGAGGAAGAGGAAAGGGTTCCTTGCTCGGGTAGAGAATGGAGAAGGGGGTCTTGCCGTGAAGAACTGAAGAGGGAATGCGATTGATGAGATAGAAGGCAAGAAGAACAACATAGCCCCAGTAGGAGCGAGGTACATGCATCTGCATCATTAGAGAGCGAGCGATATCGAGGAGATGACAGTTTTTACGCTCCGCCACCCCATTTTGCTGGGAGGTGTAAACACAGCTGGTCTGATGAATAAGACCATGTTGCATACAAAAAGACGAAAACTCATGACTGAGGTATTTTTTAGCATTATCAGAGCGCAGTACTTTAATAGAAATAACAAACTGAGTTTTAATCATATTATAAAAAGATTGCCATACAGATAAGATTTCAGAGCGATCTTTTAAAAGATACACCCAGGTACATCTAGAGAAATCATCAATAAAAGTTACAAAATAAGAACTATCCCGACCAACGGTGAGAGTAGGAGCAGGACCCCAGACATCGGAATGAATTATATTAAAAGGGCGGGAGGAACCACGGCCTTGCTTGGGCGGGAAGGAGGAGCGGTGATGTTTGCCAAGCTAACACGCATCACAGTTGAGCGGAGGACTTGTCTGAGGTAAGTGGGGAAGAAGCTGACGATGAATCCGAGGAGGAGGATGTCCAAGGCGAAGATGCCATTGAAGCAGATCAGTAGACGAGGAAGAGAAGGCGGACAGAGCGGAAACATTGTCGAGGAAGTAGAGACCGCCGCTCTCAGTCCCAGTAGCAATCGTGCGTTGGGTCCTTGGGTCCTGAAAACAACAAGAAGTAGGAGTAAATAAGACAGAACACTGAAGTTGCTTGCATAAAGTAGTAACTGAGAGCAAATTGCAAGGGAACTTCGGGACATAGAGAGTGTCCGCTAAGCGAAGTGACAGGGTGACTTGAACCATGCCCGAGGGATCTGTTTTAGGCCGTAGATGGCCTTCTTCAACTGGCATACTCGTGTCTCCCCCTGAGCAACATACCCAGGAGGTTGCTCCATATAGACATCCTCCAGAATCGCCCTTTCTCCGCTCAATGGGGATTAGTTAATTATGGGTCATTCTACCACCAGAGTTTTTATTGAAAATCCTATATGCCTTACTATGACTACTATAACCTATAAAAATACCTTCGAAATATTTTTCACTAAACTTTGTGCGGTAATACTTCTCATTATTAAGTATAAAGCATTTACTTGCGAAGATTCTAAAATAGGACACAGTCAGTTTTCTGCCCTTCAATATCTCATAGGGGGTCTTACGATAGCTTTTGTTGATAAGTGCTTTGGTTTGCATGTGACAAGATGTGTTGACTGCTTCAGCCTAGAAGTCCTACAGAAGTGAAGCGTCATTAAACATAGTTGTACATGCGTCAATTAGTGTTCTATTCCTTCTCTCAGAAACTTCATTTTGTTGTGGAGTGCGCGAGGAGAAAAACTCATGAAAGATACCTTGCCTTCCACAAAATTCAGTCATGGCACCAGACTCAAATTCTATTCTGTGGTCACTTCGGATTTTGACAACTGAGTAGTTCAATTCATTCTGAATTTGCTGGACAAAGTTTGTGATTGTGTCTAAGCTATCCGACTTGTGTTTCAGAAAGAACACCCAAGTAAAACGAAAGTAGTTGTCAACAATTACTAACGTGTATACCTTAACTCCTAAACTATGAATAGGTATAGGACTGAATAATTCCATATGAAGTAAGTATAAACTTCTTGAAGAATCTTTTTCAGCGATACCCTTGAAGGTAGCCCACATCTTCTTACCAATTTGGCATGCGTGACACGAACTCTCTTTAAGGAAATTAATGCTAGGGGCATCACGCACTAAGTTGTAAGAAAATAACATATTTATTGTTTTGAAATTAATATGCGCTAATCTCGTGTGTCATTGGTCACAAAGAGACGCACTATCTTTTGCAAGAAAACAGACTGATGTAGAATTGTCTAAGCAAAGAAACTTTAAACAGAAAATCCGAGTGCCTGTTAAGACCGTCTCAAAATTTGTTGATGACTTGATCAAACACTTGCCCTTACAGAACTCAACGATGTAGCCTTTATCACATAACTGACTTATGCTTATAAGAATATGGTGTAATCCTTCAACATAAGCCATGTTTCTGAAAGAGGCTACTCCATTGGAGATCATACCATAGCCTTTTATTTTTCCCTGGTCTGACCCTCCAAAGATGATTTTTGGTCTGTATTTTACTGGGGTAAAATCAAGCAGCAATCTTCCTGTCCCAGTCATGTGCCGAAAGAATCCACTATCTAAATACCAAACTGGATTTTTGTTGGCCTTTGGACATACCTGCAATGACAAATCACTTTACATTTAGAACCCACACATATTTGGGTCCTTGGTTCCTGGTCATCTTAACACCACTAGGAACATTATCCCTGTGTGTGGTTGGTCTCGCATGGTTAACTTGTGGAGTTACAAAGTTAGAAGGGTTAAACCAGCAATTTACGCCAAAATGACTAATTTTGCCGCAGCACCAACAGTCAAACCTGTTGTACCTTCTCTTGTACTCATGCTTTACCTTTTGAACGAGAGGTCTAGCAGGGGTAATATACTTGGAGGTGGAAGCCTCTTGATTACAACAAGCATGGGGCTTCTCAATCTCATTTTCATTAGGTAAAAAAAGTTTTGGCTTTTGGTGCCCTCTTATGGTTATGTCCGTGATCATAGGGACCATAAATCTTGAGTTCAATCTTTTCGTAAGATTCTTTGAAGACACTTGCACCATAGTCTCGAGGACGGGTCTATACCTGGTATCGCTTTTTGGGCTTTACATAACTAGGCCTAGCCAGATGACTGTAGGATAACTCAAAGTTTAACATATTTGTCGGGAAGATTACCTTCCTAAATGAGGGTTGACCTAGAGGTGCCTTCCCCTTTTCTTTGAAACTAGCTTTCTTGGCATCCATGCCTTTTCCAACTATGTGGCCAAGACCACTACCCTTCTTTGGAGCTGAGAACTCAATAATGGGAGGGAGAACAGTCTTCGGCTTGGAGTGACTATCAACAAGTTTTCTCTCCACTAAGAGCTTTTCTTCTAACTTATCAAGATATTTATCTTTTAGACTTAACATTTCAGCCGAGCTTTTCAATTCCTCTTGCAACGAGTGAACTTCACATCTGAGAGGAATCAATTCTGCAATTTCCTCCCTCGGGCTTGATTCCACTACCTTGAGAGAAGCAATCTCTTTTGCTTTTTTTTGACTACCTTTCTGCATTTCTCAAAATCTTTCAAAAGGTTCTCTTTTGTTTGTTTATTGGGGATAGAAGTACACCCCAATAGATAGATTACATATGAGTCAACACATTGGCCTATACAATGAGGGATTACATTGTATAGTCCTATGTTTACTGACCCACTATAACCTGACATTGGTGTGTACTTAACAATTTAAACCAGTAAGTACATACTAAAATAACATCATCAAATACAATCACAATTCATTATAGCTTAACTAGACCCTTCTTCGAATCCGTATTATTGTGGATACAATACCAAACATAATCAACCTCCCTCTGATAACCATTGAAATGAGAAAAAAGTTGATTATTTCTTTAGAGATTTCTCCAGAGGGGGTGAATAGAGATTAAAATTTATTTAAATCTAACTATACAATTCACATTATTTGCATATACAAAGGTTGTTAACATGACTAATAAGACATATAATTAAAATCACAACATAAACAAAAAGTAAATCACAGAATAAAGCACAATCATAGAACACCCAAGAAATATAGTGGTTCCCCAAAATCCAGGTGTAAGATCCCATTTTTTTCTTTTTAAACCACCGGGTCTTATGCCCAGAATCATCATTTTGCGGTGATACCGACACTCGGGAAGGTCGCAACTACAATACGCCGATCCTACCAGCCTTAACGATCACCAAAGAGAGAGAAGTAGATAGATATTTCAGATATATCCAAGCCCACACATAGAATATAAGATATATAAAGGAAATCACATCAAGTCTACATGAATATAGAAGTACTGAAATAGAACAGTACATAAAAATATAAACCGGCTTAAGCCCGGTACATCAAATCCTCTCTACAAACTCTCGCGGAAGCTAAGTAAACTAATCACTCACAGAGCCATTAGCCAGTTTTCCTGTGATAGACTGGTCCACCTCCATATGCACCGTGCTCCACTGGTGTTGTATCTCTTGCTACTGCTCCCTGTCCCCCATCCGGAGAACCTGAAATGTTTGGTTCATTGACCGTTTGTCAAAAATACTAAGCCTGATTTCCCCCACCCCTCTACCAATGGCTCTTAGGCACTGAGGGGGAGTAATGATAGGCAAGTTGTGATGGTAGAGAGTAGACAAGAGCAGGTGACGATGGAGCTATTCTAGTAGTTGGATAATAATGTTGATAGAGTTAAAGAAGGAAAGTACAACTAACAGTTCTATAGTAATAAGCAGAGAAATCTGAAAGTAAAGCACATCACAGGGCAAGTAATAAATATCCATAAAAAGTAACCATAACTTATAAGCATGGCCACACAAGCTTATAAACCATGGGGTCATGTGGCAAGGCCTAACATATAAAAAGTCCCATATCGATTTATACGTTAGGGGTAAGGGTTGAATGATGTTTTCATGGTATGATATGTTATGTGGGTTTTATGATATGTTCATGCAAGTGCAACACACACACACATACAACTCTATGCGCATAGACCTTTAGTTCCCCCTATTTGGGCAGCTAGCTTCACGCTTAGGAAACTTCGTAGTGGCAAATAGAGACAGTGGATCATGCCTCCCACTCCTAGGCAGGTATCCACACTACTAGGCATAGCCCTTACGTATGCCTCTGGAAGGACACACCCAGAGTCACCACGTACTAATGCTGGCCATATCCACCAGTCTTCCTTTGGCTATGTGTCAACCACACCCGCCGAGTAAGCGTATCGACGTCGGCGTGAATGACTATCCAATACCGGAGACCCACAACCTTTTGCTCATGTATCAAGGAATTCTCGAGCCATTGACTCCTCGGACTAACCTGTCCGTTATAACTACCTTCCGAGCCCTCGACTCGCCGGAACAACTAGCCCACTTCCACAACCACCGAGCCTATCGCTCGAATAACCCCGACAAACTAACCTCCTGAGTTAACGGGGTGTGTGAAAGTGAATCACTAGTTATACTAGTTTCTCTTAAACATTTATTATTCTTATGGTTTAGGTTAGCCTAGGACTGCCCAAGGTATTCCCGGTGAAGAGCTCTCACCGGGCACTAGGAACTATGATGGTAGCTGAAACCCATCGTTCGTTTTTGCAAGAAACTTACTATTATTGGTTATTACACAATTCCAAATCCCATTTAATGTTATAATAAGTCTAACCCTAGTGTATTTTGACTCTTTCTCTCCAACATGAAAGACGATCCTTCGCCGATCCCGAGTACCATTTACACTAGTCAACCCATCACTTCTCCCCATCATGACTACAAATGAAGCTCACTTTTTCATCTTGCCGAATCAGCATACCATTACTCCCAACTTCCTATGTCCTTCCCACACGCTAATACAATTCTGCAGTTTTACTATATGCAGACCAACCTAAGCTATAAGATGGGTATGAAAGGTGACCATTTCAAATATTACTCCAAATGCCTTATAATATTTACTGGGGGTCTATCATGACATACTTAGACTAAATCCAGAAACCTATAATTTTCCTAATTGATTTAATATTTATTAATTTTTCACCAAAATTAGATCATGGATGGTTTTGAACATGATGTACTAGATTTCCTTAAGTTATGGACTTCCAAAAATTTTGATCACTATATGATGTCAAAATATTTGAGAGTACCAAGTTACACAAACTTTCACAAATATATTAGCCCCTAATTAATTAATTCAAGATATTTGCAGTAATTAAAGTTAGAGAAGGAAGTGCCACCTATCATAATCCAAAAATTACACAAACTGCACCAGAGCTTAAACATAATCATAAAACATTACTTACTGAGTTGCATACAATTCTAAGTTAGTTCAACCATGAATTTATCAAAATTTATCAATAGGGGAAACAAAAAGGTTATAACTACAAGTATGAGCTACTCTCTTCCAAACACCCTACAATAAATTTTAGAGACTCATAATGATATAAAAACGCTTCCACCAAAGGTTGATATAGATCCAATATCATATGATGCTTCAATATTTCCATAAAATGTATAGGCCTAAATAATCCCTAATTGATTTAAGTTGTGTACCTAAGTTTAAATGTCACCAAATTCCTTCCTAGGGCTATTTACCATCCTAGGATTACATGGATTAAGCCCCAAGTCCATACATGGTCATATCATACCATGTCCTTCACCAACCCCCAAGGTTCAACCTTAGGGTTTGAACTAGGGTCCTATGGAAAATCCACTCCAATCAATCTCCAACTCCATGAGGGGGTGTTTAAACTAACCTTGGGGCTCTGGCCAAGGTCCTAAACCCTTTGGGTGAGATTGGCCCCTCCATGCCCCAAGCTCACTCTTGCCCTAATTAACCCTTAAAGGGCCACACTTTGGTCTCACCAAAACCTATTAAAGTTAAACATAATTGGGCTGAGATTTATATAAGAGTCATAATATGACCCTAAGAGACAACCACCAAAACTTTAAAGACTTTTGAGGTCCTTGGACCCTATAATTAATTCATACAAGGTTTAGTGAATTTTTACAAAAACTTTAGGAAAATGTTTTTGAAAATTCCCATTTTTTGATATGTTATAGGAATAGATAGGAGTGACCCCCATCCAAAATCTCAGATCATTTGGATGACTGGATTGATGGGGGTACTCATTTTAATTTCTAGCTAGCCCTATGTGATGGAGACGTTGCTGACACGACCGCCATTGATCCCCATTTGAGAGAGTTCGTCGATTGGGATGATCATTGTCACAAGCTCGAGGATTGGATCGACGTCCGCCGCCATTAGATAAAAATATATAATTATAAATTAAATAATTATAATGATATATTTTTAATAATTTTATTATTTTAGCAATTTTATTTTAAGTATTTATTTTATGTTTTAATTTTCATTTCATGTGTAACGATGGGTGTTTATAACCATCATGTGTTATTTTAATTATTTCATTTCATGTGTTATGACTGGTGCATATAACCATCATATTTTCAATTTGAATTTTGAATTTTGAATGGAGGGAAATTGAGTGGTGTAGGCTATATATAGCCATGTTATGAAGGATTGATTAGAGAGAAGAAGAATAAGAAAATAATCCCCCTAAAAATCTGTTTGAGATCCTCCTCCCCCTTGGCAAAATTCGGCCACCACCCTCCCCCTCCTCATCTTGGTTGCTGGCCTTCTTTCCCTCCCCCTTTTAGTGGCTCTGCCACCTTCCCCCTCCCCTCCTCCTCCTCCCTCATCAAGTTCTCACCACAAGGTAACCCGAGCCCCTCTATTATTCACTCCAAGTAAAACCGAGCCCACCCTCTACTTGCCAACCCTAACCGCCACCACCCTCATTCCCTTCAACCTCTCGGCCACCCAACTCCACCACCAAAAACTGACCACCCAACTCCACCACCAAACCCAGCCACCAACTCCACCACCAAACCCGATTCATCATCCCTTCCACCAACCCGAGCCTCCACCCTCTCCACATAATAAAATCGACCTACCTTGGTTTGCCCTAGCAACCACCCTCCGTCACTTGAGACAAAATTATTCTCCACCACCTTTTCTCTCTCCTCTATAATAATATTGTCTTATCAAGGAACTCCCTCTCCAAGGGTTTGTCAAAAGGAGAAAACAGCGAGCGTCTTCATCGTCTTGTGCAGATCGGAGGATTTTTGCGAGGAAATAGAGAATATACCACCATCGTGTGCGACTCCTCCACTCATCTTGTGGACGGATACATATTGGGATTTGGGTAACGCTTTTCTAAACCAACTTCGTTGAGTGCTTCTTCTATATATTTTGTGAGAATTGGTGGAATAGAAGGCTGGTAATTTATTCTGATTTATATTGAATATTGTGTTAGTTAAAATCTAATTTTCAAAGAATTTATTTCCCGAATATTTTTCGTATTAATTGGAATGGGTAGATCTCGTGAACACTAGAAGAAATCGGGTTCATCACCCTTGATTTCCCCTTGAGTTCAAGTGATTTGGTATACCCTCTATTAATTAATTTTGGGATCGATTAGGACTTAATTTTAAATCACTTATTTAGTCTAGATATTCTCTTATTGGATGTGTGAATGTTTGCACATAATTTAATTTGAATTGCAAATTGTCCGGATCGGGTGGGTCCATTTCACTTGAGCGAACATTGGCATATAGCCCTTGTTCAATCTAAAAGAAGGGTTAACGTCCCTTTGCGTTGATTGTTGTGAAATTTGTGCCTTTAAATGCTTGAGTATTCGATAGTGCTAAGTAGAGAAACCGCGCGCTAGATATTTAATCAAATTGTCGAATATAAGAACGTGTAGTTTAATCCGTAGAAACCATGGGCCTCATCACTATGTATAGGATGCACCATTTTGAGTGATGTGGTCAGACCACTGACCCAAATTGGTTGAAACCAATTTTAAATTAAACTCAACATCAAGGGCTACAATTTTTATGCAGGGCACTTTCACTATAGGGGGCAATAAGTATTTTTAATAAATCAAAACATTCACAAGCTTTTAAGTAACATAATTAAATTAAAAACAATTAATAAATTATTAGATTATGCACAAATCTTGAAGCAGGATCGACGAGATCAGTTCCTCTTCTCCAACGTGCCAACGAAAAGGATTATCCCGTCCTGGGAAGTTTTGGCTGGCAATTTCCCTGGCCACCCACGCCACTTCCCGGCCAGCCACTGCCACCACCACCTTTGTTGAGGTGGTGGCTGGAGATTCGTGGTGGTTGGTCGGCCGGTGGTGGCCGGAACAGTGGTTTGTGGGTGGAAGAAAAAGCTTGAAAAACCAAGCTTTCGTCCATGCTGATCTTTGGCCAATTGGACTCAATTCTGGCAGCCGTCGATTGTAGATCTACCAACTAGAAGAGAGGAGAGGGGCAGGAGCTTAGTGTATGGATGGAGTCAGACCGATCGTCGGGTTGCCATGGACGGTGGTGGCTGATGAGTCTGATATTTATAGGCTTTTTTGGACTCATTTGGGCCTGTTTCTCACTCATGCACTGCATTTCAACCGGTAATCAGTTATATTTGCTTCGATCGGTCAATGACCACACTGTGCACCGCTTTGGCCCGAGGGTGTGCAATTGCGCATTATGTTGTCGGGGGTAAGCACATGGTGCTCCCTATGACTCTTTCTAGTTGATTTATACATTTGTTTGTAACCTTTGGGGGCTATGCCTCTGTTGGATTTATTGCTGTACCGGTGGTCAAGATGTCCGGAATTATATTTCCAGCTCCTATGTAAAACACACGGTCGTGTGAATTTCTTCGCGCACTATTTCAGCGTAATCATGCGTTATACACAGCAATCCTGGGCACGTCTGTGGCTACCCGTGCATTTTGTTCCTGCATAGTTTCGGCCAAACCGTGCGCGAAGGAATCACACGGTTTGCATATTGTTATCCAGTTTCCAACGCCTGGGGTTTATCGTCCATTTCCTTCATGCATGGGAATACGCCCTCGTACGTGAGTAAAATTCACGGTTCCTCTTTGTTATCAAATTTTTCAGCGCTCTGTGGTTACCCGTGCATTTTCCTTCACGTACGGGAGGAAGCATCCGTGGGCGAGTAAAACGCATGGGTTAACTCATCTTTCTCGCAAGTCATTATGTGTGCGTTATTAACGCACGGTTAACGCACGGTCGTGCGCCAAACCAGGCGTGATGATTTTTCTGACATGCTTCTATTTAAGCGCAAATTTCCTTTTATTAAAGGGGGAGATCATTTTCAGCCATTCCTGCATCGTTTTAGGGAAAAACTCCGCCGTTCCTCCTCTTCCCTTCATCTTCCTCCAAGATGAGAAGCTTCGGCCATGCTCGTGAAGCTTATCTCTCGTCGGTGCTTAGTCTCGGCCTTCTCCTTCACCACTTAGATCCATTGCAAGTTTTGACGCCATAGACAACAAGCAAAGGGAAACTTGCAACCTTCTTCCATATCGTGACACAAAGAAGACGGATCCATTGGAGAGTAGTGACAACCTTCTATACCTCGAACGTAGTTGAGTACCGAGCTTGGACACGGACTGACAACCGACGATTCCTTCCGCGACTCCTCGACGAGCCTTCAGATTCAGTCGATTTCTTGACTTGTTCTTGCTTTATTGTTGTATATGCGTTGTTAAATCATCATATGTACATGATGTTGCACATTAGTTGTAAGCGTTATATTTTTCATGTCTATGTGAATCAAAATCGTTTTACTGCTTTAGTTGCTTGAGCAGCGCCCGTATTTCCACCCGCCACCATAGTTAGTATTGCCGCACTAGCGATTGCTAGAGGCGCGCATTGCGATGAGGTATTTGCGACCCACTCTCAATCCGATGTTGTACTCGTTCCCTACACCTGCCTACTCTTCCATTCCACTGAGCGAAGCAGTGCATAGCGGCCAACATAGGAGTAGATTTAATTAGCTTTTATTTTCTTATTACTAAAACCTAACCCCTTCATGACCACGACCTAAGGACTTCAATATCAAGTCCTCCTTGAAAGACAACTCCACCTTGTGGTGTTCCTTGAGAGATTCAATTCTTGGAAAGCCTCCCCATTTTATAATACTTATGCGAGCGGTACACTTGCCATAAGCGCATCAGTGGTGCCCTTGGGTGCTCTAAAACAACACAGTAGAATGCCTCGATTTCTTTTGGGGAAGAGTGGAAACGGCTCCTCTCTGCCCGGTGAAGCTTTTAAGATTGCTAAATTGGGAAGAGGGGTGGTGTATCACCAATGGACATTAATGGTCATGAAGGTGAATGTTGAAACCGAAAAATCGGTCCCTGAGGAGTTCGACCCTTGGGGAAGGGGTGATCACACACTTACTTCTCTCCCCACGAGCCCAAATAACAAAGGAAAAGGACCAGGGATAGACCCAAGGCTCCAGCACGGAGTTCCCACCACACACCCGGAAGATCTTAGAGCGCTTCCCTTCCTTAGCCAAGTGCTAAAGCTAAGGTACCTCAGAAAGCACTAGAAGACCGGGCACAAGAAAGCGTGTCCTTCTGAGGTGCCCCTTGGGTCCTATTTATAGGAAAAGACGGTCTGTAAATATCCAATCTTCACTGTTTTCGAGGACTATAGGCAGTCAAATAAGGGTAACATGGTAAAGATACACCACGGCTGAGGGGCGAGCTGGCCCTGAGATAACGTCATCTCGGCAAGGGCGGCGAGTACTTGAGTGGGAGAGCTTCACCCTACGCCGAGGTAAAAGGCGGTGAAGGCGCTCGCCCCACTCAACGCCACGGGAGAAGGCGTTGAGTGAGCTCGCCTCTCTCAACGCCACAGGCCTGGCTCGCCTCGCCCTAGGCCTGGGCAAGTTGGCTCAGAAGCCTTTGCTCGCGGGTGACGGACGTGTTGGCCGGATCTGCTCGCCTGATGAACTGACTTTCTTTCGCCGGGCTCAGCTCTACGAACTTCAAGCTCGGCCCGATGATTGCCAAGCCCGTACTCGGCACGCTGGGCTCGACATGCCCTGCCGAACTCGCCTGGGGCTCTAGGGCGGTCTGAGCCGGCCGGTTTTGCTCCTGTTAGCCCACTCACTGGATACGGGGTTATACACAATCCTCGCTCTTTGAGAGGTTGGCACAAACACGGAAAGAAACATCCAACCCCCTAAGATACTGCGAGTGCGACATGAGCCAAAAGGAATCTCTTGATGGGTCACACCGATGGCTATATATACAAACCCAACATACCCGGCCGACCTCCGCCATTCCCTTTACTTAAGCTCTGCCGAGATGACACTCCCCAAAGAGGTCATGGAGCGACTCGCAAAATCTCACGAGGAGACCGTCCTCTGCGCTGCAGCCCTAACTGATCTGAAAGTACCGGCTCACCGCTTCACTGAATTCGGTTCGGTCAAGAGGGCGAGGCCCTTTCCTCTTGAGGCCGAGCACATCTTCACTGACTTGAAGAACACCCTTGTCAACGGCTCTGACTCCTCCAACCGTCCTGCTCTGGCTCCCCACGGTAAATACTTTGTGGACCTCACCACCGAAAAGGACCATGGTGGCGAGATCTCCACGCCGAGGGTCAAAAATCTCCCTGCCAAGGCGCCAGAGGCATCTTCTGACCCACGTTCGAAAGACTCGCTCCCTGCCACCGAAACCATGGGGCTGGATTCACGGAAGCTGGGGTCACCGACTCGCACTTCTTCTCGGCAACCCTCTTCCGCTCCCGCGGCTACTGGGGAGGACGCCGAGCATACATCCACTCCGGATTCCCCCTGAAATTCTTAAGGTATGTCTCTGATCCCCTCACATTGTGTCCGATTCCAATTGGTGCTCGTTCCCCCCACTCGCTATCCTGACTCTCCTGTGCAAGCCTTCCTAGCTGATATGGGGTTGATGATTTAGGCGAACTAACTGGCTACTCGCTTCTTCCAACGCCGCGTGCTTTAGACAACTTCCTGGACTCAGAGGTGGATAGCCCCGAACGGTCGAGGCGAAGCCAACTAGTCCTCAAAAAGTTAGTGTGCGAGCTCCACGAGCTGAAGAAAGACAATTCCAGGCTGCAGGAGGAGTGCACGTAGCTTGCTAGCGAGGCGAGGGTCAGCTTGGCGTATGTGGCAACGTCTTCCTCCATTCTCTTCGATGAGATCGATGAGAACTTGCGAGCGGCGAACAGGAACCTGGGGCAGCTTCGGCAACTCTTTGCGCAGCGGCTGGCAACATCGGGCCGGCGAGAACAGGGTAATTAAGGATGGCTCCCTTGCGAGGTGTCCGACACTCGCCCCTGCTATCGCCTGGCCCATGCGTGTGCTTTTAACTTTCCTTGTTCTGGACAATTTGCTCTCTTTATGCTAATAAATTGTATAAGTTTTCGTTATGCGAGCGTGTTTTATTTCTTTTGAGCGGTGCGTGTCTTTTCGAATTCCTTATCCAGACTCGCTGAGGTCGACGAGCAGAGAGCGGCGAGACGGAGTAAGCGAGCCGGGCTGGTCGGTCGACTCTCATTCTCCTCCCCTTTTTCTATAAATAGGGATCCCCACCAACCCCCTGGCTACGCCTTTATTGCCTTATCTTTTCCCCTCCTTGCCTCCCTTGCCTTCTGCTCGCGTGCTTTTTCCCCTCGACGAGTATGGGAAAGGGACACCCCGATTCTGATGGTTGCGTCAAATGCGCCCAGAACTTCGCCGACCATTACTTCTTCGAGGGCAATACCACGGCAGACGAGCTCGCCGAGTTTTTGGCGGACTACGTTCATGCTGGTTTCGTGGCACGCCTCCCGGCGGAGCATGAGGCCATAAACTCCTTCTTCGAGGATGAGCTCGCCTTCCCCATCTTGCATTTTGAGGTGGGGTTATGCCTGCCGCTCTGGTCTGAGGTCCGTCAGGTCCTTAAGTATTACGGTGCCGTGCCGGCACAGCTCAACCCCAACGCCATCGCTATGGTAGTTGGATTTGCATGCTATCTCTGCCGAGAGCGGATTGAGTTCAATCTGAACGTCTTCCGCAAACTCTTCTCTTACAAGGCCAATGCCGACGGGGTCGTCTTCTTCGGTGGTTCTTCCATAAAAATCCGCGAGGTCTCCAACAAGAACCATAACTGGATGTCGAAGATTGTCTTCATCTAAGGTGACCTCAGCAACATTACCTTCTCGCCCCTACAGAAAAGCGAGGTGGTGTAACGCCCACCATCCGTGTCCATTAATGATGTCGAGCTTCACAAGTTCTTCGTATACAAGGATCCTGCGAGTGCGACAGGAGCCAAAAGGAATCTCTTGATGGGTCCCACCAATGGCTATATATACAAACCCAACAAACCCGACCAACCTCCGCCATTCCCTTTTCTTAAGCTCTGCCGAGATGACACTCCCCATAGAGGTCATGGAGCGACTCGCAAAATCTCGCGAGGAGATCGCCCTCTGCGCTGCGGCCCTAACTGATCTGAAAGTCCCGGCTCGCCGCTTCACTGAATTCGGTTCGGTCAAGAGGGGGAGGCCCTTTCCTCCTAAGGCCGAGCACATCTTCACTGATTTTAATAAAACCCTGGTCAACGGCTCCGACTCCTCCAATCGTCCTGCTCTGGCTCCCCACGGTAAATACTTTGTGGACCTCACCACCGAAGAGGACCATGGTGGCGAGATCTCCACGCCGAGGGTCAAAAATCTCCCTGCCAAGGCGCCCGAGGCATCTTCTGACCCACGTCCGAAAGACTCGCTCCCTGCCACCGAAACCATGGGGCTGGATTCACGGAAGCTGGGGTCGCCGACTCGCACTTCTTCTCGGCAACCCTCTTCCGCTCCCGCGGCTACTGGGGAGGACGCCGAGCACACATCCGCTCCGGATTCACCCTGAAATTCTTAAGGTATGTCTCTGATCCCCTCACATTGCGTCCGATTCCAATTGGTGCTCGCTCCCCCCACTCGCTATCCTGACTCTCCTGTGCAGGCCTTCTTAGCCGATATGGGGCTGATGATTTAGGCGAACTAACTGGATACTCGCTTCTTCCATCGCCGCGCGCTTTAGACATCTTCCTGGACTCAGAGGTGGATAGCCCCGAACGGTCGAGGCGAAGCCAACTAGTCCTCAAAAAGTTAGTGCGCGAGCTCCACGAGCTGAAGAAAGACAACTCCAGGCTGCAGGAGGAGTGCGCGTAGCTTGCTGGCGAGGCGAGGGTCACCTTGGCGTATGTGGCGACGTCTTCCTCCATTCTCTTCGATGAGATCGATGAGAACTTGCGAGCGGCGAACAGGAACCTGGGGCAGCTTCGGCAACTCTTTGCGCAGCGGCTGGCGACATTTGGCTGACGAGAACAGGGTAATTAAGGATGGCTCCCTTGCGAGCTGACCGACACTCGCCCCTGCTGTCGCCTGGCCCATGCGTGTGCTTTTAACTTTCCTTGTTCTGGACAATTTGCTCTCTTTATGCTAATAAATTGTATAAGTTTTCGTTATGCGAGTGTGTTTTATTTCTTTTGAGCGGTGCGCGTCTTTTCGAATTCCTTATCCAGACTCGCGGAGGTCGGCGAGCAGAGAGCGGCGAGACGGAGTAAGCGAGCCGGGCTGGTCAGTCGGCTCTCGTTCTCCTCCCCTTTTTCTATAAATAGGAATCCCCACCTACCCCCTGGCTACGTCTTTATTGCCTTATCTTTTCCCCTCCTTGCCTCCCTTGCCTTCTGCTCGCGTGCTTTTCTCCCCTCGGCGAGTATGGGAAAGGGACACCCCGATTCTGATGGTTGCGTCAAATGCGCCCAGAACTTCGCCGACCATTGCTTCTTCGAGGGCAATACCACCGCGGACGAGCTCGCCGAGTTTGTGGCGGACTACATTCCTGCTGGTTTCGTGGCCCGCCTCCCGGCAGAGCATGAGGCCATAAACTCCTTCTTCGAGGATGAGCTCGCCTTCCCCATCTTGCATTTTGAGGTGGGGTTACTCCTGCCGCTCTGGTCTGAGGTCCGTCAGGTCCTTAAGTATTACGGCATCGTGCCGGCACAGCTCAACCCCAACGCCATCGCTATGGTAGTTGGATTTGCATGCTATCTCTGCCGAGAGCGGATTGAGTTCAATCTGAACGTCTTCCGCAAACTCTTCTCTTACAAGGCCAATGCCGACGGGGTCGTCTTCTTCGGTGGTTCTTCCATAAAAATCCGCGAGGTCGCCAACAAGAACCATAATTAGATGTCGAAGATTGTCTTCATCCGGGGTGACCTCGGCAACATTACCTTCTCGCCCCTGCAGAAAAGTGAGGAGATGTACCGCCCACCGTCCATGTCCGGTAATGATGTCGAGCTTCACAAGTTCTTCGTATACAAGGACTTTTAAGTCACCTTCCTTCGTCGCGGCCTCGGATCCCTGCCGCCTGTCCTTCCTGGCGAAGGTATATCTCACCCACTTTCTGCTTGCCATACTCGGCCTGATCGGTCAAAACCCTTTTCTTCGGCTAAGTCTTTTCTTACTGGTGAGTGACTGGTCCCGGAGAACCCTCCCTTCGCTGACCCGGGAGTATTCTCAGACTCGTTCGAGCAAGCTTGGGCTGTGGCTGAGGCGTGCCGAGAAGAGAAGGCGAGAGGCATGCCTTCCAGCAAGTGGCGGCTGGAGCTCGGAGGGCCAAGCTCTCTCCACCGTCCCTCGTCCCCTAAGCAAAAAAAGGTGAGGGTGATCTTGTGAGGCCAGCCATAGCAACCCTCGTCCCCTGTTAGATTCATGAGCTCGTCGGAGGTTTTTTCTAACGAAGCCCCGGCGAGCCCACTGAAGGAGGTGTCATCCCCCCGCAGGAAGAAGCGTGGGTCCTCCTTCCCACCCTCCATGGAGGAGGTTGCTCCCTACGATCCGGGAATTCTAAAGGACCACCCCCACTTCGGCAAGGGGGGAAGAAGCAAGGACACGGCCGACGAGCCGATGCTGAGCTGGGATGAGGTGGCCCACCGAGTTTCCATCTCTACTCGTGCCCCTCTTGGGGTGCTCGCCGGCTTCCTACGGGCCACGTGTTCGCCCTTGGTTTCGGCCTGTACGGCCGGGATGGCGCCAAAGCCTACAAGAATATGACTCCTCGGCAGAAAGGCCACGAGGGTCTGCAGGCCCATCTGAGGGCCTTCGAGCTCCATCACATGATGGTACGCCGCGGCTTTCAGCTCAGCCAGCTCCTACAAAAGGCCGAGCAGGAGCGCAACCTGGCGACGGAGAGAGCTGCCAACGCGGAGCGGCGGTTCAACATTGTCGAGCGCTTACTCAACGAAGCCTCGGGCGGGCTTGTAAGAACTAACCCACTCTCATTTTAACTTAGAAATATATTTTCATCAAGAATCTGACCTCTTTGTCTTTCAGGATACCGAGTCCGCCAGGGTACTACAGGCTCGCGTTAGTGAGATGGAAGGCGAGGTCGCCCAGCTGCGGGTCTGCCTCGCTGGTCAGGAGGCAAGTTCGCGTGAGCAGGAGTCCCATGTTGCCGAGAAGGGGGATCTTGCTGCTCGGTCGGCGGCCGAGGTGGAGGTGCTGAAGGAGAAGAACCGTGATCTCCAAGGCGAGGTCCTTTGGCTGACGTAAGCCTTTCCCCCCGGATAGCGCTGAGCCCCCTTTTCCCTATAAGCGGGCTTAAATTTTCAGCGAGGGGGAGGTCATGGAGCAGATGCGAGTCAACTCCATCGAGTCTGCCGAATTCCTCCTGGGCTCCATGAGGGGATCGGGGATCCTGGCGGAGGGCTGGGAGGAAGTGGCGGTCCGAGACCTTCTGCCGAGTCTATTCCCGCCGTCACCGCCTAGCGGGAAGGAGGAAAGCTTTGGCTCCCTTTTCGATGAGGCGAAGGACAAGGAGCTGCTGCTCGGAGACGAGGAGGAGGACCATCCTTCGATGGAGGAGGGCGAGAGCTGACCGGATCTCCTCCCCCACTTTCTTCATTCTTCTTGTAATCTGTTCCCCCCTTTGTAATCTCGCCCGGGCGAGCCCCTCTTTTTGAAATTATAATGATAAAGAATTTTCTATCTTCTTTTTACCATCAGCGCTAGAATGCACGTTAGTTAGGATTCGCACTCGCCGAGGGGCCCTGTGCTTCGGCAGTGGCCAGACTCGCGAACACTCCGCTTGCTTGCGAGTCGCTCCTCGCTCTTCTTTGTCGAAAATTCACAACGCGTCTGGGGTTAGGCCGCCACCGGTGCCCGCCTAGTATACCGAGAAGTACCCTTTGGCGAGCAGACCTTCGTGAGAACGGGCTCGCCTGGGAGGTGCACTCTTCTCTCAACAATAGGTGGGATCAAAAATCCCCTTAACAGAAAACCAAGGGGGACAAGGCCCCTTGAGCTCGCCTTTCTGACTTGCGGGTTTGCTTGTTCATGATTGTCATGTGTCAACTTTCAGGTCCACCCCCCGGGTCGTAACAACGTCCATCGAGACCCCGACATTGCCAGCTTGGAGGGAGCCTGACAAGCCGGAGAATCGAGACCTAACCCTAGAGCGAGAAGACTTGGAACATTTGTCTCTCCCGGGTGCTACCCCCAGGCCATTTAGCTAGATGGGAGCCTGAGGGCAGGTGTTGAACATCCTTCGGGCTCATCCCCAGGGTCATAACGACGTCCATCGATACCCCTACCCTGCCAGCTTGGAGGGAGCCTGACAGCGAGAGAATCGAGACCTAACCCCAGAGCGAGAAGACAAAGAACATTTGCATCTCCCGGGTGCTACCACCAGGCCAGTAAGCTAGATGAGAGCCTGAGGGCGGGTGTTGAACATCCTACGGGCTCAGCCCCAGGGTCATAATGACTTCCATCGAGACCCCTGTCCTGCCAGCTTAGAGGGAGCATGACAGCGAGAGAATCAAGACCTAACCCCAGAGCGAGAAGACTTAGAAATTTTGCCTCTCCCGAGTGCTACCACCAGGCCAGTCAGCTAGATGGGAGCCTGAGGGCGGGTGTTTAACATCCTCTGGGCTCAGCCACAGGGTCATAACAACATCCATCGAGACCCCTGCCCTGCCATCTTGGAGGGATCCTGACAGCGGGAGAATCAAGACCTAACCCTAGAGCGAGAAAACTTAGAACATTTTCCTCTCCCGAGTGCTACCACCAGGCCAGTCAGCTAGATGGGAGCCTGAGGGTGGGTGTTGAACATCCTCTGGGCTCAGCCCCAGGGTCATAACGATATCCATCGAAACCCCTGCCCTGCCAGCTTGGAGGGAGCCTGACAGCGGGAGAATCGAGACCTAACCCTAGAGCGAGAAGACTTAGAACATTTGCCTCTCCCGGGTGCTACCACTAGGGCAGTCAGCCAGATGGGAGCCTTAGGGAGGGTGTTGAACATCCTCTGGGCTCAGCCCCAGGTTCATAACGATGTCCATCGAGACCCATGCCCTGCTAGCTTGGAGGGAGCCTGACAGCGAGATAATCGAGACCTAACCCCAGAGCGAGAAGACATAGAAATTTTGCCTCTCCCAGGTGCTACCACTAGGCCAGTCAGCTATATGAGAGCCTGAGGGTGGGTGTTGAAAATCCTTTGGGCTCAACCCCAGGGTCATAACGACGTCCATCAAGACCCCTGCCCTGCCAGCTTGGAGGGATCCTGATAGCGGGAGAATCGAGACCTAACCCTAGAGCGAGAAGACTTAGAACATTTTCCTCTCCCGGGTGCTACCACCAGGCCAGTCAGCTAGATGGGAGCCTGAGGGCGGGTGTTGAACATCCTCTGGGCTCAGACCTATGGTCATAACAACGTCCATCGAGACCCCTGCCCTGCCAGCTTGTAGGGAGCCTGAAAGCGGAAGAATCGAGACCTAACCCCAGAGCGTGAAGACTTAGAACATTTGCCTCTCCCGGGTGATACCACTAGGCCAGTCAGCTAGATGGGAGCCTGAGGGCTGGTGTTGAACATCCTCTGGGCTCAGCCCTAGGGTCATAACGACGTCCATCGAGACCCCTGCCCTGCCAGCTTGGAGGGAGCCTGACAGCGGGAGAATGGAGACCTAACCCCAGAGCGAGAAGACTTAGAACATTTGCCTATCCCAGGTGCTACCACCAGGCCAGTCAGCTAGATGGGAGCCTGAGGGAGGGTGTTGAACATCCTCTGAGCTCAGCCCCAGGGTCATAACGACGTCCATCGAGACCCCTGCCCTGCCAGCTTGGAGGGAGCCTAACAGCGGTAGAATCGAGACCTAACCCCAGAGCGAGAAGACTTCGAACATTTGCCTCTCCCGAGTGCTACCACCAGGCCAGTCAGCTAGATGGGAGCCTGAGGGTGGGTGTTGAATATCCTCCGGGCTCAGCTCCAGGTTCATAACGACGTCTATCGAGACCCCTGTCCTGCCAGCTTGGAGGGAGCCTGACAGCGGGAGAATCGAGACCAAACCCTAGAGCGAGAAGACTTAGAACATTTCTTGAGGGTTTACAATATTATGCTATGAAAGTTCCGCAACATCTCATGTAACTGTTATGATTATTAGGCAAAAAAGGGATCAAATGAATGAAAGAAATTGTATTGAAAAAAACTAAAGCACATACAAATATTCAGGGATAGAAGCGTTTCAGGTCGTCGCCGCTCCAGGTGTGGCTCAAGGTCTCGCCCTCCACATTTTGGAGGCGGTATCCCCCCAATCTTAGTGCCTCTTTTATGATATAAGGCCCCTCCTAGTTTGGATGGAGCTTGCCCACGACAGCCGATCTTCCCGCCGCATCTACCTTCTTTAGGACTAGGTCACCTTCCAAAACCTGTTTGAGCCGAACATGTTTGTCAAAATACTTAGCCATCCTCCGCTTGACTTCCTCTTGCCGAACCGCTGATAGGTCGTGCAATTCTTCTACCAGGTCCAAGGAGAACCGCTGCTCCTCCTCATTTTCAACTCTCCACTCCTCTCTTCCAGCTTCCGCCTCAGCAAACCTGGGAGTACGGACCTCGAGTTCGATAGGGAGCACCGCCTCGCTTCCATGAGATAGTTTGAAGGGTGTCTCCCCTGTGGTAGTATTGGGGGTAGTCCTTAGGGCCCAAAGAACGGAGGGGAGCTGCTCCACCCAACTCCCTTTCAAATTTTCAACCTTCTTTTTCAGGAGATTCACGATAACTTTGTTAGCCGCTTCCACGTGCCCGTTGCTTCTTGGGTGATGGACAGAGGCAAACCTAAGGTCAATCCCGAGCTCTCCACAGAATTTGATGAACTCGTTGCTGGCGAACTGGGGTCCGTTGTCGGTGACGATGGCTTGGGGCATCCGATGCCTACAGATGATTTCCCCCCATAGTAAATTTTGAATGATCTGCGAGGTCACCTTGGCAAACGCCTTCACCTCCATCCACTTGGAGAAATAGTCAATTATCACCAGAAAGAATCTTTTTTGCCCGCTCGCCTGGGGGAAGGGCCCTACCAGATCCATTCCCCAAATTGCGAAAGGCCAGGGGGACGTGATACTCTTGAGTCGCTTAGCCGGTTGTAGTTGGAGGGGGGCGAACAGTTGGCACTTATGGCATTTTTTGGCAAATTTGAAGGCATCATGCCCCAGGGTAGGCCAGAAGAAGCCCTGCCTGATAATTCTCAATTCCAGGGTCCGACCTCCCGAGTGACTCCCACAGTCCCCGGAGTGGGCCTTTTCCAAAATCCTCGACACTTCCCCCTCAACCACACAACGAGCCAGCCACCCCGAGAGAGTCTTTCGGTAGAGTTGTCCGTCGCGCAAGAGGTAGTATGCTAACTTGTACCTGAGTTTCTTTCTGTCCATCCCTTCTGGGTACTCTCCAGTGGACAAAAAAGTTGTGAAGGGGTCCATCCATGTGGGTCGCTGATCTATCTCCATCAACTCTCCTTCCTCCAAGGATTGGTGGAAGAGGTCAGTGATGGTGCCCCCCACCCGAGGGCCATGCTTGGCAAGATTGTCGACCTGTTCATTTTCCTCTCGCGTCACATGTTGAATGGAGAAGGTTTGGAATCCCCCAATGATTCCCTAGACCTTGGCCAGTTACCGTTGCAGGGTAGGCTCCCTTGCTTCGAACTCCCCGTTGACCTGGGAGGCTACCACCATGGAGTCAGTGAGGACCTTCACATCATGCACTCCCAGTTCCCTGGCCAGGCGCAGCCCTGCGATCACTGCCTCGTACTCGACCTGATTGTTGGTTATGGAAAAATGTATTACCACCGTCTGCTCGATCCTGGTCCCTTGGGGGCTCTCCAAGATGACTCCGACCCCCAAGGAGTGCTTCCCGGACGCCCCGTCAACCATCACTTTCCAAGGGACGGGATAAGTGAGTTTGTCCTCTGCTACCTCAACCATATAGTCAGCAAGGAAGCCAGCCATCGCTTGTTCCTTGATTACGAGTCGAGGGACAAAGGAGATGTCGAACTCGCTCATTTCTACCGACCACTTGGTGAGTCTCCCTGAGTGCTCTACCCCATCGAAGATGTTGCAGAGGGGGTAGTCAGTCACCACCTGGATGGAGTGTGCCTGGAAGTAGGGCCTAAGTCTCCAGGCCGAGATGATCAGAGTGAAGGAAAATTTTTCTAAGATGGGGTAACGGAGTTCTGCCTTCCTCAGAACCCTACTCACGTAATAGATGGGTAGCTGCTTCTTGCCTTCTTCCCTGACTAGGACTGAACTGAGAGCCTCGACCCCAACCCCCAAATACAGGAATAAGTCCTCTCCTTCCTTGGGCCCTTGGAGGAGAGGGGGCTGGGTGAGTTGTTTTTTCAGTTCCTGGAATGCCTTCTCGCACTCCTCGGACCTTTCAAACTTCTTGCCCCCCTTCAAGGCTCTGAAGAAAGTGGAGCACTTTTCCCCAGCCCTAGAGAGAAACCTGCTAAGCCCGGCCAGCCTCCCCGTCAGCCGTTGGACATCCTTGGCATTCTTGGGGGCCCTATCTCCAATATTGCCTTGACTTTATCAGGATTTGGTTCTACTCCCGCGGGAGTGAGCAGATGTCCCAGGAATTTTCCCCTGCTGGCCCGAAGACACACTTCAGGGGGTTCAACCTCATCTTGTATTTACGCAGGGTGCCGAAGGTCTCCTCCAGATCCCGGAGGTGAGAGCCGACCTCCCGATTCTTTATCATCAAGTCATCCACGTATACTTCCAGGTTCCTCCCCTTCTGTCCCTGGAATACACGGTCCATCATTTCTAGTATATTGACCCTATATTTTTCAACCCAAAAGGCATCATCTTGTAGCAGTAGCATCCATCTCCTGTGATGAATGAGAGATCCTTTATATCGGGAGGGTGCATCCTGATCTGATGATAACCTGAAAAGAAATCTAAAAAACTCATTACAAAAAAACCGACAGCTGTGTCTACCAGCGCGTCGATTCTAGGCAAGGGATAACAATCTTTCGGGCATGATTTATTAAGAAGTGAAAAGTCTACACACATCCTCCACTGGCCGTCCCC
The DNA here is from genome assembly GCA_039513925.1 of Platanthera zijinensis. NCBI lineage: Eukaryota > Viridiplantae > Streptophyta > Magnoliopsida > Asparagales > Orchidaceae > Platanthera > Platanthera zijinensis. Next base: position 60,130,475 of record CM077092.1, read on the forward strand.
TTTTTTTACCATTATAACATTTGAGACCCAGCCAGGGTATTGGATTTCGTAGATGAAGCCGGCCTTGAGGAGCTTCGCGACTTCCTCCCTGATTGGTTCGACCAGCTTGTCCGTGACGGACCTCCTCTTCTGTTAGATAGGGCGAGCCTCCGGGTCCAGGTTGAGGCGGTGGCAGACGACGTCAGCATCAATCCCAGGAATCTCGACCGCGCTCCAGGCGAAGACATCCACATTCTTCTCGATGCACTCCAGCATCATGCCTTGATCCTCTTGGGTCAACCCCCCGCTGATGCGGACCTTCTCCACCCTACCATCCTGGGTGAGAACTTCCATATCTACCACTTCCTCGGCGGCCTCCAACCAGGACTGCTCCTACCATTCTGAAATATCCTCCCCTCTTGGGGCAAGGACCTCCCCTCCTTCCACGGCCATCGCCTCGACCGACTCCTCGGAGAGTACCTCCTCTCGGGCCTCCCCCTCCATCCCTTCTACTTCCCTGATTTCTTCTCCGACCTCCTGCTCATCCACCTCTTCCATCCTCCTCCCCATTTCTTCGGCCTCCTCCTGCCAAGAAATGGAATTTACTGCCATCACGTAACATTCTCGAGCCGCCTTGGGGTCACCGCGGACTCGGACCTGAATCCCCTCCGCGTTGAACTTAAGGCATTGAAGGAAGGAGGAGGGGACGCAGCGGAAGGCGCTGATGAGAGGCCGCCCAAAAATGGCATTGTAACTACTGGGGGCCTCTACTATAACTAATCGGTAGTTCCTGGACTGCCCCCTAAGCTGACATGGAGACCCGCTCCCCCCTCTACTTCTTTCCTCTCCCCCGAAAAACCGAAGTGAGGCCCATCAGAGGCAAGCACCCTCTTGGCTTCTACCTGCATGGCGTCGAAGGGCTTCTTGAAGATGATGTTGACGGAGCTCCCATTGTCAATGAGGATCTGGGAGACCGTGAAATTTTCGATGGCCGTCTGGATGACCAGCGCATCGCCGAAGGGGTCCTCATGACCCGACATGTCCTCCCTCGAGAATGTAATCCTCTCCTCTGGGGGTGGGGTCTGGGATGTGGAGTTGATGCCCCTTCGGTACATAGTGTGGAGGCTTGCTTTCTGGGAAGCTTTGACCCCCACCCCCCCCCCCCACATGGATCACTCTAATCCCTCCTCGGGTCCCCACATCGGCTCGGTCTTCGCAACGATCCCCCTCCACCTGAGGCCGGACTTCCTCAATCTGCACTTCCTGGCGGTTCTACTGTTGCTGTTGCCGCTCCCTGTTTCCCCGTATCTCGAGGAACTCCGGGCACGTGATCGTCGTGTGCCCCTCCTCTTGATGGTAGTCACAGTAGGGTAGGTCTACCCTGACCTCCCTCCTCCTCCTTGGTTGTCCTCTCCTTCTCCCTCCCAGGGCTATATCCATGGCTTCCTCCTGATCGGGAAGGGGGGGGGGGGTGGTCTCTGACCCTGCCTCCCCCCTGGGGTAAAACTTGTCGCGCCCACCTTTGCGGTTACCTCCTCCCTGATAACACCTTTGTGGCCCTTGATCCTGCCACTCCGGCCTCCAACCCAACCGGTTTTTTGGTTCCTGACACCCCCACCTTGGCTGCTGCTGCTCTCCCTACCGAGGCTCGACCCTTCTCTCCTCCTGGGCTCGGCCACCCTTTGGCTTCTCCTCCTCCACGACCCACCTGGCCAACCTCCGGGCAAACTCCGGGTGTGATGCTTCCATGTAGGCCTCTCTCGCCGCCCTCTCCAAGAGCACCTCAAAAGACACTGGAGGCATCCCCTTCAACTCCATGGCGAAGAACCCGGGATGGAGACCCAGGGTGAAGGCTGCCATCATGGTGTGCCCTAACATCTCTTGTACCTGGGACAATTCCACCTGAAACCTGTCCAGGTAACTTCCCAGGGTCTCCCCTGCTCTCTGTTTGATACGGAACAAGGACTCAGCCTCCCTCTTTCTTTTCTTTGAGGTGGTGAATCTCAACATGAACCCTCTGCGCAGGTCCTCGAAGCAGTAGATGGAGCAGGTCGGAAGCTGATGAAACCACTCTCTCACTTCCTCCCCGAGGGTGATGGCGAAGAGCCAACACTTGAAGCCATTCGACATCTGTCCGATTGAGACCACGTCCTCAAACCACTGGACATGCTGGACTGGATCTCCCTTCCCTGAGTAGTAGGACATCTCCGGCTCTCGGAACCCCTCTGGAACTGGGGCAGAAGAAACGAACTCGCTGAAGGGGCTTCCCCCTTAGTTGGGCGAGGTTGGAACTCCCTCCCCACCGTCTCGCCGAAGTGGTACTCGCCTCTCGAGCCCGGAAAAAGGACTCGTCCCCTCGGCTCGCGCTCCCCCTCGCTCGCGACTTCCTTCCTGGCTTGCCTGATGGGCGCGTCGTTGCCCAGTGCCGGGTCGGCAACCACGGGAACCACTTGCGTCGTGCTCTCGGCTCGCATGCCGAGTGCGACCCTGACGAGTTCGAGCACCTCCTCTCTGAGCTCCGCGGACATCCCTGTCGTCGCTGGAGAGGGAGGGGGTGGAGAGTTCGCCCTGCCTGAACCTTGCACTTCATCTCTTGCCATCGGACTTGCGGTAGATTTTCTGTGCAAACCACGATCCACGCTCACCGCACCAAAATGTTGAAACCGAAAAATCGGTCCCTGAGGAGTTCGACCCTTGGGGAAGGGGTGATCGCACACTTACTTCTCTCCCCACGAGCCTAAATGACAAAGGAAAAGGACCAGGGACAGACCCAAGGCTCCAACATGGAGGTCCCACCACACACCCGGAAGATCTTAGAGCGCTTCCCCTCCTTAGCCATGTGCTGAAGCTAAGGTACCTTAGAAAGCACTAGAAGAACGGGCACAAGAAAGCGTGTCCTTCTGAGGTACCCCTTGGGTCCTATTTATAGGAAAAGACGGTTTGCAAATATCCAATCTTCACTGTTTTTGAGGACTATAAGAAGTCAAAAGGGGGTAACATGGTAAAGATACACCACGGCTAAGGGGCGAGCTGGCCTTGAGATAATGTCCACTCGGCAAGGGCGGCAAGTACTGGAGCGTGAGAGCTTCACCCTACACCGAGGTAAAAGGCGGTGAAGGCGCTCTCCCCACTCAACGCCATGGGAGAAGGCGTTGAGTGAGCTCGCCTCTCTCAACGCCACAGGCCTGGCTCGCCTTGCCCTGGGCCTAGGCGAGTTGGCTCTGAAGCCTCTGCTCGCGGGTGACCGACGTGCTGGCACTCGCCCGCCCCTTTGCTATGGGCGAGCACGTATTTGGCCGGATCTACTCGCCTGATGATCTGACTTCCTTCCGCCGGGCTCAGCTCTACGAACATCGAGCTCGACCCGACGATTGCCGAGCCGGTACTCGACACGCTGGGCTCGACATGCCCTGCCGAACTCGCCTGGGGCTCTGTGTCGGTTTGAGCCGACCGGTTTGGCTCCTGTTAGCCCACTCACTTGATACAGGGTTGTACAAAAAATGTCGCGTGTTCGATCCACGCTCACAGCACCAAAATGTTGAAATCGAAAAATCGGTCCCTTATGAGTTTGACCCTTGGGGAAGGGGTGATCGCACACTTACTTCTCTCCCTACGATCCCAAATGACAAAGGAAAAGGACTAGGGAAAGACCAAAGGCTCTAGCACGGAGGTCCCACCACATACCCGGAAGATCTTAGAGCGCTTCCCCTCCTTAGCCAAGTGCTGAAGCTAAGGTGCCTCAGAAAGCACTAGAAGACCGGGCACAAGAAAGCGTGTCCTTCTTAGGTACCCCTTGGGTCCTATTTATAGGAAAAGACAGTCTGCAAATATCCAATCTTCACTGTTTTCGAGGACTATAGGCAATCAAATGGGGGTAACATGGTAAAGATACACCACGGCTGAGGGGCAAGCTGGCCCTGAGATAACGTCCACTCGGCAAGGGCGGCGAGTACTGGAGCGGGAGAGCTTCACCCTACGCAGAGGTAAAAGGCGGTGAAGGCGCTCGCCCCACTCAACGCCACAGGAGAAGGCGTTGAGTTAGCTCGCCTATCTCAATGCCACAGGCCTGGCTTGCCTCGCCCTTGGCCTGGGCGAGTTGGCTCTGAAGCCTCTGCTCGCGGGTGACGGATGTGCTGGCACTCACCCGCCCCTTGGCTCAGGGCGAGCATGTACTTGGCCGGATCTGCTCGCCTGATGAACTGACTTCCTTCCGCCGGGCTCAGCTCTACGAACTTCGAGCTCGACCCGACGATTGCAGAGCCCGTACTCGGCACGCTGGGTTCGACATGCCCTGCCGAATTTTCCTGGGGCTCTAGGGTGGTCTGAGCTGGCCGGTTTGGCTCTTGTTAGCCCACTCGCTACATACGGGGTTGTACAGTGAAATTTCAGCCATTGCAATTCTCCTCCCCTAGTCACTGCCACGGCTGTGAAAACCCTTGGCCTTCTCCTAGCTTACTAGGGGAGATGATTTCAGCAAGAAGAGAGGGGCCGTTGGCCTTCCAAGCCATGAATGGCCTTTACTCCCCACTTCCTCTCTCCTCCATTAAAGGGAAAATGGAGCTTTTCTCTCTCCTAGTCATCAAGGCCGAATTTGATGGCTAATTCAGCCTAAAAGCACCCCACTAACTCATATTATTCATGGAAATATGGTTAGCCCAAGTGGATTGGCCTTGAGCTTGAGTTAGCCTATTTGAGCTAGTTTGACATAATACTACGGTGGAGTTGACCTTGGTAAAATTGCCTCAAATGGGTCCTTGGTGTCCCATTGGCCTCCCCTAAAGTCTAGGTACGGTTGGGTAAGGTTGGCTTGATACCTTGAAGGCAACTTGACCCTTAGTTATGACACTTTGACCACTTTGGGGCTAGGATTGACTTCCGTCAAATTGACCTTTGGGTTGACCCTAATGGGTCCTTGGTGACCTATTGACCTCCCTTTAGGGTTAGGAAGGTATTGGTGGGGTCCATTTAGCTAAGGGAAGGTCAATTAGCCCTATAAAAGTAAGTTTGACCCATTTAGGGTTAGGGTGGACTTAGGTCAACCTGACCACTTTGATTGCTCCCAATAGGTCCTTGGTGACCCTATGGACCACCCAAGGGGTTAGGGGTGTAGTGGTGGGGTCATGGAGTCAAGTTTAAGCCCTAAGGTCAAACCCTAGGTCTGGTGGTGAGGTTGTGTTATAGGCAGACCAAGGTCCTTTTCACCTTATGCCTTTGCTCACTTGGTCTTTTGAGCTTCATTGGGTTTTGTCATGACCTAGTGATGACAAAACCACTCCTAGGTGTCTAGTTGATTGTGGGATGTTACAAATCCCAATATATAAAAATAAAAATTTTGTCCCCAAAATTAAGGTTAAGCCTATGTGGTTCCTACATAAGTAAAAGTATGTAACATCCCTAGGGATTAAAGGTATACTTGACTCGAAGAGGTCCGAGTACCTTTGTTGCATCAAGTCTTGTGGCTCCTATGTGTCCTCCTCCTGCCCATGGTTCGTCCACAAGATCGTGACTAGCGAAGCCTTCTTGCGCTGCATGACCCACACCGCTGTATCATCGATCCTGATCGGCTCCATGTTGACTAATCGATTTGAGGCCATCGGGCCATCTGTAGTGGAATTCAACTGCTCAGGAGTAGTAGAAACCTACAAAGTCAAGAGACATAGAAGACGTCGTACAATCCCGCTAACTATGGCGGTAGCTCCAATCTATAAGCCAAGGGGTTGATCCATTCCAGGATCCTGTAAGGCCCCATGTATCTCAGACTGAGCCGCTCGCGAACCCGCGAGACTCCATGCATCAGTCGTATCTTCAAGAAAACCTGGTCTCCCACATGGAAATCTACCTGACGATGTCGCGCATCGTAGTACTTGGCCTGCCTATTCTTGGCTTTCAGTATCCTATCCCGGATCAATCTTACCTGAGAATCTGTGTCCTCCACGAACTCTGAGCCGAGAGCCTTTGGATCCTCATCCTAGATCCAAGATAATGGGGTCCTGTACCTCTGTCTGTATAATGCCTCGTAAGGCGCCATGCCTATGCTGGACTGATGGTTGTTGTTGTATGAGAACTCGATTAGTGACAGCAGTCTCTCTAGGGCTCACCGCGGTCCAATATGCATGGGCACAGAAGATCCTTGATGTAGGCCACTCCCTAAATGGAATTTAGGCACAAAAAGACAAGGGAATTTCCTAAGGGGAATTTAAGCGAACACGTTGTGTGCGAATTAGATCTACGAGTTAGCCGCTTATGCCTCTCCACAATTCAACCCTACACCCGCACAATCGCTCTACGCGACACCACACAATTAAGTCTATCAATTTGATACTAGCATACGGGTAGCCAATCCGTTTTGGATCCAACAAGGGCTATAAGGCCAATGTCCGACCGAGCTAAAAGGACCAATATTGGGTCCGATCGAGCGATGTTGTACATAAAGAGATCTACCGAAAAATTCGATTCGGAATGGGTAGATCTCTCCCAACAAAAGTCAAACGAGGTTCACCAAACCTTCCCGAATATAAAACGAAGATGAGGGAAATACAAAGCATGCGAAGAAATCCACGATACAATTTCAAGCTATCTAAAACAACGCCAAAAATAATCTACCACTAGATCTATTCTAAGAAATGAAAACACACAAGAGGTAGGAGGGATTTTCGTTACCCAATCAGAATGGGTGATTCTGATTACACTCTACTTGGAATGCCTCTCAACGGCTCCGCCGGAGTTGCGCCGGAAGTAGAAGAAAATCTTGCCCGCCTTCGTCGCTTCACGCCGGAATGGAAAACTCACAAGGGAGGAGCCTTGCTCTTTGCCGAAATCTTCAAGAGGAGGGTGGTCGGTTTTTTTATGGACGAAAGGGGTGGTCGGCTATTATGGAGGAGAGGTGGGTCGGTTTTCGAGGGGAGTGAGGGGTAGGCGGCGGCTTATTGTTGGAGGATAAGGTGGCTAGGAGGAGGGAGGAGAATAGAAGAGGAAGGAGGGAGAAGGGTGGCCGGCGGCCAAGAAGAGGGGAAGAAGGGGAAGTTCGGCCAAGAGGAAGGGGAGAGGAAAATTTCAAGAGGGGAGATTTTAGGGTTTCAATATTTCTTTCTTCAATAGTCAAAATGAAAACACCCTTGCCTATTTATAGGCTATATCAAATGTTTGACTATTTGCAGCCCATAGTAACTAAATAAAACAACACTCATAAAAATAAAACACAACATGGGATAAACATTGCCATAGACATTGCCAAATAAAAAACATGAAAAATGAATTAATTAAGCTATCATTAGTTTGGTTTGCGCCGCGGGCGGATCTTTTGACGTCGCTCCACATGGTCGTCACGACGCCGCAAATCTTTACTTGGAGGCAGTGAGATAACTTCCGTAAGCATGCCGTCTCTGTGTTGAACACGTTGAGGGCCGTCGTCTCCATCAATCTTTGACATGTAGGAAGTCACCGTCGCCGACGCCATCATTATCTTCAACTGTAGGAGAACGCCATCGCCGTCGCTGTCGTCATCTTCAACTGTATCACATTGGGGGTTGTCTCCATCAATCCTCTCCCGCTTAAAACTACTCATCACCGATGAGTAGGTCTGAAAGTACCGGTACGGGGAAGCATCATCCAATAGGACCTCAGAGTGGCAGACAACCTCACTTGGAAAAAAGAGCACAACAACCTGGAGTAACCTGTCATGCAAAAATTTGTTCCTAGGGAACCTTGTAGAAGCATTAGGCAATAAAGGAAAACAAAATTTAGCATCAACAACCAACGTACCTCCAGAGAAGTCCGAAGAAGAAGGCAATCCAAGTATAAACTCACAACCCAACCCCAAAGAGAACAAAGTGGACCCAAACGGACAGGCAGATAAATCATGTGGTGGAGAATCATACGGCGTTAAGTTAGAAACATCAAAATAAGGGGTAAGACCCCAATCAATGGAAAGCTTCAGATGATAAGTAAATTCTCCAAATTTCATTAATATCCGATAAAGGTCCCGCTTACCAAATCGCCAACTTTCTAAAGTGCCCGAAGGCATCCGTTCAGGGTCGAGACGCACCAAATCTAAATCGATCGTCTTACAGTGAGATACACTTTGATGTAAGCTAGCATAAATATGATACGAATTAATTGGTATGGCTAGCGCTTTACTACTGTGCTGATATAAAAGGGGATCATAATGAGCATAATCCGGGGTGAGTTTCGGCGACAAACTAGAGGGAAAATAAAGAGACGCAACAAGAGTGATTAAATCTTTTAAAGCGCGCCTAAGAATCATACTATCGTGGAGAGTGAAACCATGGGCTACGTGACTCAACCCGAATACGTAGAATATAGGGGTTAAGTCAGGGGGGACGGGAGCCTTAACATCAAAGATGAATTCAAATGGCTCCAAAGTCGCAGTTCTAGTTCGAAAATTATTATGACCACACTTGGCATGCAGATATGCCAAGGGAATCTGCGCATCATAGATACTAAGAGAGTTGGACGCTCTCGGGTATGACAAGAGGTGCGAGCGAGACAACTCATGGGGCCATACCGTGGCCACTAACAGAAATAAATAGGGTGACACCAGCGGAACTACATCTGGTGGCACCAATATAATAACATCAGGTGGCGCTAACGGGACTACATCAGGGGGTAGAAAAACATGTGCAAATAGACCGAAAGAGTAAGCACATCGAGACACGACTAGGATAATTGGCCTTAGGGCCACAAAATCAGAATCGAGAACAGTCGTGGACATAACCATAGAGGGACACGTAGAGTCACGAACCGTCAAAGGTGACATGTCCAAAGGAGGGGCCCGCAAGGGTGGACAAATAAAATAATCCAGATCAGGAATACAAAACTTATGTCCAAAAGGGTCCGCTAGTCGGATCAACTGATCAAGAGGAAGAGTCGGTAAAAATAAAACTGGGAGAGAGTCGAGATCCAATTTAATTTCATGCGACGGAGTTAGCGTTAGGGGACGCTCATCCGGGTAGACATCAATAACGTCTTCCAAAAATTGCACTCTCTTACTAGGACATACTTCCAACACATAAATCACGACATCAGTAGCAGTACAAATCTCACGACTGGGAGTTTCGATAGATTTCGGAGGAGGGGCTAAGTCATACCCCATGCCAAAATACGGATTTATCGTCCAAGTAACAACCTCCGGGTGCAAGCCATCAAAATCAACCGAAAAATCAAACAGAGGATTTTCCATCACGACAAACTCATCTGGCTCGTCATCGCCCAACTCACTCTCCGAATAGCATTCCTCACAGGAGGACTCTACCAACTCATCCGAAAGTTCTTCCAACCATAAATGTTGATCGTATAGTAAGTCTTCCAAATCAGTTGGGGCATCTATTAATTCGTGATTAGAGAAATCGACTGGCACATCCTCACTTACAAGATCCTCATAAAAATCAGAGATATTCTCCTTAGGTGTAATCATAGCCGCTAACACGTCGGGGCTTGTAGTTTGGAGAGGGCTCTCAACACTAGGAATATCAATCAACTTAGGATCATCAAAAGGATCCACAATAGTCAAAGGGGATGGCTCCAAAATGTCGTCGAAAGGGAGTGGAGAGGGTTCCTCAAATGAGAAATCCTCATCCAAGTCACTCGGGTAACCAATCTCCTCATCGTCGCTCATGTGGGCAACATTAACAGCATCGTACTCATTGACGGGCGTACTCATAATCGCAAGCTCAGATTCAATCACGCTGATAGGAACACTCTCATAAGCAGGAAGGGGTCTAGTGCCCCGCCGTAAAGGTGTCACTACATCCAACAATTCCGCAGGAGCGTACTGATGGGTGAGTAGACTTTTCATGATAGTCCAACTGGCACCAGGTACATAACGTCTCTTGGCACTGTTCCAAAAGCTCCAGGCTAGACCAGTTAATTGTATACTCGCAACGCAAGCCTGGGAGTAGTCTGGCACACGTGCACGCTCGAAGTAACTTTCCAACTCAACAACCCATCTATGGAAGGTCTGGGGACCTCCCAACCCATCGTAGGGGTTTGATACGATCCGAGTCGACATAGAATTACCATCACGCTGGTAATGTTGTCTAGGGGCCTCAAGAGGAGAAGTCAAAAACTGACCACTAAGTTGGCCTAATAAATCCTTAAGGGCGTCAAATTTGCTGTTCATCTCCTTGCGAAATGTACCAACCAAGGAAGGTGAGAGAGTAGGACTCCGACAACCCGCCTTGTATGATTTTCCTCGGGTGACGTTGACGTCATGGGCCATTTTCCGTGGGGAAAACTGGGGACAGACTACTCGGATTTAGTGCACAAGCAAGGATAAAAAGAACTTGAACCACAATTTTATAATATATGGAATTGTTCCCACTAAAATAATATGATAGACAAAATTTTTTTTTTGTTTTCTTGCAGGGAAATAGTTGAAGATTATTAAAATTTTTTTTTTGATATTTTTGCTGAAAAATAAGAAATTTAAGCCGCTATTGGCAGACCAAAATATTTTTTTTGTGATTTTGACAACTAACGCGCAAACAGAAGTGCGGGTAATGTGCCACAAGATGGGGGAGGAGTGCCAATTAGGAAATTGACGTGAACCTCCCTCTGATACCAAATTGATGTAGGCCACTCCCTAAATGGAATTTAGGCAGAAAAAGACAAGGGAATTTCCTAAGGGGAATTTAAGCGAACACGTTGTGTGCGAATTAGATCTACGAGTTAGCCGCTTATGCCTCTCCACAATTCAACCCTACACCCGCACAATCGCTCTACGCGACACCACGCAATTAAGTCTATCAATTTGATACTAGCATACGGGTAGCCAATCCGTTTTGGATCCAACAAGGGCTATAAGGCCAATGTCCGACCGAGCTAAAAGAACCAATATTGGGTCCGATCGAGCGATGTTGTATCAAAAGAGATCTACTGAAAAATTCGATTCAGAATGGGTAGATCTCTCCCAACAAAAGTCAAACGAGGTTCGCCAAACCTTCCCAAATATAAAACGAAGATGAGGGAAATACAAAGCATGCGAAGAAATCCACGATATAATTTCAAGCTATCTAAAACAACGCCAAAAATAATCCACCACTAGATCTATTCTAAGAAATGAAAACACACAAGAGGTAGGAGGGATTTTCGTTACCCAATCGGAATGGTGATTCCGATTACACTCTACTTGGAATGCCTCTCAACGGCTCCGCCGGAGTTGCGCCGGAAGTAGAAGAAAATCTTGTCCGCCTTCGTCGCTTCACACCGGAATGGAAAATTCACAAGGGAGGAGCCTTGCTCTTGGCCGAAATCTTCAAGAGGAGGGTGGTCGGTTTTTTTATGGATGAAAGGGGTGGTCGGCTATTATGGAGGAGAGGTGGGTCAGTTTTCGAGGAGAGTGAGGGGTAGGCGGTGGCTTGTTGTTGGAGGAGAAGGTGGCTAGGAGGAGGGAGGAGAATAGAAGAGGAAGGAGGGAGAAGGGTGGCCGGCGGACAAGAAGAGGGGAAGAAGGGGAAGTTCGGCCAAGAGGAAGGGGAGAGGAAAATTTCAAGAGGGGAGATTTTAGGGTTTCAATATTTCTTTCTTCAATAGTCAAACTGAAAACACCCTTGCCTATTTATAGGCTACATCAAATGTTTGGCTATTTGCAGCCCATAGTAACTAAATAAAACAACACTCATAAAAATAAAACACAACATGACATAAACATTGCCATAGACATTGCCAAATAAAAAACATGAAAATGTATTAATTAAGCTATCATTAGTTTGGTTTGCGCCGCGGGCGGATCTTTTGACGTTGCTCCACATGGTCGTCACGACGCCGCAAATCTTTACATGGAGGCGGTGAGATAACTTCCGTAAGCATGCCGTCTCCGTGTTGAACACGTGGAGGGCCGTCGTCTCCATCAATCTTTGACATGTAGGAAGTCACCGTCGCCGACGCCATCATTATCTTCAACTGTAGGAGAACGCCATCGCCGTCGCTGTCGTCATCTTCAACTGTAACACATTGGGGGTTGTCGCCATCAATCCTCAAGTGTCTAGCTGTTGCGCTCCGTCTGGCTATCTGTCTGAGGGTGTAAAGTTGTGTTGAACGTTAACCGTGAGCCAAGATAAGCCTGAACTGACCTCCACTCCTTGTACGTAAATCATCCATCCCGAGCTGAAACGATTGTCCTGAGAACTCCAAGGTAACGGACAAACTGCTCGACGAACCTCTGCAGTAGAACACTTACCAGAGCGTCCTTTGCAATTGGAATAAATCGGGCCACCTTTGTCAGTCTATCAATGATCACCCAAATGGAATCATTCCCCGCATGAGATCGGGGTATCCCATGTATAAAATCCATGACTATGTCCTCAAACTTCCACTTTGGCACTGGAAGTGGGTGTAATAATCCGGCCGTACTCTTGCACTCCGCCTTTACAAGCTGTCAAGCCTCGCAATGTGTCACAAAGTATGTAATGTCCTTCTTCATGCCTGATCAATACATCATCCTCTTCAGATCCGATGCCATCTTCGTGATTCCAGGGTGCACTGAATATCTACTTTAATATGCCTCTGTCATGATATCCTCCCGAATTCGGCCTCCTGCCGGTATATAAATCCTGCCTCTTAAGCATAGCAGCCCATCTCTCAGAGAGTAATCCCCTGCCGTGCCTTCCTCCAAGGCCTTGATTATTGGCTTTTTCCTCACATCCAGCCTCTGCCCGTCCCTGATGCGATCCTGAATGTCGTCGGTGGTAATCATCGACGCTAGGTACTCCTCATATAGCTCTTGATCATCCTCGGAAACAAGAGATATCTCCATCTCCTCCAACATCTGCACCAACTCCATAGCCATAAGCTGAGGCACTGCTCCTGATTTAGTGGATCTCCGACTCAGAGCGTCTGCAACTACGTTTGCCTTCCCGGGATGGTAGTGCATGATATACTGGTAGTCTGACAAAAAAATCTACCCAACGTCTCTGTCTGATATTCACCTCCTTCTGTGTGTCCATGCACTTCAAATTTTGGTGATCTTAGAAAATATCACAGTGTACTCCGTGAAGATAGTGTCGCCAGATCTTCAAAGCGAAGATAACCGCTTCCATCTCCAAGTCATGCACCGAGTAGTTTTTCTCATGTTTCATTAGTTGTTTGGAGGAATAAGCTATCACGTGCCCATTCTGCATCAGAATAGTACCCATCCCCTGATATGAAGCATTTGTATAGACCTGAAATCCTTTCTTCCAAGATGGAATGGAAATGAGAGGGCCGAGGTGAGCCGACACTTTAGCTCCAAAAAGGCAGCTTCGTACTACAACGTCCAAACAAATGAAGTCTCCTTCTTCGTCAGAGATGTGAGCGGGAGAGCAATCCGAGAGAATCCCTGTATGAACTTCCGGAAGTAACCAGTAAGTCCTTGGAAACTCCTCACATCAGTGACTGTCTTCAGTGGTGGACAATCTCGTACTGCCTGAACATTTACCAGATCCACTGCCAGTCCTGCTCCACTGTTAATATGGCCCAAGAAGGCTACTTCCTTCAATCAAAACTAGCACTTGCTAAACTTAGCATACAACTTGTGCTCTTGGAGTTTCTCTAGAGTAAATGCCAAGTGACGTGCATGCTCCTCCTCCGTCCTCAAATAGATGAGGATGTCATCAATAAACACTATGATGAAGACATCCAGGTAGTCTTAAAATACCCGGTTCATCAAACTCAAGAATGTGGATGGTGCATTCGTGAGCCCGAAGGGAATAACGGTGAACTCAAACAACCCATATCTATTGCTGAAAGCAGTCTTCGAAATGTACTCCTCTAGAAACCGAAGTTGGTACTGTCCTGACTTCAGATCTAGCTTTGAAAACCAGTGAGCTCCATCAAAATTATTAAACAGCTAATCAATCCTCGGAAGTGGGTACATGCTCCGGACCGTCAACCTATTTAATGCCCTATAATCGATGCACAGTCGGAGTGTCCCATCCTTCTTATTCACGAACAACACTGGATCTCCCAATGGTGAAGAGCTTGGTCGGACAAATACGACTTCAACTAGCTCCTGCATATGGTCCTTAACGGCCTGAGTAGACTTCGTCTCCCTGCATATGGGCCTTGATGGCCTGAGTAGAAGAGATTAGATGGCGATAAACTGGGGTAATACCTTCAAAGGTCGCGTAGGTGTTGTCGTATATGAGTACGACCTTCTTAGCTGGGCAGTCAATCTGAGCGTGGTTCCAGGCGAGCACAGTCATTCCTAGAACCAGATCGAAATCCTGTAACTTTAAGATTGTCATCAGAGCTTCGAAGGTTAGCCCATCAATGGTAACCCTTAGGAGGCATTTTGTCGTGGACTGGATCTCCATCCCATTGGGGAGACGCACCCTCCTGGTGACTCCCTCGTACAATCTAATGCCCTTCATGCCTTTGACAAAGTATTCAGAGATGAAATTGAGTGAAGTCCCCCATGTCGATCAAGGTGTGGGCAGGCTTGCCGTATACCATGAATACCCCTGAGTTAGTTAAATGTCTTAGAAATCTAGTTATAGTTTTTCCTTCCTATTTCTAGTAATTCTATATCCATGTAACCTAGCTTCTAGGAAAGAAAAGAAAATTTAAGTCATCGGCGTACTTGCTATCACCCACTCCGAGTTCCGGGGCTGATCCAGATCCAAGGCATAGAACTGCCCTCTATCCTGTCTACAGTCTCTGTTCTGAAATCCACGTCCTCGACCGTGTTTGCGACCACCAAACTGCCGAGCAGGTGGGGCATCCTGAAGTGCTTGTAGGGGTGCCTCCCTCACAGGGCAGTTCCACTGCTCCTGTCTGTACTCCCGGCGGGGTTGATCTTCATTCCTCCTTTCCCTAATGACATGACATCTATGCGGGTCTCTCCTGCCACCAATCACTGTGTCGTTAGCTGGACTCTTCCGGTCCCGGACTATAAGCTGATTTACCCTCGCTTCTTGGCCATCTCCAAGATATTGGTCAAGCTCCCATCAGAGACGAAGTGTAGGTCCTGTCTCATGTCATTATGAAGGCCCTTATAGAACCTCTTCGCGTATCCCGCGTCATCCAGCTGATATGAGTCCGCATAGCGGGCTAGATGTATGAACTCCCAGTTGTACTCCAACAATGTCTTGTTTCCCTGTCTCAACTGCAAAAACCTATCCTCTAACTCATCCTTACTGACTGAGGTATAAAATGCTCTAATAGAGCTGCTCTGAACTCCTCCCAAGAGATGTCTACGCAATCCACTCCAGCAAAGGTGGTGTCTAGCAGTGAGTTCCACCATCTCTTCGCATGCGACTCTAAATAGGAGACTGCCAAAGATACTGCCTCCTCTGTCGGGCATCTAATTCCAGCCAGCATCTCGTAGATGATGTCCAACCCCTCCTCTCTATGGACTACTGACTCCGTACCGAGGTAGGATGGAAGAGAAAGATTCTGAAAGGTACTCAGCCAGTTAGCCTCGCGATTTGGCTGTGTCGTTGGAGCCTACTGAGTCCTGAAGGCCTCCAAAATAACTATCAGTGTCTGCCCCATCTCTGTCTGTTGGAACGAAGTCGGAGCCAGTGGGGGTGGAACCACATTCTGTGCCTGAGGTGTACCCTGCTGTGGATTAGGGTTCGTTGCAGGCTACAAGGAAATATTCCAATTGTTAATTATATAATATATAAGTGGAACTAATGAAAAAGTGGACTTTTACATGTGAATCCCCTTATGGGCACACCATTGCTTCCATTGCTAGTTTGTCCGCAAACTATGCTCACCCAGGTTGGCCCAAGGTTTTTTGTGGGCTTCTTCTCTTGGATCAATGTTTGCTTTGATACCAGTTTTTAAGACCCCATTTTTTTCATTTTAAGCCACTAGGTCTTATGCCTAGAGTTGTCGTTTTGCCGTGAAACTAACACTCGGGAAGGTCGCCACTACAAAACGTCGATCCTACCGGCCTTAACGATCACCAAAGAGAGAGAAGCAAATAGATATTTCAGATATATCCAAGCCAACACATCACATATAAGATATATATAGAAAATCACATCAAGTCCACATGAATATAGAAGTACTGAAATAGAACAGTACCAAGAAATATAAACGGGCTTAAGCCCGGTACATTAAATCCTCACTACAAAATCTAACGAAGCAAGTAAACTAATCACTCACAGAGCTAGTATCCAGTGATCCTATGCTAGATTGGCCCACCTCCATGTGCACCGTGCTCCACTGGTGCTATATCTCCTACTGTTGCTCCCCATCCCCCATCTGAAGACCCTGAAATGTTTGGTCCACTGACCGTTAGTCAAAAAGACTAAGCATGATTTCCCCCACCCCTCCCCTAATTGATCCTAGGCACTGAGCGGGAGGAATGATAGGAAAGCTGTGATGGTGGAGAGTAGATAAGAGCAGGTGACGGTTGAGCTATTTAAGCAGTTGGATAATAATATTGATAGAGCTAATGATGGAAAGAACAACTAGCAGTTCTATAGTAATAGGCAGAGAAGGTTGAAAGTAAAGTACATCACAAGGAAAGTAATAAATATCTATAAGAAGAGTAACCATAACTTAAAAGCATGCCCACAAAAGCTTATAAACCATGGGGTCGTTTTGCAAGGCCTAGCATAGAAAAAGTCCCATACTGATTTATACGTTAGGGGTAAGGGTTGAATGATGTTGTTATGGTATGCTATGTTATGTGGCTTTAATGATATGTTCATGCAAGTACAACACACGCACACAACTCTATGCGCACAGACCATTAGTTCCCACAATTTGGGCAGCTTGCTTCGCTCCCAGGAACCTCCGTAGTGGCAAACAGAGACAGTGGGTCGAACCACACACTCCTAGGCGGGTATCCACACTACCAGGCCTATCCCTTACATACGCCTATGAAATGACACACCCAGAGTCACCACGTACTAAAGCTGGCCATATCTACCAGTATTCCTTTGGCTAAGTGTCAACCACACCCGCCGAGTCAGCGTATCGACGTCGGTGTGAACGACCGTCCAATACAAGAGAACAACCACCTTTTTCTCATGTATCAAGGAATTCCCAAGCCATCGGCTCCTCGGATTAACCAGTCTGTTATAACTACCTTTTGAGCTCTCGGCTCGCCGGGCTAACTGGCCAACTTCCACAACCAGCGATCCTATCGCTCGGATAAACCCAACAAACTAACCTCCCGAGTTACCTATGTGTATGAAAGTGAATCACTAGTTATACTAGTTGCTCTTAAACTTTAATAATTCTTACGGTTTAGGTTAGCCTAGAACTGCCCAAGGTATTCCCGGTGAAGGGCTCTCACAGGGCACTAGGAACTATGATGGTAGATAAAGCTCATCGTTCACTTTCGTATGACACTTATTATTATTGGTTATTACCCAATTCCCAATCCCATTTAATGTTATACTAAGTCTAACCCTAGCATATTTTGACTCTTTCTCTCTCCACAGGAAAGACGATCCTTCATCGATCTAGAGTACCACTTATACTAGTCAACCCATCACTTCTCCCCATGATGTCTTCTAATGAAGCTCACTTTTTCATCTTACCAAATCAGCATACCATTACTCCCAACTTCCTATGTCCTTCCCACATGCTAATACAATTCTGCAATTTTACTATATGTAGACTTGTTGGGTATTGTATCCACAATGTACCTGATTTGAAGAAGCCCCTGAGCAGGCCAAGGTAAATAGACAGTGTGTTTGATGAAATATTTAAGTTGTGTTTGCAGTTATTCCACGGTAAGTACACACCAATGTCAGGGTGTAGTGGGTCAATATACACGGGTCTGCGCGACGTAATCCCTCGTTGAGCAGATCAGTGTGTTAGCCTACGTGTACTCTCTCTATTGGGGTGTACTTAATTTCAAGTACAGGGCTATGATAAAGCAAGAGCAGACAAGGAGAAAGGATGGGCCAAAGACCAGCTCACGGGTTGAAAGACGAGAATCGTCTAAGTGTAAATCGTCGAGAATCACTAAGTGATTCTCGCCGATTCATCGAGAATCACTAGATGATTCTCGCCAGGTTGGGCCGGCTGTCTCGACGCAGTCAGAAAATCCTCTTAAGGCAGAATCGTCGAGAATCACTAAGTGATTCTCGCCGATTCGTCGAGAATGACTTTGCATTCTCGACGATTCGGCGAGAATCAAATGTGATTCCCGCCGATTCTCCCCGGCCTGAATAACCTGTGATGCCAGAATTCGCCAAGCAGAATTCGGAGAGAATCGTAAGTGATTCTCGCCGATTTGTCGAGAATCACATACGATTCTCGCCGAATTTGACTTGGGCAAATTTCTGACATTTCCTGGACCGGTCCAGGTTTCCAGCGGTATTTCGAACCGGACTTAGGTCTTTGCTTTGGTGGGGCCCACAACGGTCATCTTTATGACCTAGTGTATAAATACACAAGTATTGGTGTACAATGTTAAGACACGGATACAGAATACGAAAGCGAGCGGCCGTCAAACCCTAAATTCGCGAACCTGCTCCGTCTCCGTCGCCGCCGCTCGTACAGTGATCACCGTTGCTGATCTCGATCTCCTCCAGATCCCCGGTGATAGAAGCCAAGTCTTGCACAGCATCTCACGCGTCTAACCAGAGATCTTTTATCTCTTGATTTGAGATAGGGAAATCCATCCCTGTCCGAATCGATCGAGACGATCGATCCTAGTGTGACCGTTGGAAGACCTTGCCGACTTCGCTAAGAAGATTGAATCTCCAGTGCTTTGCCGCTGTTTTCAGTTGCCGCCGCCAACACCGAGAGCCTTGACACCGCTCGTCGCCGCCGCCGGTCTCGGGGAGATTCTATCCAAGAAAGATCTAGGGGTGTGGACTTTTCGTTGCCTACAAGAACAAGTAGTCTAACGAAAAGGGACACCTAGATCTTCAAGTTGTTTGTATTTTCTTATACACTCTAATTTCGTTTTCATTGTAAAGGAACATTTGGTTCCTAGTTGTAGGGTTGGGTGCAACCCGTGTTGTGGGAGTGTTGACTCCAACGTGTGGAAGGGTTCCTTCCGATAGTGCAAGGATTGGATTTCAATCCTGTTGGTGAAGTGATCGAGTCATCCATGGATTGGGAGATAGGTCGAAGGGGGAAAGTGGACGTACCCAAATCGGGGAACCACTATATATTGCCTGCGTTATTTTCTGTGCTGTGTGTTTTGTTTTGATTCTGCAGGTACACTTTTAATTCCGCAAATACGCTGCAAGTCACCTATCCCCCCCCCCATAGGTGAAGGTAGTTGACACTAGGTGGACTTTCAAGTGGTATCAGAGCCAGGTTGCTCATCAAAAAGGTTCACACCTTGAGTAAAATCCTACCACCAGTGTCAAGAAGAAGACCGATATTCTCTATGGATGGACTCAAGCACTCCGGCAAAATCCCAGTGTGCACCAGACTGAACTTTCCTATCTGGAAGGAAAGAATCAGATTCTACATGGAAGCAGTCGACCCCCGGCTCTTCATGATTGTGGAGGAGGGACCTTACATTCCCACTAAGGCCTCCACCATTGATCCTACCAAGAAAGTGCCCAAGAAACTTTCAGAAATGGACAAGGACGAAATGGTGTTGTTCGGACTCGACAAGAAAGCTCAGAACATCCTGGTAAGCGCAGTTGACGACTCTATGATGCAGAACTTCTGCAACTGCAGGACAGCCAAGGATCTCTGGAGCTGCCTGATTGTATTAATGGAGGGCACGGATGAAGTGAGGGACGATCGGAGATCCCTCCTCAATCAAAAATATGAGGCCTTCAGGCAAGGGCCCAAGGAGGAGATCGGAGTTACCTTCGAAAACTTCCTCAAGATCGTCAATGCACTCAAAGGATACGGAAGAGTGTTCACTGACGGTGAGCTCAATGATAAGTTCCTTAGATCCCTCACTAAGGAATGGGACACAAAGATATGCGCCATCCGCGAGTTTGGCAGACTTGCGGAAATCGACCCTCAGATTCTGTTCGGGAAGCTCATGTCCTATGAGCTTCAGTTGAACACAAGGAAGGCTGAAGAGGAAGCAGAGAAAGCCGCGGCCAAGGAAAAGACCGTGGCCCTGAAAGCCATTCACTCTAGAAAGGGTAAGGGTGCCGCTTCTTCCGTGCGTGGAAGAGGGATGAAGAGGAAGACTCTGAGCCAAGCTCCTCCGGCTCAGAGTTGTCTGAGGAAGACTTCTCCCTTATCACAAGGGAATTCAAGAAGTTCCTCAAGCTGAGGAATCAGAGAATATGAAATGGCTCCTCATCAAGGGATCAGAAGAAGAACTATTCTTCTGACAGGTATGCTTCCAAACCGAACAAACACCGCTCATCTGACATTATTTGCTTTGGTTGCAACAAGCCAGGACACGTCGTGGCCGACTGCCATCAAGGCAAGAGGGAAAAGGGAAAGGGAGAGGAGCACATGTCCTCAAAATACAAGAAGAAGGAGAGGAGTTACATCGCAAAGAAGCCAAAGACGCTGAGTGAATCTGATACGTCAGACACCAGCGATGATGAGGAAGCCTACTTTGGGCTAATGGGTCGCTCTGACTCAGAAGGAGAATGCCCCCCATTTACTGGGAAGGTAAAAGCTCACACCCCTCTCTCCGACTCTGACTCTGATCCTGAGTCTCATTATGATGACCCTGAGGATAGCCCTTCTGCCCTTGAAGCTGAGCTCCTCGATAAGTATGAGCTTCTGCTCAATACTTTCCTGAAATGTCGAAAGAGACTGAAGGCTGAGAAAAAGGAAGTTAAATTCCTTAAGGGTGAGAGTGTATCCCTGAGGGAAGAGATCACCAGTTTGATCTCCCTCCGACAGGAGCACTTGGACCTGACTTCAAAGCATTCAGAGTCTCTTAAGCTCCTTGATCTTAAGCAGGAGGAAGTCGACAAGTTGGAAGAATTACTTGCGGCAGAAAGGAAGATCGTCAAGAGCTTCTCTATGCCAAAAACTGTTCTTCCATTAGTTGATACCTTCTCTGCTCAAGCCAAAGGAGTTGGCTTGGGGCATGTAGGGGTATCTAGCTCCTCATCCAGGAGAAACAGGAACAAGAGGAAGAATAAGGCTGCCAAGAAAGCCTCTACTGATGAGAAAGGAAAGGCCCCACTCAGCCCTGTTGAGTTCAGAAAGCCTAGCTTTCCCTGTAACCAACATGACTTTGAGTCAACATATGGCCATCACTTCAGGCCCTCGGTTGCAAAGCCGAAGAGTCGGTATGATGGGTGGACCTTTCCCCGTAACTTCAGTGAGAGTGTCTTCAAGGCACCGTATGAGGAAATTCACTTGGGAAATTATGGTCAATTCTCTAGCGGCCATAATAGGAAGCAGGCACCTAAGGCCAAGCCTGTTACTCTGAAAAGCCAAGAGGTGAAGAAGTCATGTGACTGTGATCATCATGCTGCCTCCACCTCCAGGTCTTCGGCCCCGACTGAACCCCATGTTTCAAGGGTGAAGCAGGCGCCCAAGAGGAAGTATAACAGGTTTGACTGCTGGTGCTGTGGCAAAATTGGTCACTTTGTCATGGATTGTTGGTTTAATCCGAGGAATATCGAGACTTCTCTTGTTGGCAATACGAGTCCGACCTCTCGTAGAGCTAACCAACTGAGGGGGAGTATGCTAACGAAAAATCTAGGACCCAAGTATGATTGGGTTCCTAAGGCAAATTAATTTTGTTTTGCAGGAATGTCCAAAGGCCAACAAAACTCCTATTTGGTATTTGGACAGTGGATGCTCCCGTCACATGACCGGGATAAGAAGACTGCTGAGGGAGTACTCTCCAGTTGAGAATGGACCCAAAGTCATATTTGGGGGATCTGATCGGGGAGTCACCAGAGGTTACGGTACAATTTCCAACGGTATACTCTCTATCACTAACGTAGCTTATATTGAAGGATTAAATCATAACCTGATCAGCGTAAGCCAATTATGTGATAAAGGGTATGACGTTAAGTTCTGCAAGGATAAATGCCTAATAATATCATGTGATTCTTCGGAAACTGTATTAACTGGCATTAGGAGCAGAAATATTTTCTGTTTAGATTTTCTTAGTTTAGATTCTTCTACCCCAGTATGCCTCGTTGCGAAAGGCAGTGCATCTCTTTGTGAACAATGGCACAAGAGATTGGCACACATTAATTACAAGACAATTAATATGCTGTTTTCCATAGACTTAGTAAGGGATGCTCACATTATTAAGTGCATTAAAGATAGTCCATGTCCTGCATGTCAGATGGGCAAGCAGACTCGGGCTACCTTTAAGAGCATCCCAGACAAAGACTCCTCCAGATGTCTTTATCTTCTGCATATGGACCTGTTTGGTCCAATGCAAGTTCATAGCTTAGGAGAGAAGTCGTATACGCTAGTAATTGTAGATGATCACTCTCGGTTTTCGTGGGTGTTCTTTTTAAAGCGCAAGTCTGATACGTTTGACATCTTCACCAATTTTGTCAAGCAGATACAGAACGAACTTAACTGCTCAGTTGTCAAAATCAGAAGTGACCACGGAACAGAGATTGAGTCTGGGGCTATGACAGAGTTCTGTGAAGAGCTTGGTATCTTTCATGAGTTCTCATCCCCTCGCACTCCTCAACAAAATGGAGTGGCGGAGAGGAGGAATAGAACACTCATTGAGCCGTGCACGACAATGTTGAATGACACTTCTCTTCCAGAATACTTCTGGGCCGAGGCTGCCAATACGGCTTGTCATGTACAAAACCGGGCATTGATCAACAAGAGCCATTGTAAGACTCCTTATGAGCTACTGAAAGGCAAGAAACCAACCATGTCCTATCTGAGGATCTTTGGCTGCAAATGTTATGTACTGAATAATGGGAAGTACCCTCGTACTAAGTTTGGTGAAAAATGCTTTGAAGGCATATTCATGGGCTATAGTAGCCACAGCCGGGCTTATAGAGTTTTCAACAAGAAAACCCTAGTGGTAGAGGAATCAATAAATGTTGTGTTTGATGAAGGAAGCTTGCTTAATTGCAAGACTTCTAGTTGTCTTCCTGAAGCTGTAGGTGCCAGACTCGAAAAGTTAGAACTGGATAATCCCGAGAAAGATGCAACTCCAAAATACGTCAAGGTCTCCACATCAACGCCGATCGGAGAAGTTGAAGATCAAAATGAAGCAAATCCTTTAGAAGAAGGAGATTCCCAAGAAGTAGTTGAATCTCCTGATGCAAGACTTCTAGAGCTCAGACACGTGAGGGATCATCCCAGAAATCAAATCATTGGAGATCCCCGAGACGGTGTCAGAACTCGCTGAGGTACTTTTAACGAGATCTTGCATCTTAGCTTTCTGTCGCAGGTTGAGCCAAAGAAGTTCGAAGAAGCGAACAAAGACGCTTCATGGATTTTGGCCATGCAAGATGAGCTGCATCAATTCGAAAGATGCAAAGTCTGGACGCTGGTTCCCAGACCGAAGACGCAAAATGTGATTGGCACCAAGTGGATCTTCAAAAACAAGTTGGATGAACATGGAGTCATCATCAAGAATAAAGCCAGACTGGTGGCTCAAGGATACAGACAGGAGGAGCGGATTGACTTTGACCAGACGTTTGCACCAGTTGCATGGCTCGAGGCAATCCGGCTATTCCTAGCCTATGCCTCTCACAAAGGATTCACAGTCTATCAGATGGACGTGAAATCGGCTTTCTTGAATGGTGATTTGAAAGAGGAAGTATACGTTGCTCAACCTCCAGGTTTTGTCAATCCTACTTATCCTAATCATGTATATTTTCTTAATAAAGCGCTATATGGCCTAAAACAAGTTCCTCGAGCTTGGTATGAGACATTGTCTAGTTTTCTTCTTGAGAACAAGTTCTCTAGAGGAAAAATAGATAGGACATTGTTTCTCAGGGAAGTCAAAGGCAAGATTTTGCTGGTGCAAATCTATGTTGATGACATTATATTCGGCTCAACGGACAACAATCTTTGCAAAAAGTTTTCCAAACTTATGCAAGGAAAGTTTGAAATGAGCAGTATGGGAGCGCTGAAGTATTTCTTAGGACTTCAAGTGAAATAGTCTGAGGAAGGAATCTTCATTCCTCAAACGAAGTTCACAAATTAACTCCTCAAGAAATTCCGAATGGAGAATGCAACCTCTATGAGGACTCCAATGGGATCCACCATGTCTCTGGATAAGGATGAGAAAGGGAAACCTTTTGATGAAACCAAATACAGAAGCATCATTGGATCTCTGCTCTATCTTACTGCGAGTAGACCGGATATCATGTTCTCCACATGTGTTTGTGCCAGATATCAGGTGAACACTAAGGAATCTCATTATGTCGTTGCAAAGCGAATTCATAGATACCATAAAGGTACCCCTAATCTTGGCTTATGGTACCCGAGAAGCAATGATGTCGAGCTAATAGGGTTTTCAGATGTTGATTTTGCAGGAAGTAGGGATGACAGGAAAAGCACCTCAGGGACGTGTCAATTACTCGGAAGAAGGCTTATTTCATGGAACAATAAGAAGCAGAATTGTGTAGCAACCTCCACTGCAGAGTCTGAGTACATCTCGGCTGGCAGCTGTTGCGCACAACTCCTATGGATAAGAAACTAGCTAGCTGACTATGACCTCCAGTTCAAGGAAGTACCAATGTACTGCGACTCCTCAAGTGCAATTGCTATTGCCAACAATCCGGTATCGCACAGCAGAACGAAGCATATTGAAGTGTGCTACCACTTCATTTGGGAGCACGTGGAGAACAAGGACATCTCTCTCTGCTATGTCCCCACAGACAAGCAGATTGCAGATATTTTCACAAAACCCTTAGACGAGGCCAAGTTCAGTCTCTTCAAAACTGAATTGGGAATGCTCAACTATGAGGAATGAAGACTCCAGAAGCTCCTGGGTCGTGCATCTAGGGGGAGCATCTGCCAGGAACTCAAGTGTAACCATAGGTGCACGAACTGAGGGGGAGCATGGTGTCAAATGCACCAGACCCAGATTTGTAGAAGCCGAAAAGGGGGAGATTACCCTCTCGACTAAGGCTAAGGTGGCTCCAAGTTTGCTCCCAAGTAATTGGTAATGAATATCTCTCAACTCAATTTTAAGTTTATGATTTTCATTCCTATATGCTCTATTCACCTTAGCTTGTAGGGTTTAGGCTTCTTCAAATAGGGGGAGATTGTTGGGTATTGTATCCACAATGTACCTGATTTGAAGAAGTCCCTGAGCAGGCCAAGGTAAATAGACAGTGTGTTTGATGAAATCTTTAAGTTGTGCTTGCAATTATTCCACGCTAAGTACACACCAATGTCAGGGTGCAGTGGGTCAATATACACGGGTCTGCGCGACGTAATCCCTCGTTGAGCAGATCAGTGTGTTGGCCTACGTGTACTCTCTCTATTGGGTTGTACTTAATTTCAAGTACAGGGCTATGATAAAGCAAGAGCAGACAAGGAACAAGGATGGGCCAAAGACCAGCTCACGGGTTGAAAGACGAGAATCGTCTAAGTGTAAATCATCGAGAATCACTAAGTGATTCTCGCCGATTCGTCAAGAATCACTTGTGATTCTCGACGAGTCATCGAGAATCACTAGAAGATTTTCGCCAGGTTAGGCCGGCTGTCTCGATGCAGTTAGAAAATCCTCTTAAGGCAGAATCGTCGAGAATCACTAAATGATTCTCGCCGATTCATCGAGAATGACTTTGCATTCTCGACGATTCGGTGAGAATCAAATGTGATTCCCGCCAATTCTCCCCGGCCTGAATAACCTGTGATGCCAGAATTCGCCAAGCAGAATTCAGCGAGAATCGTAAGTGATTCTCGCCGATTCGTCGAGAATCACATACGATTCTCGCCGAATTTGACTTGGGCAAATTTCTGACATTTCCTGGACCGGTCCAGGTTTCCAGCGGTATTTCGAACCGGACTTAGGTCTTTGCTTTGGTGGGGCCCACAACGGTCATCTTTATGACCTAGTGTATAAATACACAAGTATTGGTGTACAGTGTTAAGACACGGATACAGAATACGAAAGCGAGCGGCCTTCAAACCCTAAATTCGCGAACCTGCTCCGCCTCCGTCGCCGCCGCTCGTACAGTGATCACCGTTGTTGATCTCGATCTCCTCCAGATCCCCGGTGATAGAAGCCAAGTCTTGCACAGCGTCTCACGTGTCTAACCAGAGATCTTTTGTCTCTTGATTTGAGATAGGGAAATCCATCCCCGTCCGAATCGATCGAGACGATCGATCCTAGTGTGACCGTTTGAAGACCTTGCTGACTTCGCTAAGAAGATTGAATCTCCAATGCTTTGCTGCTATTTTCAGTTGCCGCCGCCAACACCGAGAGCCTTGCCGCCGCTCTTCGCCGCCGCCGGTCTCGGGGAGATTCTCTCCAAGAAAGATCTAGGGGTGTGGACTTTTCGTTGCCTACAAGAACAAGTAGTCTAACGAAAAGGGACACCTAGATCTTCAAGTTGTTTGTATTTTCTTATACACTCTAATTTCGTTTTCATTGTAAAGGAACATTTGGTTCCTAGTTGTAGGGTTGGGTGCAACCCGTGTTGTGGGAGTGTTGACTCCTACGTGTGGAAGGGTTCCTTCCGATAGTGCAAGGATTGGATTTCAATCCTGTTGG